>JAVLUX010000010.1:38028533-38628533 GCA_032164185.1 Moxostoma hubbsi | reverse complement strand
TATCATTGAGTATTCAATCACTTTGATGGCTTGCATGGAAGGTCAGTAATCCGATCACCTACTGTCATTAGAAAATTATTGGCTGGCAGTGTGCTCAAATACAAGCAATAATTACGGTCAATGACTTTGGTATTCTGAGGTGTATGAGTGTGTCTGTTTTATGCGCTCCATTATTTGAACTGTAATATGATTGACATCTTATTACACGATGGTTCCTCTTCCTTGTCTACCTGCTTCGAGAGAGAGAGAGAGAGAGAGAGAGAGAGAGAGAGAGAGAGAGAGAGGAACTAGACATGTGGTAACAGGCTTAGTTTTTTCACAGTCATGAAGAGGTGACTGGACTCATCATGAAACACAAATGTGTGGCCATCTGTGCATTTGTACTGCAATCTCTCTGTTGGTGTCTGTAGGCTCACATAAAATTTATATTCATAACAGGCAACATATTGTGTAATAGCATTAAAATATAACTTTGCTTTGCACCATTCCCCACTCCCAAAGTTAGAGTGATCATTGTATTTAAAATGCCGCTGTTGGTCTCTCATGTTTGACTTAATTTTGGAGACCACTGTGCTGCTTTGGATTCAGGCAGAGAATGATCCAGTCTACAGCCCAGTAAATTTTTTTTATTTTTTTTGATGAGCATTCCCTCAGGCCAGTAGTAGCAAGAGAAGGCAACACAGCGTATATAATGTTTATGTTGTTTTTGCCAGCTAAGATGATTTAGCAGGTTTGCTGTATGTAAGCACTCCTCCATGCTCTGTACTTTATGTGCCTGATCTAAAGTGCTCAAAACATCTAAAATACATCTCATGTGCTGTAAAGAATACAAGCTGACTTTCTGTTTTTAAATATATTTTTGTTTGTTTGTTTTTGTTGAATGGCTCAAGTGAAAAACATATTAAATTTTATGGTGTTATACTACTAAAAATGTGTCATGGAAGCTGACCATGTAGAATTTTTTCATGTAGTATCCTTGTGGCCCTTTCCAATATGAGCACTTATTGTCTCATTCAAGAGAGAAAATTTAATGTTGCCTGGCAACCAGAAAGTCCCCATTCACTGCACGATTCTTAAAATGTGGGTGCTGATGTAATCATCAAAACTAAAAGCACTTATTTTTAAAGTGCTGTGTATGAAACAGATTAGCTTTGCAGTTTAACAGAGATATTCAGCAATTTATTGTAGTTGTTTTATCACTGATTTGACAATGATGGGTACAAAATTCATGTCACAGACAACAGAAGTGCTGTAAAAACAAGACTGCAGGATTGCCCTGTATCCTCACATTAGAAATCCTGTAAATGAATATCTGGAGGTTATGGATCAGTATGTAATCTGCTTTTTAGCCAGATAACTTCTTCAACAGGACATCCATAATTGCTCCCTACGTTGGAGGGAGCAGACAAATCTGTATTGTACTGAAAAGCAGAGCAGGTTAGAGTAATGAAATGCTGCAATGTTTTAGTTGCAAACTATTTTTTTGTTGTTGTTTTAGAAATTTTAAATACAATATGCCTGTCCTAATCATCACATGTCCTAGTGCTAACCCAGTCACTGAGGGAACATTCTGTCCAACAGCATTTTTAAACGATACTAAACTACAAAGTGCCTTTAATCTAGATTGAAGAGAAAAGGGGAGGGAGATAGGTGAGGGAAGGAGAAAATGTTTCTAATGGTGTGATCTGGGCAGCAAGAGGTTCATCAGTGGGATTAAAACGATAGTGCCCCCTTCTGTTTGAATCAAGCATTGGTTTCGATAGACGTTTCCAAAGTATGAATGATTTGCGTTGTCAGAAATCCACAGCGATATATCCCTTTCTGATAAGGCCCTGTTCAGTTTGTTATTCCTGCACTAGCAAGCACAGTTTTTTTTTTTTTTTTTTTTTTTTTTTTTTTATTTTGATTGATGCACAGCTGAGTTTAGAATGGAGTTCGTTAAAAAACATTCAACTAACAACATAACATTCAGACCCTGGAACGAAGATACTTCTAGAGTGACATCCAGCGGTGGATTTGTATTATTGTAAATAGTTTTTTTAACAGCTGATGCCAGCCTTAAAGGATTAGTTCACCCCAAAATTAAAATTAACTCATTGTTTACTCACCCTGTGTTGTTATAACCCTATATGACTTTCTTTTTCTTAACAGGGAGAAATTATGAAAAAATGTGTGCTCAGTGATGGCAGTTAATGGTGACTACCTCTTCAAAAGAATGCAAAAGTATTATTCAGAAGTCTAATAAAGTATTCCATGAGACTCATGATTGTTATGAAAACGTTTGTTGAGAAACAAACCAAAATCGAATGTATTATTTAGTAAATGTTCACTGACCATACATCTCCTGTGCCCATTTATGATAGGGCATGAGAGCAACAGTTCACACAGCAAAAACTCATTTTGTTTATTTAAAAACAGATCCTCCACAGCGATAGCAACAACAGAACACAGATGCACACAAAACAGAGAATAGAAATAACATGTCTGAAGAGTTTTTAGTTGAAGAATTTATCCATTTCTATGCCCAGAAATGCATCAATTCTTCAACTACAAACTCGTCAGACATGCTTAGTAAGTTCTGTTCTCTGTTTTGTGTGCAACTATGTTTTGTTCTGTTGTCGCTATCACTGTGGAGGACCAGTTTTTAGGTAAAAGTCATATAGGGTTACAACAACACTCGTTTTTGGGTGAACTACCCCTCCATCTGTTGTGTCAGGCTATTATAGTAATTTTTCTAAATACATGAGCAAACAAAATAAATTTGTTTAATGTTATATATGGTCCCACGCCCTTTCAGCATCCTGAGATTGATGTCTTCCTGAGAAGGCCTTTGACTGTGTTGAGTGGGAGTACCATTTCACTACCATTCATAAATTTGGATTTGGTCAAAGATTTCTGGCATGGTCACCACTTCTTTATACTCCTTCTGTATCATCAGTACATACTAATAGTAACTTCTCCAAATTTTTCCAAATTCATAGGAAAACTAGATAGTGGTATCCCCTTCTCTCTTCCTTTTTGCAGTTGCAATCGAGCCAATAGCTATTGAACTTCACATCTCCTCAACGATTAAGGGGATCACACATGGAAATCTTGAACAGAAACTGTCACTGTATGTCATTGTATTGTATTTGGTGTGTGGTCCCAGAAAGACATACATGGTATTAAAGTTTTATTTATTGATAGCAGTTTTGCATCTTTTTTGGCATCTTTTCAACAACTAGAAATGTTGCCTTCCTAAAACCCATTTTTTTGATACCTCCAAGGAAGAGATTTCTACAAGACAACATTCAATAGCGGTAAATCATATTCCAGCGGACATACCCCTTGATAAAATCCTTAAAATTCCCCTCACAATCAAAGGTACGATTTCTCTACTTTACACTATGATAGCTTCGCTCAGCTTGCCATCTGGACAGACTCTGATGATTTAGGGACAGATTTGCCAGATCTGTGGGACCATTGCTTGTGTCTATTCTTCATCTATGCCAGACACTGGCTAACTCAATGTAAAAATGTTCAAAGTGTATAAAGTCCAGTGTGATAGATGTCCACAGAACCAGGGTACAATTTTTCATATGTTTTTTTTCGTCAGTCCTTCTCTCACTAATTGTCATCTATTTTTTTCTATGATTTCAGAAGTGTTACTAACTTTCACCCGTCATCCGACATCAGTTTTGCCAGAAACAGTGACCTTTGTGAACTTCCCTGCCTTTTAGCATGACGTCTTATTTTAATTCATTTGAAGGAATCACAACCTCCCACTCACTAGCAGTGGTTGATACGTAAGAGTATTTTCAAAACTTGTGAATACAATTTTTTATAAAGTTGATTATAGACCACACCCACCCCCTTTTGTTTTTGTTAGAATTATTGTCTTCTTAACTGATTGTTTTCTAATTATGTGGGCTTATTATTCTTCTCCCCCTATTAAATTACTGTCTAGTGTAATACTTTTGGACACATATGAATATTTAGCAAAATAAACCATGGAGAGAAAAAAGTAAAACAAATGTAGCTTACTGAGTTGAAGTGTACTGGACAAGTGCAAGGACACTTTTTTTTTTTTTTCTTTTTTTTTAAAGCGGAAATGTGTATTTTCTGTTCCACTAGGGTCATCAAACCAAATCACAAAACTGATGATTGAAAAGTGGCTATTTGTAGTAATATTAGCATTGCATTATTTTTGGGTTGCCTTATGTTAAAATTCTCAAATTGGGGTGGGGTGGAATAATAGGGTTTAAAACAGTGCATATGCAAACTTTAATACAGTGAAAAGGACACTCTATTAGCATAACATCTCTCTCTCTCTCTCTCTCTATTAATTATTTTAACTAGTCGCAAAAATTAATCCGTTATTTTACCTTATGAACTTTCACCTTTTGCTGACCCTTTATGCTTCGCAGAGCTAACGTGTGCTTCTAAATCATTTGCTTCTTTATTAGCAACTGACACATAATGCCAGCTTTACATGTCATACATTCTGCTTCCCACGGATCTCGACCTGGACGGAAGCATGGGAATTTTTTTGTGCAAATATAATGTAAATTTACATTTTCATTTCGGCATTGTTTCCACTGAGCTGTCATTTGCTGCTACTGTCAAGCAACTGTTTGATGCCGAACACAACAGCGCTTCGCAGGCATTTGTCCAATAGTTGCTGCAAGTCTCTAATAATCGACCTATTTTGTGCGAGAAGGCGGGACTTACAAAGAGGGGTTAAATCGATGCAAATACGCGCGCGCACACGATGTAGACAAGATGCAACTAAAACCGAATTAAGCTGGACATTTTCGCAAACTTAGAAATCACGGCCGGACTATTTTTTAAGAGGACATGTCCGGGAAAAAGAGGACGTATGGGTCACCCTAGATGTGACATGAAAGGCACAGCAGGTCTGAATTTGGGCACAATTTGATTCGAATTTAGCTACATTAATAGGCCATACAAACCCAAAAACGAACCCTGTTTGGGATATGACGTCAAATTCACAGCATGGGCGATTTTTGGGGCATGAACCTTCGCCACATTTTGGCACTGGGTTTGAAATTAGGCACATGGGGATAAATATCTGAATATGGGAGGCAAAACATTCAGAACTAACACGCCGATTTCCGTGTGATCATGTTGCAACGTTTGCCCTCTTGACTTTTTAAGACTTAAAAAGATTAAAACCTTCCGAGGCGAGGAAATTTCCTCAAAATATTTAAGCTCCTCTGCTAAAAATTTTACACATATAGTTTAATCACAGCTATTTCAAATGTATGAATGTTTGATAATAGATATATTTTGATCCGAGATTTTTGAAAAGAGATTTGAAACATAATTTATTAACAGAGTGTGAGTGGGGATTGTTGGCACATGGGTGTAATATAAGAACAATTACTCGGATCTGAACATTTGCTTCTTTTACGCACGCGCACACACACACCAGACCCCTAATCACCACAGACATTGGGTGCCCCAAAATAGCTTATTCATTAATGGTCAACCAAAATTGGCTTTTTTCTGAAAATATTACATTGGTCCTCCAAACCATGAACATATGGATGATGTATATTAAAAAATAAAATAAATGCAGGAGCAAAGCATGAATAACTTTCTTTTAGACAAAGTTTCCCTACTGGTTATTTGAGTAATTAATAAACTGTTCAAACCATTAAGAGATTTTTTAAAATGGTTAATCAATTAATAAAATAATATTACAAATAATTATATCAGACACATGTGTGACATTAGTTTGCGACTTCAAACTATAGCCTTTTAACACTGTTCCAACCAACCCCACAACCTGTGTATATGCAAAAAATATCCCAATATATAGGGTATTCATATATATTACACAGGTTTGGAGAGTAACGACATACAAGTAACAGGAATACATATATAAAATATAAAATATAAGTAATTGTATTCCATTACAGTTACAGTTGAAATCATTGGTATTTAGAATACAGTTACATTAAAAAAGTATTTAGAATACATTACTAACCTTGCGTAATCTAACAAAATACATTACAAATTACATTTTACAGCATGTATTCTGTAATCTGTAGTGGAATATATTTCAAAAGTAACCCTCCCAACCCTGATATTACAGAATGTAGCTTACGATGACACAATGCCATTTATAAACAATGACACTTAGTCTTTGCCTGATGGAATTGCATAAAAGCTTGCAGAAATTGATTTTTAAAAATTGCCTTTTCAAAACCAGTTTTATAGTCACCATCTTGCTGTGGTCATACTGTAATCTTTCCATGGAATTACTGCAGACTTTTAGCCCTTTCTGCAAACAGATAAACTCCAATAAATAAATAAATATGACACAGATTCAAAATGACCATTTATTTTTTCTTTTCTTTTTTGTAAAATAACTTAAATACTGCTAGATTTCCCTTTTACTTAATTATTTTCCATAAAACATTTTTTTTTTTCTTTCAAACTTTTTATAAATTAAAATGATATGCATGCAGTTTTGCATTTCCAACTTTAATTGTCAATTTTCACAAAAAAAGCTAAACAAATGTTCACGTTTTATTTTTTTTTAGCTGGAGCTCAGATGAAGCAGCTTTGAAACTGGAGAGAGCAGAATGAGAGGATGAACAACGTTCTGGTTTTAAAAAGAAGTTCCATTTGATTGTCTCAGGCAGCAAATTCAGAGATGAAGCTTCCATTTAGTCATGTTCAAATGGGCATCCACTGCCAAATTCCTCATGTTCATTCATCCTCATTATATTATTAACAAATAAGCATGCTCATAGACAAATGCATACAGAATGTACTCATTAGAACTTCTTGCGGTCCTTAGTTTTTCAGTTTCTTTAAAACAATTTTTTTTTTAAATGCACAAACTAGCATAAATCAATAAGGCGAGAATATGCAGGCAAGGAAATCCATGGTTTGCCAGAGCTTTGGGCCTCTAAGTTTCAGGTCCATGTCTGAACTGCTTCCATATGCTTAGGATCTGCTTGTCCTATGCCAGTCCCTTTCACATTGACAACACGAGCAGAAGACACAGATACTTTACAGGTTTAGTCTGTAGTCACTGTGTACCTGCTAAAATTGATTGGACAGCAGCTGCTTCAGTTGGCAGGGTAGTGCACAGGGTGCTGTCACTCCTTAAGAATCAGAGCTAATGTGACCTGTTCATTTACATTTAGTGTTGAGAACAATTTTCTTGCATTTTTTTATAGACTCCAAGCACCCTTGATAAAAAAATGTATCTATCTAAATTACAATGTATCAAAGTGCCATCATTTTGGCTCAAGGATTGGCCCTAAAATTATGAAATGTAATCACAAAAGGGGAATGCTTGCTAGCTCTATTGAGGACTTAACAGCAACACATTTGTTCAGCATTCCTATTTTATGCATCTATTAAGCTGTCTTCCTAACTAGAAAATAATGCCTGATAACAAATGAACCCATTGACTAGGATGCAGTGCTATCATGGTTGTTAGCATCATGCTGAACTGTACAGATGACTGTCTACGCCTTTTGGCTGTGATATTGTGTGGCTGAATCTGGAGTCTTGCAGTTATGTCAAAATGATGTGGAAATTCCATGGCCTAACATCTAGTTGCTTTTGAAAACTCCATGATCATGTTATTTAAGATTCCATCTCTGTAACAAAAGACAGCTGGCAGTAGGTTTGTGTTACATCATTGAAATGTTCCAGTTTGTCAGCCACTGCACTATCTCAGGACCTGCTTATGGGCAAAGTTTAGGCCATCAACCTATGGTCTCCCTGCTCAAGTTATGCACTAATGACTGAAAAAAGCATGCAATAATGTAACATGCTGGCAATAATGACATAACAAAGACTAATTGAGCTCTTAAGTCACTTTTCAGGGATCCTGTATATTCCTGTAGAAACTTAGAATCTCGGATTCTCTGCCATTGCTAGCTTCACTGAATATTTGCTTTCTAGGGCAAACCAATCATTCCATTATATTTCAAGGTAAATGGTTACTTGGTTTGGCTTAAAACCTCCCCTTTGCAACAGAATAGTCAAACCAAAATTCAACAAGCATATTATCACGTGAAAGCATAACAATTGTCATGTTTCTGCTTCACTGCATGTTGAAAGGTCCCATTTTCCCCAGGCAATCACTTTGAGCCTTGTGTAAGCACATGGAAATGCAGGCTTTGGTCAGATGAAGAAGTTTCAATAGGGGTTGACAGTTTTTGATGTGGAAGAGACCTTGATGAAAAAAAAAAAACATAATGGAAGATGGCTCTGTGGCTCAGGCTTGGAGGACAAAACAGGGCAAAGTTGCTCAAAGCCGGTGCCGTGAGTCCTGGCTGTAGCTGCCTGGGGAACTGCGGTTGCGGTGGGGCTTGTAGGTGTCCTGGTAGGGGTCCTGGTAGCCCTGCTGCTCTTCCATATAGTGGTGGTCTCGACCAATGCCGCCATGCTGTGAGCCAGAGGAGCCCCGGTTTCGTCCCTTGTGCGCTCGTTCATTGTGGTAGTTCTCGTCTGATGTCATCAGGTTGCGGCGTTCGTTGGGGGTGGAGTGATCTGCAGTGTGGTTGTCGTGCCGTGTTTTTTGCCCTTGCTGATTCTGATGTACAGGTTCCAAATAAATTAAGAGCCATTTTAATGCTGAACATTCTACCAATGTACATCAAGGGTAGTTTTTCAAAATGTAATCTTAAATTTCTTGAAAAGGTATAACATTTACAAAAGCCCAAAATAGACAGCACACTTAAGGCTGAAATGATCTTCAAATGGAACTTTGAAGTGAGTCTCTATGGACTGAATTAATTGTAGACATTTGTGGAGAAGAAGAAAATGTGACAAGCAAAAACTAATTTCTGAAATAAAGTTCTTCAAAAATATCTTTGAGCTAAGAATTGGCAGAAAGTTACAGAGTGACATTAAATGTTGATAAGAAGGATGAGCTGATGTTTATGTGCGGATCTTTGTGTGCTCGTTCACCTGCAAACCAGAGATGGCAGACGTAGTGTAAGGGGCCAAGGCAGCAGTGCCAATGTTTCTGCCCAACAAAGGGTTGAGTGGGGTGCTGCTGGAGGTGTGGGTGGCTTTCCAGTAGGCCTCAAGATACTCAGCCAGGTGCTCACATGCATCTTCCAACTGATTCTCATCCAAGATGATATCAAACATCTCCTGTTAAAGGAACATACATACACACAGGTATGCCATGCACACACATCCAAATGTGTTGGCAAAGTATTAGACTATGTTAAAAACTGTGTAAAACTGATATTTCTGTATTCAGTAGGGCAATTTTAGCACATTCAATTAGTAAAAAAAGTCAAATTAAAATAAAAAATGCAATAATAAATTCTCATTAAATCATGGCCATTGACCCATATTCTATTATAAGAAATTTTCCAATCATTGGAGTATTACTTATATGTAAAGCATGCCTGCCCAGTCCTAGATGCTACTACAGGAAATGTGCCTCTCCAAGCCACATAGCGAGAGTGGGTAGCATATAATGAGTAAGGAGCCATTAAAACAAGACACCTTTAACTTGACATGGCAGCTTAAAACCACTGTGTTCATAGCAAGGTATCCTGAAAATCAGTGAGATGCAATGCAAGGGACCAAGACATCCATCTGATGCATGTGCATATAGACCAACAATTAAAAAATAGTGCAGACAGAATGCAAGAACTCATCCTATGTCAACGGCAACTAAGTTTACTTTGGCTAGGACAGAATAACAAACTTTATTTTAAGAAGGCCAGTGCTAGGCTTCAATGATATGGAAATACAGTATATCAAACAATATATTGAATTCTAAATGCACTTTCTAAATGTATATTCAATGCTTTACTTTTCTACCACAATAATTTAATGTCATTGAATTCATCTTCATTTGAGGGCTTTTTTTTTCTTTATTTAATAAATGTTTTTATTCAATCGACAGTCCTAGTTTTAAAATAATTTCTTGTGTATGTAAGAGATGACGCACCGGAGGACACTGTGCTAGTTTATCTGCTGCTACGAGTTGTACATTGAGGTGTTTACTCTGAGACTTTCCTCTGGACTTGATGAGCCTCTGGAGGACCTACAGGACAGATGAGTTGGTTATAGACAAAGAACAATAACAAGGAATAATAGGAAAACCTTTATTTCTGTAAAATTATCAAGTTAACATACTTAACCATGCAGTTTAATTGGTCTTTCTCTAATGAAACAGTAAAATGATGAGACAAGAGTGTATACTGGTACCTTTGGTGAGGACACTTTGACATGGACGATGATGGGTGCAAGTGAAGTCTTCAGCAGTTGAGCGGGATGGTTAATGGTGTCTGCATCCAGCACAACCAACTGGAGTGAGCGAGCAAGTTCAAATATGCGCTCAATCTCGCTCTGTACCTCAGCTGCACATGTATACCACACATGTAGAGTTAGAGATATTAGTTTACAGTTGAGATTGACACTAACAGAACATTTAAGGATGTTTATGACCCTTAAGAATAAGAATTTACGAATGGGTTAATGGTCTTTACAGTAGTTAATGACCAATTGTCCATTTTGTTACATTTGATTGCTGTATTATAGGAACATTATAGGAACATTTCAGGTATAACTTGTGCTTTATAAACAATCTCTGTGGTGTGCTGTTGAATACCACTGAAAATTCATTTTAACTTGTACCTCAGATTGTAAAAACATAAAAAAAAATGTGTGTAATGCACTTAAAAGGGAAACTTATGAGACTTGTACAGCACAACGAATAAATGTTCAATCATCTTTTTCCAATACAATGAAAATGAATGGTGACAGACTAACATTTTGCCTATAATCTCTTCCATGGAAGAAAGAAAGTAATTCAGGTTTGGAATAACAGGAGGATGAGTTAATGATTAGAGAATTTTCTTTTTTGGGTGAAAGTTTAAGTAAAATTTGATTTAAAATGTTATTTTATACTTCATCATTTGTGGATTCAGCTTTCCCTGTGTCTTACCAAGGCTGGATCTGGTATTTGAGCGCTCAATAATGGCTCTCTTGCTGGGATTGTTAAGTACTGATCTCTTAGCCAGAGAGATGTCTGCCGTCACACGTGTGATAGTTATCCTAAGGTGATAAATACATTTATCTATAGTTAGCTGCAGTAAAAATCTGTAATTTTAACATTCCTGCTATAGAGCCTTATTCCTTTTTGAGAGGTGCATAGGATAATGCTGCCTTAAAATGACAGTGATCACTTATAACTCCTTTTCCCCGTCTGTCAATCACTTCGACATCGTGTCGAAGAAGCGACACTAGGGGTCTCCCTTGCACGCCGAATATGCCTCTGATCTATGAAAAAAGGCCAATGAGAGTTGGCGAACAGTATTTGCATACCCCGCCCCCGGACATACGGGTACAAAGGCGAGGAAAATACGCACGTTCATTCAGAAATTGTCTTCGGAGCTGATGGTCGTGTATGCAGCCAGCTGCGAGTCACACACACACCAGATTCCTGCTTCTGTTCCTCTGACGTTCTGTTTGCTGTTGGATCTACGGCGCACTTCAGCGGCTTTCTCCTTCTCTGCATGGCAGTGCAGTTTGCCCCTGGGCGCTTCGACAGCGCAGAGAATTGAAAGAGTTACATTGAAAGAGTGATTTTTTCAGTAAAAGAGTTTATTTCTTTGAAAGAGCATTACACAGCGGCGTTGAACGTCCTTTTTAGGACGCATCTTTATAAAGATTTCCGCCCCTGTGTAGTTTCTGGATGCGGTGATTTCTCCCCACATCTCACGGTAATAAAAGCTGCCTCGCTTGCCTGGGCTGCGATAACACGCAGGCAGCGTTTTATGAGTGGTTCATGTTCTCAGTGCGAGAACATAGCCATGGCAACATTTTTTTGTCATGAGAGAAAGCCACTTCAGCCGCCCCCATAGGCCATGCCCCGTCTGCTTGCCGAGGGCGTCCTCCTGCGGCTATGAAACAGCTCTCAGCCCCAGCGTCGAGCAATCCGCAGGAAGCAGACGCCCCCATCTCATGGACCCCCTCGAGGACCCGGAAGGCTCCCAGGCGCTCCGTAGACACTCGACCCAGGGACCAAGACGCTAGCTCCAGAGATGGTAAGACCGCTCCGTCCCCGGTGGAGGGCCGGGAGGAGAATTTTTTGTTGAATTAGTTTTCACATTCTCATATTCTCAGTAACAGAGCTATTTCCTTTTGTCTCTGGGTCACCTGGCCCGCAAATCCCGTTCTCATGGCACTCTGCCACCAGATCTCAACAGTCCCGGCATCCTGGACACGGACCACCTGCTTCCAGCCCCCACGACTGTTCCCTGGCCGGCCGGTTCCAACGAGTCTAGAGGACGCCTACCCTGGACCTCCTCCTCAGTCGCTAACCCGCCCCCTGCCAGGTGTGCAGAGCAAGGTAAGTGCTTTGAGTCTTTTCTCAGCACCAGAGCCTCAGGATGCGTCACCGCCTCCCGATGGTGCTTTACCTGCTCCACCCACTGCGAAGCCCTGCCGGGTATGTCAAAAATAATCGTCCCCAAAATGCTCACGCAGAAACACATCTTAATCTGCGTTCGACATCTAGATTGATCCACAGCGGTAGACCTGAAGGACGCGTACTTCCACGTCTCAATTTTGCCTCGACACCGCGGTCTGCGGTTCGCGTTTGATGGCCAGGCGTATTAGTACAAGTCCTCCCCTTCGGCATGTCTCTGTACCCTCGCGTCTTCACGAAAGTCGCAGAGCCCGTCTTCATGAAAGTCTTGCCCCGCTCCGAAAGCCGGCATCCGCATACTCAATTACGACTGGCTCATTCTGGCCCACTCACGAGAGTTACTATGCACTCACAGAGACCAGGTGCTCAGGCACCTCAGCCGTTTGGGGCTTCAGGTCAACTGGGAAAAGAGTAAGCTTACTCCAGTTCAGAGGATCTCTTTTCTCAGCATGGAGTTTGACTCAGTATCAATGTTAGCACGTCTCCTCAACGAGCGTGCGCAGTCAGTGTTAAGGTGCCTCGCCGCTTTCAGGCCGGGCACAACGGTCCCCTTAAAACTTTCCCAGAGGCTCCTGGGGCATATGGCATCCTCTGCGGCGGATACACTGCTGGGGTTGATGCATATGAGACCACTTCAGCACTGGCTTCAGACTCGAGTCCCGAGACGAGCATGGCGCCGCGGCACGCACCGTGTGACGATCACCCCTGCCTGCCGCCAAACATTCAATCCCTGGACAGACCTCTGTTTTCTACGGGCCGGAGTGCCCTCGCAGCAGGTGTCCCGACACGTCTCTGTCATGACCGACAGGATCCCTTTAGGTCCCTGGTTGATTCCTCCCTAGGCCTCTTGGGTCCGCAGTTCAGCGGAGGAACTCGCCGACCCAGTCCACTATGGGTACCCCAGGCTACCCCTACTGGAATAGGTGCTCCACAGGTCAGGCCACCTACGCGGACTCCTCCTGTGTGTACTTCCGCAGTACGGTCACCTTACGAGCTGACCCGCTCTCCCTTAGGCAGTCCTTTGCTGCCCTCCAGTCGCCGTGTTATAGCAACTCCCCCCTCCTCGAGGTTGGATCTACCACCATGCCATTCTTTCCCACATGTGACCGAAGAGGCCATGTGATGTCCCCTTTCGGGCAGGTGTGGCCTCCGCAGGGTCTTTTCCCCCTGAAAGAATAGGAATTCGGGTAAGACCCCCCTTCCCATGATGCGGTAAGGGCCCCGGCTGCTCTTGCTCTATGCCGAGAAACATAGAGAGAAAAGAGGCCCAGCCAGGCTTGGCCCGTTCCCTAGTTGGCAAGCGTCACCTTGTTCCCCTCTAGGGTAACCAAAAGGATTCTGACAACTTTTTTGGGGAAGGGTACATGCAGTCTGAAACACAGATGGTTGCTTGTGCACGTGAAATACGCTCCTGTGTCAGCAGTACATGTACACGGCTCAGCGCATGCCGTGATTTGAAGTGGACCCCTAGTGTCGCTTCTTCGACATGACGTCGAAGTGAGCAACAGATGGGGAACATCTCGGTTACGTATGTAACCTCCGTTCCCTGATGGAGGGAACGAGACGTCGTGTCCTCCCGGCCACGTCGCTGAGCTGAGCCGCTGAGGTGGCCGGACACTCCTGGCTCCTCAGAAAAATCCTGAATGAACACACGTATTTCCCTCGCCTCTGTACCTATATGTCCGGGGGCGGGGTATGCAAATACTGTTCGCCAACTCTCATTGGCCTTTTTTCATAGATCAGAGGCATATTCGGCACTCAAGAGAGACCCCTAGTGTCGCTTCTTCGACACGACGTCTCATTCCCTCAATCAGGGAACGGAGGTTACATACGTAACCGAGACGATTTCACTTACCTGCCATCAAAGCGGTGTTTCAAGAAATCAAACAGAGCTTTCTGCATCATATCAGTTACCTGTACAAAAAATAGGGAATTTATTTGTTGTTCAGATTGACTGAAAGTTAATAAATGTGATTAGCAGTGCATTTAAATCATTCAATATATTTTAATCTGAATACTTTTGGACATAGGGATTCAATTATGTTTTAGGAAAAAACTCCTGGCTCATCTAGTCATAAACTTACAGAGACACAATAAATCAAACCTCATTGTACTGTAAACACCACGCTGCAATGTGAAAAATGTATATCCTCACAACAAAGCAAATCTGAATCAAGTTACACCTTAACTAAACGGGCTTGTTTTCATTAATTGCTTTCTTTGTCACATTTACATTGTCCTGCGTCGCCTCCTCCTCTTAGTCTTTTGCATGCCTTCTTCCCACTCTGATTTCCTCCCTCCATCACGGTTTCTGTTCTTTTCTCCCTTTTCTGTCTCTTTCTAATTTCAAACCATGCTCTACTTTCTAGCACTGACGTCTCCTGGACCCTGGAAGGTTGTTGCCGTGGTAACGGAATGGCTGAGAGAAGGAGTATGTTTTTGTTTTCTCTGTGTGAAGAAATGGAGAGACTGGAATAGATATCATATTTTGCTGGTTATCAATAACCCAAAATGCGCACACAGATATGCAGCTTATCATAAACAAAGAAAGCCAGCTTTATGGCCTTGACACAAGAATTTTCTTTTCATCATTGTTTTATGATGAACTTGCTAATTCACCTATAAGAACTCTCCAGATTACCCTTTGTCAATGCATGTTTTCTATTAATAACAGAGACTCAAGGTTTAGGATGATACACCTCTGTGAGACAAGGTTTTCTGACTGAAGTGTTTCAATGACATTACATTTTTAATAAATTTTTTATTTTTATCCCCTTTTCTCCCAATTTGGAATGCTCAATTCACACTACTTAGTAGGTCCTTATAGTGGCACGGTTACTCACCTCAATCCGGGTGGCAGAGGACAAGTCTCAGTTGCCTCAGCTTATGAGACCGTCAATCCACACATCTTTTCACGTGGCTCGTTGTGCATGACACCACAGAGACTGCGCATATGGAGGCTCATGCTACACTCCGCGATCCACACACAACTTACCACACGCCCCATTGAGAGCGAGAAACAATAATCACGACCACGAGGAGTTTACCCCATGTGACTCTACCCTCCCTAGCAACTGGGCCAATTTGGTTGCTTAGGAGACCTGGCTGGAGTCACTCAGCAAACCCTGCATTCAAACTCATGACTCCAGGGGTGGTAGGTAGTGTCAATACTCGTCTGATAAAAGGGCTGGGAAATGGTCACTTTAATTCCCTGAAAACTAGTGCCCGACCAATTTATCGGTCGGCCTATATTATCAACCGATATTAGCCTTTCAGAGATATATCTTATCGGTGTATATGTTTTATGATATGCGCAGAGATTAAAACTTTTTTTCCGAGCATATAATTCAGAAAACAATTCTTGGGGTGATATAGAATTGGTGTCATAATGTAGTTTGTCCAGAAGAGTGCGCTCTGACTCCATTTTTTAGAGCTGAGCTGACAGTGGTTCTGCAGACAGCGTGGTGTTAAGTGGTGCAGAGTTAAGTGGTGTCTTCACTGTAAGTTGTTAACTAGTTTGAGAAATACATACTGCAAAATTAATAGACAATGACCTCATAATTTTCCGTTTTCAATATAACTAATATAACGTTAATCCTGTCCCTTACTACCATGCCACTCATGTTTATCACATCTGTTTGCTATGTTAGACAGCTATAGCATCAGTGCAGTCAGTAACATAGCAGATTGAAAGAGAAGCATCAGAGCGTCTTTTTGCAGCTCAGCAGACAACGTTGCAGTGGTGGATTGTGTCTGTTGAGTGTTGATTTCATGCTACGTTGTTACCTAGTTGGTGAGACGCAATGCTGGAAAGTAAATAAACAACATCCATCTTTTACGCTCTGTGACAACGAGCTTATAGCTAACTGTGGAAGCTAATGTGTAAACATGTAGTCACCAAACTGTTTTGTTCAGGATTCGCAGTTTGGTACCCCTTCAACCCATACCTGTCAACACTTCCGTTTTTCCCGGGAGTCTCCCGTATTTCACATCCATCTCCCGCCCCCCTCCTGTTTTGTTATTTCTCTTGGGAAACTCCCGTAATTTGTATGGCCCAAACCTCTTTATATGAATAATCACATCAATATATTATACCAAGGTGGTCCAGTTGCCAGATCTTGTATGAAATGCATCCTACTCACACAATCGACACATCATACAAATATCAACCCATTTGTGACCTCAACCTGCAACCTACAACCCTGTTGCGCTGTTGATATTTGCGCAGGTATCAGACGCGGGAAGTTAAATCAAGCATCACTGGTAGATGGCAGGAGAAGACTCAGGTGGTGCTCCGGCAAAAAAAAAAAATATAAATGTAAATTTAACAACAGCTGGACTGAAGAATTTAATTTCATATCTCGAAGCCACATCGACAATGGCCACGCCTTTTGCAACGTGTGTCACACTAATTTTAATATCAGACACGGTGGGGAAAATGACATTACTTAGCACATTAAATCAAAATGGCACAATTTGTATGTATTTAGCCTGCCTCTGCCATCCACGCTCGGAGGTCTCCCGGATTTTGGTACCCAAATGTTGACAGGTATGATAACAATTCCAGTCGTTGCATTTACAAAATGTCATATTTAAAAGTCTGGTTTTCCACCATTGAAAATTCCCCTGAACTTGTATTGCAGAATATGGCATAACACCACTGCTGCTAATTATCTCTTGACTCAGCAAGTGTAAATGATTCTTGTTTTATAACCTGCCCCTAATTGACTGGCAGTATTAAAATACTGTCAGCATTTGACTGATACTAAGCAGTACAACTGATGTTTATTTAGCTATTTATTTTATTTTCATTTATTCTTTATTTAAATGGTTAGCAATTGACTGATACTAAACAGTTCTACTGATGTTTATTTAGCTATTTATTTTATTTTTTATTAATTATTTATTTAAATGTTCAGCAATTGACTGATACTAAACAGTACTGATGTTTATTTAGCTATTTATTTGATTTATTTTTTATTTAAATGGTCAGCCACTGTCTGATACTAAACATACAGAACTGATTTTTATTTAGCTATAATTTTAATTTATTCTTTATTTAAATAGTCAGCAACTGACTGATTCTGAATATTTATCTATTTATTGTATTTTTATTGATTCTTTATTTTCTCAGTGTTCATTTCTAGAACTTGTTGAAAATGTATAATAATAATGTCAAATATTCTTTGATAAAAATATCTGTTTTAGAAAGCAGTCTTCTGATTACCTTTGCATAGTCATATCGGTGCAAAAAGTTGCACAATCCACATAGAATATTCTGTTTCATTCCAGCTCAAAAATTAACTATATCGGCCACCATATCAGTAATCTGTGAATTTTCCCCCTCTAAAATCGGTATCCGTCTTAAAAATCCTATATCAGTCGGCACTACTCAAAACTCACCTCATATCCTTTTAGGGATGGACCGACCAGCACCACAGGCCTCATGGAAGGCACAACATCATAGGGAGCCACATGTTCAGTCTGTGTATAAGATCACAGGTACATTGAAACACAGTACATTTTTAGGTTAAGCATGACTGGTCTTCATATTAAAATAAATACTTTCGCAGGAAGGTTAGGTGAGGATTCTTCCATCCTATAGACACACTTACCACTTTCTGCTTTTGTTTACCTGTAAAAACAGAGGAAAAAGAAGAAAGTCAGAATAACTTTTTACACATTCTGCAAATGTGTAAAAGTCATTAAAGCCATTCATGATTCACTGTCCCATGCTCACAAGAAGCTGCTTGTTCGATCTATAGCCTTACGCAGGACAGTGTTGAAGTAAAATCATCCACTGATGAAATTCCTACGATTCCATTTTTTATTTACGATTCCGGGAAGATTCCTGTAACCCCACCCCTCATCTCCTAATGCCCCACCCCCAACAGATCATAGGCTCACCTGATGACATCACATCCCCCAAACTGGAGGAGGAACTTCCACTGGACTTACTAAAGAGATGAGCACACAAACAGAGACAGAAATAAAACAATATTAGTCTTCCTGTCCAAACACATGAGTAGACTACTCTCTAAAATCTCTACATTTATCCCCAGGCTCAGATGAAATCTGCATGACCAGAGCTCTGTAGAAAGCTCAGCTGATTTCCAAAATGTACTATGTTTAATTCTATTCCTCATAACTCCATGCAGAAATCAGACATTTGCTCAAAATCAGTGCAAAAAATGCAAAAAAGCTTAGCAGATTCCACCTGGACCTGTTTATCACTATGTGCTATCATTTTCATTGCTAATGCACAAAACGTAGTCAGACTCATTTGACTCTATGGCAATTTCTATGTATTGCGTGACCTAGAACTGATGTTGCATGTAGAATTTATATCGATAGTCACCTGGATTTGAGGGTCAGTCATCTAATTTCAAACTGTTAGCTGGTGTCATGTTACCTGGGTTTAATACCCAGTTTTCAACAAATGCAAAATAAAGCAATCTCATCACTTTTTTTATTGTGTAGATTTCAAGTCTCATGTATACTACCTTTTGGAGTCTCTCATGTACATTGAAATCAACACCATTCTGCCTAATTACTGACAAGCGCCATCCTGTATCAGACGGTTTGCATCATTTCAAATGCATTCACCTTTTCCTGTGGCACTACTGATAGTGTGTTGTTAAGACACGAGTTCTGGTCCCAGGAAAACCAGGCATTAATCACGTTTACATTGGCAACGGTGAGCATGATTCGTAGTTTTTTTTTCACTTTAAAATTACAATTTTAATGTACTAATGGTTAGATTTAGGTTTGGGTTAGGTCATACTGTATTACATTTTGTACAATTTAAAACAACTCGCTTTACAAATTTCACCCAGAAGCTGGAGCTTACACCTGCCCATACGTTCAACAAAACTTCCAGCTTCGGCCACTGGGGGCAGTGGTTCAAATTTCGGTAAGCACAGACCAATATCAGTAGCAAAACTTTCGACTTTCTGTTGCTGAATTCATATTATGAATAGTCTGATACTGGGTCTCTCATCTAGTATTCTTATCCTCTTAGCCTAGATTTGTGAGGTTCATGCCATTAAATCTGAAACATTTTCATTTTGTTTGAAACACTTTGTAAATGTAAAGGATATCCTTGAGCATAATTTTGCTTGTTTTAAGAGCTATGTCCATGAAATAATCTGTACTTATAACTTTTGGATGGACAGAAATTCTGAGCACAAATTCTACAAACATTTCCCCTTTATTTCTCAGAAGTTGTTTGAAAAACTGTTTATGGAGACTACTGCACCATTATTTGAACAGGCTACCACTTTGTTACACACTGGTCTATTATTTTATCATTGATTCCATATTTTCCCAGCCCTAACCATCACCTGAAAAAAAAAGAAACCCTGATTTTTATTGGTTGCTTTAAACGTTTGTCAGACGTCCTTCCAGAGTAAGTCTGTGGTTCTTGGCCAGAATAAGCTGGAATATAGACTAGACTTTACGTCGCTAATCAAAAGTCTGTCTCGTCTGCATTACTGTAGCTTAGACATGATGTTATGGGCAACAATAAAAGTGAACTAGGACACGTGCAATCTGGGGTCAAATTCACAGTCATAATTTTTTGACAAACATATTGCTCATAATAACAAAGTGTTTCCATATACATTACAGTACAAAAGTTTTAGGCACTGAAAAATGTTGCATAGTGAGGATATCTTCAAAATTATGCCATAAATAGTTTTCATTTACCAATTAATGCCACACAAAGTCCAGTAAACATAAAAAAAAACATCAATCAATATTTGGTGTGACCACCTTTGCCTACAATTCGTCATAGTTATTCTATCTATTTAAGGCGTTTCAGTTGCTTCTGTCACTTCAAGTAATCTCAGACTGACTCGATGTTCAATAGGGGGCTCTGTGGGGGACATACCATCTGTTGCAAGGCTTCCCTGTTCTACTATTCTATTTTATTCTATTTGCAATAGTAATGTTTGGGAGTCTAACATTTATATTTCCAGTTGATACTCTTAACCTGAAGAGATAAATAAACCTTTGCACAGTAACAGAGCAACAGAGGGGAAACATTCAGACCTGATGTGAAATTTAAATGCAAATCCACCACACCCTACTTTCAGAATATGACAAGCAGTGCCATGCTCCCAGAATTAAAGAGGCAGAATCCAAATTTCCTTTACATTTTCCAGGCCATTTCTGTTTTTGAAGCCCACCACCCTTATTTAATGGTGATGTGTATGGACTGAAACATTTATAGGTAATTCTAAAACTGATTTCTGGGACTTCTCTCATGTCATATAAAAAATTAGACATGCAGTGATGATTATAGACTTAAAAATAACATACCTGAACTTCTTATAGACCTAACATTCTTAATATTCTCTGCATTTTAGGATTGTGTTACTATAACTACAAGGTATTGTGTCTACTTTACCTATTGTCTAGCAACTATACTGCATTTGGTTTTCTACAGATTTGAAATCACACCAAATTTTGATCCTCCTCTTTGGTCTTCCTTTACATTTGTGTTGGCTGGATTGTGACCGTTTCCTCCAGCCATCTCTCAGGTTGTCCCATGTGCTTTTGTTTCTCTCTCAGCCTTGTGTTTCTCACAGGTGCTGCTCAGCAGTGCAATCAGCATTGACATGGCAGCGCTGATTCGTGTTGCTCGTGATTATACTTTATCCTATCTCCCCTTCCTCTATTTATTATCTGTTTGTCTCATCTTCCCTCCCAGATCGTTGTGTTTTGTTCTTGTGTATTGTAGTTATGGCTGCACGATTTGGACAAAAATAATATTGCGATTATGATTTGAACTGTGATTATGATTGTAATGTTTTCCACATGTTCAACTGCAAAAAGGCTACTGGGGTTTTCACTCTTGAGGCTTCTTAAAAAGATCCAATAAATATATAAACAGTGAAACAAAGTCTTCTTCATATCCAAATGTTACCATCCACCGTGTACCTGTTTTTGTCCATTTTGTGATAGGGTCTCATCCCACTAATCATCATCCTTAGTTTTTGAAACAGTCAACTTGAATATTAGGGATGCTCCAATCAGGATTTTAACATCCGATACCGATCTCCAATATGCATCTCATCAATCGATGCTGATCATTTAACTTTTTAACAGCAGCTCTGTCAAAACTGGTTATATGTAAGCTTTCTGCTCAATGTCACTGTTAACTAAATTTCCCTGTTGGTAAAACCATAGTTGTTGCCTAGAATTTGTTGTCAAAAATAACATTGTTTGGTTGTTAACAAAATATAATTTTAAAATATAAATGTTACTCTTTATTCTAGGCCTTAAAAACTAGTAGGCTTAATACAAACTATTCTTTACTGTATATAAGATAGTCCTAAAGAATTAGGATTAATGTCAAACTGAAGTTGAACTGATAACCCATTGGTGTAATTCAATTTAAAGTGAAAATTTTGGTTAGTTTGTCACCATTTCATTTAATTATTTGTATTCATTATTTTATGATATTTAATTTAGCAATGTATTACATTATAGTAACTAAATATTTGATATAGATTTATTATATGTATTTTCCTTCCTTTTCATTTTGTTGGATGTTGGTAATATTAGTTCTGCTTTCACTTGTTTCCACAGGGAGTGTAATAAGGGCGACACACACTCTCATGAGGGAAACAAATGAAAGGAGAATGAAGAGATGTTCCCTTTACAAAAAGCTTCACTATGATGCTGCGCTGAAGAGCGCTTTGGGAACACATCTTAGTTGTGACCAGCTGTGAATATGTGTGCAACACGTCAATGAACATTGACCGGAATTTATAGCCTCTGCCAGTGTAATCATTGGATGCACCTGGCACAGGGCTATAAATAGATGCATCACCGGAGCATCGTCAGATCTTTTGTCTTCAGAGCCATTCTGTGTTGTGTGCTATCATGAGCCTGTCAAACTTTCTTTCCTCTGTTAGGAGTTAGAATCTGTTAGGCAGTGTGCAGTGAACCTTTTCTCCTTTCTTTTCTGACTTTCAAAAAGAAAAGAAAATAGGACTGAAAGTCAAGGCAAACAATGTTTCCCTGCCTCCACTCTATGACCGAGAGGGACACGCATCAGTTTTGCTTCATTTGTTTGGGGGAAGAGAATTCTGCTCTCACGTTGGGGCGGGGTGGGTGTGAGCATTGTGATCGTCAAAATGCTTTGCGCTCGCCTCGCTTACTTCCGGGAGTCAGTGCCCACACTTCGTTCGTGGGGCTCTTGCATGGATCTGGCAGAGGAGCGAGAGACTAGTTCGTCCCTTTCGCTCGCTCTCTCCCCAGACCCAGCTGGTCCTTCCCGTGATGAAGCGTGCTCAAAGGGACCTTGAATCTCTTGAGTCGGCAGATTTTGGGTTACCCACCTCCGAGCATTCCGGCCATGATAATAAATCAGTGGAAGAATTACTCGACGTGTTTACTCGTGTGGTGGCCAGGCTTCATTTAGACTGGCCACGCCAACAAGAGATCCCCAAACGCTCCAAATTGGAGGATAGATTTCTGTCTAGTGGCCGGGGAAAGGGAACGCCTCATGAGTCCCTTCCCTTCTTTAATGACCTTCATGGTGAGCTCTCTCATTCATGGAGGAAACCTTATACTTCCCGTGTCCACGTGCCCTTGACGTAGATATATTCGACTATTGTGGGTGCTGAGACATGAGGGTATTCGATGATGCCACCGGTTGAGGAGACACATACGGGTTATCTCTCGCAGGGTTCGGCATCATCACTGAAAAAACCCTCTCTCCCCACGAAGCCGTGCAGGACCACCTCCACGCTAGTGGTGAGGGCATATCAGGCATTGGGTCAGGCTGGTGCTGCTCTGCACACTATGGTGGTGTTATAGGCATACCAGGCTGATCTGCTGAAGGACCTGAGTGCATGTTTCACACTCGTCGAAGAAGCGCTCGCTGAACTTCGTCGAGCCACAGACCTTTCTCTCCGTGCATCCAAACAGACAGCCCGTGCCATTGGCCAGTCTATGTCTGCTTTGGTCAGCACGGAAAGACACCTATGGCTCAACCTATCGGGCATCAAGGACAAAGATAAAGCTTTCATCCTTGATGCTCCGGTTTCGCCTTCTGGCCTATTCAGAGATGCATTGAATATAGTTATCTCCAGGTTTCAGGAGGCAAAGAGCCACATTGAAGCATTTGGGCAGTTTTTTCCTCACCGCACTGAGGGGGCGGGGCCGTCAGCCACTCAGTCCCACCCCAGTCCTTCTAGAAGGGAGGCTCAGCCAAAGCCAGACCTCAGGGAAGTAATTTCTAGAAGGAAAAAGTCCTATCTTTGATCCTCGAGGCTTGAACTACTCAGTCAGGGTGTTCAAACTATCAAGACGGTCATGTCACAAGCCCAACATCACGTTTTGGCTGGTCACAGTCGATCTCATGGACGCGTATTTTCATATAGAAATTCTGCCACAGCACAGGAAGTTCCTGAGGTTCGCTTTCGGGGGCGAAGCCTTCCAGTATCGGGTTCTTCCATTTGGCATAGCCCTATTAACCCACACATTCACGAAATGCATGGATGCAGCACTGGCTCCTTTGCGACTCTGGGGCATCCACATTCTGAATTGCATAGATGACTGACTGATCCTAGCGCAGTTCCAAGAACTGGCAGTTCAGCACAGGGATATCGTCTTAGCTCATCTGGTTTCTCCGGGGCTGAGACTCCACGTCAAAAGAGTGTTCTATCTCCCAGGGAATCACTTATCTGAGGTTATATGGAATTCGATCAAGATGCAGGCACAATTGTCTCCCGCATGAATCATTTCCATTCAGAACACTCTGAGCAAGGTCAGGCTAGGTCAAGGTTGCACTGCTCGGCAGTATCAGCGAATACTAGGTCTCATGGCATCTGCGTCCGCGGTGATCCCTTCGGGCCTTCTGCACATGAGACCGTTCCAGCTGTGGCTAAAAGCCAAGGGGTTTCATCCAAGGGCCGTACCCTAAGGCAAATAAGGGTTATGCGCCGCAGGCTTCATTCCCTTTCTATGTGGTTCAGACCCCGGTTTCTTACCTTGGGTCCCACTCTAGGTTCATCTCGTCGTCGCAGGCTGCTAACGACAGACGCCTCCCTGACAGGCTGGGTAGTGGTCTTAAGTGGTCGTCCAGCTCAAGGGGAATGGGAGTGTCATCAGCTCAGTTGTTGATGGCTGTATTTTTGGCCCTGAAATACTTCCTCCAGAGGCTGCCATGTCTTGATGCGGGTGGGCAATACAGTGGTAGTCTCTTACATAAACCATCAAGGAGGTCCACGTTCACATCAGCTGAATTTCTGGCACGTCGGATTCTCCTTGGGGCCCAGGGCAAGCTCCTGTTACTCAGGGCAGTTTATAACCCTGGATGCCCGTATGTGGGAGCAGATTTACTGTCCAGACAGAAAATACAGACGGGGGAGTGGAAACTCCACCCCGAGGTAGTGGAACAAATCTGGGTGAGATTTTACAGGGCAGAAGAGGACCTCTTCGCCTCTATGAACAGCGCAATGTCTCCTATAATTCTCCCTAAGTCACCCAGCCCCCACCCGGGTCTGGACGCGATGGTGCATACATGGCCTGGAATGCGTCTGTATGCGTTTTTCCCCCGGTTTCTCTGCTCCCGGGAGTCTTGGCCAGAGTTCGCCAGCAAGGGTCTTGCCTCTTACTGATAGCGCAGCACTGGCCAAACTGGGTATGGTTCTCAGAGTTAATATCTCTCCTCGATGGTTCACCTTCGGCGATTCCAAACAGGAAGGACCTTCTTTCTCAGGCACAAGGGGGCAATATTTCATCCCTGGCCTGAATTGTGGAACCTTTCATGCTTGGCCCCTGAAGGGTACCAACTGAGGTACACAGGGCTATCTCCTGAGGTTATCGAGACCATTTTAAGTGCTAGGGCAAATCTGGGTGAGATTTACAGGGCAGAAGAGGATCTCTTCGCCTCTATGAACAGTGCAATGTCTCCTCTACTTCTCCCTGAGTCAGAGCATTTCTGTAACTCTTAAGTATGAGAGGGAGTTGTGGAGTACAGAACCGCTCTTAAAACACTGTAACTTAATAAAGACTGAACAGAGCAGCGCAAATAAACTTTGAAGGGAGCCGTCTATTTATTTATTTAATTAAATCGCAGCCTTTGCAATTTAATAATCGCAAAAAGGTCATATCGCGGTTTTGATTTCCTTTCGATTAATTGTGCAGCCCTAATTGTAGTTACTCCCAGTCGGTTTGTTTCGTGTTGTTTCTGTGCATCCAGTGTCTCTCAGTCGGTTTGTTTTCAGTTTTAGCGTTATCTTGCTTTATTTTGTACTCCTACGTGAGTGTTTTCTTTCTAGTTGTTTTGTTTATTTTGTATGTTGTTTTGTTTCTTTTTTCAATAAATCTCCAAATGGCCAAATGGGGACCCAGTGGATGCATGGTGGGCATTTTATTATATATAGCTCCAGCCCTTAAGGAATTGGCCTTTCAGATCCTCGCTTGTTTGCCCAACCCTTGGATCTGCTTTCACCATAGTCGCCCCATCAATATTTTTGCTTTGGAGTTGGCTGAAGTGGCAAGCAGGGTATCAATGTGACCGTCCTTAAGTTGATTTTTGTGGCATGTCTGGACAAGCCAAGAGGAGCAGAGTCTGATTTTTTATTTTGGGATTTGGTGGACTACACCAGCTGCAGGGGCGGAGCACCAAATCTCAAAATCCCTCTTGGTCAGAATCTCGGGAGAGGCCCGCCGAGTCCACTATTGACCACCAGGAGGCGATCAAGTCCACTGCAGCTTCTTCGGGCGCCTCTCGGGCTTCTCTATGCTGTCGCCAGAGAAAACGCGCTGCCGACCACCAGGAGGCAGAGGAGCCTGCTGCCGGCTGCGAGGAGATGGTGCCCATTTCCACTGCAGTTTGTGTCAATGCCATTGCCCATGGCCACGGAGGTTGTTTCTCTGTCACTGCCTGTGCTCACGACCATGGAGGCCGTTCCCCTGTCACTGACAGTGCCCATGGCCATGGAGGCCATTCCTCTGTCACTGCCTGTGCTCATGGCCAAGGAGGTCATTCAACTGTGACTGCCAGTGCTCATGGCCACGGAGGCCGTTCCCCTGTCACTGCCTGTGCTCATGATCACGGAGGTCGCTCCTTTTTTACTGCCAGTGCCTACGGCTGTAGAGGCCATTTTCCTGTTGACTCACCTCGCTCCCGTCCTGGGTCCTCACTCCCGTCCTGGAGCTGCCAGTCCAGTTCCCTGTGACTGTCGACTAGTCCGTTCAGTTCCCTGTGCCTGTCCAGGTCTCTGAGTCTATCCAGTTCCCTGAGACTGTCAATAAGCCTGTCCAGTTCCCTGTGGGTGTCGACAAGCCCATTCAGTTTCCTGAGTCTATCCAGATCCCTGCGGCAGTAGATGAGTCTGTACAGTTCTCTGGGACTGTCTATAAATCTGTCCAGTTCCCTGTGGCTGTTGACAAGTCTGTCCAGTTCACTGAGGCTGTTGATGAGTCTGTCCAGTTCCCAGTGTCTGTTGAGGAGTCTGTCCAGTTCCCTGAGAGTGTCAATAACCCTGTCTAGTTCCCTGAGGCAGTTGATGAATCTGTCCAGGTCCCTGGTACTTTCGATGAGTCTGTCCAGTTCACTGAGGCGGTTGATGAGTCTGTCCAGTTCATTTGAGAGTGTCAGTAAGCCTGTCCAGTTCCCTGTGTCTGTCAACGAGTCTATCCAGTTCCCTGAGACTGTCAATAAGCCTGTCCAGTTCTCCGTGGCTGTCGACGAGACTTTCCAGTTTGATGAGACTGTTGATAAGCCTATCCAGTTCCCTCAGGCCATTGACAAACCTGTCCTGTTCCCTGTGGCCATCATGGAGCCTGTTCAAGCCTCCATGTCCAGTCAAGTCATCATGTCCAGTCAAGTCATCCCTTCAAATCAAGCCACCAAGCCTATTTAACCTGCCAAACCAAGTCAAGGAGCAAAGTCTAATCAAATCATCAAGCCAAGTCAAGCTGCCAAGCCAAACCAAGAAATTACACCAAGTCAAACCATCAAATCAAATCAAGCCATCACGGCAAGTCAAACCACCACTTCAAGTCAAGTAATCTCACCAATTCAAACCATCAAGCTTCCAAGCCATGCCATTACACCAAGCCCAACCATCACATCAAATCAAGCCACCACGCCAAGTCAAATTGACGCATCAAGTCCTGCTTTCAAGTCAAGTCGTCACTTCAAGTCAAGTTGTCTCTGTCACACCAACACAAGTCAACTCACCAATTCAAAGTGTCAAGCCAAGTCAAGCCTCCAAGCCATTACACCAAGCCCAACCATCACACCAAATCAAGCCACCATGCCAAGTCAAACCATCATGTCATGTCATGCCATCAAGTCAAGTTTTCTCTGTCATGCCCAGTCATGTTTTCTCCCAATTCAAACCAAGCCCAGTCAACCATCACTGTCATGATCACGCACGGTACGTGATTAGTGGCAGCACCTGTATCCTATCTCCCTTTCCTCTATTTATTCTCTACTTTGTCTCGTCTTCCCTGCTAGATCTTTGTGTTTTGTTCCCAGTCAAGTCCTGTTGTTCCTGTGTATTACAATTACTCCCAGTCGGTTTGTTTCGTGTTGTTCCTGTGTATCCAGTTTCTCCCAGTCGGTTTGTTTTCAGTTTTATTGTTATCTTGTTTTAATTCGTACTCCCTCGTGAACATTTTTTTTTTTTTTTTTTTTCAATAAATCTCCATCATTGCTATTCCTGCATCTTGGGTCCTTCCTCAAAAACCCATGACAGATTAGCACGCAAAAATTACTAAATGCAAAGCAAGAATGCAAAAAATATGATAGCGGTGCACATTTTGGGAATTTTCTCAGAGATGTTATTGCATGATTAATTTGAAAAAGAATCAAGGAACAGGGCCATTGTAGTTGTTAAGAATATTTAGGACCATGAGGTTGTGGAAAATCAAATGCTCCATTAATTACATAGGAAGTATCTTTGTCTGCTTACCCTTGCACACGGCTTTTCTTCAGTTCCAGCTGTGCTCTGATGTTCTCCAGCTTCAGGGGGCTGGGGATAAAACCAATCTCACAGCCTTCCTTCACCAGCCTTCCAATCCACCAGTCATTATTAAATTTCTGCATGTGGAGCAGAGAAAGGACAAAAGAAATGAAAGCTTGAAAAAACTTCAGGCACCTCTGTTTTATCTCCTGTTATGAATTGCCAAACATGTGGCAAGTGTTTGTGATAGCAGCTTGAATTTTGATTTAAATTTTGGCTTAGGTTTTCTATATTAATCAGTGTAGTCATCAGTGCATTTTTCCACCAGGCCACAGTACCTCTTTGATGTGCAAGAAGTCTTTTGCATCGAATGAGATGGCAGTTCCTGGCACAGGCACATCTTCATCCAGTGCACCACAATAACTGACATTTGTCTTCACGGCAAAGGCCACTGCTTTGGCCTGAAAGTCAATGTTTATTGGAATTACAACTGAAAGTTTTACACATGAGATTATCTATTTTATATTATTTTGATAATCTATAACAAGCTTTTGCATAAGAGCCATTAGTTTTGATATTATGATAATAACATTGTTATAACAATGTTAAGTCTGTTTTATGGCTGTATACGCTAAATTATGTGTTGCATGCATGTGACCAGTGTCTATATGAGTGCCAAACATGTTTCATAAACACATTGCAATTGACTAATGATTCACGCTGATGATTTTCAAATCAAATTTACAATAGCCATGCTATACTGCTTTACAAGCCCTGACCTTTGCCCTCTCCAGCTGCAGTGTAGCCTGCTGTTCTCGCTCCTGCCGGCCCTGACTGCCTCCCTCCGGCCTCTCCTCCTCCAACGACACATCTGAGTCAGATGGCCTGCTAGTGTAGGAATCAGCTGAACCCTGTGAATAGAAAATAGATACGATATTACTTACAGTACATAAATGCAGTACATTTTTTATTTTAGAGGGGGCACTTTATGGAAAGCATCACGTCACAACCAAGAGTACATTAACATATGATTGCCCTGGTTTACATATCAATGCCTATTCAATATTTAGTCAATTAACCCACACAATAATAAACGAGTCTGTACGTTTACTTGTGCAGATATTATCAAGCTATAGCGGGTTTTTGCATAGCTACAGTCATCATACTGTATATGATGTATATAAGTATACATGACACATTTGGAATCATATATTTCAAGGAAGGATGTCTGCTGATGAAGTGTTAAATACATGCCGTGCGTTACCTCGATTTTTTCAGAATCAAGGATATTTTGGTCCAGTTATCGTGTGCATGCTGGACAAAGCTGAGCTACAATCGCATTATCTATGTGTGTTAGTCTGTCTGAAAAATACAGTTTTATAGTAAAATTTATGAGACCATTGTTGTAAGATTTTACTGCTGATTTTAAATACGTTATTGAAATGTAAACTTGATAAACAATTTTGGAGATTTTGGTCATGTATGCTTTTGTCTACATACAAAATAGCTGAATCGAGAGGTTATTTAAAATTTATTAGATTCAATATACCATAATGCAAGTGAATAGTGACTCCTGTTTGTCAAGCAAGAAAAAGAAAATAAATACCATAAAACAGTAAAAATAATCAATGCAACTTGTGCACTTTTTTCCTAGTCTTCTGAAACGATATGATCACTTTGTGCAATGAACATAACAAAATAAGTTGTTACACAGAACTACGCAAAAGTTTTAGACACTTGTGAACAATTTTGCATAGTGAGGATGTCTTCAAAAATAATGCCATAAATAGTTTTCATGTATCATTTAACATCATACAAAGTCCTGTAAACATAAAAAAAAGCTAAATCAATATTCGGTGTAACCACCTTTGCCTTTAAAACAGCACCAATTCTCCTAGGTACACCTGGACACAGGTTTTCTTGGTTGTTGGCAGATAGGATGTACCAAACTTGGAGAATTCACCACATTTCTTCCACCTATTTAGTCTCAATTGCTGTCTCTTCATGTAATCCCAGACTGACTCGGTGTTCAGTGGGGGGCTCTGTGGGGGCAATGCCACCTCTTGCAGAACGCCTTGTTCTTCTATTCTAATCTTTTGTATTTGCAAAAGAAAAGTTTGGGAATCTACAATTTATTTTTCCTATTGACACTAAAACTGAAGATATAAATAACCATCTTAAGACAACTGTTATGTGAAACATCTTAAGTGCCTAAAAAAAATGCACAGTACTGTGTGTCAAATAACATCAAACCTCATTGAATCTCTTTGCTTATCATGACCAAATGTACAACATGATGACAGGATGTTTGGTTGCAATAAGAACCAGTGTGGTTTGATCATATAAATTCAGAAGACTTGGAATATAGAGCATGAGTTGTATTGATCGCTATTCCTTTATGTCATGGCGGATAAACCCTGTAATGATTGTCACAAAAAAAATCTCCTTTTTTTACTCCATGGAAAAAAAAATCATACTGGTTAGGCCATATTAAGGTGAATAAATAATGTCAGAATTTTCATTTTTATGTAAACAATTTCTTTTAAGTGTCTTTGGTGTGAACTATACCTATATGTAGAGGTTAGCCAATCATAACAGATGTCACTTACATGTAAAAGTCTTAAAGGTAGAACTGCAAAAACAGCCTGCTTAATTTAATGGGTCAAAGAGAGGGAGGTCCATGTTCATGTAAAACTAAATTCTTATTATTTTGGATGCAAGAAACCTTAATTATCACTATGAGTGGACTTCCCCAATTCTGAAATCAACTGAGAAAGAATGTTACCCTGAAACAGTTTTTCTCCTGCTCATTGCAATTATGCAGTTTCTAAATGAAAATTGACCACACTTGCTTATAAAATAAGATCAGATCACTCTCTTGGACCATGTTCCATTTGTAATAATTTGGTCATTATGCATGCTCTGGTCAGCTGGATTTTCATTATGTTTGCAATTCTCATGTTTGCCTATTCAGACCTTGGCAAACAGGTCAGCAAAAAAGACCACCTGTACATCTATTACCAGATAGAGCTGTCAACCCATAGAGATATATGCTTCTTAAGCAAACAGAAAAATACAGCTGTGAGCTTAAGACTTCAAGTAAGCTCTTTTTGTTCACCATCTACATTACACTGTTCTTGATAAAAAGCTTCAAGTGTAATAATGCACACATTATCTATGTAAAACTAGCTGATAAAAACATGTACTTAATAATTTTTTTGGGTTAATTTTGTAAATCTTGTATTCGTGTTGGCTTCACAAAGCTAACATACTGTTATTCTACAAACTGGGGTTAGGGTTTTTATAAAATCCCCAAACCTTCAATTTAAAATTTTTTACAACTAGTTTAAACTTTCAGACAAGGCTTGACAGACTTTATCAATCTAGTTTCACTTTATTATTGATATTGCTGTAATTAAATATGGGAAGTTTTTTTTTTTAATCAACGTCAAGATTTTAGGTAACAATATACATGAAAGTAATAATGTATATTCTAGGTGCTGTGACTGGTCACCAATTCAGTTTTCACAAATGTAATCACCTTTTTGCCTTGACTAGTTCATTTTAAATACTCCTGCAGTGTGAAAATCAATTGTGAAATGTTTTTTTGTCAAATGATATGTGCTTCATGTGACAATTAACTGAATTAACTGGTCAAAAAATTAATTTATATAGGTTAGATTAACTAGAAATAGATCCTTGAACTAACAATTGCAGGTTACCACTTTTTTCAGCATAGTAAAACATCAGCTGTTGCATAGGTGTTGATAGAAACAATTATTTAGAACATTCACACTTTAAAACAGTGTATCCAACACAAAATTATTTGGACTGCAATTCTCATTTTGAGGCATCTGTCACAGTTTGAGACTAATATAAACACTGTTTAAAATAGAATAGGCTATAAAATGTCACCCAAAATCTGCTGCTGGACCGAAACCGGTTACGTTTAAAAAAATAAAGTATAAATAAATGTGTTTTGTTATGAGCTTCCAACCATTTTTTCTGCTATACATTAATTTAAAATGCTTGTATTCTCTTATGCTTGTATTCTCTATTGTTCATAAATTGTGAGGAAAGTTCCTTTTACTTTTAATCTTCCTTTGACAACACACTACTCTGTTCTGTGTAATGTTTCTTATGTTAACAAATGTACAAAGTTGCCCTGAACAGCTCAGTGGATATATATATATATCCTATTAGCGTTTCTTTACAACCACAGATTCTACATAGCCTGACAGTAAATCTAGATAATTGCCTTTAAGCATACATACCTTTACGGCTTTCTTCTCAGGACCATAAAAGACGTCACAATATACAATCTGAACATGTTCACCTGAAATCTCCATAAAGTCCTCAGACGGTTCCATAATTTTTATAAGAGATGCACCTGATCCCTGTCAGCTTTTAACCAATACCTAAAACATATAACAGTGGAACTATTGTATTCACAGTTTCCACCTCTAAGATAATAAAGAAGATCCCATCAGAAAGTACATAGTCTTCTAATTAATAAGAGATGCTACCTAAAGTGAAGTGAATCTAGGAAGCTGTATTCTCTTAATCCAATTTGGAAACAACATTAGCTCAAGTCAGTGAAAAGAATGATCGGGTCAATATCGCATTAGAGAGAGAGAGAGAAAGAGAAAGACAGAGAAAGCGAAAAAGTATTGCAGTCGGCTAAAAAATCTCAGCATGCTGCCTATGGCGAAACACTTTTTCCCTGAAGGCAGCCGCTCCACACAAGCTTACTTCAGCAGGGACCCAATTTAGGCCGGTGAGTCCAATCACAAAACGCCTGATTCGAGAAACATAAAATGCACAAGTTTGCTTATCTTCTGCTGCTGAAGTGATGATTCTGAGCAAAAAACAAAAATTCAAATGAATGGCTTTCATCCTTGATTTTGAAGAGATAACATTCTTTTTGCTGAAGCGTGACTTTGGAGGGCTACATTCATGTATAATGTCATTGATGAGACAACAGTTGAAAATTAAGTTTAACAAAGTGGAAAGGTGTTTCTCATAAACTAAATCAAGATGTTATTAAGTTTGCAAGTTTTACATCCACATTTCCAATGGGTTTGCAATACTAATGTAAAAAATAGCATCAAGGTGCAAAAATGAGAATTATCTCATAAATTACTCACCCTCATGCCATACCAAATATTTAGGACACAAACAAAGATTTTTAGAAAAATATTTCTGCTCTGTAACCAAACCTTTGAAGCCCCCCCGCAGTGGTTTAACCTTTGTCTTCTGAAGCAATCCACATGGGTTTTGGGTGAGAACAGACCGACATTTTACTTGGTCACTATAAATCTTGACATCTGCAGTCTCCTAGGAAATCATGATTTGAAGCTTGATTATTTTTCCTAGCACCATTAAGCGCTCTGTGCATGCGTCAAGCACTAAATCATGAGTGTCAAAAAGAATGCAATGTCAAGATTTACAGAATTTTTTTTTTATGTTTGGTCTATTCTCACCCAAAATCTTTGGATCACTCCAGACGACAGGGATTAAACCAATGGAGTCATACTGAATACTTTTATACTGCCTTTATGTGCTTTTGGATCTTGAAAGTGTTGGACCCCATTTACTTTCATAGTATGGACCTCCAGAGCTAAAATATTCTTTTAAAAACCTTTGTTTCTGAAAATCTGGGATGGCATGAGGGTAGGTAATTGATGAGGGAATTTTAATAGATCCCCCAGAAATCAAATTTTTAAGCAGATATACATGTAGATATAGAATACACACACACACACACACACACACACACACACACATATATAATATATATATATTTATACACACCGATCAACATTAAAACCACCTGCCTCATATTGTGTAGGTCCCCCTCGTGCTACCAAAACAGTGCCAACCAGAGCTAATCTTCTCACCACAATTGTACAGAGTGGTTATCTGAGTTAATGCAGTCTTTGTCAGTTTGAACCAGTCAGGCCATTCTCTGTAGACCTCTCTCATCAACAAGGCACTTCTGTCCACAGAACTGCCAACCACTTGATGGTTTTTTTTTTTTTTGGCACCATTCTGAGTAAACTCTACAGACTGTTGTGTGTGAAAATCCCAGGAGATCAGCAGTTATAGAAATATTCAAACCAGCCCGCTTGGCACCAACAATTATCCATGCGATTATCTAATCAGCCAATCATGTGGCAGTAGTGCAGTGCATAAAATCATGCAGATAGGGGTCAGGAGCTTCAGTTAATGTATACATCAACCATCAGAATGGGGAAAAAATGTGATCTCAGTGATTTCAACCATGGCTGGTTTGAGTATTTATATATATATATATATATATATATATATATATATATATATATATATATATATATATATATATATATGTGTTTATAATGTACAGATTTTGCTGTTTCAGAAGGAAATTGGTACTTTAATTCAACTGATCACAAAATATAGTCAGGACATTACTGATGTAAAAACAGCACCATCACTATTTGAAATTTTTTATTTTTGATCAGATCTAGACAGGCCCCATTTCCAGAAGCCATCACTCCAACACCTTATCCTTGAGTAATCATGCTAATTGCTAATTTGGTACTAGAAAATCACTCATTAAATCAAACACAGTTGAAAGCTATTTGGTTCATTAAATTAAGCTTAACATTGTGTTTGTTTTTGAGTTGTTTTGGCATGTCTTAAGGTCAATATTAGGTAGAAAATGGCAAAAAAGAAACAGCTTTCTCTAGAAACTTGTCAATCAATCATTGGTATGAGGAATGACGGTTATACAATGCTTGAAATTGCCAAAAAACTGAAGGTTTCATACAATGGTGTACACTACTGTCTTCAAACACATAGGACAACTGGCTCTAACATGGACAGAAAGAGATGTGGAAGGCCCAGATACAACTAAACAAGAGTGTGGCAAGGTGGAGGGCCAATGTAAAACAGTTCATTTTCATGGGCAAGGAAGAGGCGAGAAACCGGCTTGACATACAACTAAAGGTTTAATGTAGAATTCAAAATACAAACACATAAGACAACGGAAATGTCCGTGAACGATCTCTCTCTCACGCCCGTCTTCCGCGGTCGGCCTTTAACTCTCTCGGAGGCTTGATTAGCCTAATATGGGACCGGGCGTGTTGAGTCAGATTAGAGTGGGCAAAGAAACACAGACACTGGACAACAGATAATTGGAAAAGAGTGTTATGGATCTAAACCCCATTGAGCTTTTGTGGTATCAGCTAGACTGTAAGGTGCGTGAGAAGTGCCCGACAAGACAGCCACATCTATGGCAAGTTCTACAGGAAGCGTGGGGTGAAATGTCACCTGAGTATCTGGACAAACTGACAGCTAGAATGCCATGGATCTGCAAAGCTGCACGAGGAGGATTTTTTGATGAGAACTTAAAGTTTAGCTTTTAGTTTAAGAAGTTCTGAAAATGTTTTTCAAAATGTAATAGTAATTTTCCACATTATTAATGTCCTGACTATACATTGTAATCAGTTGAATGCCACTTTGGTGAATAAAAATTATTCCAAACTTCTGGCCACCAGTGTATATATATATATATATATATATATATATATATATATATATATATATATACAGTACTGTGCAAATATTTTGGGCACTTAAGATGTTTCACAAAAACTTTTGTCTGAAGATGGTTATTTATATCTTCAGCTTTAGTGTGTCATTAGGAAAAATACATTTTTGACTCCCAAACATTTCTTTTGCAAATAGAATACAGAACGTGGAGTTTGCATGTTCTCCCCGTGTCTGCGTGGGTTCTCTCCGGGTTCTCCGGCTTCCTCCCACCATCCAAAGACATGCAGGTTAGGTTAATTGGTGTCTCCAAAAATTGCCCTAGGTGTGAATGTGAGTGTGAGTGTGTGTCTGTATATGTGTGGCCCTGCGATGGACTGGCGACCTGTCCGGGGTGTACCCCGCCTTTCGCCCAATGTTAGCTGGGATAGGCTCCAGCCCCCCGTGACCCTGTACAGGATAAGCGGTTGAAGATGAATGAATGAATGAATGAATACAGAACGTCAAGTCATTCTGGGACAACACGAAGAGACAGACGCAATTAAGACAAAATAGATGGAAGAACTGTGGTGAATTCTCCAAGAAGCTTGGTACATCCTATCTGCCAACAACCAAGAAAAACCGTGTCCAAGTGTACCTAGGAGATTTGGGGCTGTTTTAAAGGCAAAAGTGGCCACATCAAATATTGATTTAGGTATTTTTCATGTTTACAGGTCTTTGTATGATGTTAATTAATAAAAACTATTTATGGCATTATCTTTGAAGACATACTCACTATGCAGCATTTTTTTACAAGTGCCTAAAACTTTTGCACAGTACTGTATATATATATATATATATATATATATATATATATATATATATATATATATATAGTAAAACTACACAGAACACCTCTTGAATATAATTTTTTATCCATATTTTCAATTACCCCCCCCCCCCCCCCCCCCCCCCCCCGTTATTAAAATATCTATTGTTCTATAATAGCATTCTAGTTATAAAGTTGTGTGTTCTTATATGTTCAATCTACATATGAGCCCACAATTTCACACTGTTTAACCTGTATGAAAATATAAACACATCTGATGAGAATTAGAGTACTGGTATGTTATATAGGTCTCTAAAACATACACACACAATCCCTGATGGCTTTTCCAGACTCTTGGCTCAAATTCATTTAAAGCCATTCAAGTGGGGGAACCTAAGCCACGTGACTCATTACATTCTACACATCATCTGCAAAAAACGACTCTTGTCACTTTAAAGGCAGACAGTAAATGAAGCTTTATATTTCCACAGTCTATATTTTAATACATTAAACAAATGTAACCTTAAAGTGATGGCAGATATTCCCCACAGAGAATACAATGCCACATCATGTTTTTACTTAGCGTAATCCTTAACAAACTCCCATTGAAGAATGGAGGAACATCCTATTTTTTCTCCAGTAATGCTCTTGAAATGTGCTGTATGGAATAGAAGTGATTGTTCATTGTCAAAGTGTGCTAATAAGAATACATACAGAAACACGCACAACCCTGATGAGCATCTCCCTATACTACACCCACGGAGATCGGTGGGCTGCATCTTAAAAAATCATGGTACACTGAGTCTCACAGGCCCTGTATGTACAGCTGTGCCAGTGTTCTGTACACACACACACACACACACACACACACACACAGACACACACAGACACACAGCCAGAGGGAAAACACTATATATAGCTGTAGCCAATTCCAGTCGAGAGAAAATAACTCACCGCCTCCGAGTCTTCAAATCCATGCAGGTACAAATTGTCATACATGGAGGTTTGCTATTCCAAAGAGGTCCTCTTGGAGAATAGAGAGAGAAAAAAGAGAGGAGGAGGAGGTGGTGGAGATGGAGAGAGAAGGGGAGGAGGGACCCACGACCAAAAAAAAAAAAATCGATGGGGGATGTCGATCCCCTCGCTCCACAGAGGAAGAACAAGTAGGAGAAAAAAGGGTGAGAGATGCCTCACAAAAGAGGATGGAGAGAGAGAGAGAGAGAGAGAGAGAGAGAGAGAGAGAGAGAGAGAAAGAGGGAATGCAGGCCTGCAGGATGTAGTAGATCCCTCGTTCAGCCTACAATTCTCTCACATCCTCAGGCAGAGAGAAGCTTCCCAACGGCTCACTGACGCGGACGTTTCATCATCTCTCAGCACACACACTCACGGCACTGCTCCCCGCATCAGAGATAGAGATAGAAAGAGAGAGAAAGAGATGAAGAGAGAGAGAGAACCCTTCCTCAATCTCAGCCTGATGACACAGTTGACCAGCTGCATGCTGGTTGGCCGAGCAGCCTTACAGTCAGAGCTGCTGCTGACGTGTGTTCTCCTTGACTGTGAGTGCTGATGTGAGAGAGACTCTCTCTGCTTTTTTCATTCTCTCTCTCCCCCTCTGATATTTAATTAGAATGTACAGTCATTTTTTCTCCAGTATCTTTCCCTTTATTTGTTCTATGATCCTTCTTTCTTAATTTAATTTATAAAATCATTCTCTACACTTTTTCCATGTATGAATTCTATTTTTCATCAACCATGCGTTTACTTGAGTACTCATACATTCTTAAGTCTTACCTACATTCTTAACTCTTACCTAAATATTGTATGTGCATGAATAGATTAAAAGGTTAAAGACAGTAATAAATAAACATATAATAACAAATTACTAGTAATTCTACCCTATCAAGTTGATGTATGATGACTTATATCTGCTCTGTATAAGTGATTATGTGATGTAATTAATTTATATATAAACACACGTCTCTGAGATATATGCCTCTGAGAAGCAGGTTTGATCCCTTCCAGAAATGTGCAATGTCTTTTTACCTGTCTCAGGATAAAACTGGTGGAGGTGGTGCTGCCGTCAGACCTCTTCAGTCGACTGCGCCGTGAATATGTTCCCCTGTTCACCTGTAGAGGGTGCAATGACAAAATATGAATGAATTTTTTCAGAAATGTTTGGTCTTCACAACCATTTACAAGGGCCGTTTGAGATTATTTTATTAGTACATTTTACAAACAATGTTTAGAGAAAAAAAGGAAACTTATTTTTTTTATATATTTTCTATTATAACTTATGCCAGAATAAGAATAAGGTTTAGGTTCAGTATTAAGTTTAACGGCCAACACTTCTGAATTCCTTTTGAATATGCTTGCTGAGTTGCTCTCATGATTATAGAAGGCTAACAATACACGATTAATAAACATGATACACGTTTTGGCAGAAAAGAAACATGACATACCGAATATTGACGAGGAATGTTTGCCAAGTGCATGTTTTATTTTATAGGCCCTACAACAGTTCTGGTCCTTGAATCTGTAAGAAGTTGTGCAGGAGTTGTGCTAGATGTGGGAACTTTGAATCATCCCTGTGACATTAACGTTTTTAGCCAGCAGGTGGAAGCAAAATACAGTCTTTTATGTGTTATGAGTTAGTTGAGATAACATTAATGAATCTGCCGTCAGTCAGTGACCGAGTTTTATTGACGTCATTGGCTTGTCTCTCATTCCATGATCGCTCGAAGCGGATTACTACATTAAAAAACAATTAAAAAAAAACAAAACAAAAAAAAAAACAATAATAATAATAAAAATAATGATTTCGGAAAAATTTTGAAACTTTAGAATTACAGAGCTCTGCAGTTCGATTCTTACTAGTAAAAAAGAAATTAATAAAATTACAGAGCTCTCATTAATTTTTACTAGTAAATAATCCAATTACAGAGCTCATTAATTTTTACTAGTAAACAATCCAATTACAGAGCAATTGTATTCTTACTAGTAAAAACTTGTATTCATTAGATGCAAAACAGACGCAATTGCACCCATTTCCCTTTCCAAATCCTGCCTGAGGTAGGTTACATATCAAAATAAAAAGCCATGTGTGGCGTGGTTAGATATTAGCATGAAATATTTCACAAGCTTATTTAGCAAACATATTAATTGCATTCACATAGTGTCAAAAATATACTGAGATATTGAAGGATAATATTTTATCACTATATTAATTAACCTCTGCATACTCTTGAAACATATCTAAGAGCAATGAATACACACACAGAAACACTGGCTATAATAAAATGTAATAAATAAAATATGATAATAAAACATATAATAGGTTTTCATAAAATGTATTTTAACATGACAATTGTTATTTGTTAGAAGTAAATACAGTAACTACATTTTCAAATATATTTTTTTTACATCAGCTACATAACGTATGGTTCATAGTAGCTTTGGTTGGACTGAAAAAATAATAGTAATGATAATAATAATAATAATGAGTTCATGAGACTGGCAAGGATTGATATCAGCCCGTGGCAGTCCCAATCACACCAACTGCGTCTTCATGTATATCTTTATCAACAAAAACTTTTAAGAATATTGACATATAATTTTTTTCTTATTGCCCAGCCCTAACACATGGATATTTCTTTAATATTAATAATTATAATATATATATATATATATATATATATATATATATCGTTACCGTGATATAAAATTACTTATACCGAGATATAGAATTTTGTTCATATCACCCACCCCTAAATGATAGAGAGAAATATATTCCTAAGGTGTAACAGTATCTGAACTATAGGCTTCTTATCCACCCCCCAAACTTCAAATTTTTATGCCCTTCCCTCGCTAACTTCCCTGCGTCTCACGGACTCGGCTGTGTGTCATTGCATACTTTGCGTGTGTGCCCACTACTGGCGGAATCTGTGCAGTGGTTTTAACTGGAAAAACTTAAATTTGTAATTTAATATATATTTTTTAAATGTAATATTATTTTTTTTTAGAATTGATGCAACCACAGATTCAGGTAATGTTTAGTTGTAATTTCAGAGGCTATATATAGTTGTATATCAATCTTTTTTTATTATTATTTATTTTTAGAAGTAATTGTTACAAAGGATTAAATCCTGTAAAATTAGCCAAAAACGCCTAATCAAGGCATACCCAAAGTAAATTTAAAGCTGTTCTTGAACCTTTTGGAGTACATGCATGGTTTTGGTCACATTTGAAAGGTGACACTATGAAGTGTTTCCCCAGCAGTCAGAATTACTGTAAGTGCTACTGATTTTGAGTAATAGAAGTTTGAACACAATGAAATAGAAGTTTGTTTTTCCGCCTGAATTTTTTTTTTTTTTTTTTTTTTTTTTGCATACAGATGCCTGCAGATGACTATAACTTGTAGCTATTAGCTTGAGAACACAATGGGATCACAGCATGAAGCCTTACCTGGTCCAAATTCAAATATTATAACAATACCATAAAAAATTACTATTTTACACATGTTTTTTCTAAGGGTACACCCAGGCGTTTTACAAAAGTGTCTTTTGGATACTCCAAAGGACCCTTGGTAACCATGGCCATATACCTAGGATGAAAAGGCTACTACTTTTGAACGCTTCAACGTAAAGTCATAATTTTGGGCTCTAATGAAAGATGACACTTAGAGCTATCACATTCCATATCCAGATCCACTATTAGTTTTGCTGACACAGAGTAACTGATGCATAAACACATTAGAGTGCCTTTTCCCTTCTTCAAACTAAACGTTGTGCATATAAAAGTGTCAAAACTAGTGCTATGGTGGAAAACATTTTTATATAAAAAAAATACACAAACTATTTACATAAATTTTTACACAAAGTATTTACAAACAATGATAAAATTTTACATGTTTCTAGCAACATGCCAGTCATTGTAGCAGTCACGTTTGGGTACAAAGCACATCACAGGAGGAGTACTTCACTGATGTCTTTGCATGACACTGCCTGCACTTCAGACAACCAGCGGTGCAAGATTTGGTGATGTGCACCGGCCTGTGATGTGCACTTTGTGGAGCAGGAGATACGGGACTGGCTGTGGAGTGAGACCCCAACTCTGCCAGCTCCTCAGCAAGGGTCTCTCTGAAAGCCTTCTGGTTCATAGGGACCTCTCCTTTACATGGGGCTCCTCTCTTGATGAGGTGCTGTCCTGCTGCTCCACTCTATGTGGCCACTTGCTGAGTGGTTTAGAAGTATCCGGCTCCCAATCGCTATCTGATTCATCAGATAATTGCCTATAGTGAAATTAAAGAAGAAAATTTAATTTACAAAGCTAGACAAAACTTTTCCATCTTTTCTGTATTCTACATTTTACAGCTTGCTTCTTCACATCTCAGCAATTCACACAATGAAACAAAGAGACACACACACCTCCCCCAAAAGGTGAGCAGTGTAACCAAGACACATAAACAAACACAACATACATATATATATATATATATACACATATATATATATATATATATATATACACAGTAAATATACAAAACATCTATATAGCATGTCAATAGATCTAGATCTGACACAAACACGCTCACACACGCACAAACAAATACAAAACAACTCCCGCAAACAGTTCAAGACACTCACTGAGCAAACACACGACAAAAGGTAATTGCAAAATGTGTATTCATTATTCAAACTAAAGCTTATTTATGCAGAATATACATGTTATAAAACACAAGAAAACACTTACTTGTCCAGAGCGATGTCTCATCTCTCCAAAAACATTTCCTCTGTCTCTGAATCAACATATGACAAATCATCCGTATTTTTTTCAGAAATTTCATCTCCAGACTCATCATATTCACAACGAATGCCTTCTTCTATCAAATCCTCGAGCGAAAATCTTGTTTTTCTCGTCCGTTTCGCCATATTTAAATCTCCAAATGTGTAAACAGTTCCAAAAGGACACGCCTCAGCTTTTACGCACAGAGGCGCAAACCACTCGGTAATGGCAAGACAACTTTGCGTGCACACATTACAGAAACATCCCGTAAACTTCCCACTAAAGCCGCCTATCATTGTTTTCAGAATTTCATTGGCTATATGATGCGCCAGTCATCCGCAAACTTGGCTGTAATTGGCTTGATCTTTACACAAAGGAAAGGGGGGGGGAGGCCCTTACATTCCACACAGACTGTGGTTGGCTATTGAAGGCTTTGGACAGGACATGGAAGCTCCTGTTGTCAAATGAGGTGTCAATCGAAAGGTCAGAGTGCAGCATTCATTTTGATACCGGATATATGAAATATTTTCATCTGAACTGAAGTTATGACCGATAATATGTGAAAGATTAGGCACAGCTGCCGGGTACTTTGAAATGATGCAACAAGAGTCTGTGGGTAATAATGTGATTTGGACTAAAAATGTTACTTGATTTGATCGTTTGGACATTTGGCAATGTAGCAACACCGTTTTTGTTGGGAAGTTATGGATCAGTGGACTACTATGAGGCTTCATATTTGAGTTGCCTAAATTTTGTTATTGTTTGTTTATATGTTGGTGGTCTGACAAATATATAGATTGTACCTGCTGTTGTGATTGTATCTTAAAATGGTTTATATCAATAGAATCACAAGAAATGTAGCTTTCCAAAGATATGTGGCATGTGTACCTATGCACACACAGCAGTTATGTGCATCGAATAGTTTTCTTTTTAACATTTACAGGCCCGCCCACGGACTGTGGAAATAAAGTATTTAATCATGCTTTACAAAAACAAAAATGGTAACATAAAGAACACATGGGGTATAACTGTGTGACAAAGAGATAGTTTAAGCAACAAGTATTATGCTGTTAAATCTCAATATCACTTTTCTAAACTGCTTAATTGACCTTCATTTTCATTATACATTAGAGTTGTGTGGGGGTGGGGTTGATGAAGCGTGATATGCTGTCACATCACAATCGAGTTGCATTGTGGGATTTGGAGCTGCCTGAAGTGTACATCAGAGTAGTCTCGCTCCCTCAGTCAAAATCGAAGGGTTGAGGTTCTGTCAGTAGAAACTTCCCTCACTCACTGAAAGAAGAGGAATGGACTTCCAAAATGACAACGGGATTCCCCTTAGGGAACAATGTGAAGTGGAACGCAGCCTTAGTTGGCAAACAAGAATGGCACTTGTCAGACAGACTGTGAAACCAACCATCACTCTGACTGAGCCACAGAAGTCAGTGGCTGCGACTGAATATAATGTCCATGGCTAAAGAATCTAAAAAATAACTATTGCACAAAAAGGCACTGTACAGGAGTGGCTAGGTAGAAGTCTTTGCTGGAAAAAAGAAGCAGCACATGCTTGCCCGTAAAGACTTTGCAATATATCACTTGAACGATACTGCAAAGATGTGGCAGAAGGTCTCATGGTGTGATGAGACTAAGACTAAGCCAATGCTTTACAGCAGTCACATAACACCATCCCCACAGTAAAATACACTGGTGATATTATCATGTTATGGGGATGCTTTTCAGCAGCAGGAACTGGCAATATTTGAATTTCAGTGATAAATTAATTCTACAAATACACAGATATTTTGGATGAGAATCTACTCCCCTTAGCCTGAAAGTGCAAAATTTGAAAATTGATGTCCTTGAGTGGTCCAGTTAGAGTCCTGACCTCAACCCCATTGAACAGCTGTTTTTGAAAGACCTCAAAATTGCTGGCCATCGCTGATCCCAAACTTAAGCTGTACGCTTGAGCAAATATTGCTCCATCACGTTGTGTAAAGTTGATAAAAACTTATCCTAAAATACTAATGGCTGTAATAGCTACAAAAGGTGGTTCAAACAAGTCTTAAAATAGGGGGATGAATACTTATTAATTCTTGACATTTTGGTTATTGTTTATATATATATATATATATATATATCTATATATATATATATATATCTATCTATCTCTATATATATATATCTATCTCTCTCTATATATATATATATATATATATATATATATCTATCTATCTCTCTCTATATATATATATATATATATATATATCTATATATCTATATATATATCTATCTATCTCTCTCTATATATCTATCTATCTCTCTCTCTATATATCTATATCTATATATCTATATCTATATATCTATATATCTATATATATATATATATATATATCTATATATATATCTATCTCTCTCTATCTATCTCACACACACACACTTTTTTTTTAATAATTCCTCAATCTCAGGTTGTACTAATCATTTGTGTGAAATAAAGGCTGGGGGTTGAATATTTGTTCAAGGCACTCAGCAGCCCATCAGAACACAGAAATACTGAAAGACAAGATGTTACATACTCCTTTAACTTTAACACATTTACTTTAACACAGAAGATGGTACTGCCTTCGGCAAATCCCTCCATCGGCATGTTGGTAGTCCGATTCGATAGATGGTTTTAAGGGATTCATCATCAAAACCGGTGTGGATGGCAATGGTGGAGAAGAAATGGGAGCACTCTCGAATTGTTAAATCCGCCTGGCTTAATTCAGTGCAGTACGCCGCTAGATCCATTTTAAGGTCAGTTGTTCTGCGACGAGGAATGAGGCAGGTAACTCAGAATATAAAGAAAAAAAACAAAAAACACAGGGAACCAAGAGCAGGGCTTAGAACTTGACAGGAATACATTCAACAACTGACAAAGACTGCACAGAAATCAGGGCATGATATACACAAAAACTAATGAGAAGATTAAACACATGAGGAACAATTGGGAACAGCTGGAGGTGATCAGAGCAGGGGATGATGGGAAGTGTAGTCCGGTAACAGATGACAGGGGAGAAACACAGGACAGACAACAGTGAATCATGACACATACAGTGTACATACTTATTGAATTCAATTGCAGGCTTTTGCAGAGTAATAATCACTTTGAGTCATGTAGCGCCTGGCTTTTTCAGAGTGAAAAGCTACTGTCATTAAACAGAAACACTACAGTAAAACCTCAATTAAAAAGAAAAAAAGGATGGAAGAAATATATAACTATTGTAAAGTTATTTAATATTCACTGTATTACTACAACCACTTCTATTAATAATAATTATAAATAAATGGAAATTGTATTATATTTAAGCAATATCTCACATGTGATGCTCTGTAACACAGCACTTTGTTTGACAAAAATAACTCCAATGCTGTATTTTGGATTGTGCTGTGAGGTTCTGTATAAAAGCACTTTTTTGATCCAAAGCATGGATGTTGTCGTCAATCCACAATAAAAACAATATATCAGAATATGATTTGAAATATTATTATTATTACTGGAAACTTAGTTAAAGATGCCGTTACCTCTCCCTCAAACTGAAACAACCTAATTACACTGGAGATTAAGGTTTTAGCAACTTGGTGCTCCCTAGCCACATCAAAATAAAACTGTGAAGAGTGGATGAGTTGCAAATTTCTGCCATCCATTAGCAGAATAATCTATAAAAATATATATATTATATGCCCTCTCCAGACCAGACATATCATCCGACAATTCATAGTGTTTTTTCCTGTGGATGTGCACTCGTTGCAAAGGGGGCATTCACGGGGAATCACGGCAATCCCAGAGCTACCGGGTGTTTTGATGCTGTTGATGAAATGCATGCTCGTTTCATTACTTCAACACAGGATGAAGAAATGTAGATCAACCGAAAAACATATCTGCCTATTATTCTGTCTATAAATCTGTCTGTCTGCCTGTCTATCTATCAAATAGCTGACAAATACTGCTTCCCTGTCTACAAATTACTGTGGGCGATTTAAAAGAGCACGCTAATAAAATGTGACGTCATCCATAGAAACAAGGTCAACTCCACCTTACACTTATCTTAAGATTTCCTTACTTTAAACTTGCTCTTAGTGGTTTTGTGAGCAGGTTAAGCAAAAACTCCTAGCTAGGGACTCTGGAGAACTCCTAGTGGTAAGATAAAAATCTTTGTGAATACGGCCACGGAATTTTCACATTATCCAGATAGTAATGTTTGGAACGTCAGATAAATTCTAAATGAGAATGCCCCCTATGTTGTATTTAGCCGCCACCTCGTGCTGCCTTGTGCCCATGACTAAATCCGCCACTACATGAAGCACACATAGAGAGTTTGTGTCCCTAAAACAGGCAATTAATCATCATAATTGCAATTATTTGTTTGACAATTAATAGTCAGCCAAATTTCACAATCGTGACCCCTAATTTTTATTATTAGGTTCCTACAAAAATGTGTATGAAATTTCAAACAGTGACAACAGCTTGTATCATTAATAAAAATGCGTTCCCCGTCTGTCACTCACGTCGACGTCGTGTTGACGAAGCGACACTAGGGGTCTCTCTTGAGCACCGAATAGTCCTCTGATCTATGAAAAAAGGCCAATTAGAGTTGGCGAACAGTATTTGCATACCCCACCCCCGGATACGAATATAAAGGCGAGGGAAATACGCTCGTTCATTCAGTAATTTTCTTCGGAGCTGATGGTCGTGTATGCAGCCAGCTGCGAGTGACACACCAGTTTCCTGTTTCTATCCTCTGACGCTTTGCTGTTGGATCTACAGCGCACTTCAGCGGCTTTTCTCTTCTTTCTCAGGGACGGCGCATGCTCTTGTATCCGCATCCAGACCTTTGGAACCTCCACGTCTGGTCCCTGGATGGGACGCGGAAGATCTGCTGGTCTACCACCCACAGTCGTAGCCACGATCAACCAAGCCAGAGCCCCTTCTACCAGGCAACTCTATGCCCTGAAATGGCGACTGTTCGTGAATTGGTGTTCTTCCCGGGCAGAAGACCCACAGAGGTGCGCAGTTAGGTCAGTGCTCCTGTTCCTACAGGAGAGGTTGGAGGGGAGGCTGTCCCCTTCCACCTTGAAGGTGTATGTTGCCACTATCGCAGCTCACCATGACCCAGTAGATGGAAAGTCCCTGGGTAAGCATGATTTAATCGTCAGGTTCCTAAGACTGGTGCCCAGAGGCTAAATCCCTCCCGGCCAAACCTATTCCCCTCCTGGGATCTCTCGGTGGTCCTCGTCAGTCTTCAGAGATCCCCATTCGAGCCGCTAGAATCAGCTGGACTCCGGGCCCTCTCCCATTAGACGGCCCTGCTGATTGCGCTCGCCTCCATCAAGAGGGTCGGGGACCTGCAAGCGTTCTCTACTAACGACACTTGCCTGGAGTTCGGTTCGGCAGACACATATGTGATCCTAAGACCTCGACCGGGCTATGTGCCCAAGGTTCCTACCACGCCCTTCAGAGATCAGGTAGTGAACCTGCAAGCGCTGCCCCGGGACATATAAATTGATAGTGAAATTTGTACATTTCTAAAATGTGATTGAAATCATAAAGCAAAAAATAAATACAAAAATACAATATACTATATTGCGTGAATATGTTTGAAGAGGCCCCCTCTCTCGGTTTGCTTAATATGTTTTTTTAGTTACATTATGCTTGCATGTCATCAAAAGTCTGGTGAGTAAAAAATTAAATTTACTAGTAAATGATGATTCTCTCCAACATGATCGTAGAGGGTTGACTGGTGCTGTTTTGAAAGCAAAAGTGGCCACAGCAAATATCGATTTAGCTTTTTTTTTATGTTTAATGGACTTTTAATGACATTATGTGATAAATGAAAACTCTTTATTTCATTATTTTTGAAGACATCCTCACTATGCAACATTTTTCACAAGTGCCTAAAAGCTTTGCACAGTACTGTAAATTATTGAAATTTCTTCTTAAAATTCTTTATTTTGTTTATACTACATTTGGATGCACTGGTGTAATGAGAATTTAACCAGAAAATTCTTTAAAATTTGTAAATAAAACACATTTATATCTGTTCAATTGTCTCAATAGATTTTTATATAGAAATCCTTAGTGCCATGGTTCAAGCTCATGAGAATTACCCACTTACAAACACAACACACAGAAAACGTTGTTGCGCGCACCTATTAAACATGTTATTTAGTAAGTTACATAAAAATAGTAATTCACAACAAATGACAAATTTTTTCTCTACAATTTTAATCAGATTACTTTACAAATTAATTTATAAGAAAGTAATCACATTATTAATTACTTTACTGTTAAGTTACTTTCTTACACACTTTGTCCCTCAGCAAATATATTTATTTCTCTTTCACCTCACATTTCTCCTTCACTATGACTCATTACATAACTCATGTATTCTACAGAATAATATATTAGAAATAAGCATAACCCTATAATGTACTTAAAAGTAATTAAAATAATTGAAGTCAGTTCCTGTAATCTGATTACAATAATTTGAAATGTAATACGTTACAATAATTTTTATACAAAATATATCAGGTTACAGTACCAAATGACTTTGCAATTGAGTCCTGCATGCGAACGCATAATTATATTTGAGCAAGAAAATCAGATCTAAGATTATTTCTTTTGATTCCAATGCTCCCAAAATGGACAATGTAGTGATGGGTTTTCCATATTCCACATATTGCACAAAATAGCAGTTAGGAAACTTTGTGTTTTTAATAATTTATGATAAACCTAAATGTAACAAACACATTCTAACCTCTCATTAATTTGCTATCGTTAAAACCTTTTTCCGCAGGAAGGCTAATAGGCTGTTTTGCTTTTCTGAAAGACAGCAGATAATGCTTCCTCTTTCTGACTTTTGAGGCACAGGAGAATGGCAAGCAGGGTGAGCAAGAGAAGGTAAACCACCAATCAGACATGCATTTTACTTCACTGTAAGAGTTCTAACTACTTTTACCCACTCCGATAAAGTGCAGATGTTCACATAGGCGTTCATAATTAGTAAATATGACTGATTGACAAGACACCTCATTAACACGTTTAACCAAAGTTAAAGTAATTTGAATTACAAAAGACTTGCTTTCTCAAGCTGATTGAATAACCTGGATCAAATGATAGACAAAGAATGGGAAAAATATCCAGTTCAATCCAGTTGCTTAACAATAAACACTTTTTCCATACAATGAAAATGAATGGTGACAGAGGCTAACATTTCATCTTATTTTGTATAACATATAAGAAACTAAGTCATCCCTGCTAGAAACAACACGAGGGTTAGAATGAATTATGACTTAATATTAATTTCTTGGTGAAATGTTCCTTTAATTACAAACAAGTACAATTATTTGAGTATGGACAGAATTCGTTTTTTTCTCCCCCAAAGTTTCTTAAATAGGGCCACCCAAAAGCGGGTCAATGTGCTCTTTTCACAGCATTAGGTTTGGTCGTTGTGTAGTCAGGTGCTTAGTGGATTTCCTTCATTATTATGGTCAAAACACCATGATTCTACATACTAAAACTATTTACTTTTACTAATATATTCTGTGATTTGATAGAAGCTGTTTTGATTCATAAAAGTACCTAACACCCCCAACCCCCCATCCAAAGTAGAGAAATATTTAAATAAAATCTTATAACCCACTAAAAACAAAGTGCAAAATGTGCAAATTGTAACATCCCACAGAAGAGTTTTACTGTAAAACTCACAACAAAACACTCAACAAAAAGTGTTATATTCATATATTAAATTATATATAAGTATAATCAATTATCCTACATAATTAACATACTACTAAATCGATTGCAGTCTTTATGGTGTTCACCTGAAATATGGGCGCTTGGATAGGCTACCCTCACCGATCTTGTTCCTAAATGTGAAAAAAAATAAATGTGTCGCGACATCTCGGCCAGATCATCTGTTCAGATCGGTGTTTGCTGGCCTACTGGCCCGGATTAGTGTAAATTTGGAGGGTTTCGGACAGTTTGATCCAGCTTCGGTGGTGTGTGTGAGTGTGTCCCCTCTGCTCGTACATCAGATGAGCCAGAAAATCGTCAGTGTGACAGGTGTCAGGTGCGCGCGCAAAACAGCCCGGCGCGTTCGTGAGAGTCAGTCCTTCTTTTTTTTCTTTTTTTAAATTTGTATAAAATGGAGACCCTCTCAAAAGAAAGAAAGAATGAAAGAAACGTTATTTGGTACTTTAGACAAATGGTATCCAACAGAATAATCTAAACATTCTGAAACAGCAAAAGGTTTAGGACAGGAGTTTTATGGTGATAGGATTTGTTTCTATATCAGTAAAAAGGATAGTGTACGCCAAAATGAAAAATATTTCATAATTTACTTCCCTCATGCCATCCAAGACGTGTATCCCAAATGAGTATTATAGATTACGTTTATGCTAATTTATGTGATTTTTGGAAATTCAAAGTTCTTGTCAAAATTCACGTCAGTTGCATGGACCTACAGAGCTAAGGCATTCTTCTAAAAATATTAATTTGTGTTCTTCAAAAGAAAGAAAGGTCTGGGATGGTATGAGGGTGAGAAAAGGATGAGAATTTTTATTTTTGGGTGAACGATCCCTTTAATAAAGCCATTAGGTAAATAATGCTATAATTATATGGTATATACATCATCTTATTGGTGACTCAACAATTAGGGACACACTTGAAATTCTGGTAATATGTGGTGCTTCAAAGAACTCAGGAGGTCTTTACTTTTTTGCATGCTGCTGCAGGATGTAATTATATATCACTTAGAAATGAAAGGCCCCAAAGTTATTGTAAACCTTCTCCTTGCAAAGTTGGAATGATGTTTTGATTTTAACATGCAGTGTTTTTTCTCTTTAGATTGCACATTCAATTGATAACAATAAACTTGACAAAAATGTATTTTGTCCCCTTTTGTGGTATACTCACATGATCCCTATACTTGATGGCTTTATGCTTGTTCTCATTAGCAGTGACCTTCCTTTCTCATTTGTTTGATGAATTTATTATTTGAAAGTCCAATTCTGTGGATGAATTTCTAGTTTTTCAGATTTTTTTGTAACAAGGTTTATGAGACCAATAGAGTATATTATGGAGAGCAAAAAGAATGAGGCAATTATATGATATAATTTAGGATGGTCGGCACTCTGCTGATGCTGGAAGAAGTCCTAACTACATCAGCCTCGCAGCACCAGCAGTTTCAGGGCAGAAGCTCCAGGGCAGCAGTCTCAGGGAAGGAGTGAGGGCAGAGAGCCATATGCCATTTTCACATCAGAATTTTATTCTATTGTGTTGCCCAACAACAGAGCGACCACATTATCAATTTGCTAATGAACATGTAAACCTGTAATGAAATACTTTGCTACAAATATATACAATTCTATAATTTAATACTTACAAACAGCTTGAAATGAGCATGCATTCATGGAGAACTATTTTAATATGTCCAGTATCTAATCTTTAAAAATGGCACACATTTAGGAAACATATACAGAAAATGTAAGCTAACAAATCTAAAAACAGATAATGTTTGTTCAGTCACTTTTAAAAATGTCCCATTTTATGCAATGTTTTAGAGTCCATTAGCAGTAAAATAAAAAGTAGTGTTACCAGCCTCCGTGTCTGTTTAGCCATGATATAGATTTTTAAAATTTTTTTTATACATGTAGATGAAAATCTTGTGTGGGTTTTACATATCAAATTATACAAGAAAACCCACTGATTCAAACTATACTAGTTCTTTTTCTTAACATCCATTAACTTGATTGTAAATAAAATTCTAAGCCAAATGTGAAATGAATACTTTCTTCCCTCAAAATATTTTTTTTTTGTTTGTCCCATAAGTCTTCTTTATATGCAGAGACAACTGTAAGCCATTAAGCCATTCATAGGTTAACTTTCACAAAAACTGTAAACACTGTCTCTGTGTCGCTGTAAAAATCCTGTTTGTTTTGAGAGACCCACTTAGACCTGCCCCAACAACATAACTCAACCAATGCTGTGAGTTAGGGGCAGGACTATCTGATAGTTTGAACAACTGATGACAAGGGGCATATTCAGAAATCTGTTTTGAAAACATTGTTAATTTTTGCAATTCTGTTCGGTAGTCGCTAATGTCACAGAAATGATACACTCACTGAGCACTTTATTAGGAACACCTGTACACCAACTTATTCATGTGATTATCTAATCAGCCAATCGTGTGGCAGCAGTACAATGTATAAAAGCATGCAGATACGGCTCAGGAGCTTCAGTTTATGTTCACATCAACCATCAGAATGGGGAAAAAATGTGATCTCAGTGATTTCGAGCATGGCATGATTGTTGGTACAAGATGGGCTGGTTTGAGTATTTCTGTAACTACTGATCCCCTGGGATTTTAAGTTTACTACTTTTTTACTCTGAGTGGTGCCAAATACAAAAAAATTAAATAATAATGAAAAAATGTAAATCCAGTGAGCAGCAGTTCTGTGGGCGGAAACACCTTGTTGATGAGAGAGGTCACTGGAGAATGGCAAGACTGGTTTGAGCTGACAGAAAGGCTACGGTAACTAAGATAAATACTCTATACATTTGTAGTGAGCAGAATAGCATCTCAGAATGTTCAACAGGAAAAGACCATGTTGAGCACTTTATTAGGACCTTAGTGTTCCTAATAAAGTGCTCATTGAGTGTAAACTTCAGCTTTAAATACTAATACACTTGCAGTACAACTTCTACTATAACCTTAGGAGAGTGGAGGTCATAAATTAAAGTGATTTAACCCCTGTAGCTAATTTCAAATTGGTTACACTGGTGTAACAACAGACCTAGTTACAACACCCCTCATACTCATTGTAATAATGACACATTGGATATCAGTGTTCTTATTCTCTCTTTAATGGCATCAGATATTGATGACAGCATTTTAATACAGAAAAACTCTGTTCTAGACAGACATAATACATCTAAGAGGGCATCATAAAATTTACAAGGTCAGTACCATAAATATAAATAAATACAAAATCAATATCAATTTAAATATATGTGAGCATAATTTTCTTAAATAATGTTTTATAAACATAAAATAATGTATTAAAAAAGTGATATGCATACAATAAAAATAATAATAAAACAAATAATAATAATAAAAGTAAAAAAGAGTGTGCACATACAGTAAGTGTAACAATTATATTTCACAGTCGATCTGACAGGTGCCAGTTGATGTCGATACAGCATACAGGTGCTTGGTATATGTAACTAATGCATGTCTGTTGAAAAATCTCACTTAATTTGTTGATATTTCATTAATGAATGCACTTATAACACAAGAAAATATGATCATATAACACCGATTTTAACATCTCTACACTGGCTACCTATTAAGTTCCGTATCAATTACAAAGTATTACTACTGACCTATAAAGCCCTAAATGGTTTATCTCCGGTGTATTTAACGGATCTTCTATCGCCATACAATCCATCGCGCTCTTTAAGATCAATAAATTCAAGGCTTCTGGTCATACCTAGGATATCTAAGTCCACTAATGGAGGGAGGGCGTTCTCACATTTAGCTCCTAAACTCTGGAATAGCCTTCCTGATATTGTTCGAGGCTCAGACTCGCTGTCCCAGTTTAAAACTAGATTAAAGACGCATCTCTTTAACCAAGCATTCACATAATGCTTACTTTTTATACTACTGCTGAATCAGTTATAATGCATTAATATTATGAACATCAGCTATGCTAATTATTTCCCATCTGCTTTTCTGCTGTTATCTCGGGACGCCAGTCCCGAGGTAAATAGCGTTCGTCAGCTCCAGTTTGTATCCAGCCTCTCACGGAGACTTCAGATGCCCCATCACCATGGACTACGATCTTGAAATGGGATACATAGACTAACTATTGCCAACAAAAGCCTTCATCAGCCAAACAAGGACAATTGCATCTAAGTGAACTTCTGGAATTTAATCAAGGATGGACTTCAAAGACACTGGTCACTAATCTTGCAGTTCAAACACAATCACTGTCTAAATACTGACCCTTAGCACTTAATAAGTTTAATAATTTTTTAAATCATGTTTTTTAACTATAAATAATTCTTATTTACATTATTCATGATGTTAGCCAGAGGGGAACTGGCCCCCACAGTGAGTCTGGTTTCTCCCAAGGTTATTTTTCTCCATTAACCATCATCTTTTGGAGTTTTGTGTTCCTTGCCACAGTCGCCTTCGGCTTGCTCACTGGGGTTATTAATACAATTATTATTTGATTATTTTTAAACACGATAAAGAATCATATCTTATCTAATTCCACAACAGGGCTCCAAACAAAAAAAAAAAAAAAAATCAATTAAGGAGCGATTGGCTCCTATAGGGGGAAAAAAACAGGCGCCAAATTTTTTTCATTTTTAACTCCTTCCATTCCTTTTCGTCCCGCAGCTCGCTAACAGTGTAGTCTGTGGAGCATTCTTCGCAATTTTGTGATCACGTGCATTTTTTATGCTTGTTACTGTCACCGTGTTTTCTAACAGTCTCTTTTTTGAAATGGTTAGTTCCTGCAATGAACTCCGTTTTCCCCGCTATTTCTTTGATATAAACTTTTGCAATGTATCTCGGGAAATGTAATGCAAATTTTAAAATCAAAGGGAGTAAACTTTTACTGTCGCCAATGGCGACCTTGACAGAAATTACACTCACAAATAAATTTATTTGGTCACAAATGCGACCATTTTTAGTCGCAGTTTGGAGCCCTGCACAAGGATGATGATTTATCGACTTTATAGACATTACATTTTTATCGTCTGTTAATGCTGAACTTCTGTAAAGCTGCTTTGAAACGATGTGTGTTGTGAAAGGCGCTATACAAATAAAATTGACTTGACTTGACTTGACATATAGTACAAAACAACATCCATTAGAGCCAGTATGCTCAATAATATTGTTTCTGGAACCTCTGTCATACCTCTAACTATAAAAGGTCTGGGAGTCATTGCTGCCAGTAGAACAGTGATTATCTCACTTTGCCTTAATCATTTTCTCTGATCCATGACAGATACTTGTCAGTAGCCTATATCTTTTGCTTGAAGAGAGGCAATGGGGCATAGTTTTCCTATTAGACAACCTTAGTGTTCAAGATACTGAGAGGATTTAACTGTGCATGATTAGTTAGGATAAATGTAATCAAAACACACAGCCATAACAATGAAATAATAGCACAATATATTTCCCTGCAATTCCTCCTCTGGTTTAAGGATGGAACAGGTAGTCACTGAAGTCATGACACAAGTGTTGAGACCCAGCAAAATGGAGGACCAGAAGAAAAATAAAATAAACCTAAACATTGATCAAAACATGAGCATCACACAAAAGGGATATACAGACAGGAACAGTCATGTGAGAACTCTTATGAGGGATTGATAACTGTAATGTTGCAGTAGAGCATGCTAACTAAAACCCAACTGAATGCTATGGAAGGCCAAAAGTGTGAAATAGAGTATATATTACTAAACTGTTCATTATGCACTATAGAGTGCCAAGATTTCGACATACAGTTTCAATTAATTAAACCCTCTACTGTGCACTACGGAGGGTCAATATGCTAAATTACACCATGCCTGCATGTAGTACATATGTTTTATTAAGAGATATTGAGCTTATGAAAGAGAACTAATCAGATACAGTCTGTCGTAAAGTGTGTGACATTTCAAACAACCCACTGACAGTGTTTGATTATTGATTAAGTATTTCACTACTGATTTATCTGTTTTTTTAAGTCAACATTTTCACTTCAAATATATGTATAATAACTATCAGAGCAAATTGAAATGTAGTTTGCGTTCAGCAGATTTAGCTGAGGTTGAAGAGGATATGAATAACCGCTTCAGGTTTTTCACTTAGAGGTCTTGAATTTCTACTGTATAAGACTTTTCAGCTATCAAAATTAGTGATCTTACTGCATTACATGTAACCATGGATCGTTTCATCAAGTCTCCACTTTTCCAAAAGTGCCATTAGGAGGTCGGTAATGTCTAGGAAAGGCCTTGAGCTGCAAACAGTTAAAGGCATACTTGCGACATCCAACATTCTTCAATGTATTCTCACGGCGGCAACCCTCACTGGAAGGGGAAAGGGGTGGGGTTGAGTATGGAAAAGCACATGGGGAAAACAAACAGAAAAAAACAACAACATGAAGCTGCGTTTTGAAACCACAAGCAAAAATTTTCCAAGCCACAAAAAATGCCAACACATATTTCAGCAGTGTCATGAGCATGAGTAAAAAAAAAAAAAAAAAAAACAGCATACGCATAACAATACACAAACAAACAAAACAACACAAATACAGTCTACTCAAGTTGAACATGACAGTGACCTCTCAACTAAAACACCTACCATCTGTGGGAAAACGAACTATCAATTATCGATGTAGAAATATATTTACAGAATTAATTTACAATGGCCCCAAAAAGTATTTGGACACTTAAGTCTCATGAAAAAATGTCTGAATGTCACTGCATTAGATACAAATTTTCAACCAAATGGTATGTGCAAGTTAGAGCTTTTCTTAGAACTAACATTACTTTTCTGAACAATGTTTGCCATGACTTTTAAGCAACTAGTCTCACGGTCATTTTAATAAGATGTATGAAGTCACACAAGTGTCCTGTTCACACTTTACAATAAGGTTTAATTTGTTAACATTAGTTAACGTGAACTAACAATGAACAATACTTTCCCATAATTTATTAATCTTGGTTAATGTTAATTTCAACACATAGTAATACATTTTTTAAATCAAAAGTTATAAATGTTAACATTAGATAATGAACTAACATTAACGATTAATAAACAATTGTATTTTGATTAACATAAAGAAAATAAATGCTGTAAAAATATATTGTTCATTATTAGTTCAGGATACCTAATGCATTATCCAATGTTAATGAATAGAACCTTTTTGCAAAGTGTTACCAGTATCCTAGAAGAGTAACCACATTACATTAACTACATGTTTCACAAACAGAAAGTATCAATTATATCTATTGTTTTTTAACCTGAAACCTAACATACTTTTTTTTGTGAAATGCTTATCTTGAAAAGTTTGCTTGTGCTATACATTTTCAAATAAATGCCATTGGTTTGATATTTTGTCATACAGTGCAATGCACAGATATTCATACATTCTGTGCACATTAAGTGTCCAAATACTTTTTGGGGCTACTTTATATGGTAAATAATTATCCATGATAACAATTACATTTGATAATGCCAACTCCATAGCATTGCACGTGTACCTATCCTATTAAGATATAAATTGTTGGCAAGTTTTATAAAATGTGCTTACTCAAACATTTTAATATTCAAATCTGAAAAAATACATAAACTCATTAAAATGTCATTAACAAGCAGAGAACAAACTATTTGATTGGTAGGGAGTTTCAATTGCTTATCACCTTTAACTAGACTTTCATCAGAGTAGATGCCACATTTAATTTGACATGATCTAAATTATGTTGATATCTAAAAATGTTGATACGTTATAAGTGGAAGCATAAAAACAAGACTGCATATTGTAAATAATCTCTCGAAAACCAACAAAAAGCCTAAAAAAAAAATCAAAACAAACAGCTGCTTTCATGAACCTTCAAGCAAACCTGTATATCTATGATCTTCATTTTAACACACAGTTTCCAAAACATATTCACCAATGCAGGCCACACCAATTATCAAACCTTCACAAACCTTATATGTTATCAACCTAACAAACTCAGAGCTAATCTTAAATTATATTCTTTAAATTTACTCAGGACATTCAGTCAAAACCAAGGCATTATCTTATATCTTATAAGACTAACAGTATGAGACTTCAATCTTAGAATAGTCACCCATTTTTCAACTCAAAAAGACTTGTTCAACTTGTTCAAAGCACTAAAAACAGCATCCAAAATTACATTTCACATACAAATAGAAAAAAGTCTGGATGTAATCTCTGACACTATTAAGTAAACTTACATATTTCCATTATCTGATCTGCGAAGATAAAATAGAATCAGAAAGCCACCTCCGCAACATCAATGTAAATAAACCCCTTCAGTTCCACTGAAAAACTGAATATGAATCCAAAGGGAGATATTTTGAGAAAATCCATTTCTTTAGTGGGTCAGATGAAATACTAGTCTGTAGCTTGGCAAAATATTTTTATTATTATTATAATTTTGTAAATATAAAGCTCTTGTTATGGGCAACTCTTTAGAGCATGTAAGCTGAAAGTGGTTCTGACGTGTATATATTCAGTATATGTAAAATAATAATAAGAAGATGCATAGTAAAATAAAGTAATTTCCATTTCTGATAGTAAATATTTACATATAAATATAAAGAAGGTAAGAATTCTGAAGCTTTGCAGCCTGAAAATTCTGACTAGAAAACAAATTGGTTAATATATATTTGGCAAAAGCAGATACATTCCATTCATCAGTCCTGCATAAGTTACTTGAAGCAACACATTGATGCTCTGGCCTCCTAAAGAGTAATACACTTACTTTACTGCTTAAACAGCCCAATGATACAAACTACATGCCTTTCCTAATTTTTTGTAACTTTTTTTTTTTAGTTAAAGTATGTGCTCCAATGAGATCCTAAAGGAAATTGCAGACAATAAAGTAACTTGCTTACAATTGTGGGGATAAGGAAATTACAAACCATTAATAATTGCTCTTTTATATATACAAATTAAATCCAAAATATGCTTTTCTACCTTCCAGAATGCCTCGCCTCTAAGACTTCCAATGCATTACTATAAATGCCAATTTTAGTTATGAGGGACAAAAATTATTGTCTGTAGTAATCAGGTCACAGATGCTATCAACAGATCCCAGAAAATTGCTTTAATTACACAAAACACAGAAAAATCTGATATCAAATCATTTATATTCAATCATTTATATCAAATAAATCTATTGCCATTCACCTCCTGCAAACTGACAGTCACTGATAATGTTTTTATAGCAAACATAATCATGATAAAAAGTAGTTTTAACTCAACTGCATATTTAGATTTCCCTGACTGAATTTATAATCTTAGATGGCCATATTTAGTTGTCTGCAAACTGGTTAGTGCAAACCAATCAAGGAAAAAGAGCAAAATCCTTTATACTAAACATGGGAAGACATGGACACAATTAACAGCCTAAAGTGCAGTAAACCATTAAAGCAAGAGCTATGATAGTTAGGCTAGGCCTTAGCTTTGCATTTAGATAGAAACACACGGAAGACGTAAAAGATCACAACATACGTATCGACATACAGCATGGACCACCAGTACATTCTATGAATGTGCTTAAAAATAGTTATTTAACACAAATAAATCAGTTTGATATTATAAGAATATTTAGAATTGAATCAATAAATCTAAGTCTTAAATATATAGGAATATCTATTTTCAGTATACCCTCTAAATAATTCAAAATATTTGTAATATGTACAATTCCTTGACATTTCACTTAATGTCAAACATAGTTACATAGCTAAGGAGAAAGGTAAGGCAGAAGGCAACATCAAGACCTTTAGACTGGCTGTTAAGTAAGAAGAGCTAAAGGCAGTCTGCTATCAGCCAGATAGAAATCAGCATCGTCTGCACACAGCTTATCACCACAGAGGAGTGAGTGGAGAAAGGGACAGAGAAAGGAAGTGCCGAGATAGCTGGAGCAAGGAAAAGAGAGACTGGCCCCCTTTACACCTGTTACTGGAGCACAATCGAATAGCAAGGTGGAAAAGCACCCAACACGCATTGTGATTGGATTACTGAAACCACATTCAGGAAATATTCAGATATGTGCAAATATATAAGTAGCTTGAGAGTGCAGGGTGACTGAATCAATTGCATCATTCAGAGCACGTGTGCAATGCAGCGCTGTTGCGTCAAGCACAAGGATATGTAATTAAGCTTCAAGGAGATTACAGATGGCAAGATTTTTAGTGAAAAAGGAGTTATATTTTAGTCAAATTTTCACTCAAAATAGATACTGCTGCAATAATCAATTCCACTTTGAAAAAAAAAATATATGGGATTTGTACTTCTGGAAGCAGACTTTTGCATTCTATTCCACTGGACTACACTTGGACAAATCTCATATTTTTGCAGGGTGCTTCAAATATTTATTTCCTACCCTTTTCTCCACTTCTAATCCCAATTAGCATCCTTTATTGTGGGAATGTTTCTACCAGATACCTTATGATGAAAATTACAGGTCTGAATTATCCACAGTTTTTTACATTTTGAAAACAACTGAAAATTTATTGTTAACACAACCTAATATATAAGTGGTGTTTTTCCATTTTGTAATGCCAGGTGTAAAGCGGGCCATAAAGATTGGAAAAAGGGGATCTTGGGGTCAGCTGCAGCGGAGTTTGGCCAGCAGGTACGCTAAGCTGAGGAACACCCAGACGATGAGAAGGTTTGGGCTCAGGGCTAGAAGGGGCAGAGAGTACAGCAGACTGGGGTCCAGCCAGAAATCACGTACTGGCAATAAGCCGCTCAGGTTCTTCTGAGTTACCCCCTCCCTGGTCCCAATGCTGCAGTAAGGGGCAGGGACGAAGCAGAGGAGCAGGGGCCAAACATAATTGGGCGACATTAGATGGCCATAGATGTGGTTCCAACATGAATTAAGTTGTTGAATTGATTAAAGTAATTATGGAATGTCAGTTGACATAATTCAATAAAAGTATTAAAGTGGAGATGTGATGGTGTGAGTGCAAAAATGACGTTGAGTCGAATCCATCCATCAGAAATGGTTCCAAAACAAACAGACGTTCAGTAGACAGAAAAGAGGAAAACCAAAAAACATTAAAAAGACAATATGACATTGGGCAAAAAAATACAATAGAGACACAGAGAAAAGAAGTAGAGAGAATAAAAAAAGAGAAATTAAGAATGATGTTCTACATCTTTGCCATTTAAAGTAAAAGTAGAGAGATGGGTTCTACATGTTGGACAGAAGAGGGAGTAAGTAGAAGGGCTGCTGCCAGCACTGGGCCATGCAATGCAAGCGTGCTGTGTCCTCCCACCATGCAATGAACCAACAGAACCATATCTAAACAGCCATATCAAACAAGCTGAAAACACAACAACAGTGTTCCGCTCATCCACTGGAAAGAGTTAGAAAGAAAGGCAGCGGGGTCTAGATCCATCTGTTTTACACTCAAACGTGTGAATAAAGTTACAGAAAAAGAAAGGCAAAAAGTGTTTTTGCTGCCAAGGAGTGAGTCCATGAATGGAACTTATCAGGCACAGACAGACTACTGGCTTTAATTATATTACAATGTAGTGTCAGATCATGAACAGTGCATGAAGCATATTTAAGACTTTCTCTCAACAACAGCAACAAAACCATCCAGAGCTCATCTTGCCTCTTTCATCGGCTTCCATCACACAGAGGACATATAAACTACATGCCTTTCTCTACAAAGAAAGTTCAGGTCTGTCTTCAGATCAGGCAACAAGAGAGGGCAGGAGGGAGTTTGGGGACAAAACATATAATGTTGCAGTGCATCTGGCAAGCATACAGCCAAACAAATAAACAAACAAAAAAACATTAGTTTGAAGTCTTGTCACACTCTACAGGAGTTATTTATTTGTGGTTGGTTCTCTCATAGAGTGTGGAGACAGAGGGTTAACTATGGAAGAATGGAGATGGAAGGAACAAACACACTGTACCCCAAAATATATACAAACAAATTAGGCCAAAAAAACACAAAGCAATAAATACAAGCAAATGTTACTGCCAACACCAAAAAGCCACAAGCAATTTGAGAGGGAAGAGGTGAATGGGAAAGAAAGTAAGAAAAAAAGATGAAAGAAAGAAAAAGAAAGACAGTATGAGAGAAAGAGAGATGGACAAACATTCCCAAGGCATGCAGTGCTTGTGAATTTTAGTTCAGGCAATTGTTCAGGTGTCTTACCTGCGCATACAGTCAAGGGCCTGTGTGAAGACCTGTGGGGCCATGCCATGCTCATGCCGTAGGATCAGACACTGCTCCAGAGTCACTGACATGGCAGTCCGGTCCTTCGCACTTTTACAGCTGGTGAAACGTACTCCATTAAGTCGCCGACAAATCTGAGGATAGAGGTGGTACACAATGTGGATAACAACAGCTATACACACTACTTAAAATTGTTGTGTAAACTATTCATTTAATCCAGTTGTAATCTACAGTACATGCACATGCTCTTTGAAATGGATCTAGAAGCACTAATAAAATGTTCATAGATGGCAACTCTGCTGGCATTGTGCTGCACTACAAGAAATCACACTCATGGACATGTGGACAGACAACTAACCAGTGCAGCTGGCAGCTGCTTCAGCTGCAAGATTTTTGGTGAAGGTAACCTAAAGAAAACTAACAATATTCAAACAGTTGAATGCTTGGATGAAAAGACTCTTTAGGAGTCTTTTCTGATCCATTTACAGTAGTTTTTACACCTCCAAAACTTAAGGCACACATGATAGATACTGTATATTGGATAACAAAATATCAAACCAAGTGGTACTTATTTTAAAGAAAGAGCACCAACACATTTTTAAAGCAAAATATTTTCTTTAGGTTTTGACACTTGTAACGCCTAGTTACAAGACTAGTACTATGGACTTGTTTCTATGGAAGTTCATAGTCTTCAATAACATCACTCTGCTATAACACCTACTGTATGTATGTGAACTGTGAGGGTAACTAACTTCATAAAAATAAATAAAAAAATGTTGTAATTACAAAAATAGCTCAGAAAAGTGAAGTTAGTTGTTTCCAGATGCCACTTGGTTTGATATTGTGTATCTAATATAATACATTTAAAGTGATAGTTCACCCAAAAATGGGAATTCTACCATCCCAGATGTGTTTGACTTTTTTCTTCTGCTGAACACAAACAAAGATTTTTAGAAGGTGTAATATGTAAGTGGTCAATGGTGATCAGACCTTTCAAGCTCCAAAACTCACATAAATACAGCATAAAAGTAATATATATGACTCCAGTGGTTTATTCTATGTCTTCACAATATAGTAGGTGTGGGTGAGAAACAGATCAATATTTAAGTCTTTTTTACTATAAATTTCCACTTTCACATAATTTAATATTCTGAAATTTTAAGTAAAAGTGGAGACTTATAGTAAAAAAGGATTTAAATATGAATCTGCTCCCAACCCAAAGTGATTCCTTCGCTTCAGAAGACATTGATTAAACCATTGTCTATAGAGTGAGACAGTCTATGAGTCATATAGATTACTTTTATGGTGCCTTTATGTGATTTTTGGAGCTTCAAAAGTTCTGGCCACCATTCACTTGCATTGAAAGAACTTACAGAGCTGAAATAAAATCTTTGTTTGTGTTTATCATAAGAAAGTAATACACATCTGGGATTCCATGAAAGTGAGTAAATGAAAAGATAATTTAAATTTTTGGGTGAGCTATCCCTTTAATTGTCAAAATATTTTGAAGCCACTGAGTTGCATTAGGGGGTAGAACTGTTACCTCTGCAGCCTGCCACAAGATGTCTACATTTTTATTTTTCCTAGCATGAGCATTCTGACCAAGGAACCGCAACAGCTCTGGAAGACACGTCTGACTACACGAGCGAGGAAGACCTGAGAGGAAGAAAGAGAGACACACTACTTAAAATGCACCAGGGTAACATGTAATTCAAACCATGCAATCATTTCATTTTTGTTATAAAGAGAGAGAGAAACGTAGAGCATGACTTACAGTCCTCTGGTAAAACTTCCTTGAATTGCTGGTAGTACGAACTAAGTCGTACCAGACTCTCCACGTTGATGAGTTCCTGAAGAGACGTGTCTCCAAACCTTCAACAGAAACATTTTAGTTTCACTTTGGATAGCAATACTTTAAATAAACAAATAGACAAAATTAAATCAGACAAACTACACAAAGAAAATGGTGTAGAGGGCACATTTAGGACCAATAGTTATAATAGGGTCTATAATATACTTTATTATAACACCAATAGTTATTATATTTAGGGCCTTTATTACAAGTAGGGTCTTTATTACATTTAGGACCAAACTTTATTAGATATAGGGCCTTTATTATATTTAGGACCAACAATTACTACATTTAGGGCCTTTTTTTTTACACATAGGATGAAATTATATTACATTTGTGCCCTCTACAAAGAATGAAAAGTGTGTAACACTAATACATGTTATATACTGTATGAGTGTAAGCCAAACTGGAAGTGGTGTTTATCTGCACATGACATCAGATATGACTATAAACATTATAAAATAATGTTTATATTAGGTAATCATCTGTTTATATAATCAGGACTCACTTCTCAGCAAGTGTTTGCTGCTCGTTGATGCCCACATTAAACAGCACCGGCTGTACTCGCAGCAGCATGCCACTCTGAATCTCCCTTGGCAATGCGTCAAACATGCTACCCGGGAGCGGGATGCGAACGTTAAACCCATCGCGATTTCCTGTGATCACCGGCAGCATGTCAGGGGAAGAGGCAGAGACAGCCTGCGTCACTTTGAAAGTCACGTTCCGAAGATCCATTATTCCTACACTCATGTCCTCTAACATGGCTAACTCCTCTCCTGTACACACACACACACACACACACACACGCACACACGCACACACACACACACACACACACACACACACACACACACCAGATCAAAACCATGTGATTCAAAATGGAATAGCACATTTCACTCATACAGAGATAATGAATCTGCATTGTGTCCAGAATTGGAATTACTTTGAATAACAAAGCTTCAATATGGTGAATTGGTTGTGTATCTGGGATAAAAGCATACTGTATATGCAGTTGTTTGCATGTGTGAGTGAGTCTTTTTACCGTAAGTACTTAATAGACACTCAAACTGAGCAAGTAGACCAATGGTGTAAAGCTGTCTTAGGAAGCCATCGTCACGGAGGCAGTTTCTTAGTTTGATGATGAAACCACAAATAAGTGCTGTGAGCTTAAGAGAGGAAGAAAGACAAATGTGAAAAACTAGACAGAAAGGGCTTAATGGACACATTAGTATTTTAATAAAGGATTTCTACATGTTATCTTCAAGGAAAAGTTCACCCAAAAATGACAATTCTGTCATACCTTCCTCAACCTTATGTTGTTCTAAACCCATATGACTTTCATTCCCCTTCTGTCACTCTCTCGACGTAGTGTCAAAGGAAGTGACACAAGGGGTCTTCTCGGACGCCGAATCGTACCTCTGAACCTGAGAAAAGGCCAATGTCAAGTTGGCAGACAGAATTTGCATGCCCCGCCCCGGACATACGGGTATAAGGGGAACCGGGGCAGCGAATGCCAGTCAGAATTTTTCTTCGGAGCCGAATGGTTGTACCACAAGCAGCTGAAACACACAACTGTTTCACTCACCTCTACCAGCGAGAAGCATTGCTGTTGGATCCGCACGGCGCATTTCCAGCTGGCGTCTCTCTCTCTGCACACTGTGCAGTCCACGCCCCTGGGCGCTTCGACAGCGCTTCTTTCTGTTTGAAAGAGTGTTCTCCTCCTAAAAGGGTATATTTTCTCTAAAAGAGTTTGAGTTCCCACTCATAAAAAAGCAATACACAGCAGGCGTTGAACGTCCTTTTCAGGACGCGTCTTTTTAAAGATGTCTTTCCGCCTCTGTGTAGTTCCTGGATGCGGTTGAATTCTCTCCACTTCTGACGGTCATAAGAGCTGCCTCGCGTGCCTGGGCTGCGATCACACGCAGGCAGCATTTTATGAATGGTTCATGTTCTCAGTGCGAGAACATAACCATGGCAACATTGCGATCACGCTTTCTTTTGTCATGAGAGAAAGCCACTTCAGCCGCCCCCCCGCGTCGTTCCTTTTTCCCACAGGATTGAGGTCGACCCGGCTGGCGATGAAGGCGATTTGGGGATGACCACGGGCTCGGTTTCACTGGGTAAATCCCCACGAACCACCCGCCCCCCAGCACGCTTGTTTGCTTCCGTCCGAGCTTGGGAAGAGTGCGGCTCGCTTCTCGGCCAGCCGGCATTTTCCCTTGAGCTCCCGGAATTGGATGACGCCATCGCCGCTGCATCGGAGAGCGTCACAGCGGCGTCTGATGCTGATGGCTCGCCTGGGCTGCCACCTCCGGGTCTGCTCGCCCAGTCTGAGGCTGATTTGCAGATGTCCGCTATGCTTTCCCGGGCCGCCGCGAGCGCGAGGCTGGACTGGAGATCTCCGCCCCCCTCTCGGCTACTCGATCGGTTCCTCGGGTCACGGCGCCGCTTATAGCCACGCCCCCCCTTGGTTCCATCGTTCCCGGAAGTGCATGACGAGCCAACGCGAACGGAACCGCCCTCCGCTTGTCCGCTCTCACTACCCTGGATGGCGGAACACCGCCACCTGGCGGGACTGAACGGTACTACTCTCCAGAGCCATAGAATGACGTCATCACTGACCTCAAAAGTCTACAGCACCACTGGACAGGCCGCCTCCACCCTGCAAGATCTGCACCTGGGTAGTTCCAACCCCGATGTGCTACAGTAACTGCGCTCTGCTCCAACCTCGCTCTCAGAGCTACGAATGTCACGGCGCAGGCACTCGGGTGGACGATGGCCACACTCGTGGTCCAGGAGCGCCACCTCTGGCTGAACACGGTCGAGATGCATGGCGTTGACAAGTCACGATTTCTCAACGCCCCCGCCTCCCAGCTCGGCCTCTTCGGCAACACCATCGACGACTTTGCCCAGCAGTTCTCGGTGGTGAGGAAGCAGATGGGGACAGTTTCTCACATCATGCCGCGGCGCCACCCAGTCAGCGCGCCCGCGCCCCGCCTTCTCGCCGAGGGCGTCCCCCCCTGCGACGAGAAAGCAACAACAGCCAAGCTCTCAGCCCCAGCGTCGAGCACCTCGCAGGTGGTGTACGCCCCCCGTCTCCAGGACCCCCTCTTGGACCAGAAATGCTCCGAAGCGCTCCTGAGATGGACACCCCAGGCAGTCGGATGTTCGCTCCGGAGATGGTTTCAAGACCACTCTGTCCCCCGGTGGAGGGCCGGGAAGAGAATCCTTGTTTTCACCTGCCGCACCGCCTTCGGGCTGCGGTACCTACAGAGCGATTCCCTCACTCCCTGGGTCATTCAGCCGGTGTGTGCCGTTCTCACGGCACCCCGGCACTACATCTCTCCAGTCCCGGTTTTCCGGACGCAGCTCTCTCGCCTCCGGCCCCGCGACTGTCCAACCCCGGCAGGCCAGCGCTGACGAGTTTCGAAGACGCCCTCTCGGGACCTCTTCCTCAGTCTCTAATCCACCCCCTGCCGGGTGTGCGGAGTAAGGTAAGTGCTTTGAGTCTTTTCTCAGCACCTCAGCCTCGGGACGCTCTTTTGCCCGACGCATTATTACCTGCTCCCCCCGCCGCGAAGCCCCGCCCGGTACGTCAAATGTGATCGTCCCCTTAGTTCCCCTCGCACGGAGTTTGGACGCGTGGTTATCGCTTCCCAACCTGTCGTGCTGGTTGGCCAGGACCATCCGACTCGGCTCTGCGATTCAGTTCGCCCGGCTCCCGCCTCGTTTCAGCGGTATTCGCTCCACTCTAGTGCACGGCCAACAAGCCAGTGCTTTATGAGCAGAGATTTTTACACTGCTCCTCAAGGACGCGATAGAGCCCATCCCTCCAGCCGAGATGAAGAAGGGTCTCTACAGCCCTTACTTTATCGTACCAAGAAAAAGTGGCGGGTTGCGACCAATCTTGGACTTGCAAGTTCTCAACCGGGCCCTGCTCAGACTCCCGTTCAAAATGCTCACGCAGAAGCAGATTCTCACCTGCGTTCGACAGCTAGATTGGTTCGCGACGGTAGACCTGAAGGACACGTACTTCCACGTCTCTATTTTGCCGCGACACCGACCCTTCTTACGGTTCGCATTCGACGGCCAGACGTATCAGTACAAGGTCTTCCCCTTCGGCCTGTCCCTGTCCCCTCGTGTCTTCACCAAGGTCGCAGAGGCCGCTCTTGCCCCCCTAAGGGAAGTGGGCATCCGCATACTCCACTATCTCGACGACTGGCTCATTCTGGCCCACTCTCGAGTTACTGTGTGCTCACAGGGACCAGGCGCTCAGGCACCTCAGCCATCTAGGGCTTCAGGTCAACTGGGAAAAGAGCAAGCTCACCCCGGTTCAGTGCATCTCTTTTCTCGGTATGGAGTTAGACTCGGTCTCAATGACAGCGCGTCTCACCAACGAGCGCGCCCAGTCAGTGCTCAGGTGCCTCGCTCACTTCAAGCCTGGCACAGCGGTCTTCTAAAACAATTCCAGAGGCTCCTGGGGCATATGGCATCCTCAGCCGCGGTCGCGCCGCTCGGGTTGATGCATATGAGACCGCTACAGCACTGGCTACAGACCCGAGTCCCGAGATGGGCATGGCGCCACAGCACGCATCGTTTGACAATCACCCTTGCCTGCCATTAAACTTTCAGCCCATGGACAGACCTCTGCTTCCTACGGGCCAGAGTTCCCTTGCAGCAGGTGTCCAGACGTGTTGTGGTAACCACAGACGCCTCTCGACTGGGTTGGGGCGCCGTGTGCAATGGGCACGCTGCCGCTGGCACCTGGAAAGGTCCCCGGCAGCGTTGGCACATCAATTGCCTAGAGTTGATGGCTGTTATTCTTGCTCTACGGAGGTCTATTCCACTAATCCGAGGCAAGCATGTTCTGATTCGCACAGACAGCACCGCGACGGTAGCATACATAAATCGCCAGGGCGGCGTGCGCTCTTGTCATATGTCACAACTCGCCTGCCATCTCCTCCTCTGGAGTCAGCCGCGACTCAGGTCGCTGCTCGCCACTCACATCCCTGGCAACCGCAACACGACAGCGGACTCGCTGTCGCGACTGGTTTCGCCCAGTGGAGAGTGGAGGCTCCACCCTCAGGTAGTCCAGCTCATTTGGGACAGATTCAGCAAGGCACAGGTAGACCTCTTTGCCTCCCAGGACAACTCCCATTGCCCGCTCTGGTATTCCCCGACGGACGCCCCCCCCCCTCGGGACAGACGCGCTGGCACACAGCTGGCCCCGGGGGCTGCGCAAGTACGCATTTCCCCCAGTGAGCCTTCTTGCATCGGTGCTGTGCAAGATCAGGGAGGACGAGGAACAGGTCGCCTTGGTGGCCCCCCCGCACCTGTTTTTCGGAACTCACGCACCTCGCGACAGCCCCTCCCTGGAAAATCCCCCTGAGGAAGGACCTTCTTTCTCAGGGACGGGGCACCCTCTGGCAACCACGCCCAGACCTCTGGAATCTCCATGTCTGGCCCCCTGTACGGGACGCGGAAGATCTAGTGAATCTACCACATGCTGTCGTAGATACGATCAATCAAGCCAGAGCTCCCTCAACCAGGCAACTCTACGCACTTTGTTCGCAAATTGGTGTTCTTCCTGAGCCGAAGACCCACGGAGATGCGCAGTTCGGTCAGTGCTTCTATTCCTGTAGGAGAGACTGGAGGGGAGGCTGTCCCCCTCCACCTTGAAGGTGTATGTAGCTGCTATCGCAGCCCACCACGATGCAGTAGATGGCAAGTCCCTTGGTAAGCACGACTTGATTATCAGGTTCCTGAAAGGCGCCCGGAGACTTCATCCTCCCCGGCCTAACCTGTTTCCCTCTTGGGATCTCTCAGTGGTCCTCTCGGGCCTTCAGAGACCCCCATTTGAGCCGCTTGATTCAGTCGAGCTCAAGGCCCTCTCCTTGAAGATGGCCCTCCTGATCGCTCAATCAAGAGGGTAGGAGACCTGCAAGCGTTCTCTGTCAGCGACTCTTGCCTGGAGTTCGGTCCGGCACTTTCTCACGTTATCCTGAGACCCCGACCGGGCTACGTGTCCAAGGTTCCCACGACCCCTTTCAGGGACCAGGTCGTGAACCTGCAAGCACTGCCTCGGGAGGAGGCAGACCCAGCCCTTTCGTTGCTGTGTCCGGTGCGTGCTTTGCGTACCTATGTGGACCGCACGCAGAGCTTTAGATACTCTGAGCAGCTCTTTGTCTGCTTTGGCGGACGGCGGAAAGGGAACGCCGTCTCCAAACAGAGGCTAGCCCACTGGATCGTTGATGCTATTGCCTTAGCCTATCATGCCCAGGGCGTGCCCGCCCCCCTGCAGGTCCGAGCACACTCCACTAGAAGTGTGGCGTCCTCGTGTGCACTAAGCCACGGCACCTCCCTAGCAGACATCTGCAGAGCAGCGGGCTGGGCAACACCCAATACCTTTGCCAGATTTTACAATCTAAGGGTTGAGTCGGTCTCGTCCCGTGTTTTGTCAGGTCCGAGCCGGTAGAACTCGGTAACGCGGCACAACCGACCGGGTGTTCCGCTTGCATCTTGCGCCCTTCACCAATGTGATCCAGTGCGCCTTCTATCCCAGGTCAGCCACTGACTATCGCTTCCTGGATGCTTTTTCTTCCCTAGCCTTCTGGCCCGCGAATTCAGCAGAGCAACTTGCGGCCAGACCCAGTACGAGTCTTGGGCTCTGTACTGGGGTCGGGCTCCACAGGCATAGTTCCCTCTTCAGGCTAACTCCATGTGATGTATTCTCCGCGGTACGGTCCCCCTCTCGGCGGACCCGTGTTTCCCTCAGGCAGCCCCGCTGCCTCGGCCCCGTGTCTGTAGAGTCCCCCCTTCATTAGGCTGGACCTACCACCGTGCCGTCTCCCACATCCGGCTTCACAGCCCTCGTGGTGTATTTGCCATACATTACCTCCCCCTGACTGGGCAGGGTATGGCCTCTGCAGGGTCTTCCCCTCCTGAAAGAATAGGAAATCTGCAGGCCGGACAGCTACCTTGCCTCCGGTCCTGCCTTAGCGCCCGGCACACCGGTGCTGACGAGTTTTGAAGACGCCTCCTTAGGCCTCTTCCTCAGTCTCTAAGCCGCCCCCTGCCGGGTGCGTGGAGCAGGGTTAATGCTTTGAGTCTTCTCTCAGCACCGCCCAGGCTCTCCTGCTCCCCCCCGGGGAATGACCGCCTTCCCCGACATAGGTTGGGCCCCAGCCGCTCTACATCCTCTGTGAGAGACATAGTGAGAGAGAAGGCCGCGGCTGTTGGGCTTGCTCCCATGCTAGCATGTAATACCTTTTTCCCCCAGGGGTGCGGGAAAACCTAAGGTGGATATGCTAAAACTCCTTGAGGGGGCGTTGGGGAGGGCAACGTGCATTCGGTCCTGGGGCCTCTAACACACAATAGCCTGCTTTGCCCCTGCTCCGACAGTCACGTCACATGGTCAATGCATGGCGTTTTATATGGACCCCTTGTGTCACTTCCTTCGACACTGCGTCGAGAGAGTGACAGAAGGGGAACGTCTCGGTTACTGTTGTAACCTCCGTTCCCCAAGGGAGGGAACAAGACGTAGTGTCCCTCCTGCCACGGCACTAGACCTAGCACTATAAATGGCCGTGATCCATCCTTCGGCTCCTCAGTGCAAAATCCTGACTGGCATTCGCTGCCCCGATTCCCCTTATACCCGTATGTCCGGGGCGGGGCATGCAAATTCTGTCTGCCAACTTGACATTGGCCTTTTCTCAGGTTCAGAGGTACGATTCGGCGTCCGAGAAGACCACTTGTGTCACTTCCTTCGACACTACGTCTCGTTCCCTCCCTTGGGGAACGGAGGTTACAACAGTAACCGAGACGTTCTTATGTTAGAAAAGTAGATGTTTTAAGGAATAAACCTCTTGAGAACACAATGACAGATAATACGACTCTGCATCAAATTCCAAGTCTTCTGAAGTAATACGATGAAATGCCAGTAATTTTTCAGTAATAAATCTTGATGTCTGTTGTGTGTTCAATAGCTCTATGAGAGAATCTCATTCACAGTAGCTCGTGAGTTCACGTGAGAACATGCATGGTTTAGAGTTAAAAAAGCAATGCAAGTTCTCTCGTGAATACGCGCGCCACTGTAAATGCGCTATTCTAATTTACTTATGAATGCACAAGCAAAATTGTATGCAATCAGAAGCCTTGGAAATTGACTCATATGTTACATTGACTACTTTTATGATACTTTTGGGTCCTTTAATAAGCTTTAAAGTGAGTCAATATGAACTGCAATTGAATTGGAAAGATGGGCCAGTATACATCACCTTTTGTGTTTCACAGAAGAAAGAATGTCATGCAGGTTTGGAACACCATGGGGTGAGTAAATTATTTACAATCTATTTTTGAATGAATTTTACCTTTAAAAAAATGAATCTCAAACAATCTCAAATAAATTAAATGGGAAGGTGTTCACCAAAGTAGTCACATTTACCTTTACACGGCTAAATTTCACAGGCTAAACTTGAACTCCATGTGAAATCTGCGAGGGAAAATTCTTTACCACCAGAAGTCCATTGTGCAAAATTAAGTACAGCGCAGATTCCCATTGAAATGACTATTTGGTTCATGGAATTTTGTCATGCGAAGGTAAATGTGACTACTTTTCGATATTAAAGATCAAGATTAAAGTGGTTACATTTACCTTCGCACGTCGAAATTCAGTGGGCGAATAAACACAGACATACAGGGAATCTGCTCAATCTAATTGTGCACGATGAACATTCGGTGGAGAAGAATTTCACCTTACAGATTTCACATGGAGTTCAAGTTTGGTGAACTTTGACCAATAGGGACATTCTTCACCACCAGAAGTCCATTGTGCGAAATTAAAGATTGAGCAGATTCCCATTGAGATGAATGTATTTCGCCAACAGAATTTCACTGTGTGTAGGTAAATGTGACCGTGCTTTAAGGACGATGCTTCATTTACATATATTTTCCATTAGCAAAGTGAACCATCAAAAATTTGTGTAAACAGGCATTTTTCTGCAGCTTATATATACTTAAATGATTAATAAAATAAGAAAGCACAGGCTGTTAATTTAATGTAAATCAGTCAAAGGCAGTCAAGTTTAATCTGTCACCCGTGTCCCATTCTTAAAGGGATAGTTCAACCAAAATGAAAATTCTCTCATCATTTACTCATCCTCATGCCATCCAGATTTTTTTTTCTGATAAACTCAAATGAAGATATTTCAGCCATTCAATGCAAATGACCTTTAAAGCTCCAAAAATCACATAAAGGCAGCATAAAATTAATCCATATGGTTGAACTCCAGTGGTTAAATAAGTCTTTAGAAGCAATATAAGTGTGGGTGAGAAACAATAAATAAGTACATTTAAATAATCAATAATTTAAGTACTTCTTATAAATCTCCACTTTCACATTCTGAAAGTATAGTCGTATGGATTACTTTTGTGCTGCCTTTTTGTGATTTTTGAAGCTTCAACGTTCTGGCACAATTCACTTGCATTGTAAGGACAGAGCTGAAATATTCTTCTAAAAATCAAGCAGAAAAAAGAAAGTAATATATATCTGGGATGGCATTAGTGAGTAAACGATGACAGAATAAACATTTTTGGGTGAACTATTCCTTAAATTGGTGAGTGTGGCAGACCTACAACAGAAGAGGACGATATTTCAGCAAAAACACTCGGCACCTGTTCACATGCAAAATAGAGTTGTCTTTCGAGTCGGCAAGTGTAACACCACCTTAATGTGTGTGTGTTTGGGTTTGTCAGAGATAGAACTAACTGTCTGACAGAAGACCACATCTCGCCGATAATGCAGGTTGAGGTCCATTGCGATGGTGGGTGCACTGTCTTGCATGAGCAAGAAAACCATTGACATCTTGGCTTTGTCACTCATCATGGCCACACACTCCGTTAGAGTTGTTAACAGGGGATACAGGGCCTCACTCCACTCACCTGACACACACACACACACACACACAGAATCAGCTATGTTTTAACATATCAAACACCACAATCACATATCCAATGTTTTTTATGGGAGGGCTTATAGAAAATCTTATGTGGGCTCAGTAAACAGTAGCAATGACAGAAGGTTTACATGAAGTAAAACCAATAAAAAAGGATGAAAGACAACAGATGTGACATAAGTGAACAGTGGTGAACACTGATTTTGCACAAGCGTTTAAGCTTAAGGGCAGGGGCTCTTACCAGGATAACTCTCCTCTCCACTACTGCTGATGCCATCTAGAGAGGTGGAGGTGCAACATGCAACAGTTAACTTAGCGATTGCAACCAGCACAGCACACACAAACGCTGGGCCATTTTAACTCAGTGCATTATATGCAACATAAAACAAGCAAAACAGCAATGTAAAAACAAGCCAGTTTAACAACTACATTTTTCTTCTTAAGTGCAAAGTGTTATGTTGCAATGGTCTGCCCAGAAATAGTCTAAAAGTCAAAGAGGAAAATCCTTGACACCTGCCTGTCAAACAAATTATTTCATTTTCATTATATTATGTTAAAAGACTGTAAATTACCACATGCTGACACTGCCAAGTGACTAACTGGCACAGACAGCCAGCACCAGACAGACAGCCTGTGAGCATGTTACCCAGCTAGCCAATCAAATGTGAGCACTCTGTCACATGTTCACAGTAGGCAAATATGCTGGGTCAAACAACAGAATATTCCAGAAACAGAGACATGGCACATCAACAGATATCTTACATTAACATGTCATTGAATTAGCTTGGATCTCAATTTTTCCATACATTTATATTGATTTGCTTTGGCACAGATAAATACAAACAGATAAACAAACAAACAAACGTAATCTCAGAGAACATACAGCATGGATTAGAGGCAGAAGAATTTAAAGCTACAACAAGTCTAATATAAAAACTAATATAAGAGTTGTCATAGCATCATGCAGCCTGCATAAGGATGAACAGGTGACAAGGTGTGTTTCAAAGATAGATAGAAAGGGTGATAACAAGAGAAAGAAAGAGAACAGATGAGTATATGCATGCGTTAATGTGTGTGAGCCATTATAGATATAGAAACATAATGGATAATCAGAAGTAAATGTGAAACCAAAAGGTAGAAACACCACATCTGAAACTGCTAAGATTCCACTTTCTAGGGATGTGCAAAACTACCGGTACTAGTAGTTCTGTTGTCTGAATGATTAGTCGACCAGTCAATTTTAAGGAAGCCCTAAATAATTAGAGTCCACAAGACCCCAATCATATGTGTGTTTTAAGTGGTGTTCACACAAGATGCATTTTTCAAAAACAGCTAGACGGAGCGTAACAGAGTGGAACAGAATGCAGGAATATTTCGAGACAGATTTCATTTTTAAAAGTTTAACCATTTATATTTGACATGATGTCTTAAAAACACAACATGGTGCAAGGTGCTGAGAAACAAATTGTGATATGACACAACTCTCTAAAATGTCTGTCTGCATGTGTACATACAGTATTACCTACTTTTTAGAAATTCAGCCTTTTCTGTTCACACATTTCAAATAGGGAACTCCTCAACATACTATATCTGGATTATTTTAATAAATTATTTTGAGCGAAATCTTCTAAAAAAAAAAAACCCTGTTATTGCATTGTTAATATCTTGCAGTATTCTTTTTCCTCATCATATTTTCGTCAACAATATGATTTAATTAAAATAATTGCATAATCGTCATTTTGAGTCTTATGTTTCATCTTCGTAAGCGTTGATAAAAAAAACAGGTAGAGAGAAAGGGTGCAAACAAGAGAGTAAGGCACCTAATGCATGTGTTTCTGCAATAGTGTGGCATGCAGGGTTTAGATCACGTAGTGAGGATGAAGATGGGGATGATGATGACGATGATGATGATGATGAAGGAGAGGTTGACTGCTGTTCTTGTTCAAAGCATGAGGAAGTCTCCTCCATGCAGACAGGATTGATCCAGAAGGCTTTTTTTCTCATAATACCTTTCTTACTGGCGCCACCCTGCCGGTCAGCCTGAAACATGTCCTCATTGCTGCTGCTGTGCAATCTGTCCCTCTGCAGCAGTTTGTCCACTCGTTGGATTATACATTCCAGACTTTTGTCAACATTCCCCCACACCTTCTCCTGTAATACATACAAACATATACTAAGAAGACAAGACAAATTGCATATAGTACTGTAAAAAGATTCTCTTAAAGCAAATAAGATTTGCTATGAGAATTCCACCTCCTGATGGATTAAATCAGGCCTGTGCTTCCTTACAAGATGGCCTTGATACTCATTACAACTGATATTAATGTCTCGGGTGATCCGGTCACAACTGGACTGGTAGTAATACGCATCTACAGGTGCTGGTCATATAATTAGAATATCATCAAAAAGTTGATTTATTTCAGTAATTCCATTCAAAAAGTGAAACTTGTATAATGTATACATTCATCCCACACAGACTGATATATTTCAAGTGTTCATTCCTTTTAATTTTGATGATTATAACTGACAACTAATGAAAACCCCAAAATCAGTATCTCAGAAAATTAGAATATTGTGAAAAGGTTCAATATTGAAGACACCTGGTGCCACACTCTAATCAGCTAATTAACTCAAAACACACCTGCAAAGGCCTTTAAATGGTCTCTCAGTCAAGTTCTGTAGGCTACACAATCATGGGGAAGACTGCTGACTTGACAGCTGTCCAAAAGACAACCATTGACATCTTGCACGAGGAGGGCAAGACACAAAAGGTCATTGCTAAAGAGGCTGGCTGTTCACAGAGCTCTGTGTCCAAGCACATTAATAGAGAGGCGAAGGGAAGAAAAAGATGTGGTAGAAAAAAATGTACAAGCAATAGGGATAACCGCACCCTGGAGAGGATTGTGAAACAAAACCCATTCAAAAATGTGGGGGAAATTCACAAAGAGTGGACTGCAGCTGGAGTCAGTGCTTCAAGAACCACCACGCACAGACGTATGCAAGACATGGGTTTCAGCTGCCGCATTCCTTGTGTCAAGCCACTCTTGAACAAGACACAGCGTCAGAAGCGTCTCGCCTGGGCTAAAGACAAAAAGGACTGGATTTCCTTTGGAAATCAAGGTCCCAGAGTCTGGAGGAAGAGAGGAGAGGCACAGAATCCACGTTGCTTGAAGTCCAGTGTAAAGTTTCCACAGTCAGTGATGGTTTGGGGTGCCATGTCATCTGCTGGTGTTGGTCCACTGAGTTTTCTGAGGTCCAAGGTCAACGCAGCCGTCTACCAGGAAGTTTTAGAGCACTTTATGCTTCCTGCTGCTGACCAATTTTATGGAGATGCAGATTTCATTTTCCAACAGGACTTGGCACCTGCACACAGTGCCAAAGCTACCAGTACCTGGTTTAAGGACCATGGTATCCCTGTTCTTAATTGGCCAGCAAACTCACCTGACCTTAACCCTATAGAAAATCTATGGGGTATTGTGAAGAGGAAGATGCGATACGCCAGACCCAACAATGCAGAAGAGCTGAAGGACACTATCAGAGCAACCTGGGCTCTCATAACACCTGAGCAGTGCCACAGACTGATCGACTCCATGCCACGCCGCATTGCTGCAGTAATTCAGGCAAAAGGAGCCCCAACTATGTATTGAGTGCTGTACATGCTCATACTTTTCATGTTCATACTTTTCAGTTGGCCAACATTTCTAAAAAAATCCTTTTTTTGTATTGGTCTTAAGTAATATTCTAATTTTCAGAGATACTGAATTTGGGATTTTCATTAGTTGTCAGTTTTAATCAACACAATTAAATGAAATAAATATTTGAAATATATCAGTCTGTGTGTAATGAATGAATATAATATCCAAGTTTCACTTTTTGAATGGAATTACTGAAATAAATCAACTTTTTGATGATATTCTAATTATATGACCAGCACCTGTATAATGCATCTCTTGTGATCACTTATGATTGGATTTTAAGTCTCTGATTTCGTCACTAACCAAATCATACATTCCGAGCAGAATGCTCATTGTTATTTTAAAGGAATAGTTCAACATCTTGAAAATTCTCTAATCATTTACTTGCGATCCCATATTTTCCCACTTTCTTTCTTCTGCTGAACACAAAGATTTTTAGAAGAATGTCTCAGCTCTGTATGTCCATAAAATGCAGGTCAACAGGGTCCAAAAAGCACAGAAAGGCAGCATAAAAGTAATCCATTTGACCTAGTTGTTAAATCCATATCTTCAGAAGCGGTATGATAGGTGTGCGTAAGAAACAGATCAACATTTTTAGTCAATTTTTACTATAAAAAGTCAATTTTTACTATAAATCTACATTCAAACAGCACTCCTATGCGCATTCTTCTGTTTTCTGGCGATTCACCTTCTTTGTGCATATTGCCATCTACTGGGCTGTTGTGAAAATATGATTTATTTATCCTTTATCCCTGCCTTTTTTATTTCTCCTTACTGCCCAGTAGGTGGCGATGTGTATGAAGAATGCAAATCAGCAAAAAAAAAAAAGAAGAATTCATGAATGTGCATAGAAGATCTGTTTGAAATGAGATTTATAGTAAAAAAGGACTTAAATATTGATCTGTTTCTCACCTACCCCTATCATATCGCTTTTAAAGATACAGATTTAACCACTGGAGTCCTATGGATAGTTTTATACTGCCTTTATGTGATTTGTGGAACTTCAGAGTTTTGGACCCTGTTGACCTGCATTGTATGGACCAACAGAGCTGAGATAGGGCCCTATTATAAGGGCACAGGCGCTAAGCACAGCGCAATGCCTTAACTCAAAAGTGCAAAGTCAATGGGCATGGCAAAGAAGAATTGGTATTTTCATGCAAGTGTGCACAAAGTGTAGGCATAAATGGCTTTGGCAAAATCAGCCACACAAGGCACTAATAAGTTCAATGGAGGTGCATCTCCGGCACGTGTCCGTCCTATTACACAGTCCATTCACTGTCAAGCACCAGCGATATTTAAAAAAAAGACAGTACATCCATAAGAAGTTGGTAGTGTAACTTGACTGTATGAAATTAATTAGAAGATCAAAAATATGGATTTGCATTATTTTGGGTGACCATGTTAAATGGGGCACATTCTTTTTATACGCATGAAAAATGTGGTTCAGGATATGGATGTAGGCTCCATTAAATTAAAGAGAATGTAAGTATTATTAATCATTTTCATCTACTGACACACAAATCATGGCTAGTTTTAACAGTGATTGTTTTGGCACAAACTTCACTTCTAACGGTCAACAATTATTTTGAAAAATGTTATTAATTTAAAATTAAATGAATTCAAAATTAAACCAAAAATATTTCTAAATTCAAATTACACTTCAAATGAAATGAATATATAATCAATAAAATGAAGTGGTCAAAAAAATCATACCAAATCCAAACATTTTACTCTCTCCTTCTTCCACTGTCCCCTTTTGCAGTAACTTAAACATAACAATAAAAATAATAATAATAATTGAAAGAATAAACTATGACCTCTAGAAAATGTAACACAAATCTTATATGTTTTTGTTTCACAAACGATTTCAACAGTGATCGTCAAGGACACTATTTGATGTTTGGACATGAACTTTATCACTATTTGCTGGTGAAATCTCCAAACTGCAAATGCACAAACTGAATTTGGACATTGCGCTGAGATAAGAGGTGGTAATGAAACGTCTTAGTGCAATGACCAAATTCTTAGGAAAATAGCAAACAATGCTTTGCGTCTCTTCATTTATATACAATACACCCACAGTTTGCACTTCTACACCCACAGCAGCGCAAACACTCCCACCCACTCCCATTTGCGCATTGCGTTGGCACGAAAATTGCACTTAGGTTTAGCGCTCTCATGGAAATTGGTTAAGACATTGCTTATAAGACACCCGGCCCCCCCAATCAGGCTAATCAACATCCGACACAAATAGCAAATGACGCTTTGCATCTCTTCATTTACATACAGTACACCCACAGTTTGCACTTCTAGACCCACAGCAGTGCAAATACTCCTACCCACTCCCATTTGCGCATTGCGCTGGCACGAAAATTGCACTTAGGTTTAGCGTTCTCATGGAATTGTGTGCGGAATCTATTAATTAATGGCCTAAATGCAGGTGGTTGTGCAAATAATTGGGAGCTCGTACTTAAAGGGAAAAGGCACAAGTATATATATTTTTGGCCAATGAATAGCAAGTGCTCTAAACAGAGAGGACTTGAAGAAAGAGACATTGCGTCTAGGTTGTAAAACCTTTCAAATGTGTTTTGAGAGGACCATCCTGCTGCAAAACATCTTGTCTTGTAAGGACACACCATTCATCCATGCCCATGAGGAGGCCATGCCTCTAGTTGTGTGTGCTTTAACATCAATTGGGCAAGTCTGACCCTGCGACTCATAAGCCAGGGTAATTGCATCAACAATCCAGTGAGAGAGCTTTTGCTTGGAGATGGAAATTCCTTTTGTGCATTCTCCATAGCATATAAAGAGCTGATCAGACAGTCTGAACTGGCAAGTATGCTCAATGTATGCATGTAGTGAAAGCCCGGGGCCATACTCCAGACATGAATTGTCAACTGATAGTGCATCCAGGTCACCAATGGATAGGTCAGAGCCAGCAGTAGCGCGGTCTTAACGGAGAGCATGCGTAAATCAACAGAGTCAAAAAGCTCGAATGGGGGCCCGGTGGGAGCTTTTAGGACTAAAGTTAAGTCCCAAGTCAGGACTGTAGCCAGCCGAGGTGGGTTTAATCATCTTGCTCCTTTAAGGAACTTTATGATTAAATCATGCTTGCCTATAGATGCGTCGGCTTCATGTGCATGATATGCCGATATAGTTGCCACATACACATTGAGAGTTGATGGAGTCCTGTTTGATTCTTGAAGAAATATTAGAATTTAATGTATGGGGGAGTTTACTGTGTCCTTACCATGTAAGAGACACCAATCAGTGAACACCTTCCATTTTAGCACATAGAGGCATCTCGTGGACAGTGCTCTGGCCTGTAAAATGGTATTCATGACTGAACGCGTCAGTCCCCAGATCAGGGGACACACATGCAGATTCCACAGAAGGGCTAGGGATGCCAGATTGTGCTTTGCCCTTTGTGAGAGAAGATCCCTCCTCAGCAGTATTTCCCATGGTGAGCTGTACAGCTTCTCCATCATTTCTGGAAACTATGGTTGGTTAGGCCATTTTTGCGCAACTAATAGAACGGATTCCTTGTCTTCTCTGACTTTTCATATGACAGAGTGAATCAGGCATACCAGGGAAATGCATATTTGCATTTCGCCAGCCATTTGCATGCCATTCCGTCTGTTCCCAGCAGGGCTTGGTACTTTAAGTACCAGAGGGGACAGTGGGCATTCTCCACTGAGGCAAATAGATCGATTTCCACTTTGCCGAGTATGTACCAAATCCTCAATACAGTTTGAGGATGAAGTCTCCATTCGCCGGTATCACCACTTGGCGTAACAGTAGGTGCATGCCATAATTCAAGTAGCCTGGGACATATGTCGCTCTGTGGCAGAGGAGATGATGCTCCAAAGGAAGCAGCAATATAAATGCCTTGACGGTTTATATATCCCACAACTGTCATGTTGTCTGAGCGAACTAGGACATGACAGCTCGCTCTTTCTGACTGAAAAGCCTTTAAGGCTAGAATTACAGCCAATAGCTCTAGGTGGTTGATGTGCCACACCCTCCTAAGACACACACACACACACACACACACACACACACACACACACACACACACACACACACACACACACACATACATACATACATATATGTGTCAGATTATATATGCAGAAGAATTCCAGCAACATGATTTGAATCTAGGAAAAACCCAGCCTTTCAGTTTGGAATGTTTCAAAGTCATAAATTACAGGCCCTCAACAGGAACCCCCACACAGAGTTAAACCAGGCTTTTCTGTGTAAGGTTACAAGGACCATCAGATTTGCACAACTCTAAGACATTTCATCTTAATCTAGCCTTGCTAGATAATGCTGAAAATTTGAACTGTGGTAACATTTGTTCCTGACAAATTAATGATTATAGATTGATGGATCTCTTTAAAATGTGTGTAGCGATGTGCAATCACTTAGAATTGATGAATATAATCTTTAATTTTGTATGATTCATCTCATTCTGCTAATAATGGTAACTATAAGGATTAACTTGATAAAATACAACGATGTGTAAAACCAATATGATTTTGTAACAAGGAATTTTCATGTTTTGTTACATACATGTACAATGATCATGAAAGAATGTAATATTTGTTGACCATGTGACTCTGAAAAGTCACGCCTGATTGGCGTAGGACACCTTTGGGGATGTGGCCAATTTCAGTTCAAGTATTTCCAAACAGGAAGAACACGCTCTCTTGTCTCTTCTCTCTTTGGTGTTCTGCAGTCTCTTCTCTCTTCCTCTCTTCTGCCTGCACATGCTTTGACTGGTCGCTCCACTGACTGCCAGGTCCATGCCATGTGAGGCCCAAGGAAACTCGATGTCCCGAGAAAGTTCGTCACTCTCTACAGTTCACACACCCATGAGAATGCCTCACTTCAAAGTTGACCTCATCATTCATACAGACAATAACTTCGATCATACAGAGGTCCAAAACATCGACGGAAAGAACTTTCGACCAAGCGCCAAGAACCAAACAACACAAAGAACGCAAGGAAACCCCATAAAGACATGCAAGTACATCTCCAATATTGTGCTCAAAGTGCTGGTTTATTAATTAAATAATGTGGGGTAATCCGATAACAAATCGATGTAGACTCAAAGAAGGATAAATGGTTCTTATGGTATTGTCAACAGACACCATAAAGTTCATTTTCACTGTGCTGATCATTTATTTCACATTATGTCACTCTTTTCACCAACCTGTCTTATGTATATATGTGTTAGTTTAGACTTATGTTTAGAGTAGTAATAAAGTTTGTCTGTATTCAAAGATTACTGACTGTGGTATATTTTGATAAATAATCTCATCCCTGTTTCTAAAAGATTTTGCTTCAAAGCTGTACCTAAATACGTGTGATATTATTTTCAATGAAGCCTTGAGAATAATATCACTCCAATAAGTGAATAAATCATAATTCACTTATTAAAGCTAATTCCTTACAGTAGAAATTGTGAGCGGATACAACGAAACGTTGTATTACAATTTTAATGGTTGAGAATCTATTCAGACAAATAATCTAGTTATTTGTCATTTATCTAATTTACAATGGTTGTTGAACGTGAAAAATTACATTATACATTTCATTACCTAATAAGGTACAATAAGGACAGTTTAATATAGTTCATAGCTCACATATTTCAAGACCCTAAATTCCTTTCTAAATTTAGTATACCAAACATCTTGCATATAATGGTGTGAGAATGAGGGCACGTTAAGTTCGCTCCTAAATATGCATATGAATATGAGATGTAGAGTGCATGTAGAGTAGCGGCGACTGTTTGACTGGCAATATATATATTGTGCAGTAATGTTCAGTATGTAGTAATGTAGACCTGCAACAGGTCAGAATATTGCTGAAGAATATTGCTTCAAGTGTGTGGTGTTGAATAGTGAACCTAGTCCTGGTGTTGTCCTTGGTTCAGGAAAGAAGCTCCTCCACATTCTCTCCATTTTGGCCATCAGGGAGTGGAAGCGTTTCCCTGACCACAACAAAGAGAAGAGTCCATTATTAGGATGGCTGAGGTCTTTCATGATTTTCCTGGCATTGGTCCAACATCGTTTGCTGTAGATGGACTAGAGGTCAGGGAGTTTGATATGGGTGATGCGCTCAGCTGATCGCACTACTCTTTGCAGAGTCAGTCTATCTTATTTTGTGCAGTTTCCAAACCAGGCTGTGATGTTTCCTGTCAGGATGCTCTCAGTGGTGCAGGTGTAAAAGTTTTTTAGCACCATAGAGGGCAGTTTAAAGTCCTTTAAGCACCTGAGGTGATGAAGATGCTGACGGGCCTTCATCACTACGGTGTTAATGTGACAGGACCATGACAGATCATGTGAGATGTTTATACCAAGGTAATGGAAACAGTCCAATCTCTCCACTGTAGCGCAGTTGATCATAATGGGGTGGTAGTTCCTTGCCTGCTTTATACTGAAGTCCACAATCAGCTCCTTTGTCTTGCTGGCATTCAAAAGTAGGTTGTTCTCCTGGCACCAGTCCTCCAGGCCTTTGATCTCCTGTAGATTGGCCCTCTCATCATTTTCAGAGATCAGGCCCACCACAGCTGTGTCATCAGCAAACTTGACAATGGTGGAGGAGTTGGAAGTGGCCGCACAGTCATAAGTGTACAACGAGTACAGCAGGTGTAGACATGTCTGTCCACCCTTACTGCTTGAGGTCTGTCAGTCAGGAAGATGGAGATCCACTGACGCAGATGTGGGCTAAATCCTAGGTCCTCCATCCTGGTGGTGAGTTTTCAAGGAACTATAGTATTAAAAGCTGAACTGTAATCAACAAACAGCATTTTAACATAATTTCTTCCTCTTGTCCAGATGTTCTAGGACTGTGTGGATGAGATGTGTGATACCATTGACCGTTGAGCGATTTGGATGGTAAGCGAACTGTAGGGGATCCAGGGTGTCAGGTAGTGAGGAGGTGATGAAGTCTCTGACCAGCCTTTCAAAGCATTTTATCAAAATTGAGGTCAGTGCTACAGGACAATAGTCATTAAGGCAGGAAGGTTGGGGTTTCTTTGGGACAGGAACATTAATGGATTGTTCCAGGGAAAGGTTGAATATCTTTGTGAACACCAGTGCTAGCTGGACAGCGCAGGCTCTGAGGGCCTGACCTGAGATTCCATCTGGTCCTGCTGTCTTCCTGATGTTCACTCTCCGGAAAGTCTTTCTCACATCGCGCACTGTGATGGTGAACACATTTCCAGCATTAATGCTCTTTGCACACAAGCAGCCGCTATCACTTTTGGTGCTGCCAGCACTTATAGCAGCAAACCGTAAACTGCAGCCTCGAAGCGAGCATAAAAAGTGTTCAGCTCGTCGGCAAGAGAGGCATCAGCATTCACGATTTTGGGGGATGGTGTTTTATAGTCCGTTATCGTTCTCAGTCACTGCCACATGCTACTGGAGCCACCCTGTTGAAACTGTGACTCCTTGCACCTGTCCAGGTGCCAAAAGTCAGGCATCCATCACACAACGCCCCCCAACATGTGTTAGTAGCATCCGTGGTCACCACTTTCCACCTGTCAACTTGGGACTTCAAGTACCAGAGGGGACAGTGGGTATTCTCCACTGAGGCAAACAGATCGATTTCTGCTTTGCCAAATATTTTACAAATCCTCAATACAGTTTGAGGATGAAGTCTGCTGATCTAGGTGCCGTGTGTCAACTTGCCCCCAGCATGACACCACACTGGTAAAACACAAGAGCTGTCCATGTTGCTAAAGCAGCTATACAGCGGCAGGATATAGTGATACACATGTGCCCGTGGCACCAAGCACATCATGGCACACAATGCTTCAGCCAGCACTGAAGAGGTCTCATGTGTGAGGCTGAATCATCCCTCAGATGAGGGTGATTTACAAGCGAAGTGTCTTGAGACTCATGCCCCACAGTGAAGACAGTCTGTCTCCATGAGAGCTGACTCTGCGTGGTCATGGCCCAGACAGTAAATACAGCTCTCATGCTGATCTGATGGTGGGATGTGTCTTTCGCACACTTACGGAACAACATCTTTAAAAAGACGGGAACACATAAGTGACTCTTTTACATATATAAATATAGAAATTAATATATATATTTATATCACACAATATACAATACACAATACACAATTGCTTTGTAAGGTTACACAAACTCTGCCGAATCATTGCGGGGAATAAGGATTGCTGAGGCCCGTTCACCAGCAAAGCTTCAATCGGCAAGGCAGTGTGATGTTCGCCGGAGCACTGCAGGAAAGAGGAAAATCTTCCCATGAAAATTCCACCTGCTGACTTGTGTATATCAATGGTAAAGGTTGAAGGCTTCTAAACAAGAGATGATCGCTGTCTTGAAGGAAGAAATTCGGAGGAAATGGTGTCAGTGCACCTGATTTTATAGAGGAACAGTTTCGTTTCAAAGCATGGAGGCCTCAAACACCATAGCCAATATTGGCATTTTTGTAGAGAGTTTTCAACTAGGTCATGTAAGAAGGCACTCCCCATATGCGTAGCTACGCAATGTCAAGTGTACTGAGTCATAAAGGAACTGTATTTACTGAACATTTGATGCATGTACTTGACGTGATTGGATCACAAAACCTTGTTTACACCTGTATTAAGTAGTGCCGATTTATCATTGGATTGCCCTGAATGGATGTTAATACAAGGTGTAAACAGTGTTTTTTAAAATGAAATAATGCATCTACTAACTCATTAATTTTGAGTCTGAAATGTCATGTTACAGTGATCCATAAAGCATAATCCTTTAAATTATATATCTTTAAAAATGTAAACCACAAAAAAAAAAAACTATTTCAGACAATGCCAACATTCCAGGATCAAATTCGATAATTTTTTTTTTTTTTGCAAATATTCATACTTCCATGTAATTTAGTCCCAAAGCAGCAGTTGTCAGCTCTGTCTTACCCACTCTTCCTCCTGCCAATCAACATGAAGAGACGAGCGACTGTTTCTGCCACTCCATTTTGCCAGCAGTGTGTCCTGATCATTTCTAAGCATCACCTGCTCTGTGTCAGCCGAGGGGGAGTTTTTAGAGGCGATGTACTCTGGTCTAGCTGCATTCAGAGCCTGCACTGCAGATGCCAGCAGCTTACAGTCACATACCATTACCAGTTGTCGTGTCTAAAAGTGAGAAAAATAGAAGGAACTGTTAAAATACCCATCTCTAAATAACACATACAAAGCAAGTCAACACGGTACAGTTTAATCAGGATTTATACAGGTTGTCTGATTTCAAAAACAGATGGAATATTTTGAAGTCAGGAAAATTAAGCGACATAATTTATAACAAAACTGATCTCTGCCTTGGTTAAAATCTAAAAGTACCACTGAATGGGCAGTAGTTACAGAAATATAGAGCGCTACAGTGCTTGCAAACATTTTTTTAAATCAGATTTTTCCCATTAATTTTTTCATTAGGCATTTTGTAAAATATTTCTGGCCATGAATCAAACCAAACAGCTCCGAGGGGAATCACAAAATTACAAACTTTGATTTTAAGGTATAAGACTGTGTACTTAAAGGTGAACTCAGTGATTTTTGTATTTATGTCATCTTGGACATACACTGACCCCTAGTGGCATGGATGTAGCATCATTCTATGCAATAGCTTTCAAGTCAAGAAATTTTTATTTGTATAGTGCTTTTCACAACACACATAGTTTCAAAGCAGCTTTACATGAAATCATGAATTAACAAAAATGTTTACTGTAATATCTATAAAGTCTTAGAATGATCATTGCGTAGTTTGATTAAATATGATTGTAAATTGTGTATAAAAATATAATAAATTCAATAATAGTTGTATTTAGAACCCCTGTGCGCAAACTGAAGGCAAACAGAAAAAAGCAGCAAGAAAAGAAAAAATAAAAGAGAATAATAACCTTGGGAAAAACCAGGTTCACTGTGGGGGCCAGTTCCCCTCTGGCTAAACAACATGAAAATAATGCCAATAATAGTTATTTGCATGCAGTACAAGTCATGGTTTAAAATGTGTAAATTAAGTAAGCGTTAAGGTCCAGTGTTAAAAATAAAATATTTTTTTATGCACTAAGATTATTGATTAATGTCTTTGAAGTCCATCCTGGTTTAACTGCAGAAGTTCACATAGATGCATTGTTCTTTGTTAGTTAGCTTATGAAGGTTTTTGTTGGCAATTAAATGATGGTCTAAGTATCCATTTCAATAGGGTAGTCCATAAATAGACAAAGGTGATGCAGGTAGAGATGAATGAGGTGCATCGCAGTTCAACCGGCAGGTCATTTCAGTGAGATTTGGTGGGGTTCATCCTAAATCCAAGGTTCAGGCAGTGGCATATGAAGAATCTGATGTCTTACAGTTGGAGTTGGCATCAGTTCATCCGCTGAAGTCAAAAGACTGAAAAAGACTGAAGTGATGTCTGGCTAGCACCGGCTGTAGTTTGTCATCATCACTCAGTGACACGTAGCAGTGGAGTCTGACCAAGTAGGAATGGAGCTGTATATTGCCGGCTCTGGTAACCTTGGGATATTAATCCCGAGGTGAAACATGGAAACAAATAGAAAAATATTAGCATAGATGACATTCAATTTTATGCAGAGTTATAGATCATGATAGATGTTTCTGGTTCTGGCAGACCTAACTAAAGCAGCCAAATTGAGAGTTGATGGATATATTAGGTGTATGCCTGGCTAAATAGATTAAACTGAGTGAGTGTGTCTGCATCCCGAACAGTGTTTGGGAGACTAGTCCATAGTTTAGGAGCCAAATATGAAAATTACCTCCTTTTGTGGATTTTGATATTCTTTGATTTATTTACATGCCAGAATTTTGTGATTGTAATGAACGTGACGAAATATAGCATCTCAGAAGGTCACTTAAGTACTGTGGAGCTAGACCATTCAAAGCTTTGTATGTAGTTAACAGAATTTTAAAATGAATATGAAATTTAACAGGTAACCAATGTAACGATGATAAAATTGGGCTAAAATGATCATATTTCTTGGTTGTAGTCAGCACTCTGGCAGCTGAATTTTTAACCAATTGAAGTGTATTTATTAAACTTGATGGACATCCTCCCAGTAATGCATTACAATAATCTAGTCTTGAGATCATGAAAGTGATTTATTTGGCATTAGAAAGAGAGCATGTGTCGTAACTTAGCAATATTTCTGAGGTGGAAGAAAGCTATTCTACAAACATTTGAAATTTTATTTTCAATGGACAGATTCGTATAAAATATAACACCAAAGTGCTGTAGAAGCCGACTTAACAGTACATCAATCGAGATTCAAATTATATTTTAGCGGCCTATGTTATAGAGGATTTTGGTCCAATAATTAGCACCTCCCTCTGTTTTGTCGGAATTGAGTAGAAGGACATTTCTGTCCATCCAATCTTTGATTTAATTGATACACTCTTCTAATTTGGAGAATTGTGAATTTTCGTTGGGTTTAGAAGAAATATAAAATTGGGTATCGTCGGCATAAAAGTGGAAACTTATTCCATGATTCCTGATAATATCTCCCAGGAGAAGCATGTATAAGGAGAAAAGCAGAGGCCCTAAAACTGATCCCTGTGCAACTCCATACTTAAATTTTGTTTGATTTGACAATTCCTCGTTTACACATACAAAGTGGTAGTGGTCTGATAATTAGGACATAAACCATGCCAATGCAACTCCACTAATGCCAACATAATTCTCCAGCCTATTCGAGAGTATGTTGTGTCATGTCAAAGGTAGCACTTATCTGTCATGTCGAAGGCAGAACTAAGATCTAGAAAGCACTAGAAGAGAAATGCAGCCACGATCAGATGATAAGAGCAGATGTAACTCTGATAATAGCAGTTTCTGTACTATGATGGGCCTTAATCCTGACTGAAATTGTTCATATATACCATTTCTCTATAGAAATTAATATAGTTGGGAGGACACTACCTTTTCTAATATTTGAAATCGGTCTGTAATTAGCCAATTCTCCAGGATCAAGCTGTTGCTTCTTAATAAGCAGTTTAACTGCCATTTTAAAGTTTCTTGGGACATGTCCTAAGGATAGCGAGGATTTAATAATATTATGAAGAGGTTCTGAGACTACAAGGAATACCTCTTTTAAAGAGCTTATTTGGTATTGGCTCTAACACACACATTGTGGCTTTTGATTTTTGGATATGTTTTGTTAGCTCTTCATGACCTATGACAGCGAAGAATTGAAGTTACTCGTGAGGAAAATTATGAGACACTATTTTCTGAGGTGCTGTGACAGTTGATTGCATAGTTCCAATTTTATTGTGTCGCTTTGCTTAGTGAGTTTGCCACCATTTGTTTTGTTATGTACAGATCCAAGATGATGGCGTGGTAGCACGCAGCAGCCACTCCGGATCCAAAAATGGTGCGATTTTTGTTAAAAAACCCAACTTTTGCGGCACATGGACATCGGAGCATCCGGTGTTCATGTCTACCCCCGTCTATCCTGCTCTCAAATGTTTGCTCCCTGGACAATAAACTGGACTACATCCGACTCCAGCAGGCTACGCAGCATGAGTTTAGAGACTGCTGCGTCTTTGTTTTCATGGAGACGTGGCTCAGCGACAGAGTTCCGGACGCCACCATTCAGCTAGACGGGATCACCTCGTTTCGTGCCGACAGAAATGCAGCTCACTGCGGTAAGACTTGCGGTGGTGACATCAGTTGCCTGTGACAAAGATGCCTCCCTTCCAGATGCGCTGAATGACTTCTATGCTCGGTTTGAAGTGCAGAACGACGTAGTGGCGAGGAAGACCACCCCTCCTCCCAACGAACATGTGCTCTGTCTTACCACGGCTGATGTGAGAAAAACTCTACGTAGAGTCAACCCACGGAAGGCTCTGGACCAGACAACATTCCTGGCAGAGTGCTCAGAGGATGTGCAGACCAGCTGGCAGATGTTCTTACTGACATCTTCAACATCTCTCTGAGCAGCGCTGTCGTTCCAACGTGCTTCAAGGCCACCACCATCGTCCCCATGCCAAAGAAGTCTTCAGTGTCCTGCCTCAACAACTACCGTCCTGTCGCACTCACACCGATCATCATGAAGTGCTTCGAGAGGCTCGTCATGAGGCACATTAAGACCCAGCTGCCCCCCTCACTAGATCCACTGCAGTTCGCGTATTGTCCAAACCGCTCAACAGACGACGTCATTGCCACCGCCCTCTATCTGGCCCTCACCCACCTGGAAAAAAAGGACTCATACGTTCGAATGCTGTTCATAGATATAGCAGCACCTGATTGGAAAGCTGAACCTTCTGGGCCTGGACACCTCCCTCTGCAACTGGATCCTGGACTTTCTGACTGGGAGACCTCAGTCAGTCTGGATCGGGAACAGCATCTCCACCACCACCACACTGAGCACTGGAGCCCCCCAGGGCTGTGTGCTCAATCCACTGCTGTTCACTCTGCTGACTCACGACTGTGCAGCAATGCACAGCTCGAACCACATCATCAAGTTCGCCGATGATACGACCGTGGTGGGTCTCAGCAGTAAGAACGATGAGTCAGCAGAGAGGAGGTGAGGAGGTGCAGCGGCTAACAAACTGGTGTAGAGCCAACAACCTGTCCCTGAATGTCGAAAAAATAAAAGAGATGGTTGTTGACTTTAGGAGAGCACAGGGTGAACGCTCTCCGCTGAACATCGACGGCTCCTCTGTGGAGATCGTCAAGAGCACCAAATTCCTTGATATTCACCTGGCAGAGAACCTCACCTGGTCCTTCAGCACCAGCTCTGTTACCAAGAAAGCCCAGCAGTGTCTCTACTTTCTGCGAAGGCTGAGGAAATCACATCTCCCACCCCCCATCATCACTACATTCTATAGAGGGACTATTGAAAGCATCCTGAGCAGCTGCATCACTGCCTGGTTTGGGACTTGCACCATTTTGAACCGCCCTGCAGAGGATAGTGAGGACAAATGAGAAGACCATCATGGTCTCTCTTCCCTCCATCAAAGACATTTCCGAAAAATACTGCATCCGCAAAGCCACCAGCATTGTGGACGACCCCACACACCCCTCACACAAACTCTTCAACCTCCTGCCATCTTGCAAGAGGTACTGAAGCATTCGGGCCCTCATGGCCAGACTGTGTAACAGCTTCTTCCCCCAAGCCATCAGACTCCTCAATATTCAGAGACTGTTTGACACACACACATGTCCTGAGTTGCACTTTAATTACTGTCACTTTATAACTGCTATGTCCATAGAACACTATCTCATAGTATGTTATGTTTACATTACATTTTTAGGAACTGTCATCTTTTTGCACTACTGTGTACTGGTCTCTCACTGTGTCTATCGTCCTGTTCATTGTTAGTAATTTATTGAACTGTCCAGTACTTTATGCACACGTTTGCACGTGCACTTTATTTTGGTACTTTATTTAGTCTGTGTAGTCTCATGTGGTTCTGTGTTTGTCCTATGTTGTTTTATGTAGCACCATGGTCCTGGAGGAACGTTGTCTCGTTTTGCTGTGTACTGTACTAACTGTATATGGTTGAAACGACAATAAAAACCACTTGACTTGAACAAAACGTCACCCAAATGCTCTGCTGCAGAGGCTCCACAGACGGAACCAAGGTGTGTGTTTCTTGCTGTACTACCCGGATCCGAAACAGTATCTACTGGCTTCTCTTTCTCACTGACACAACTAGCGTTCGATGCGTGTCTCTAACTCATTAATTTTCTCCGTCAGAATGGATAATTCCTTACATTTATCACATGTGAATCCCTCACTGCTGATGGAAGAAGCTATAGTAAACATGTGGCATACAATGCAGGAAGAAATAACATGAGCGGATGCCATGATTTACCATGGTTGTTTGTTGTTGTTGTTATGGTTATTCTTGAGCGGCGAGGTTGAGATTGATGGTTCGATGTGGTTCCTAATCAGCAGATGTTTGAGATTGATGCAATAATCCATGTAAAACACAGTGGAGAAAACACTTGCACGCAGTCGAGATGCGAGATGTAGACAAGCAGAAAAAAAAAAGAAAAGAAAAAGAGAGATGCGGGTGCGTGCAGTAAAATACACACAGTTAAAAGAGTAGAAAAGTAGAAAAATTCGAAGCACACGGTAAAATGGCAAAGGATAAAACGATGAATGTGAATAAGCAAGAATTAGCAATGCTATTGTGTTAAAAATGCCATTTTAGACTCTTCACAGTCAGCCATGATTAATTTAATCCAAGAGTGAAAGCATCCAATAACAGGGCTGTTACTGAGATTCAGTTAGTAGAATTCAGATGGTCATGTGATCCCAATTTGGCAGCCCCTATGAGGGGACCCTCCCTACATAGAATAAAACAGCATTTATAAGGTTACTGGTATTACTGCAGTCTTCATCTCATGTGCGTGTTCATGATTTTATACATATATTTAAAAATTACTATTAAATTCTTTAGGAGTAAAACTTTTTTATTGAGGAAAAAAAATGACTTGGTGCACCTTTATTGTCATTAATGAATGAATGAAATACAATTCCAAAAAACACTGTGAATGATGTAATCAAACTAAAAATGCTGGAAAAATATAAAACTATTGATTTTAAGTTGTTGATTATAAGTATAGAAACAATAGATATTAATTTTATTGCAAAATATTCAGATATATACAAATATATAAGCAGTTTGAGTGTAGGGAGCTCAACTCGATTACGTCATTCACAGTGCGTCATGAGAGTGGGCAGTTGCAGCAGAGCTTTTTTGCCACGGTTTCTTTGCCATGACTCTGTTTGCTGGATTTTCCCCTCAGGATCATGTATAGTGTAGTTCTTCACCATGAATTCAACAGAAACATATACAATCAATTAACAACCTCGAGCTCACAGTATGTTTGTCTTTCAAGGTTTCAAAGTTATAGTTAATAAATCAATTCTGTTCAACTCTACACCTACTGATACCCACCTTATCCGCCAGGATGGCAAGGGTTCTTTCCATGCCGTTAGAGGAACGCTCCTTTGCAAAGCGGGACAGGCGCTCAGCATAGTAGCTGACCTGAGTCTTTAGTGTGTTGATATGGGAGATGATTTCTTTGGCACGGACAATATCTTGCGGGATATAGATGATGGATTGGGAGCTGGACAAAGCACTGCTGCGGAGCCAGAAAGAGCTTGATGACTTCAACACACACCACACAAGCATACACACACCACTACATTAGTGCACAACAACAGACAATGAGAGTGCACTTCATTCAGGCATTGATGCTCCTAAGACTTTGAGAAGCACCAAACATTTTAGGTCATCAATCTTGCTTTTTCAGAGCACAGAGGAAGAGAGGTGCTCAGAGATGGAAAACAACAGGGTCAACTGTGCTCCAGTAGAATGGTACCATCAGCTCTCTGAATGACAGAGCAAGTGGTCATAGTGGAGTGTGTTCGTCCATCTTAGTTGAACAGACAGCACCGTTTCCAGAACCATGTATGGTTGGGTGAAATTCACAAAACTTGAAAAGGACATTTACGGACCATATATTACCTTAAAATCAAAAGCGAAAATAAGAAATTATATTTTGCATGAATAAAACAAAGCCTATGTTTATAATAATTGTTATTATTATTAATTATTTTTATTTTTTTTTGCACATTTGGCATGTGACATTCTCAATAAAGTAATTTGAAAAAGTATACATTATTTAAATTGCATCATGGTAGAATTTTTGGTACTGAAGTTTACCTATGGCGATTTAAATATTTTGTCCAGACAGAATACATTTCATTGCTGTACTATAGTTTTCTTTAAGTAAAACATAATATATTAATTTTTTATTTTGGGGTGAAATGCGATCTGGACATTTTTCCAGTTTTACCCAGGAAATGTACTAGATACGACTAGAAGAATAACAACTGAACAGAGATTCTGAATGATGTGGAAATATCCAACAGAAAGCACAAACATACATATATATACATATACATATATATATATATATATATATAGGTATATGTGTGTTTAGTGAAAAACATTTATATGACGCAGCTTTATTCCAACACATACCTACTACTCTTTTGTAGAGAGCACAATGAAGGGATGATGGAATCATGGAGTAATTAACATTTTGTCATGCAGAAAATGTAAACTATTTACGAAAAAACAAAGAAACAAACAAACAAAAGTAATACCAAACAAACTCACCATTCCTCCTCATAAATGCTGATTAGAAAACAAAAACGCAATGAAAATTTATGAAAAATAAAGTGCTTATCTTAAAAGAAAATAGCTAATGCTATAACACCAGCAAACCAACAAATAACCAAAAGCAGCAAAAGAGAGAAACACCTAGTGTAAATGAGGGCAATGATGAAAATAAAATAGACCTATACACTGATTCTAAAAAAAAGTACAGTGCAATTACAACTAACAGTGTATGTGATATGAAATGATTAAGCTCTGGCAGAGTCTTTGGTTACCATAAGAGGGCCAATTAACAAAATTCATATTTGGTGTATCAAAACAGACACCACGCAAAGTTAGACTTAACTTACAGTTTCTTTGCCGCCTCGAATTTCTGGAGGAGTTTCCGCAAACCCCCATTTTTGAAGCCCTGGCAGTGAGCTGCAGGGGCTCCGATCGTCACCACATCATAGGTGTGATCTAGATACATAAACACACATCCAGGTCACAACTTACATGAGCATATACATGTTAATGTGTAACTTCACATGTACTAAGTAATTCTGGTTAATATGTAATTATTCACTGCAGTTTGTAAATACACAATTATTGCTATTGTAATAAATTACATGTAATATGTTACTATACATTGTATTTGTATATTGTATACTTGTCAATGTAATTGTACATTGCATTTGTATATTGTATATTTGTCATTCTAAATTATGTAATTACATGTAACGTGTATCAGGGTACTGATATTAACGGTGACTATTAACAGGTGAGAAAAAAAAATTGTCAAATGATCAATAAGCAATGCATAAGCTTTGCAGTGTAATGGCAGTCTAAAAGAACATGAGACTGCCTTAGTGTGTGTTTGCGTTAGTGCTTGACAACTTCTGAATGAGAGACACTATTAAAGGGTAGCACACCCACACCTATCGTATCGCTTCAGAAGACATGGTTTAAACCAGTCATATTGATTACTTTTATGCTGCTTTACATGTATTTGGACCTTCAAAGTTCTTGCCACCATTCACTTGCATTGTGTTCAGCAGAAGAAAGTAATATACATCTGGGACGGCATGAGTGTGAATAAATGAGAATTTTCATTTTTAGGTGAACTATCTCTTTAACGTGCTAAGTGCTCTGAATAACACCTCTAACTGTCTGCTGGGATTCTCTCAGTAAAAAACACACACACTGACTAAGAATCCAACGGGAATAGAGTGACTTGTACAGTCTGAATTTTCATGGTATGGCATATAAAGCTAAATTGAGTGGCTGGGCTACCTGCTATAAAAACAATATTTTTCAATTTTGTGTTTGTTTACTGTACATAAGCATAATATTATCACTGCATACTTATATGCAAGTATATTTTAATGAAAGTACTGTCTGTTACTTAAATCTCTTACTTTGCACATACATGTTATCATGGGCACCTGCAGTATATCATCTTGATATACACACAGGAACCTGACCAAGTAAAGAAGTGTACCCTTATTGTCTAGGGGGGGGGGGGGGGGGGGGGGGGGGGTCCAGGGGCATGCATCCCCTTGATAATTTTTTTACAACACCAAAGCATTAAATTCTGGTGACTTCTGAGAGAGTCATATTTTCATACTCTTCAGTATGTGTATTGATATTCATGTACTTTTTACTACCAAGCATTTCTTGTTCACGTGTCACAGCACTAGTTGAAGTTTCTCAAAGTCAACTGATTGTAGATAAATATCCACTTCATCTAGCACTCAGTTTGTTCACTGTATCCCAAAAATGTTTTACTGCATAAGAAACAGTCTCACCTAAATCTCACTGGTGGTTAATTTTCTAATTTCTTTCCTCTAGTTTTTTCAGATTAATAATTTTTTAAGTATATGGCCTACATTATGACCCATATGAATTTCTCTCTTCTGTGGAACTCAAAAAAAGTTGTTAGACAGACTGTCAGTCTAAGTCACCTTTCATTTTCACTACAGCTTTTTTTTTCCCTCCATAAAATTAAAGTGAATACTGAGACTAACATTCTGCCTAACATCTCCTTAAAGTTATATTTTGCAAAAACTTAAATATGTGAAGATATGAGAATTTCATTTTGGGTGAACTATCTCCTTAACGGTCAATGCTCACAAGTTTTAAGTAGACAAAGTGCATTGAACATGTTAACAGATGAAATCCTAAAAGAGGGGACCTTGATGCTAAATGAGTTATGATGTTTACTGAAAGATAATAAAATTAAAGATAGATTCTAAAATTATCTTCTGAATACTATGCCTGTATTTTCCAAGTATTAATATTATAGTATTTATATTATTATTATGTATACTATTACAAGTACATATGACCTTACATATATTATTAAACTTTACTAATTCAAAGACAAAGGCAAAGAAAATACCTGTATGGTTACTTCAGATAATGGAGATGAGGGACGTAACAGGTGTTAAGCAGGGTGATGAATTCTGTTTTAAGAATTTCTCTTCACTCTGAGTAGTTCTGGTAGCATTACACACAAAGCATTGTTTTGCCATTTCTTCTTTTTGGTGAAATGTGCCATTTTACATGGGAGCTTCAAGATGTGATGAGACGAAACAAGATTGTTCAAATGTCGTGCACTTGCACTCTATAAACGGGAGCGATTGTTTTATCACACTGATATAGGTGTAATCTATAATTCCAGCAAATTGGCAACTTTCTTTGCACACTGTGCACTCACACTTAACTCAACAAGCATCCAGTGAGCTATGGAAGAGAGAGAGAGAGAGAGAGAGAGAGAGAGAGAGAGAGAGAGAGAGAGCGAGAAAGAGAATTAACCTCTTTATTAAATACAAAATTCTAAAAAAAAAAAAAAAAAAAATTACAAAAACCTTCATTAGATTATCCCATAATCTCGGCAAAAGACAACACATCATTATCAACCCAACACAGCAATTTTTCTACACTCCAAATGTCTTCAAACTTTTCCACATTCTTCATAGATAGATAAAAAATAAAATCATTACTCTTGCTTTTATAAGCCTTTTGAAACACAATTCAACTACACAATTTGAATCATAAAGAATCATATATCTTCTACTAACATATGTAGCCATTTTTGCTTGTCCCAAAATGAAGTTTAACAACAGTCCTTTCCTCTTCTTTTTTTTTTTTTTTTTTACAATATTCAAAACCAAAAATATACACCGACATTGTAAACCTCTCATTGACAGAAGAAAACAAAGTCTCCAATAAGACAAAAAGAGATTTCAGTCTCTCACAATGTGTAAAACAGTGAAAAATTGTTTCTCTGTCAGTACAAAAAGGGCATTTATCTTGCACAGTTGGGTTCAAGATTGAAATAAAAGCATTAACTGCAATAATGCCATGTAATACTCGCCACTGCAGATCTCAAACTTTTTTAGTCAATGGTGGCTTGTAAATTAAACCCCAAACAGGCTTACAACCATCCTCAACCTTTAAGTGGTTTCTCCATTGCGTATCCACACGTTGTAATTTGTCTTTATTTATCACTCGTACACACACTTGATATAAACTCGTGCCCCCATTGTATCAAAGACAATATCTCTTAAAATCTTTGGTGGCTGAAGAATTCTCCATTTCAAAAACAGTCTTAGGTATAACCATACTTGGAAAGCGATCCATTTCATTTGGGACAGTTCGTAACGATAAAAAAGTCCAATCTCTGAACAAATTGCAGCCTAAAGGTTGCTTTTCTACTCTTGAGGTCTACAATACCTTGACCACCTTCTTCCTTCGGAAGATACAACACAGCCCTAGGCACCCAATGCAATTTATCCCAAAAAAGATTTGTGATTTTGACTTGTATTTTTTCAAGAATTCCAACAGGAGGCTCTGAAACAGATAATCTGTGCCATAATGAGGAGGCTACCAGATTGTTAATAATCAAAGCCCTTCCCCTAAAAGATATTTTAGGCAATATCCATTTCCACCTTTCTAATCTTCCTTCAACATTTTCACACATTCTCCCAATTTTTCTTATTAGTTGATTTATCGCCTAGGAAGATTCCAAGGTATTTTAAACCACACTGTGACCAGCTCATTCCACCTGGCAAAAACAATTTTTCCTCCTTCCATTCTCCAACTAAATATGCTGCACTTTTGGCCCAATTCACTTTTGCAGAAGAAAATTTCCCATACCTATTAACAATATCCACTAGCTTATTAATATCATTCTGCCCACTAATCAGAACCATTATATCATCAGCATATGCTGACAATTTTATCGGTGGAAAGATATTTTCACAATTAAAACCATCTAACTCTGCTCTGATTTTATTTAACATTGGTTCTAAAGCTATGGAATACAGCATACCTGATAGGGCACAACCTTGTCTTATACCTCTTAGAATTTTAAAAGGACTACCTAAGCCACCATTGACTTTCAATATACTTTCAATGTCACAATAGAGCACTTTAATCATAGCAATAAACTCAGGTGGGAAACCAAATGCCTTAAGAGTATGCCATAAAAACTGACGTTTTAAAAAAAATAACATTCTTTCAATAGGTTTAACAGGCGCATAGACATTAATCAGTTCCATTGTGATATTTTCAAACTGGCTATTAACTTAATAACTCTACCATCCATTATTTCAAAACTATCACAAGACATTGACAGAAAATGTTTTGAAAACAAAACTGCTACCCCAGAACTAAGAGAAGTCTTATGACTAAAAAAGATCTTTCCCTCACAATCTTTCAGCCATTCTACTTCATTTTCTCTTGTACTATGAGTCTCTTGTAAAAACATAATATCTATTTTTTAATTTTAAGTCATAGGGCTGCATCCATTTTTTAGCATCCCTCATCCCATTAACATTCAGGGAGGCGATTTTAAAAGTGCTCATTATGAGGGAAGAGAGCAGCACTATAACCAAACAACAACATATTGCATTATTCTTGTGACTCATTCTGCGTTGTCTGGGTGTGCACTTTTTGCACAATTTTCTTTAATATATACACCTCTGGATTCGACAAACACTCATCACCCTTATGTTTCATTAGAGTTTTTGCTGAGTCCATAAACAGAGAGAGATCAGAGAAAAAATCTATCACCTCAACATTTCTTATTCCTTTTGTACTTTGTAAGAACTTCTTCATTCGTTCTAAACCATAGCCACTGCGATCTTGACTCACATTATCTTCCACAGAGGCCTCAGACCCCTCTTGCTCACTTCCTGAATAAGATACATGAGACATATGCGTATTGTTCTCATCTTGCATCTTTTTCTTAAACTTATCAGCTGCTTCACAAGAATTTGATTTTCTTTTCACTGCTGTAACTTTAAAAATGTTCTCCTCTTCATTAAAGATTTCATTCTCTACCTCATCAATCTCAACATCCATTGTCTCATCACTTCTCAGGTTTCCGTTTTCACACCCCTTACTTCCACTGTCCTCATTCTCAAAATGTACATTTGTTTCTGCCATTTCATCAGCTTGCCTATCCTTTACCACATTAATTCCTTGGTTTTGTAATTCCTTGGCAGTGTTTACTAAACTGCCTTTTTCAGGGCAAGCACACGCCCTTCTTTCCCACATCCAAAGCACTTCATGTTTTCAGTTGTAGCAAAAATGACATAATGAAAGCCATCAACTTTGAATTTGAAAACAACATTTATTTCCTCAATATCCGTTTTTAAAATCATGTAAACAAACCGACGGAAAGAGACCACATGCTTCAACAGGGGAGACTTGCAACCCATCGGAATTTTTTTAAATTGCAGACGCGAGCTGTCCATATCTAGACAGTTCATGTTGCAGTGCTTCATCGCTAATGAATGGAGGCACATTGCATAACAAAGATCTTAACGATGCCATTAACTTTCTCAACTTTGTCCAAGAACAAAACAACAGCTCTGTTCATCCTAGATGCAGATCGAATACTCTCGTGACCCACCACCTCTCCCACCGCTAGAACAGTGTCCTCGACCGAGCACTCAGCGCCGACCGGGGCCTTCAGCCCGTGCCGTCGGGTGAGCTGCTCAAAACCAGCCTTCTCCGCCATCGTCGTAGCTTAAAGCTGTCTGACACGACCCACTAAACCGCTATAACTAGTTTCAGTGCTTTGTAACAGTACACAGAGAAAGATGATGTAAAAAATCTGTGTAAGGAAAAAAACATTTAAAACTGACAGACCTTTAGATGAAGTAAAAAACCGCAACCACTCTCCGAGTCACACTCCACTCACTCAACCAAACACTCACGCCCAAGCATGTGCAGAGAGAGAGAGAGAGAGAGAGAGAGAGAGAGAGAGAGAGAGAGAGAGAGAGAGGCACTAGGCGCTGCTTTGCCAAAGCTAAAATGCAGGTTATGAATGAAGCTGTATGAATGGAGAAAAGTAAAGTTGCTGAGTGATACTTAAAATAAAGCTAGCATTGCCATGGCAATACTGGCAACAACAGCTATGACACAGATTAAAATAACTAAATAAATAAAGGGCTAACCAAAGGCATACTCATCCTGAACCCTCATTCTCTGCACATGAAGGTTGGTGGGCATAAATTCTAACTTCCTTTCTGCTTTCAGATTACTGGCTTTGAATGATGGACCTGGAAGAGAGAGAGAGAGAGAAAGAGAGAGAGAGAGAGAGAGAGAGAGAGAGAGAGAGAGAGAGAGAGAGAGAGAGAGAGAGAGACGTTGTATGTAAACACAATCATGCCAATAAAGTACTTTAAAATTGAAAAAATTGAAAAATTGAAAGAGAGAAAGAGAGACAGACAGAGAGAGAGAGAGAGAGAGAGAGAGAGAGAGAGAGAGAGAGAGAGAGAGAAAGAGAGAATTAGAACATCTCAAATAATATTATATAAACATTTGGGAAGATTGCAATTCAAACTGCGATTGCCTGCTCCTTATTACTTTCCATTCAAGACAACAGAGACTGCGCAAAAGTTTGCTACTTGGTAATGGGGTGTTCACATAACGCCTCCTTGCATTTCATCTATGATTTTTTAACTGTTGGTCAATCTACACATGCAATAATGTTTTTGTCAATTTCATCACATCAGCATCTCGCTCCATGTGCACTTAATTCAAAATATTATATCTTGCATTTCTTATGTTTTTGAATTCTGTACTAATTCTTATTTTAGTTTTTCAGTGCCAGCTTGTGTATGTTGCACTGAAAAAACATTGACAGTGCCTGAATTTTTTTTAATGTAGGGTCTGCTAAAGTGCTGACATGAGTGCTGCTATACAAACAAACAAAAGAAAAAAAAACATAGCGTAGAGCTCCATCTTGAATGTATATTAGCATGTCAAGGTGCTGACTGACCTTTGTAGCCCTGCAAGTGTGTGAGTGAATCCTGATAGGTCAGAAGGATGTTCTGATACTGCGTCACAATCTGCCGCCGAAGATTCTCCCAACACGGAGATAACTCGCCCAACTCTTCCAACTCAGACACCCTAAGAGCACCAACACACATGCATGGTCACAGTAAAATGGTCACAGTATGGATTGCAAGCCTCCGTGTGTATGGGTGAGATTAAAGTGGACACCTGGCAGAATCCTCTTCCAGTAAGAGTTTGACGAACTGTCGTGGGATGTTGAGTGACAGGACACTCTCAGCCATCTGCTCCAGGATACGTAAATGATTCCCATCAGTTGTGGGTAAACGATACATTCGAGACATGGTGCCACCAAACACTGGGACACAGAGACAAAATAAAAATATAAATAGTGCTCTCATGTACAAAATATCAAAGTACACCTGTTATGCTAAAACGTCCTGGTTACTTCCGTAACCTCCATTCCCTGATGGAGGGAATGAGAATTTGTGTCGGTGTAGTGACACTTTGGGTCACACTTGGGAGCCCGACACACCTCTGATCTTTGATTAAAGGCCAATGGGAATTGGCGAGTGGTATTTGCTTGCCCCTCCCCCAGACATACGGGTATAAAGGAGGGGGCGTGCATACCGCTCATTCAGGTTTTGTGCTGAGGAGCCGAGAATAAGGTCCCGGCCATTTCAGCGGATAGTTCAGCATTGTGGCAGGAGGGAAACAGTGGCTACGGAATTAACCAGGACGTTCCCTTTCTGTCACTCACTCGATGTTGTGTCAATGTAGTGACACTAGTGGTCCCCTACAAAAATGCCACAACTAGCTGAACTGGGTTGTGTGGACCGGCGGTGCGAGACAAGCAGACTGCTGTGTGCCACGTAGCCAGCACAGTGGGCCGGCACATAACCTCCCCTGACGCTAGTATGAGTGTCGAACAGCACTTTTGGAGTTGACTACCCAAAGGATAGGGACAGGTGCCCTCCTTGGCCTCTGCCCAAGAAAGATGCAGTTTGCCAAAAGGAAAACAGATTTCAGTGGAATATATGTCACAAGGGGATGCCTACGGGGAACCAGCGTTTGCGGAGCACCTGTCCATGTAAAGGGCTTAGTCAGCACAAGAACTGGGCTGATAGTGAGATTCTCTGCAAACTCATCTGCAGCAGAGCTTGGAGGAAATCAACCAGGGAACACATTTGTGAAAACTTCTTGGAATCAACAACGCACATCTTCAGCTCAAGGGAGTTGAAATGTGCTAAGCGCAAGCAATTTACCCAGCTGGCTGACACAGAATTACCTGTTTGTTCCTGCTAAGATACGGGACGAAACCGGCTCAACCTGGATATTGTAGAATCTCACGCCACTGGTAAGAGCCCAGGACGCTGCCACACTCCTGGTGGAATGGGCTCACTGCCCTGCAGGGGGCGGCACATGCTGAGCCTGGTAGACAACCGTTATGATGTCAATGATCCAGTGGGCGATCCTCTGTTTGGAGACAGCGCTTTCTTTCCTTTGTCCACCAAAGCAGACAAAGAGCTGCTCAGAGATCCTAAAGCTCTGCGTGCGATCCAAGTAGATGCGTAAAGCACGCACCAGACACAGCAACACTAAGGCTGGGTCTGCCTCCTCCTGGGGCAGCGCTTGCAGGTTCACCACTTGATCTCTGAATGGGGTTGTGGGAACCTTGGGCACATAGCCCTGTCGGGGTCTTAGGATCACTTGAGAGTATCCCAGACCAGACTCCAGGCACATTTTGCTGACAGAGAACGCTTGCAAGTGTCCTACCCTCTTGATGGAAGCGCACTCAGGGGGGGGCAGCCCACAAAGAGCTTGCCTTAGCTCGCCTGACTGCAATGGCTCAGAGGGCTCCTCGTAGACTCTGAAAAAACGTGAGAGGCCCCGTGAGGGCATAAGACGTGGCCCGGAGGGGTTCAACCTCCCTGCGCCTCTTAGGAACCTGATGAATGGGTCGTGCTTCCCTAGGACTCACCTTCTACATGCGGCTGCATGCACCTTCGAGGTGGAGGGAGACAGCCGCCCCTCCAGCCTCTCCTGCAGGAAGGAAGCATCCAGCCGACAGTGCAACTATGGGGGTCTTCGCGTTCCTGGGAAGAACATCGCTAGCAAACAGACGTTACCTCAAGGCACGCAGGTGCCTCGTAGAGGATGCCATGGCCTGAGCGATCGTGACTACCAGAAAAGATGGTAAACAACAGCCTTGGCGGTTGACATATGCTACCGTCGCCATGTTGTCTGTTCGAACTGAGACGTGCTTTCCCAGGATCAACGGCCAGCAGGGTAAGCAGTATTGCCAACAACTTGAAGCAGTTGATGTACCAAAGTAGCTGTGGGCCCATCCAGGAGCCGGTGGCCGCGTGCCCACTGCATACAGTGCCCCAGCCCATCTTTGAGGCGTCAGTTGTAACCACGTTGTGCCTGAGACCTGTTCTAGGGGAACCCCCTGCCTGTATAAATACGAGGTCATTCCAAGGACTGAAAAGACGGCAACAGATCGGTGCAATGGCCACGCGATATGTCCCGTGGAGCCATGCCCATCTCGGGACTCGAGTCCGGAGCCAGTGCTGAAGCGGTCTCATATGCATCAACCTGACCGATGTGGCCACTGCAGAGGATGCCATATGCCCCAGGAGCCTCTGAGATAGTTTCAGTTTGACAGGGGTCAGTTTGATCTTCTGTCTGAACGCCTTCAGACAGGTCAGCACCGACTGGGCGTGTTTGTTCGTGAGGCATGCCGTCAACTCCAAACTGAGTCTGGACAGTCTGGACAGGCCGAAAGGGAGAACTTTGTACTGGTATGCCTGACCCTATAATGCAAACCGCAGGAAAGGTCTGTGCCGAGGTAGAATCGAGACGTGGAAGTTTGCGCCATTCAGGTCTACCGCCGCAAACCAATCTTGATGCCGGACTCTCGCTTGAATGCGACTTAGCGTCAGTATCTTGAACAGGAGTCTGTGTAAAGCCCAGATCAGAACTCGTAAGTCCAAGATTGGCCGCAACCCACCGCCCTTTTTTCGGTACAATGAAGTAGGTGCTGTAGAACCCGCAATTCATCTCGACTGGAGGGACAGGCTCTATCGCATGCTACCGTAGAAGGGTGGTGATTTCTGCATGCAAGGTGACTGCGTTCTTGCCCTTCACTGTGGTGAAGTAGATGCCGTCAAACCTGGGAGGGCGCTTGGCGAACTGAATCACGTAGCGGAGTCGGATGGTCCGGGTCAGCCATCGTGACGGGTTTGAAAGCGCAAGCCTTGTGTCCCAGCTCCGGGCGAGGGGGACCATGGGAACAATTTTGTCGGATGTACCGGCGAGTGGGGCCTCGTGGCGGGGCGGAGCCAGGGAGGCCACATTGATGTGATTTGACCCATGTGGCAGTGTGTCAAGAGTCGAGAGACATGGAAGTACTTACCTGACTCCTTATATTTACCAGCGGATTGGTCGAGGAGGGGGGCGAATGTGTTTCGTCCCCGTGGTCCGTTGAAGCCATCCAGGTTTGAGTATGTCTGTGCCACAGCTTGGTGTACAGGGGCGGAGAAACTGTCGCTGGGGTACTGGACCTGCCAAAGAGAGATAGAGACGGTGATCGGGGTGACAGCCGAATACATCGGTTATGTTACCCAGGGACTGAGAAAACTGTTTGAGCGTGTGGCGAAATTAAATGAGAGAGGAACAAAGATTCTCCTACAGGCCCTCCACTGGGGATGGAGTGGTCTTTTCCCAAGCTCCGGCATAGCGGGTCTCCTGGTCCCTGGGTCGCCGTCTCCAGGGCTCTTTAAAGCCTACTTCTCGGCGGCCGTTCGTGAGACGGGTGGCGACTGCATCCTGCGGGTTGTCTCGATGCCGAGGCAGTGTCGCACCGCAGGGAGACGCCCTTGGTGATGAGCAGACAGAGTGCGGAGTCTTTAGCCATGCTGCTTTCTGTGCAGGATGGTCTCCGTCTGCTGCTTCACTGCCGAGAACTGTTAGGCAAAGTCCCTTGACTGCATCCAGGAATAACACACAAACGGAAAGGCATCTTTAAAAAGACATTCCAATGTCTGCTGCTCTTTTAGAATATACTCTCTTAGAATGCACTCTAAGTGATCTGCCGAAGTGCCCAGGGGCGATCTCTGCAGTGCACCCGTGCAGAGAGGGGAGAAAGCCACTCTAATGCGGCGTAAGGATCCAGCAGAGGTGAATGGAAACTGTGGGAATTCAGCTTGCTTATTTCTCAATGAAATAGTGACCACTCGGATAAATCTGAATGAGCGGTATGCACGCCCCCTCCTTTATACCCGTATGTCTGGGGGAGGCGCATGCAAATACCACTCACCAATTCCCATTGGCCTTTTATCAAAGATCAGTGGTTTATCGGGCTCCCAAGAGTGACCCCTAGTGTCACTACATCAACACAACGTCGATTGAGTGACAGAGAGGGAACTGAATTTGTCGGTATTTATGGTATAATTATTTATTACCAGGCCTGGGATTTCTGTCAATAAAAATTAAACTAAGTGACCTTGAGATTGGGAGGCACTATAAGTATAACACAATGATAACTTTTTTGTTATTTTTAGTACCAGCAAAGCATATACAAACAGATGTTCCCAGTGTATTTGACCATTTAATCGTGTAATACAAGTGCTTAGAAGGAAGATGCCTATTGCATGGTACCAAAATAAGTCTATACTACCGGTATGGTAGAAAGTGTAGCATTGTTAATTTTAGTATAAATTTTGCACATCCCTTCCCCATGGCAGATGCAATTTCCACTGTGGTGTAAATATTGGTAGACACTATTTGCACCATAGTGTATAGTGTATTATAAAACAGTATATAATATAATAACTCAATTGTAACCACATTGCCATCAAAAGAATAAGTCAACCGACCGTGCCCTCAAAATAAATGTGATTGGGAAAAGGTAGATTTGAATTTGAGGTTCTTGCACCATGAGTGACAAGAGCTGGGCAACTTTAGCTTAAGCCACAAATGTTTTCTGTAAAGCCCAGAATAGTTTTATTATTTTGTAGTGATGTAAAAAGTACCAGTGTTTTGGTATTTTTTATAAACAAATTATATTTAATATAAACTAGATTGAAAAGTTTGTGGACAAACTTTGAAAAAGCCAAGTCTTTCTCTTCTCTCCCCGTGTCCCTTTCACATTACACGGATAAACCACTAGTATGCTCCTCTATCAAAATATTCTTTCAATTTCAGTGTCATTTTAAATTTACCTCGGCATCAACCATGGCTCCTATATGTATTAATCATCTCTTTCCTCCTCCCTTTTCAGATTCCGTATTCTCTTTCAGGGAATAGAAAGGTCTGAAATGCTTTGAAGATCTTTTCATTATTAATGTGTTTGCAAGATTTTCTGAATTATCCTCATCATTTAATCTGCTTCCCTAACACCTATTTCGTTATTTTCAAATTAGGCAATGTGCCTCCTCTCTGTTCTCCAGGTTTCCCTCTCTGCCTATAAAGTCTACATGGGAGGAGGCATTTAAAGTGAATCCTCATATAGGTGGGATTATCCAAAAGGTATATACAGTTATCTTGTCAAAGGATAATTCTCACAGTATTAAAACTATCAGGGCTTGGGAAGAGGAACTTGACAGAGTTTGAGGATGACTACTGGAGTAGAGTATTTGACAATGTATATACCACCACTTCGTGTGCTAAGCTTAGCTTTATACAATTTAAAACGATTTACAGAGCTCATCTCTCGAAGACAAAACTTTCTAAAATATATCCCAATGTTTCAGATTTGTGTGATAAATGTAAACTTTCACCATGTAACCTTAGCCATATGTTTGTACTTTGTCCCAAATTTCAAAACTATTGAAATTCTTTCTTTACAATAGTTTCTGACATCCTAGGGGTCAATTAGTTGTTTGCCCTTTGATTGCAGTCTTTGGTGTTTCATCTTGGTCTCAGCCTTTAAGCCATAGACAGGTTGACATTGTGCATCTTTTTGCATCTAGGTGCAGAATACTGTTATCTTGGACATCCCCACAACCCCCTTCTATTTCAGTTTGGCTCAAAGATTTGAGCTTTTTTTAAACTTGAAAAAATGTATAATATTAGATGTAGGGAGGAATCATTCTTTGAAAAATGGCAACACTTTATTAAATGTTTTAATGATTTAAAACCTTAGATGTGGATTGAGTCGAGGTATATATATGTGGTTGGTAGGGTGGTATAAAATGTAAAAATGCAATTTTTAACAATAAACATTCTATGAAAAAAATAAATAAAAGAAAAAGCCTAGTCTGAAAGTTATTTTAGCACATTTTAACATGTTGCAAGCATGTATTAGCACTTATCTAGGCATTTCTGAAGTTTTAGCATTTGGCTAGCATGTTATTAACATGTTTTGTCACTTAGCTAGGTATTGCTAACATGTTTTATCACTTAGTTAGGCATTACTAATATGCTTTAACATGTTGATAACTTGAGAAAGAAATATATTGGACCACTGCAACACCACTGTTAAGGATGCATATCGCTCTGTCCCACGTGCAGCTTTAGATCTCTCTGATCACTGTCTGGTTCATCTCCCAAACCACAAGCAGAAACTAAAATCAGCTAAGCCTGTAGTAAGAACTGTAAATAAATTTACCAATGAAGCAGAGCTGGAACTACAAGCCTGCTTTGACTGCACAGATTGGAATGTTTTTGGGGCTGCAGCCACAGACATGGAAAAGCTCACAGATACTGTGACATCATATATCAGTTTCTATGAGGATATGTGCATCCCTACTAGGACACATTTATCATTCAATAATGATAAACCATGGTTTACAGGAAAACTCAGACAGCTTCATTATGCCAAAAAGGATGCTTACAGAAGTGCAGATAAAATATTGAACAACCAGGCCAGGAACACACTTACTAAGGAAATAAGTGGCTAAAAGAAGCTACTCTGAAAAGCTGAATACCCAGGTTTTCAGCCAACGATCCTGACTCTGTGGAAAGGCCTGAAAAGCATCAAAGCATACAAGACATCTCCACCATGCTCTGTAGAGAGTCAACTAATGGCTGATGAACTGAATATGTTTTACTGCAGGTTTGAAAAGCCCAGTCTCACACCCCTCCCCTGCTCTGATCTTCACTTCACACACACACCAACACCTCCTGGAACCCACCTCCTCCCCCCTCCTGCTACTTAATCTGCACTTATGATCTGCGAGAAGGACGTGTGCAAGGTATTTCGGAAACAAAAGACTAGGAAAGCTTCAGGTCCAGACGGTGTTTCACCTGCCTGTCTGAATGTTTGCGCTGACCAACAGGCCCCCATCTTCAGTGAAATTCCCTGCTGCTTCAAAAGCCCCATCATCATTCCGGAAAAAATCACAGGACTTAATGACTACAGACCTTTCGCTCTCATGTCTGTGGTCATGATGTCATTTGAGAGACTAGCTTTGGCCTACCTGATGGAGATCACTGGACCCCCTTCAATTTGCTTACCGAGCAAACAGGTCTGTGGATGATGCTGTCAATATGGGACTGCAATATATCCTGCAACAACTTGACAAAACTGGGAATTGTGCAAGGATCCTATTTGTTGAATTCAGCTAAGCCTTCAATACCATCATGCCTGATCTTCTCTCAACCAAACTGGCCCAGCTCTCCATGCCCACCCCAACCTGTTTATGGGGTATGTCGTATAGGCAGCAGCTTGTCAGACTGGGGAAACTCACATCCGGGACTCTCACTATTAGCACTGGTGCTCGTCAGGGATGTGTTCTCTCTCCACTGCTCTTCTCCCTGTACACAAATCACTGCAATGCAAAAGACCCAAATGTCAAGCTCCTGAAGTTTGCAGATGACACCACAGTCTGCATACAGATGGGAGGTTGGTCAGCTGGCTGTCTTGTACAGTTACAACCTTGAGTTGAACACGTTCAAAACAGTGGAGATGAGAGTGGACTTCAGGAGAACCTTTTTTTTCTTACCAGATGAAGCTGAATTTGTAGGATTCAGATATGAAATACAGGTATTTCAGATATTAATATCTGCATGAAACAGAATTTTCGTTTGCCTGTGCATGTATAACAACATAATCCTGGAGGCAGGAGGTGTCAAGCAAAATGTGAAATGTCAAGCACACATTTTGCAGTGAATAATAAATACGAATTCAAACATTAAAATAAATTAAAATTAAATCAATTTAGCCTACAAACAGGTAAAATTCCCGTTAGTCTGTCAGAAAACTTTAAGAAAGGACTCCATTATTTAGTTAAATAATAATAATAATAATAATGTTGCATTTATATCGCACCTTACCAGAGTTCAAGAACACAACATTTTCATATTTAGGATGGTTTCAAGATGTAGAAAAAAAAAAAAAAAAAGTGTTTCAGTTTCTTTGTTTTACATAAGGAATATTCCAAAATATGAATACTCTATTGAGCATTTAAACCTTTATGGAGACTCTTTAAACTATTTTTTTTTGGAATGAAGTCTTAGACAGTTAAAAAAACTTAAATAGCTGATGTGGATATAAATGTGGTCAAATTTAAAAGACGGATAGACGAGATCTGACGTTAAATCAGTTCAGGTCAGGAATTTAATGTCGCACTCACGTTTATGCTAAAAATTAATATATGGGAATCGCATGTGAATCGTGCGATACATTAACATAGACATTTTAAGAAGTGGAATGTGTATGTGATGTATCTTAACAAGCTTCAGACGTGAACAATTAACAGAGACTGAAAATGGAGTTAAGACCATGCCCATCTCATCTGAAATCACACCGTGTGCATTTTCATTCATAAGGTTTACACTTTAGAAATACTGGCTGCACAGATTCATAAATTCTTTGTAATTTTGGATATGTTTATCTAAAATGTCACTTTATCCTTGTACATTCTGGATCAGTCATGCAAATATTTTTTTTATATTGTTTGGGTGAATCCTTTATTCGTTTTGAAGTCATTATTTGTGCCTTTCCGAATAAGGTATTCGGCTATATATATATATATATATTATTTTTTTAAATGTTGCACCTGCACTGTTCAATGGCTTGGGATAGAAATGAAAAGATATTGGCCTTTACACACTCTAAATCATGCAGTGTATTTCAATAGACTGCAGACCCATGCAACTCATGACAGTATTATAAGGTTTTTGAGAGTCTATATCACTGCTCCTATACCTGTCAATAGATCAATATTACCATCATAATCTAATGATATGGTCCAGTAACAGCAAGAGCAATCCCACAGTAAACATTTTTCATGTTGACTTCCATAATTATTCTGAGTGCCGTGTATTGCAATGTCTGGCGGGTAGCTCTAGACTGGATGTACTTTATATTACTGATAGCAATCACATTTCTGGTGGTTCATATTTCAAAAATAACTTAAGGACTGTGAAAAAGAAGCCATTGTTCTACTGGCTGACATACTTACCAGACTGTAAAAAGGTGTCTTTCCACAGTGAGGCGTATTTTGCTCTGATTCCCACAGACTCTGTCAGACTCTCATCTACAGGAAGAACAGTCTACAGAAACAACACGTAAAAGAACAAAAACACACGTCTGAATAAGAGACACTAGTGAACATGCGGTTAGGGAGCAGCTTTGGGGCGTAGTCAAGCTCACCCTGCCATTGATGGTGTCTTGTAGTTGTTTAGCTGGTGTCTGCTGATCTCTCTTCTCCTCTAGCTGCCAGGCAATGACTGTAATAGTACCCACATGCTTGTTTTCTGCCGACCTGAGGAAAATGTGCCATAAATGTCATTACTTTGATACTGTATATTCTTGTGTTCGTTATCAACAGTGGACCAGCACTAAACAGACACTCATCTAGAAGCTGAAACTGACCATCACACCTTCTCAAGCTTCTCAAGATTCTCAAGATTCTCAAGCTTTCAGACCAAGTACCACCTCTGACTAAATTAGAACATCCAAGTACCACTGTCACAAGGTTCAATGAATGAGGAAGCGGGAGATGGTGATTCCAACTCAGGTATGTCACTCTTTATTCATATGAACAGAAAATGTTATAGGAAAATGTTATAGTTGACATCCTTCATGCGGTGGAGCCATTGGAGCGGGGCATGGTACGAACACAGGGTGAATGCTCATCCCAACAAATAGTACTGGGGAGTGAGGACCGCTCTCTTGATGGCCAAGCACTCCTTCTCTATTTTGCTGTACTTTTACTCTCTCATTCAGAGATTTCGACCAATGTAAAGCACCGGGAGCTCCTCCCACTCCACCACCTGGGACAGTACAGCACCCAGCCCCCTGTTCGATGCGTCTGTCTGCAAAATGAAAGGGAGAGAGTAGTCATGGGAATGCAGAAGTGGCTCACCACAAAGTGCAGTTTTTACCTCTGTGAATGCTTGTTTGCACGCCTTCGACCGGGTCTGAAGCTCCCATTTTAGTGAATACTTCTGAATACCTTCGATAGTAGCCAGCCAGTCTCACCTCCTTTTTGGTCTTGGGTCTCAGGCAGGACGAAATCACAACGGTTTTATCAATTTGGGGCCATACCTGACCATGACCCAAGTGGATCCCAAGATATCGTACCTCCACCAGCCCAATTGCACATTTCTTCGTGTTTGCTGTGAGCCCAGCGTGCGGTCTGAGGACCCTTTCCATAAGATGCTGAAACGTAGCCAGGGCCCCAAACAAACAGAACGGAAAGGTCACAAATTGTGGAGAAGGCCGTTTTGTGGGATGCACATCCAGGGCACGAAGCTCCCGTTCCACCACATCCCAAAGATGCTCTATTGGGTTGAGATCTGGTGACTGTGGGGGCCATTTTAGTACAGTGAACTCATTGTCATGTTCAAGAAACCAATTTGAAATGATTCGAGCTTTGTGACATGGTGCATTATCCTGCTGGAAGTAGCCATCAGAGGATGGGTACATGGTGGCCATAAAGGGATGGACATGGTCAGAAACAATGCTCAGGTAGGCCGTGGCATTTATATTATGCCCAATTGGCACTAAGGGGCCTAAAGTGTGCCAAGAAAACATCCCCCACACCATTACACCACCACCACCAGCCTGCACAGTGGTAACAAGGCATGATGGATCCATGTTCTCATTCTGTTTACGCCAAATTCTGACTCTACCATCTGAATGTCTCAACAGAAATCGAGACTCATCAGACCAGGCAACATTTTTCCAGTCTTCAACTGTCCAATTTTGGTGAGCTCTTGCAAATTGTAGCCTCTTTTTCCTATTTGTAGTGGAGATGAGTGGTACCCGGTGGGGTCTTCTGCTGTTGTAGCCCATCCGCCTCAAGGTTGTGCGTGTTGTGGCTTCACAAATGCTTTGCTGCATACCTCGGTTGTAACGAGTGGTTATTTCAGTCAAAGTTGCTCTTCTATCAGCTTGAATCAGTCGGCCCATTCTCCTCTGACCTCTAGCATCAACAAGGCATTTTCACCCACAGGACTGCCGCATACTGGATGTTTTTCCCTTTTCACACCATTCTTTGTAAACCCTACAAATGGTTGTGCATGAAAATCCCAGTAACTGAGCAGATTGTGAAATACTCAGACCGGCCCGTCTGGCACCAACAACCATGCCACGCTCAAAATTGCTTAAATCACCTTTCTTTCCCATTCTGACATTCAGTTTGGAGTTCAGGAGATGGTCTTGACCAGGACCACACCCCTAAATGCATTGAAGCAACTGCCATGTGATTGGTTGATTAGATAATTGCATTAATGAGAAATTGAACAGGTGTTCCTAATAATCCTTTAGGTGAGTGTATATATGTACATATACACACATATACGTACGTATATATATATATATATATATATATATATATATATATATATATATATATATATAAATAGAGAGAGAGAGAGAGAGATTTCAGCAGTCTCTGTGTTCACGAGCATATTTCAGAAACACGTCAACAAAAATGAACTGAAACACTGCAAATACTTATCACACAAATATGAAACATGTCTAAAGAAAGCTTAAAATGTCTACTTTTAAATAAACCAATTCAAATTTAAAACAGATATTCTCCTGCAATGTAATCTGTATGAAACTAAGCGCTGTACAGTTTTTACCGGTTCATCTCATTATCTGTAATGTGATCCCACCCACCATTAGAGAGCGCCATTCATACGCTAATGTGCTGAGACGATCAATGCCAATGTGTAAACGCCCCCGACAGTCTTTAGAGGTTTGATGTAAACAATTCATTCATTTTACTGCAAGTTTGTAACAATACACAAGCGATGAATCTTCTGGATATTAAGGAAGAGTTCACTTTTTCCTCAGAAGAAGAGTGGGACTCCGATGAACGTTTGTATTTTGAAGAAAGTCTTGATCCAGCCGAGGATACAATTTCAGACGAGTAGGTCAATTAGTTTTCTTTAGTTGACATGCTATTTTATATAAACTCGGGGAACGGAGGTTACAACAGTAACCGAGACATTCCCCTTCTGTCACTCTCTCGACCAAGTGTCGAAGGAAGTGACACAAGGGGTCCATATAAACACGCCACGCACTGACCGTGTGACGCGACTGTCGGAGCAGGGGCAAAACAAGCTATTGCATGTTAGAGGCACCTGAACCAAATGCACGTCGCCCTCCCCAACACCCCCTCAAGAGTTTTAGCATACCAACCTCATGATTTCTAGCACCCCTGAGGGAGAAAAAGGTATTACGTGCTAGCATGGGAGCAAGCCCAGCAGCCGTGGCCTTCTCTCTCACTATGTCTCTCACATAGGATGTAAAGCGGCTGGGGCACAACCTATGTCGGGGAAGCCAGTCATTCCCCGGGGGAGCAGAAGAGGCTGCGCTTGGTGCAGCGGACTGCTCCCTGCACCCGGCAGGGGGCGACTTAAAGACTGAGGAAGAGGCCTAAGGAGGCGTCTTCAAACTCGTCGGCACCGGCGTGCCAGGCGCCTAGGCGGGACCAGAAGCGAGGTAGCGTCTGGCCCGCAGATTTCCTATCCTTTCAGGAGGGGAAGACCTTGCAGAGGCCATACCCTGCCCAGTCTAGGGGGAGGAAATGTATGGCAAATACACCACGAGGGTTGTGAAGCCGGACGCGGGATACAGCGTGGTGGTAGGTCCAGCCTGATAAGGAGGGAAATCTACAGACACGGGGCCGAGGCAGCGAGCTGCCAGAGGGAAACACGGGTCCACCGAAAGGGGGACTGTATCGCGGAAAATACATCAGGGAGTTAGCCTAATGAAGGGGAACTATGCCCGTGGATCCCGACCCCAGTACAGAGCCAAGAGACTCGTACTAGGTCTAGCCGCGAGTTGCTCTGCTGAATTCACGGGCCAGAAGGCTAGGGAGGAAGAGGCATCCAGGCAGCGACGCTCAGTGGGTGACCTGGGACAGAAGGTGCACTGGATCACATTGGTGAAGGACGCAGATACAAGCGAAACACCCGGTCCATTGTGCCGCGTTACCGAGTTCTACTGGCTCGGACCTGACAGAACACGGGACAAGACCGACACAACCCTCAAATTGTAAAACCTGGCGAAGGTATTGGGTGTTGCCCAGCCCGCTGCTCTACAGATGTCTGCTAGGGAGGTGCCGTGGCTTAGTGCCCATGAGGGCGCCACACTTCTAGTGGAGCGTGCTCGGACCTGCATGGGTGCGGGCATGCCCTGGGCATGATAGGCTACTGGGTCTGCCTCCTCCCGGGTCAGCGCTTGCAGGTTCACGACCTGGTCCCTGAAAGGGGTCGTGGGAACCTTGGGCACGTAGCCCGGTCGGGGTCTTGCAGGTCTTGCAGCTAACGCAATCAGGAGGGCCATCTTCAAGGAGAGGGCCTTGAGCTCGAGTGGGGGTCTCTGAAGGCCCGAGAGGACCACTGAGAGATCCCAAGAGGGAAACAGGTTAGGCCGGGGAGGATGTAGTCTCCGGGTGCCTTTCAGGAACCTGATAATCAAGTCGTGCTTACCAAGGGACTTGCCATCTACTGCGTCGTGGTGGGCTGCGATAGCAGCTACATACACCTTCAAGGTGGAGGGGGAAAGCCTCCCCTCCAGTCTCTCCTGCAGGAATAGAAGCACTGACCAAACTGCGCATCTCTGTGGGTCTTCGGCTCGGGAAGAACACCAATTCGCGAACAAACACCACTTTAGTGCGTAGATAAGGTAATAATGCGTCAGGAGGCAAAAGAGCGTCCTGAGGCTGAGGTGCTGAGAAAAGACTCAAAGCACTTACCTACCTCCGCACACCCGGCAGGGGGCGGATTAGAGACTGAGGAAGAGGTCCCGAGAGAGCGTCTTCGAAACTCGTCAGCACTGGCCTGCCGGGGCCTCTGTGGGTACCGCAGCCCGAAGGCTATGCGGCAGGTGAAAACAAGGATTCTCTTCCCGGCCCTCCACCGGGGAACAGAGTGGTCTTGAAACTATCTCCGGAGTGAACATCCGACTGCCTGGACTGTCCGTCTCAGGAGTGCTTCGGAGCTTTTCAGGTCTGAGGGGGTCCTGGAGACAGGGGGCGTAAGCTGCCTGCGAGGTGCTTGACGCTGGGGCTGAGAGCTGGGCCCGGGTTGCGGAGCTACCTGTTGTTGTTTTCTGGTCACAGGGGGGACGCCTGACTGGGTGGCGCGGGCGCGCTGACTGGGTGGCGCCGCAGCATGATGTGAGAAACTGCCCCCATCTGCTTCCTCACCACCGAGAACTGCTGGTATAAAGTCGTCGATGGTGTCGCGGAAGAGGCCTGGGAGGCGGGGGCATTGAGAAATCGTGATTTGTCAACGCCATGCATCTCGACCGTGTTCAGCCAGAGGTGGCGCTCCTGGACCACGAGTGTGGCCATCGTCCACCCGAGTGCCTGCGCCGTGACCTTTGTAGCTCTGAGAGTGAGGTTGGAGCAGAGCACAGTTCCTGCAGCATATCGGGGTTGGAACTACCCAGGTGCAGATCTTGAGAGTCTTGGCTTAGTGAATTTGCAGGAGAGCCATGGCATGCAGGGCGGAGGCGGCCTGTCCAGTGGTGCTGTAGACTTTTGAGGTCAGAGATGACGTCATTCTACGGCTCTGGAGAGGAGTACCGAGCAGTCCCGCCAGGTGGCGGTGTCCCGCCATCCAGGGTAGTGAGAGCAGATAAGCGGAGGGTGGTTCCAACCGTGTTGGCTCATCATGCGCTTCCGGGAACGATGGAACCAAGGAACGACGGAACCGTCATCCAATTCCGGGGGCTCAAGGGAAAATGCCGGCTGGCCGGGAAGCGAGCCGCACTCTTCCCGAGCTCGGACGGAAGCAAACAAGCGTGCCGGGGGGCGGGTGGTTCGTGGGGATTTACCTGGCGAAACGGAGCCTGTGGTCATCTCCAAATAGCCTTCATCACCAGCCGGGTCGACCTCAATCCCGTGGGAAGAAGGAACAACGCGGAGGGGGGCTAAAGTGGCTTTCTCTCATGATAAAAGACGTGACCGCAATGTTGGCTTGGTTATGTTCTCGCACTGAGAATATGAGCCATTCATAAAACGCTGCCTGCGTGTGATTGCAGCCAAGGCACACAAGGCAGCTTTTATGACCGTCAGAAGTGGAGAGATATCAACCGCATCCAGGAACTACACAGAGGCGGAACGACATCTTTAAAAAGACGCGTCCTGAAAAGGACGTTCAACGCCTGCTGTGTATTGCTCTTTTATGAGTGGGAACTCAAACTCTTTTAGAGAAAATATACTCTTTTAGGTGGAGAACACTCTTTCAAACAGAAAGAAGCACTGTCGCAGCTCCCAGGGGCTTAAACTGCACAGCCTGCAGAGAGAGAGACGCCAGAAAAATTCTGACTGGCTTTCGCTGCCCCGCTTCCCTTTATACCCGTATGTCCGGGGCGGGGCATGCGAATTCTGTCTGCCAACTTGACACTGGTCTTTTCTCAGGTTCAGAGGTACGATTCGGCGTCCGAGAAGACCCCTTGTGTCACTTCCTTCGACACTCGTCGAGATAGTGACAGAAGGGGAAATGGTGTTTCGGCTAAAGCAGGTTGTAACAAGAACTGACTTCAGAGGAGGAAGGGACGCGGAAACAGGGTGGAACACAAAGGTAAGGCTTTTTAATCTTTCCAAAGTAAAATTACAGAACTGAACAAAAAGGGTATCTATAATGGATGCAGATTTTCTAATTTGGCTTGCCAACACTAGACTGGCGCTCTCTTTTTCTCTCTGGAGGCACTGGTGCTCTCTTTATCCCGCTCTCCCCATGCTCACTGAAATTAGAGACAGGTGTTAGACATAATTTAGCTCAGGTGCAAGCGCCCTTACCGCTTTCTCCCTTCGGACGGGCACTTGACCACGCCCCCGCTGCCACATACACCCACCGCCCGACTCAGCCCGGGGCGTCATCCGGCCTGTCTACCACTCCCCCCCCCATTTCTGGAGAGGAAGTCGGCGACAGCCATCTGCACCCCCGGTCTGTGGACCACCTCGAACTTAAAAGGCTGGAGAGCCAGATACCAACGGGTGATCCGGGCGTTAGTATCCTTCATGCGGTGGAGCCACTGCAGTGGGGCGTGATCCGAGCAGAGAGTGAAGGCCCGCCCCAGCAGGTAGTAGCGGAGTGTGAGGACCGCCCACTTGATGGCCAGACACTCCTTCTCTACAGTGCTGTACTTTGTTTCCCTTAAGGAGAGCTTCCGACTGATGTACAGCACCGGGCGCTCCTCCCCCTCCACCACCTGCGAGAGTACGGCCCCCAGCTCTCTGTCTGAAGCGTCCGTCTGTAATAGGAAAGGGAGAGAGAAGTTAGGTGAATACAAGAGCGGCCCTCCACAGAGTGCGGCTTTAATTCGTGTAAACGCCTGTTGGCACTGCTCCGACCATTGGACCGGATCTGGAGCCCCCTTTTTAGTGAGGTCAGTCAGCGGGCTGGTGACATCCGAATAATTAGGCACAAATCTTCTATAATAGCCAGCCAGCCCCAGGAACTGCCTCACCCCCTTTTTGGTCTTAGGTCTAGGGCAAGTCGCAATCGCCGCGGTCTTATCAATTTGGGGACGCACCTGGCCATGACCCAAGTGGAACCCCAGATACCGTACCTCCACACGCCCAATCGCGCACTTCTTGGGGTTTGCTGTGAGTCCCGCCCGCCGCAGCGACTTCAAGACCGCCCTCAAATGTTGTATATGCCGCTGCCAATCATTACTATAGATTATGATGTCATCTAAGTAGGCAGCGGCGTAAGCGGAGTGCGGGCGAAGGACACGGTCCATCAGACGCTGGAACGTGGCTGGGGCTCCGAACAAACCGAACGGAAGTGTCACAAATTGGTGTAATCCGAACGGCGTAGTGAAGGCTGTTTTTTCACGGGAAATTGGTGTCAAGGGGATCTGCCAATAACCCTTTGTTAAGTCCAGGGTCGAATAAAAGTGAGCCGTACCTAACCGATCGAGCAGTTCATCAACCCGGGGCATTGGGTACGCGTCAAATTTAGACACCGCATTGACTTTTCGGTAGTCGACACAGAACCGCACCGACCCGTCACTCTTGGGGACAAGAACGACCGGGCTGGACCAGTCGCTGTGGGACTCTTCTATTACCCCCATATCGAGCATCGCATTCAATTCGTCCCGAACAACTTTTTTCTTATGCTCGGGGAGGCGATAAGGGCGGCTACGAACCACCACCCCCGGCTCGGTCTCGATGTGGTGCTCGATGAGGTTCGTACGACCCGGTAGAGGAGAAAACACGTCCGCAAACTCTCTTTGCAACCTGGCAACCTCTGATCGTTGGCACGGGGAGAGGTGCTCTCCACAAGTGACCGGGGCATTGTGATCGGGCTTTGGATTAACCTCCGGTCCGAGCTCCGCCCTCTCTGGAATTACCGTAGCCAGCGACACAGGGACCGCCTCCCTCCATAATTTAAGGAGATTGAGGTGGTATATTTGACGTGCATCCCCCCTATCGGTTCGCTTAACCTCATAATCGAGATCCCCCACTCGTCGTGTGACCTCGAAGGGCCTTGCCACTTTGCGAGTAATTTGGAGCTCGATGTGGGAAGCAATACAAGAACTTTATCTCCTGGTGCAAATTCCCTTAGCTGCGTTCCCCTGTCGTACAGTCGGCGTTGGCGTTCTTGAGCCCTGAGCAAATTCTCCTGTGTTAATTTCCCCAAAGTGTGGAGTTTTGCTCTGAGATCAAGGACGTACTGAATTTCATTCTTACTATTCGAAGGTCCCTCCTCCCAGTCTTCACGTATGATATCCAAGACACTGCGTGGGCGTCGACCATACAGTAGCTCAAACGGAGAGAAGCCGGTTGAGGCTTGCGGGACCTCTCGCACTGCAAACAACAGGGGATCGAGCCATCTGTCCCAATTTTTAGCATCCTCGTGTACGAACTTACGAATCATGTTCTTGAGGGTTTTGTTAAAACGTTCCACTAGGCCATCTGTCTGTGGATGATACACGCTAGTGCGAATCGATTTAATGCCCAACAGATCGTAAAGTTCGAAGTGTGCGTGACATAAATGTTGTGCCTTGATCGGTGAGGATTTCTTTTGGAACCCCCACCCGGGAGATTATTTTGAAGAGTGCCCCAGCAACACTACGTGCTGAGATGTTGCTTAGAGGCACTGCTTCCGGATATCGTGTTGCGTAATCCACTAGGACTAACACAAAGCGATGTCCTCGTGCTGTCCGCTCTAATGGCCCGACGAGGTCCATTCCAATTCTTTCAAAGGGAACCTCGATTAGCGGAAGAGGGCGCAATGGCGCTTTTGGGGTGGCCGGTGGGTTTACCAGCTGGCACTCGCGGCACGCCGCACACCACCTGCGGACGTCACCGCTAATGCCCGGCCAATAAAAACGGGCTATTAGACGGAGAAGTGTTTTTCTTTCTCCTAGGTGACCTGCCATGGGATTATAATGAGCCACTTGGAATAACATTTCCCGGCAACTCCGTGGAATCAATAACTGAGTAATATTTTCCTTTGACTGAGTGTCCTGCGTCACTCTATATAACCGGTCATTTATAATTGCAAAATAGGGATAAGCGAGAGCGATGTCCGGCTGAAGACACTGACCATCAATCGTCTTCACCTGGTCGAAGGCGTGCTTAAGGGATTCATCCCGTGACTGTTCGAAAGGGAAATCCGCGTCAGGGAATTCCCTGCGGAGAGGAGGGGCGGAAGGCCCGCCCCTTCCCTCGTCATCCCGATCCGTAATGGTCGAGGATGGCCCCGGCTCCGCCTCCCCTGCCAAAGCATCACACATCGCACATCTCCCTATTTTAGTGCAGGACCCATCCTTACAAATACTCCCTAATAATTCCCTAAATGCAGGCCAATCGGTTCCCAAAATCAGAGGATGGGTGAGGCGGGAACTAACCGCTGCCTCCACTCTATGTTTTTTTCCTCGTAATTTAATTAGCATAGTTAGATAGTTGTGAATATCCCCATGCACACACCTCACCCTTACCCGCTTAGCCGTGCTCAAAGCCCCGGGTTGAACCAAGCATTGATGGATGGTGGTCTGATTACAACCGGTATCCAGCAAAGCTTGGTGTGTACCCCCCTGGATTCTTACCAGAATCCGGTACGCTCCAGCCCGATCGGGGGCGACATGCGGGGGATCGGAAACCCGAACCACCGTCCCCACCGCCATCATCGGACACTGATCACAGAAGTGGCTCGGGTCGCCACATCTCCAGCAGGCCGGCCCAGGCGCGACACCCGTACCTGCTTCGGCGGACGCTCCCACCTGAGGGGGAGAGCGGCTGTAGGTTGTGGGGAAGGGGCAGGATGAGACTGATGATTGGGACGTTGGTCTCAGCCAGGCTCCTCGCCTGCGGGGGGCAGGAACGGGACCTGGAGAGAGGACAGAGGGAGAGGGTTGAGGGGGATGGGGAAGAGCGGAAGAAAACACAGGGGGAGGGGGAAGAGAGAGAGAGAGAGAGAGAGAGAGAGAGAGCTCATCCGTCCTTGGGATCGCTGTCATGTGGTCCTCCGCTAACTGGACGGCTTCCTCCAGCGACGCCGGGCGGTGGCACTGGACCCACTCCGCCGTTTTCCTTGGCAACCGATGAATGAACTGCTCCAGCACCACCTGATCGACAAGTCCCTCGACGTCGCGGTCCCCCACTAGCAGCCACCTTCGACAGGCATCACGGAGCCGCTGGGCAAAGGCGAACGGGCGGTCGGACTTCTCCAGCTTCATAGCCCGGAAATGTTGACGGCTTTCCTCGGGGCTCCGACCAACCCGTTGCAGGATGGCTTTTCTGAGGTCCCCATAGACCAGGAGGCTCGATGCCGGCAATTGTTGAGCCGCAAGTTGGGCTTCCCCGGACAGAAGAGGAATCAGGCGAGCTGCCCACTGACTCTGCGGCCAGCCCCAGATCTCAGCGGTCCGTTCAAACAGATCGAGGAACGCTTCTGGATCATCGCTCGCCCCCATCTTCTGTAATGTGATTGGGGGCGGCACGGCGTGGGTGTCCGGGGTTGCGGCTGTGGCTGGTGCGGCCTCCTGGCTGAGTAGGCTCCGGATGGCGAGTCGATCCTCCGCTTGAGCCCGCATGATTTCAAAAAACCGCCGATCTTGGTCCTGCCTGAGCTCAAGCAGAGACTGCTGGTGGCTCTGATGTAAAGTAGCGAGGGACTGGAGAACTTCGGCCAGCTGGGAGGACTCTACGGGGTGACCCTTCTCCATGGACGAATATATATTTTCTTTTAATTTCCCGGGTTTCGGCACCAGTGTAACAAGAACTGACTTCAGAGGAGGAAGGGACGCGGAAACAGGGTGGAACACAAAGGTAAGGCTTTTTAATCTTTCCAAAGTAAAATTACAGAACTGAACAAAAAGGGTATCTATAATGGACGCAGATTTTCTAATTTGGCTTGCCAACACTAGACTGGCGCTCTCTTTTTCTCTCTGGAGGCACTGGTGCTCTCTTTATGCCGCTCTCCCCATGCTCACTGAAATTAGAGACAGGTGTTAGACATAATTTAGCTCAGGTGCAAGCGCCCTTACCGCTTTCTCCCTTCGGATGGGCACTTGACCACACCCCCGCTGCCACACAGGTATTTAAATTGTATGCTGTATAATATAAATATGATATAAATATGATATAAAAATAATATGAATATTTAGATTATATTTTTACTAGTGTTTATGCTGCACCATTTTCATGAACAAACAAAGCTTGTGCTTGCAAATATGTGTTCAGGTAAAATGAGTAAAATGCACTTTAAATATGCCCATATTAGAAAATCAGCATATTATTATGATTTCTGAAGGATCATGTGACACTGAAGGCTGCAGTCGTGATGCTGAAAATTCAGCTTTGATCACAAATTGCAGTATATTCAAATAGAAAACTGTTCTTTTAAATTGTAAAAATATCACTGTTTTTACTGTATTTTGGATCAAATAAATGCAGTCTTGGTCAAGTCAGGTCAAGTGGTTTTTATTGTCGTTTCAACCATACACAGTTAGTACAGTACACATCGAAACGAGACAACGTTCCTCCAGGACCATGGTGCTACATAAAACAACATAGGACAAACCCAGAACCACATGAGACTACAGAGACTAAATAAAATACCTAAATAAAGTGCACGTGCAAACGCGTGCAAAAAGTACGGGACAGTACAATAAATTACTAACAATGAACAGGACAATAGACACAATGAGAGAGCAGCGCTGACCAGTACACAGTAGTGCAAAAAGATGACAGTTCCTAAAGATGTAATGTAAACATAACATACTATGATATAGTGTTCTATGGACATGGCAGTTACTGAGGTAGTAGCCAGTTATAAAGTGACAGTAATTAAAGTGCAACTCAGGACATGTGTGCGTGTCAAACCAGTCTCTGAATATTGAGGAGTCTGATGGCTTGGGGGAAGAAGCTGTTACACAGTCTGTCCGTGAGGGCCCGAATGCTTCGGTACCTCTTGCCAGACGGCAGGAGGGTGAAGAGTTTGTGTGAGGTGTGTGTGGGGTCATCCATATTGCTGTTGGCTTTGCGGATGCAGTGTTTTTCATAAATGTCTTTGATGGATGGAAGAGAGACCCCGATGATCTTATCAGCTGTCCTCACTATCCTCTGCAGGGCTTTGCCTAAACGGTGCAAGTCCCAAACCAGGCAGTGATGCAGCTGCTCAGGATGCTCTCAATAGTCCCCTCTATAGAATGTAGTGAGGATGGGGGGTGGGAGATGTGCTTTCCTCAGCCTTTGAAGAAAGTAGAGATGCTGCTGGGCTTTCTTGGTAACAGAGCTGGTGTTGAGGGACCAGGTGAGGCTCTCCACCAGGTGAACACCAAGGAATTTGGTGCTCTTGACAATCTCCACAGTGGAGCCGTCGATGTTCAGCGGAGAGCGTTCGCTTTGTGCTCTCCTAAAGTCAGCAACCATCTCTTTTGTTTTGTCGACATTCAGGGACAGGTTGTTGTTTCTACACCAGTCTGTTAGCTGACTCGTCATTCTTGCTGATGAGACCCACCACGTTCGTGTCATCGGCGAACTTGATGATGTGGTTCGAGTTGTGCATTGCTGCACAGTCGTGAGTCAGCAGAGTGAACAGCAGTGGACTGAGCACACAGCCCTGGGGGGCTCCAGTGCTCAGTGTGGTGGTGGTGGAGATGCTGTTCCCGATCCGGACTGACTGAGGTCTCCCAGTCAGAAAGTCCAGGATCCAGTTGCAGAGGGAGGTGTCCAGGCCCAGCAGGTTCAGCTTTCCAATCAGGTGCTGGGGAATGATTGTGTTGAATACTGAGCTGAAGTCTATGAACAGCATTCGAACGTATGAGTCATTTTTTTCCAATTGGGTGAGGGCCAGATGGAGGGTGGTGGCGATGGCGTCGTCTGTTAAGCAGTTTGGACGATACGCGAACTGCAGTGGGTCTAGTGAGGGGGGGCAGCTGGGTCTTAATGTGCCTCATGACGAGCCTCTCGAAGCACTTCATGATGATGGGTGTGAGTGCGATGGGATGGTAGTCATTGAGGCAGGACACTGAATACTTCTTTGGCATGGGGACGATGGTGGTGGCCTTGAAGCACGTTGGAACAACGGCACTGCTCAGAGAGATGTTGAAGATGTCGGTAAGAACATCTGCCAGCTGGTCTGCACATCCTCTGAGCACTCTGCCAGGAATGTTGTCTGGTCCAGCAGCCTTCCGTGGGTTGACTCTACGTAGAGTTTTCCTCACATCAGCCGTAGTAAGAGAGAGCACCTGGTCGTTGGGAGGAGGGGTGGTCTTCCTCACCACTACGTCGTTCTGCACTTCAAACCGAGTGTAGAAGTCATTCAGCGCATCTGGAAGGGAGGCACCTTTGTCACAGGCAACTGATGTTGTCCTGTAGTTGGTGATGGCCTGGATGCCCTGCCACATGCGCCACGTGTCACCGCTATCTTGGAAGTGACTGTGGATTCTCTGGGTATGTGCGCGCTTTGCCTCTCTAATGGCCCGGGACAGATTGGCCCTCGCTGTTCTTAGGGCTGCCTTGTCGCCTGCTCTGAAGGCAGAGTCTCGGGTCCTCAGCAGCGTGCGCACCTCCACAGACATCCACGGCTTCTGGTTGGAGCATGTGGTGATGGTCTTGGAGGTAGTGACATCATCAATGCACTTGCTGATGTAGCTGGTCACAGATGCTGTGTATTCCTCCAAGTTGGTAGAGTCGCCATATGTTGTAGCCTCCCTGAACATGTGCCAGTCAGTACACTCAAAACAGTCCTAAAGAGCAGAGATGGCTCCTGCTGGCCAGGTTTTCACCTGCTTCTGGAGCGGTTTTGTGCGTCTGACGAGCGGTCTGTATGCTGGAATTAGCATAACAGAGATGTGGTCTGAGTAGCCGAGGTGGCGCAGGGCTCCGCCCGGTACGCACCTGGTATGTTTGTGTAAACAAGATCAAGCGCATTCGCCCCTCTCGTTGCAAAGTCCACATATTGATGGAATTTAGGGAGCACTGTCTTGAGATCGCTCATAGCCCCATACAGTTCACAGCGCGCTTCCTTAGCGTTAGCGCTGGGGGGAATGTAAACTCCGTTTATAATAACTGTGGTGAATTCCTGTGGTAAATAAAAAGGTCTGCATCTAACAGTCACAAGCTCCAACAGCTATGAGCAATAGCTAGAAACTAGCATAGAGTTATTGCACCATTCCGTGTTGATGTAAACACACAAGCCACCACCGCGAGTCTTACCGAAGAGAGCTGCATTTCTGTCAGCACGAAACGAGGCGAGCCCGTCTAGCTGAATGGCGGCGTCCGGAACTCTGTCGCTGAGCCACGTCTCCATGAAAACAAAGACGCAGAAGTCTCTAAACTCACGCTGCGTAGCCTGCTGGAGTCGGATGTAGTCCAGTTTATGTCCAGGGAGCAAATATTTGAGAGCAGGATAGACGGGAGAGCCGGCCGGCTAGGGTTTGTTTTTAGCCTAGCATGGACCCCCGCCCTCTTACCCCGCTACCGCTTTCTCGCACACCGCTTACAACATCCTCTCCCCTGGCCACCGACATCAGGTGACGCCGAGGGCTGAAGGCCTGGTCTCCGCAGCAAGCCGAGTATGCGTAGCGCCTCCTGTAGGTCATCATGCAGCTTGGTTGTTGCATGAATCCTATATTTGAGCAGTGTCTGGCGATGGTAGACACGAACACCGGTTGCTCGATGTCCATGTGCCGCAAAAGTCTGGTGAGCAGAAGAGACTTCTTTTAAACTGTAGTGTTGGTCTAAAATTAAGTCTTTATTTAAAGAAAATGTACAGTCAGATTATTTCTTTTAACTTAAATCTTGATTTTGATCATTAAGTCTCCTCACATTCACTCTCTCTCTGTCACATTCCTCATTGATAGGCCCAGGGGAGGCCTTTTGTGTACTTAGGTGTAAATCACCTCAATATTCATGATAGTTCACGCCTCCTCGCATATCGCCTTTCAACACTAAAATTGTCTTACAAAAGTTAAATTACTATATTGTTTTGTATGAATGAGTGATCAGGATGGTTTTCACATCATTTTGTAGCAAAAACTCCAGCACTCAAAAGTCTTGTGGACAAATGTATATTATGTGTTATATGGCTTTATTTCAATTACTTAAATTTTTAGTTTTTTCAAAAACCACACATAAACGTTATTTTCACAAAAATACAAACATGTACACACATGTTGCTCAGATATTATTGTAGTCCAGTTTGTACTAAATACAGTGTTATCAGACTTTAGCCATTAATGTGTTTTTAAGCAACTGAAAAAAAGCACAAATGTCAAGGCATGTCAAAACTTCTCCAGGGCCCAAAACACCAGCAGACCCCAGAGGGTTACGAATCACTGGGTTAGATAACCTGAGAGGCAGGTATGGCCTATGGGTTATCTTGCCTTAGAGGCAGGAGTAGTTTGTAGGTTAGCTCACCTGAGAGGCAAGTTAAGTCTGTGGTTCTTTTCCTGCAGAAGCTCCTTTACTGGGAACATCGCTGAGCCAAGAAGGTACATCTAGAAAGTGTTAAAAAGAGCAAGAAAAAAAAAAAAACCATGTATCAAAGTCAGACCTGTTCTTTTTAACAGAACAAACCTGTCGTGTGTGTTTCTCACCGTTCCTTGGGAGCGATCTTTTACATCGTATACAGAGAGTTTGACCTGTGTGTGCTGGTTTATGTGAGAGTCCTGGGAAAATGCCACACTGCTGAGAAACATGGGATTATTTGTACCCTGCAAAACAGAGGTCAAACCATTCATTTATATCCAGTTCAGTCCTCACTATCCTGTAAATAATGGAAAGTAAAATGGGTTTGTTTACACCTGGGGTGATCTGATCACAAGAGGTCAGTGCTAAATAGAGGTGTAAATAGGGTCCAAAATGTTTAGAGATCTGAAAACTGAAACCATATTCAGAGGTAGTCAGAAAGCATGTGATCGCATGTGTAAATGCTAATCCATCGTGATGTGTCCCGAACAACAATATAAGACTAATAAACTATAAATCATAAATATTGTTATAAAACAAAGGTTTAAAATTGTGTTGGTTATGTAGTTTTTAAAGAAAATTACCATGCATAAAAAAAAAAATATAAAAAATAAAAATGAGAAAAGCACATACATTTGGGTACTTTTTCCAGGGGTTGAAACAAACAGATAATAATTATTATTTATTAATTTTATTTTTCTATGAAACACAAAAACCTGAAAAATTTTAACATGCCTTTGTTGTTGTTGCTACTATTTGTTTACTTTAATGTATGCCTTTAATGTACAGAATTTATTGTTTTACCCTTGTCCCAGACTCAAACCTTTTGATCCTTTTCAATCCTTCAAACAAAATGAAAATCCATTATGAAAATGAATTATTACATGAACTATGATGATCTAAACAGAGAAACAAAAAACAATACAATATTTATTGTGAGAAATTGTTTAGATACTGTAAAAACTCATTTAAATATGAATGTCCCACAGTTGACAGTTTTGACTCAAAGTTTTTCCAAACATTAGTGTACTTGTTTACAGAGCACTGTCAGTGAAGAGCATCCTTGATATGAATTATGAGACATGATTTGTGAAGAAAAAGAACAATCAAGGTAAACATTACTTGTGAACACATTTTTATTATGCATCGTTTTCAATAAACTGCCAGACACATCATCGGAGGTGAGCTTCCCTCCCTCCAGGATATATATAACAGTCGGTGTGTGAAAAAAGCTCGGAGGATCATCAGAGACTCCAGCCACCCGAGTTATGGTCTGCTCTCACTGCTTCCATCAGGACCCGCACCACCCGACTACATGACAGCTTCTTCCCCCAAGCAATAAGACTTTTGAACACTTGATCTCTCATGATCAACAATCAGCACTGCACTTTATTATTCTTCATTCTGTCAATATATTCTCCCCAATTCAATTAGTGTATATATATTTTTATATACCCTTATGTGTATTCTACATTGTGTGTATTGTGTACATTTGATATGTAAATTGTTGTGTAAGTATGTGTACATTTGTTATGTAAATTGTGTTGTGTAAATATGTTGTTTATTGTAAATTGGTATATGTCTCGTCACTGTCATGACTGCAATGTTGCTCGGAACTGCACACAAGACTTTCACCTACTGTTGCACTCGTGTACACAGTAGTGTGACAATAAAGTGATTTGATAAAGCAGTAATTATGCAAAAAGTGTGAAAATAATATTTCATTGTGTGTATTTAGGATAGATGAAATGCTAGCTATGAAATTTGCCATACAAGACAAGGGAGTCTTCCCTTTGAAAAAAAAAAAAATTTAAATGTCATATCCACCACTGTTGGGAATTGTTACTGGGCAAATTATATAATTTAGTGAGAGTGTGACATGTGTGTTTCTAAAAGTCTTAAAAAAACATCCAAATACATACAAGACCGCACAGAATGTCTTGGGTTTACCTAACATACACTGGCATCCAAAAGTCTTGAAAAATTTACAGATTTTGCTCTTATGGAAAGAAACTGATACTTTTATTCACCAAAGTGGCATTCAACTAATCACAATGTATAATCAGGACACTAATTACGTGATAATGCATAAATTACTATTACATTTTTTTTTTTAATTCAGAACAAATTCAAAGTTTTCTCATAAAACTTGCAGCAATGACAGCTTTGCAGATCCTTGGCATTCTAGCTGTCAGTTTATCCAGATCCTCTGGTGGCATTTCACCCTACGTTTCCTGTAGCGATGGCCATAGATGTGGCTGTCTTATTGGTAATTTCTCACACACCTTACGGTCTAGCTGATCCCACAAAACTCAATGGGGTTAAGATCCATAACACTCTTTTCCAATTATCTGTTGTCCAATGTCAGTGTTCCCTTTACAAAAATCTTCACTATGATGCTGCGCTTTGCTAAGCGCTATGGGGGAACGATCCTAGTCGTGAACGAGCTGTGAATACGTGTGTAACACGTCAATGAACATTGACCGGAATTTATAGCCTCGGCTGATGTAGTCATTAGACGCACCTGTGGCCAGGCTATAAATAGATGCGTCACCAGGTGTCGTCAGATCCTCCTTTTTCAGAGCAATTCGGTGTGTGTGTGTTATGTTTCCTCTGCTAGGAATTATACTTTGTGAGGCAGTGTGAAGTGAACCTTTTCTCCTTTCTCTTCTGTCTAGAAAACATAAATATTTTTAAAAGAAAGAGAGAATGACTGAAAGCCATAAACGATGCATGTTCCCCTGTTCTCGCTCTATAGCTAAAGAGGACACACATCAGTTTTGCTCTGTTTGTTTGGGGGAAGAGCACGCTGCTCTCGCGTTGCAGCAGTGGGGGTGCGAGCACTGTGATTTGCTTTCAGGCAAAGTGCTTTGCGCTCGCCTTGCTTGCTTCCGGGAGTCAGCACTCTCACTTAATTTGTGGGGCTCTCATATGGATCAGGCTGAGGAGCGAGAGACGGGTTCATCCCTTTCGCTCGCTATCTCCACAGACCCAGCTGATCCTCGTAAGCCTGAAGCATGCCTCGGCGCCTCTTCGGTTCACGAGGACACTGAATCTCTGTAAATCCCACGCATAATAATAAAGCGGCTGTGGAATTAAGAGACAAATGCTAGCATCGCGATCTGCTTTCGGGCAAAATGTTTCGCGCTCGCCTCCCTTACTTCTGGGAGTCACCACATTTCATTCATGGGGCTCTCGCATGAATCTGGCTGAGGAGCGAGAGACAGGTTGGTCCCTTTCCCTCGCTCTCTCCCCAGACCCAGCTGGTCCTTCCCGTGATCTCGAAGTGTGCTTTGGCGCCTCTTCGGTTCACGAGGGGGGCGGAACGCTGAACCTCTGTACATTTCATGCACAATAATAAAGCGGCTGAGAAATTACTCGAGGTGATTACGCGGGCTGTGGCCAGACTAAAGCTAGACTGGCCACGCGAACAAGAGACCCTCCCCCAAACGCTCCAAACTAGAAGACAAATTTATGTCTGGTGGCCAAAATAATTAAATAAATAAAAGACGGAATGGAGCTCTATATCAGTCCCTTTCTTTCTTCAATGACCTCCATAACAAGTATTTTCTTTATGGAGGAAATTTATACTTCCCGTGTCTTCGTGCCCTCGACGTTGGTGTATTCAACTTTCTTGGGTGCTGAAGCTTGGGGGTATTTGGTGATGCCACCGGTAGAAGAGACACCTGCGGGTTTTCTCTCGCCTGGCTCGGCATCATCGCTAAAGAGACCTACTCTCCCCACAAAGCTGTGCAGGACCACCTCCACGCTTGTGGGGAAAGCTTATCAGGCAGCAGGTCAGGCTGGTGTTGACCTGCACACTATGGCAGTGTTACAAGTGCACTAGGCTAAATCTGTGTGGGCACCTCACTCAGGGGGAGGGGCCATCGGCCACCCAGCCCCGCCCCGGTCCTTCTAGACGGGAGGCTCTAAAACAAAACGTGGCGAATCGTGCTCCCCCTCATAAAGACTGGGGTCCAGTTCGTCACCCTCAGCAGCCCCCAGTGCAAGACCTCAGGGGTGTGATTTCTAAGAAAAAGAAATCCTGACGGTCTTACAAGAAAAAGAAATCCTGACGGCAGGCTGGTCCTCTCCGCACACATTCATCTGGTTTTTTGGTCATGTTACTAGATGTTCATGCTACGCTCATGTCTAAGCAAGTTTGTGATGCGGCAGGCTGGTCCTCTCTGCACACATTCTCAGATCTTATGGCTTAAATCTTTCATGCCTGAACAAGTTTGTGATGCGGCAGGCTGGTCCTCTCTGCACACATTCTTCAGGCTCTATGGTTTGGATGTTCATGCTACTCCGGACTCTTACGCCCCTGAGTCAACATCTACGCTCATGTCTAAGCAAGTTTGTGATGCGGCAGGCTGGTCCTCTTCGCATACATTCTCAGATCTTATGGCTTAAATCTTTCATGCCTGAACAAGTTTGTGATGCGGCAGGCTGGTCCTCTCTGCACACATTCTTTAGGCTCTATGGTTTGGATGTTCATGCTACTCCGGGCTCATATGCCCTTGAGTCGACATCTCAAACTCATGTCAGAACAAGTTTGTGACGCGGCGGGCTGGTCCTCTCCGCGCACATTCACAATTTTTTGACAAATTTGTATGGCTTGGATGTTTTGCTACCCCGGACTCTTATGTCCTTGGGTCGACATCTCAAGCTCATGTCTGATCAAGTTCGTAATGCAAACTTTATGGGTTAGATGCTTTGTTACTCCGGACTCTTATGTCCTTGAGTCGACATCTCAAGCTCATGTCTGAACAAGTTTGTGATGCGGCAGGCTGGTCCTTTTCCGCACACATTTATCTGGTTTTTTGGTCATGTTACTAGATGTTCATGCTACGCTCATGTCTAAGCAAGTTTGTGATGCGGCAGGCTGGTCCTCTCTGCACACATTCTCAGATCTTATGGCTTAAATCTTTCATGCCTGAACAAGTTTGTGATGCGGCAGGCTGGTCCTCTCTGCACACATTCTTCAGGCTCTATGGTTTGGATGTTCATGCTACTCCGGACTCTTACGCCCCTGAGTCAACATCTACGCTCATGTCTAAGCAAGTTTGTGATGCGGCAGGCTGGTCCTCTTCGCATACATTCTCAGATCTTATGGCTTAAATCTTTCATGCCTGAACAAGTTTGTGATGCGGCAGGCTGGTCCTCTCTGCACACATTCTTTAGGCTCTATGGTTTGGATGTTCATGCTACTCCGGGCTCATATGCCCTTGAGTCGACATCTCAAACTCATGTCAGAACAAGTTTGTGACGCGGCGGGCTGGTCCTCTCCGCGCACATTCACAATTTTTTGACAAATTTGTATGGCTTGGATGTTTTGCTACCCCGGACTCTTATGTCCTTGGGTCGACATCTCAAGCTCATGTCTGATCAAGTTCGTAATGCAAACTTTATGGGTTAGATGCTTTGTTACTCCGGACTCTTATGTCCTTGAGTCGACATCTCAAGCTCATGTCTGAACAAGTTTGTGATGCGGCAGGCTGGTCCTTTTCCGCACACATTCATCAAATTTTATTGTTTAGATGTTTATGCTACTCCGGACACTTAAGTCCTTGAGTCGACATTTCAAGCTCATGTCTGAGACCTCTCGTGTTTTGTGAGCACACTTCACAACCGTAGGGGTCCAGACAGCCCCAGTGCGGCGGCGTGGGTATTGCGTTCCCCATTGCGCTTAGCAAAGCGCAGCATCATAGTGAAGCTTTTTGTAAAGGGAACGTCTCAGGTTACATGTGTAACACTTGTTCCCTGAAAAAAGCGGAACGAGATGCTGCGCTTCTTTGCCGCACTGGGACGTCCCAGGACTGCTCTTCAAAAAGAAGTATCTGACGACACCTGGTGACGCATCCATTTATAGCCTGGCCACAGGTGTGTCTAATGACTACATCAGCCGAGGCTATAAATTCCGGTCAATGTTCATTGACGTGTTATACACACACATATTCACAGCTCGTTCACAACTAGGATCGTTCCCCCATAGCGCTTAGCAAAGCGCAGCATCTCGTTCTGCTTTTTTCAGGGAACAAGGGTTACACATGTAACCCTAGACGTTTCTTTGCCCACTCTAACCTTTTCTTTTGTGTTATTCTGTTTCAAAAGTGGCTTTTTCTTTGCAATTCTTCCCATAAGTCCTGCACGCCTGAGTCTTCTCTTTACTGTTGAACATGAAACTGGTGTTGAGAGAGTAGAATTCAATGACGCTGTCAGCAGAGGACATGTGAGGCATCTATTTATCAAACTAGAGACGCTAATGTACTTATCCTCTTGTTTAGTTGTACATCTGGCCTTCCACATCTCTTTTCCTTGTTAGAGTCATTGTCCTTTGTCTTTGAAGTCTGTAGTGTACACCTTTGTATGAAATCTTCAGTTTTTTTTTTGGCAATTTCAAGCATTATTTAACCTTCATTCCTCAAAACAATGGTTGAAAAGTTTCTAGAGAAAGCAGTTTCTTATTTGCTATTTTTTACCTAATTTTGACCTTAAGCCGTACCAGTCTATTGCATACTGTGGCAACTCAAAAACAAACACAAAGACAATGTTAAGCTTCATTTAACGAACCAAATAGCTTTCAACTGTGTTTGATCTAATGGCAACTGATTTTCTAATACCAAAATTGCAATTTAGCATGATTAGTTGTTGGAGAGCTGGCAGCTAGAAATGGGGCCTGTCTAGATTTGATCAAAATGAATATTTTCAAATAGTGATGGTGCTGTTTTTTTTCTATCAGTAATGTCCTGACTATACTTTGTGATCAGTTGAATGCCCCTCTGGTGAGGTATTAAAGTACCCATTTCCTACCAGAGCAGCAAAATCTGTACATAATTCCAAACTTTTGGCCGCAAGTGTACATGCAGTGACTCAAATCATCAGAAGCATGCACATTCATAGTTCAGTTACTACAGATGTTTTCTTAAATTAAAGATGAAGTCAACTTTTTTATGTCAAAATACATTCTACATCCCAATTGGTTCTTCATTGACAACTGCTGTAAGCCATTCATGGGTTAACCTCCACGAAAAGTATAAACAATGAATCTCCCAGGCACAAACAAACAAAACACTGATGTTAATATTTTGGCCCGCTCAACCCCACCCATCCCTTTCAAGCTTAACCTATAATGTGAGTTTGGGGCGTGGCTCCATGTAGTAAGCTGTTCAGCCAGGAGAATATGAACATCCATGGCAGAAGTGTAAATAGTTAAATTAATTTAGCTAAGCTTACAAATGTTAAAGCCAAAATTCAAATTCTTGCTAAAAGACAGAAAACACAGTAAAACCAGTGTGAACATCAATGTCGCATTTACAAGGTGGAGGGAATTTTTGGGATTCAATGGTGACCGCAAACTTGTCAAGTTGCTTTTTGACAGGTAAGCTACACTCAAAGTACTGACACAAAATTTGGCTTATAACCATCAAGCTCCAGAAAAATTTGTAAGATATCCGGAATATGCATAGTTATGCTAACTAGTTACCAGAAGAAACATCATACCTCATGTGCTGGATCCCCCACACACCCTGAAGCCATTTAATCCGGCAAAGTTTTCAGACGACCCAATTACTCTGCCACGCTTTCTGTCCAATGTGTATATGTTATAGTGGTCTTGTTTCTTATGACGTTAAACATTTATTGCCTTTTATTTAGAAGGGCCTATTTGTCTACAGGGAATCTGAGAGTGCAAAAGGGCATAATGAGTCTAAGGGGTGTTGACAAATGTAGTTTGAAAACATACTTTATTTTCGTAATTCCATTTGGTGCAAGTAGTAGTGCAGAAATTAAACAATGAGCAGTCCACTCAAAACATCATGTTTACATTGTCTTGGTGTACATTGTATGTAATACATTACCTTGCTATATATGATTGCAGTGTGTGGACCACGCTCCAAGTTTTTCATTCATCATTACACTTGTGTATATGGTGATGTGACAATGTAATCTGTCTCAGCTGTGATCAGATCACCTGAGATGGATTTTAATACCAGTGGCCTATATGTACTTCTGAAATACATAGCATTTTGTGATCTTAAATAGAATGCACCCTACACCATTATCCATTAATAAAAGCTCTATCCTCAGTGGACTGGGTTTTGACCAAGGCAAAGAATAGTACAGAGATATTTGTGTCCATCTCACCTCAATGATCTCTGTCTGTGCATGTTTGGTCCAGAAAGCCTGCGGGGGAGTGGTACAGCTCACAGCAACAAAAACATTAGGTTTCCGGTCTAGAGATGGTGTGGTCAACTCACTGCACACTACACAACCACATACAAACACATTCACACTCAAGGTCATGATGGTGTGATGATTTTCCACAAGAAGTATTGTATAAATGAGGCAGCTACTGTATACCTCAAGTATTATTTGCTAAGAACTGTCAGTTTTCTGAGATGTAATCAGACCTCAGTTAAACCTCTTTATTTACAAATGATGAGAGATAGAGCTCACTTAAAACAAACGCAGCCGCTTTGGTGGTTAACATCACATATGCATGCAGTAAGACAAAGAGCTCTCACAAAAATATTTACACTCCTGTTTAATGTCATTTACAGTCTCAAGATCGGACCTGAAAACCAACTGAACCTTTATATCCCCAGCAGTCTTGCCAATTATGCCTGCTGAAGGATAAAGGGATAATGTTTTCTGATGCCATCTCTGTGTGAATATGCATGATATATTGGCTTGCTATCACTATAAAATTAAGCAATTTCATGAAAATTGTGAAGACAATGCACTTTTTATTTAGCCATTAAAGATGCACTCCATACATGGCATCCCCCATGAGGGGACCCTCTCTATGTAGAATAAAACAGCTTTTATTAGATGAGTGGTCATTATTGTATCTATAGGTTTAAAAATTACTATTAATTATTTACGACTAAAACTTGTTTTAATGAGGAAAAAGATACTGAGTGCCCCTTTAAGTTTCCTGAAAAATTAGATTTAGTCTTAGTCATTAGATTAGGCTACCATTGCCTTCCTTGTCTCACATCTCATGAGTGTGATAGCGTTAAAGACCAAAGTATACTTAGTGTGTCCGCATCAACGCACAGTTTGTGTGACGCAAATTGTGCCATCAGCACAGCCGTGCCGCTTGACTTTACGCCACCTAGATTTTCTTGACTTGCCCACACGGTCCTCGTCTGTGCACGTCGTCTGCGCATGTGCTGACCATTGACTTTACTAAAAGTGTTTCACAAAGCAGTTGTAGTGTGCATGCGTCGAACACGTTCCTATTTGTTTGCGGAAAGGCAACGCAGTCGGTCGGGCGTGATCCAATCACGAATAGTACCGGGCCTTAAGACAGATGTTTTAATAGTGGCTCTTGGCACGAGAACGGATAAATTAGATTACATTCCAAGGAGTTCAGGTCAAGCTGTCCATAATGTTGATTCAATTCAACAATTTGTTTGAAGTCACTATGTGTCATTTTTAATGTAGTAGAATACATGTGAATATTGCTAAGATTTGAAAGACTGCTTATTACTTTTTACAGTATATTATTTGCTTATTTCCTTTTCTTTGTAAAATATGTATATATATATATATATATATATATATATATATATATATATATATATATCTCTCTCTCTCTCTCTCTCTCTCTCTCTCTCTCTCTCTCTCTCTCTCTCTCTCTCTCTCTCTCTCTATATATATATATATATATATATATATATATATATAAATAATCAAAAGGGTGACAAGTATTGAGAAAAATTTCCCAGCCCAAGACTGACCAAGACTGAACTCCAGTACTGGCTCATAAGGGTCTTGGCTGTTTCCTACACAGAAGGAAGAAAAAAAAAAAGAGACAAATAGAGAGACATGATGTCAATCAAATTTAGACCACAGAAAATAACCAAAAACATCAAACAGTAGATAAATACAGTACAAGAGAACACCATAACATTAGTTTATGGATATTACTGAATACCTGCTAATGCCAGTCCAAGCATTTCTGAGGCTAGATCCAATGTGTTTATCATGTACACTGACCATGGCCGCTCCCTCCGTGACATTGTTGCAGGGTGTTTGTGTGTGTTGAGGTTACAGTAAAAGTAGTGGTGGAAACCCACACACACAGGCAAGCACACACTCCTGTGGCAGATTCCACCCCTCTTATCTGTGCGAGAGAGAGAGAGAGAGAGAGAGAGAGAGATGTAAAATGTAATCAATACTCCTTTTTTCGAATATGCACAAACTCATTTATATGACTTCCCTCTATACCCTTAAAATAATAGTACTTTCAGAACTAAAAAACAACTTTTCCAAACATCCAGAAATGGAGTCTAAAATACTGAGCAAATATCCTGGCTAAAATATCAAAGGCAACAGTGGTTTGTTGATGCATGTCCTTAGCTCTTTTCTGGGCTTACAGCACAGAAGGTTTTAATGATAAACTGTTTGCATAAAAAAAACTGAAACATACGGTTAACCAACACACGGCTTAGTACATGTTTGTATTGCATGCATGTGCTTGCCTCAAAAATATAAATATTTTTAAGTGGTATAATATTTTAATGGTAGTTGCCGTAAAATCTGCAAAATGTAAAAAAATATATTTAAAACTACATTTAGTTTTATGGTAAAAATTAATTTGATTTAGTTTATATTATGTTTAACAAAAGAGTACATGTACTTTTTACTGTAAATAATTGTTAAAATTACGCTAAAAAACAGTAATAAGTTGTTCCCAGAATTCCCTGCATGACCCATTACGTTTCATTATATTTTATGTGAATAGTTGTTTCTTCTTATTTTTATATCAATCATGTACTTTGGGGTGTTCTGTGTTATATTTGATGTAGTTTAGTTAATGTTTATTGCATAATTTGAATTTCACATGTTAACCTGATGGTGATGGTGTTTGTGTGAGTGACATTGAGCACCGTCTCTACATGTTTATTGGTCATTGCTCCTGGAAGGGCCACTATTGATGAAATTCATGTCATCATGTGCCTTCTGTAATTACGGTGATTATACATTATAAAGTGAAAAGGAGATTTTTACATTTTCAGAAGGTTAATATATTAGGTTTATCATTTAATAATATAAATGACGGTACTGCACCGTAACTATACCGTAAAAACGTCTAGGTTACGTATGTAACCTCTGATGCATGCCTCTGATGCATGAAAAAAGGCCAATGAGAAGTTGGCAGACAGTATTTGCATACCCCGCCCCCGGACATACGGGTATAAAGGCGAGGAAATACTATGAGTTCATTCAGGATTTTTCTGAGTAGCCGGGAGTGTCTGGCCACCTCAGTGGCTCGGCTCAGCGACGTGGCCGGGAGGACACGAAGTCTCGTTCCCTCCATCAGGGAATGGAGGTTACATACGTAACCTAGACGTTCCCCGTCTGTCGCTTACTTCGACATCATGTCGAAGAAGCATCACTAGGGGTCCACTTCAAATCACGCCATGCGCTGAGCCGTGTATGTGTACTGCTGACACAGGAGTGGGCAGTTTTGCACAGTGTGGTGTACATACACTTACAGTTGAAGTAAGAAGTTTACATCCAACTTAGCCAAATACATTAAAACTCAGCTTTTCACAATTCCTGACATTTAATTGTAGAAAACATTCCCTGTCTTTGGTCAGTTAGGATCACAACTTTATTTTAAGAATTGTAAAATGCCTCTCAGATGGATGCAACACTCTTGAGAAAGCTAAACTATTGAGGCATGACCACCGGACAATCAAACAGTTTGGTTGCAAATAGTCAACAGGGGTGCAATAAAATGTATGGAAAAGAAAAGGCACACATTAACTGCAAAAGAATTAAGAATTAAACATTATGCTACCAGGAACCCATTATCCTCCAGTGCCAGCATATTCCAGAACTGCAACCTACCTGGAGTGTCCAGAAGTGCAAGGTTTCAAGTGCTCAGAGACATGGTCATGGTCAAGAAGGCTGAAACACAACCACCACTGAATAAGATTCACAAGTTTAATCATCAAGACTGGGCAAATAAATACCTGCAGACAGATTTTTCAAAGGTTTTATGGACAGATATTTCATCTGTCTGAGAGTGATTCTTGATGGAACAGATGGTTGGGCCCATGGCTGAATCACTAATGGACACAGGGCACCACTTCGAGTCAGGCACCAGCAAGGTGGAGGAGGGGTACTTTTTTGGGCAGCTATCATTAAGGATGAGGTCGTTGGACCTTTTCAAGTTGAAGATGAACTGAAACTCAGATCCCAAACCTGCCAGTTTCTGGATAGTACATTCTTCAAGCAGTGGTACAGGAAGAAGTCCTCAGCATTCAAGAAGGCCATGATCTTTATGCAGTACAATGATCCATCACATGCATCCAAGTACTCCACTGCTTGGCTAGCCAGCAAGGGCCTCAAAGATGCCCAAATAATGGCTTGGCCCCCTTCCTCACCTGACATAAATCCTATTGAGAACTTGTGGGCCCTTCTCAAAAATGAGATTTACAGTGAGGGAAGACAATACACCTCTTTGAACAGCATTTGGGAGGCTGTGGTAGCTGCTTCAGCAAAAGTTGATCGTGAACACATCAAGAAACTGACAGACTCCATGGAAGGAAGGCTCATGGCAGTTATTGAAAAGAAGGGTGGCTATATTGGTCACTGAATATAAGACCAAAAATGTTATTTAATTGTCATTTTGTTGCATTTACTCTATAAATTGAGAATAAACAATTGTTTTTTATAAAAATGAGAAATTATTTTTATAATTTAAGTTGCCTATAATTGTGCATACTAATAGTTGCCGAATAATTGTGCACACTTATAAATTCCCCTAAAAAACACAAAACTCACTTTTCCTTTGTTAAACATTCAGGTTTGAGGTTCAACAACATTTTGGATTGACTGGGAGCATTGTTTGTTCAACAATAAAATTAATCCTGAGGAATACAGTTTGCCTAATAATTGTGCACGCAGTGTATTTAACTTGGGTCAAATGTTTTGGGCAGATTCTCACAATAAGTTGTGGCCCATTCCTCCAGACAGAACTGATGTAACAGAGTCAGGATTGTTGGCCTCCTTGCTCGCACACGCTTTTTCAGTTCTGCCCACAAATTTTCTATCGGCTTGAGGTCAGGGCTTTGTGATGGCCACTCCAATACCTTGACTTTGTTGTCCTTAAGCCATTTTGCCACAACTTTGGAGGTATGCTTGATGTCATTGTCCATTTGGAAGACCGAGCTTTAAATTCCTGGCTGATGTCTTGCGATGTTGCTTCAATATACCCACATACTTTTCCTTCCTTATGATGCCATATATTTTGTAAAGTGCACCTGTACCTCTTTCAGCAAAGCACCCCCACAACATGATGCTGCCACCCACATGCTTCACGGTTGGGATGGTGTTCTTTGGCTTTCAAGCCTCACCCTTTTCCTCTTAACATAATGAGGGTCACTATGGCCAAACAGTTCACCTTTTGTTTCATTAGACCTGAGGACATTTCTCCAAAAAGTAAGATCTTTGTCCCCATGTACACTTGCAAACTGTACTATTAATGGCGGTTTTGAAGCAGTGGCTTCTTCCTTGCTGAGCAGCCTTTCATGTTATGTCGATATAGGACTTGTTCTACTGTGGATATACGTAGACACTTTTCTACCTGTTTCCTCCAGCATATTTTCAGCATATATATTAAAAGCTTTTTGTAGCCAGCTAAATGTCTTTCAATTCTTGTTTGGGGGATTTTTGCCCATTCTTCCTTGCAAATGCTTCTAGTTCTGTGAGATTCTTGGGCCGTCTTGCATGCACTGCTCTTTTCAGGTCTATCTACCGATTTTCGATGATGTTTAGGTCAGGGGACTGTGAGGGCCATTGCAAAACCTTAAGCTTGCGCCTCTTGAGGTAGTCCATTATGGATTTTGAGGTGTGTTTAGGGTCATTATCCTGTTGTAGAAGCAATCCTCTTTTCATCTTCAGCTTTTTTATAGATGGTGTGAAGTTTGCTTTCAGAAATTGCTGGTATTTAATTTAATCCATTCTTTCCTCTACCAGAGAAATGTTCCCCTGTGCCACTGGCATCAATACAAGCCCAAAGCGTGATCGATCCACCCCCGTGCTTAACAGTTGTAGAGGAGTTCTTTTCATGAAATTCTGCACCCTTTTTTTCTCCAAACATATCTTTTCTCATTGCGGTCAAAAAATTATATTTTAACTTCATCAGTCTGCAGGACTTGTTTCTAAAATGCATCAAACTTGTTTAGATGTTCATTTGCAAACTTCTGATGCTGAAATTTGTGGTGAGGACACAGGAAAGGTTTTCATCTCATGACTCATCCATGAAGGTCCTATTTGTGCAGGTGTCGCTGCACAGTAGACCAGTGCACCACTACTCCGGAGTCGCTAAATCTTTCTTAAGGTCTTTTGCAGTCAAATAAGGGTTTTGATTTACCTTTCTAGCAATCCTACAAGCAGATCTCTCTGAAAGTTTTCTTGGTCTTCCAGACCTCAACTTGAACTCCACCGTTCCTGTGAACTGGCATTTCTTAATTACATTACGAACTGAGGAAACGGCTACATGAAAATACATTGCTATATTCTTATAGCCTTATCCTGCTTTGTGGGTATCAATTATTTTAATTTTCAGAGTGCTAGGCAGCTGCTTAGAGGAGCCCATGGCTGCTGATTATTGGGACAAGATTTGAACAGTCAGTTTATGTATAAAGCTTTGAAATTTGCATCACCTGGCCTTTTCAAATGATGATTGTGGACAAGCCATAGCTCTAACAAGCTAATTAAGGTCGGAGACCTTGGTAAAAGATATCTGAGAGCTCAAATCACTTGGGGTGCCCAAACCTTACTTTTTTCACTCTAAAATTGTACAAAATAAAAATAATACACTAATATTGCTTAAAATTTTTAAAAGAATGTTTCATCTTTAACTTTATGCCTTTTGGAGATCAGTTCATCTTCTATTCACTTAACTATTCACAGCAATATAAATTTTGACCACGGGTGCCCAAACTTTTGCATGCCACTGTATACAGTATGAGCACTAAACATTCGTGAGACAGAGGAACATGTTTGATTCAGACTGATGGAATGCGCACTTGGCCAAGATCTTGTATTGATGATGGGAGAGATGAACCACTCCATAAAGTCTTCTTCAGCACATCACAAAGAATTTCAATGGGGTTAAGGTCAGGACTCATGTGTGAAAATTATTCCTCATGCTCCCTGAACCACTCTTTCACAATTTGAACATGATGAATCTTGGCATTGCCATCCTGGAATATGCCCGTGTCGTCAGGGAAGAAAAAATCCATTGATAGTCAGCTGAATTCATTTTATTGTAGCACAACATTGCTGAGCAAAGACCTGACCAATAGATCATAACACTGCCTGCAGAGGCTTGTACAGTGGGCACTATGCATGACAGGTGCATTGCTTCATGCTCTTCCCTTCTTACCCTGACGCACCCATCACTTTGGAATAGGGTAAATCTGGACTCGTCAGACCACATAGCCATCTTCCATTGCTCCATAGTCTAATCTTTATGCTCCCTTGCAAACTGAAGTAATTTTGTTCCAATTAACCTCAATACCAATTGGCTTTTCTTTTGGCCACACAGCTGTTTAGTCCTGTTGTGGAAAAATCTATATTTGACTTTTTTTCTTATTTACTTTCTTAGACATTGCGTGGGTTATCTTTCGATTCAATCATGTGTTTCTCTCAAGGAATGTATGTGGCAGGAACAAAGACACACAGTAAAACAAATGGTCAGAAAGAGCCTTTTAACTCTTTAGGTAATTTGCATTCAGGAAAGATAGAGGGGTTATTTAGCCATAAATAAAGACCTTTTGACCTCACAGCTGTGAGGACAGTAAAGCCCAGGGGGGGTTAGGATCATTGTATTTCTAACCCCAGCCAGATCTGGTTTACGGGGGTGAGTGGAAAATTACAGAAGAAGAGACTTTCAGAAGTCAGGGGCATAAAAAGGCTGTCTGTTTTAGTGTGATTTAGGTCTTGTTCCTATCACGAGGTAGCTGTCGTGGTACTTTTTTGTGAACAAGCCTCTTTTAAAAGAATAAAATATCTTTTAAAATACAATTTGAATCTTGATGTCTCTTATGTTGTGATGCTATTGTTTAATTATTGTTTTTGCCACAACAATTGGTGTCAGAATTCGGGATCTCACGGCAGTTTCTTCTGGTCCTGAAGACAGCAGATTTGACGACTGATCATCCTAGAAGCATCAGGCTTCTGGTCTTACCTCGAAAATTGAGAGAGAAGAGCCAAACTGCTTTCAGGGCCAGGAGTGACTCGACTGAGATCAGAAAGAACCCGTTGGCAGTAAAAGCATCTCGGGTAAGAGACAGTAAAATTATTTTACTTGGTGTGGTGTAATTTGATTTGACTGTGAGTGAACCATAGTGGCTAGAACTATCTCTTTGGTACGAGCAGAGAAGGTTTTCGAGGGGCAAATTGTAACCTGAGGAAGTCAAGTCAATTTTATGCCGAAAATTAGCTCGTAAAAGTGGACGGAAGAGCCACACCTGATTAATTAGGTGAATCAGAATCAAAACGAGCGCTGGAAACGCTCACGGAAAGGTTTTGAGTAAACCATAATTTCAGAAGCATATTTGCTACCCTTGCCGATTTGAGGTGACAAAGTCGGATCTGTTGAAGACGTTTGACAGATTATTAGATGCGCGTCGAAGGAAAATCCAGGAGAGATAAGATCAGCCAATATGGGGTCATCTAACAGTAGGCCTAAACTAGATAATTTTTACACACCAGTTTTCGGTCAAATGAAAAAGAATTACGGAAATAAATGTAGGCCCTATGCTGGACATAGAGAAGTTGATAAAATATCATGATTTTCCCTGAATGTTGTGAAAAAAACAATTAAAAAAAAAAAAAAAAACCCAGTGAAAAGCAACAGAGTTGTTGCGGTTGTTTTCGTCATGTGTGTAAAGAATGTGAGCAGACTATAGATTGTTGGATTGAGGAAGCCGACAGATGAGAACGAAAGCAAATGCAGAATGAATTAAGCAAAGGAATGAATGAGGATGTGTGTGAGAAAACGGCTCCCCAGAGCAGAATACTACTAATAAACAGTGTGTTTGTGTTTTCCAAAATGTAACCGAGATTGTCTCGGCGCCGCCGGCATATAACCATCACTACCCCGTGGCGGAGCTGAAAGCCCTGAAACTGGACCACGATCTCGACTGCTCTCCGATCCGAAGACCAGCACAAGATGAATGAGCAGCGGCAGGAGCAGCAGCGCAAGTGATACAAGCGCAAGAATTCCCACGAGCACCATCACCTCCAGTACAGCAGGTGGCGGTAGAATCCTCAGCGCCCGCTGCCACAGGCAGCGAAGAAGAAAGGGAAGAGCACGAAGAACAGTTAGTTTTCGGGGACGCGTCTGAAATGGTTCCCAGCACAACTGATTCAGAAAGACCTGTTAGCAACTATTACTACAGACTTTTTGAAACATTTGGAAAGCACAGCGGCTTGACGGAGCCTTAGGACAGAGGGAATCAACCAAGTACGTGGGAAAGCCTTCTGCTAGATTATTTTCTAAAAGGACTGAGACCAGAAATTTCAAGAGGAGCGAAGGCAAGTTACATAGAGTGGAAGGACAGGCGCTTAACTTCAGCCCTGATGCACACTATACACGCCGAAGATCAGCTGCAGGACAAGAAAGACCGAAAACCACTCACAATGGCAGTTGTGCTATGTGTGTGACAAACAACCATACGGTCAGAGACTGTACCAAATGCAGAGTGTGCAGGAGAGACGGGCATTGGAGCAGTGCGTGCCCGAATCTGAAGTCGGATTGAAACGAGAGCAGGACAGAGAGGGTCTGGTTCAGGGCAATCAGTGGCTGACCACAAGACAGGGAAGTGACCATTTATTACTAACACGCAAACACGACACACACACACACACACACACACACACACACACACACACACACACACACACACTGATTTACATTCTGCTATCTGCAATGAAGAATCTGCTTGCAAATCTTTGTGTGTTTTGAGCAATGTTGTGAATGATGAAATTTTGAGCAGTGTTTCCGATGAATGTTTGAAAAATGTACAAAAGCACAGGGTTTTCTCAAATGCCAAAATACCCAATGATAATCGAGGGAGTAGTAATTAACTTTCTGGTCAATTCGGGAGCTTCAATTAGCACTTTACGACCATGTGACTTGCCATGTGTGCCGAAAATGACAAGAAAAGTGTATGAAAGCACTTCGGCTTCGGGCCATTTGATCTCTGAACAATTCACCGAGCCCTTAGAGTGTGAGACAGAGGGGGGGGGTCGAACTCTGAAACACGAGTTTCTCTGATCGGCCAATTGTCCCGCGCCGCTAATGGCCAGAGATTTAATGTGTGAATTAAATTTGATCCTCTGTGCTGATTTCTCCGGAATCAGCATTGAGGAAGCACCACAAATTACATGTTCTAATTACATGTCCGCAGTGGGCTTACGAATGGCAGATAAAAGATGTTGATTGGGCAGAGATGATTTTGAAATTGGCTAAAGATCGAATAACACCAGTCAACACAGAGTTTATGAAGCCTGATAGAATGCATTGTATGTCACATGTCGTAAATGAGCGTGAAGAAAGTTGGTTTAGTGGAGGGGAGAATGAAAGTGTGAAATTTGACAAGATTTTCTGGACAGAGAATGTGTGTGCGTTGTATGCGTGTTTGAATGAAAAAAAAAAACAAAAAAAACACAATTGCCGTGTTATTTAATGGCAGGAGACAGTGTTCCTCAATTATCTGTGTCCAAGGGCACGAATAAGCAATGGACAGAATTGGGGCTTTTTGTGAATGACTGCTACAGACTGGGTTGAAATTGATACAGACCTAGCACAGAGCAAAAGTGTTGGAGCATTTAAATCAAACTGCGGTTTTGATGTGCGAGTTTTGAGAACTGTAACTGCTATTGTGACACCATTCCTGGGGCATGTTATCAAACCTAACAGCAAAGCACTGTCTGAGAAATGGGTGCGGGCCATAAAAGAGGTGCCAAAACCAGTTACAAAGAAACAATGCTGTCATTCTTGGGGATGTGCGCTTACTGCCGTACGTTCATTCCCAATTATGCCATTTTTGAACATCCCTTGCGAGCCCTAACGACAGGGAAAGGGCTGAGGTCATGTGACAGACTTGTTTGGACAAGTGGGGCTGAGGAAGCATTTGATAACATGAAAGTGCAATTGGCTATGGCTCCAACATTAGGCCTTCCTGTCATAAACCGCCCGTTTGTACCCGTTTGGTTGATGAAAAGAATCATTTCATGACTTCTGTTCTCTTGCAGACTCATGGTGACAGACTGCGACCTGTGGCCTATTTTTCAACGAAACTCGATGCTGTAGCTGCAGGACTTCCGCATTGCCTCAGGGCAGTGGCAGCAGCTGAGTTGGCTGTGATGGCCTCCAGAGAGTTTGTGGGATATTCAGATTTAACTTTAATGGTTCCACATGCAGTCTCCATGATTTTGCAAGAGCAGAGAATGTCACATTTGTCTACGGCCCGATGGCTAAGGTATCATACAATTTGGTTGGACATGCCAAACATAACTGTGAAAAGATGCACAACTTTGAATCCTGCCACCCTTCTGCCCACACAGGAGGATGGCGAGGAACATCAATGTTGTCTGTCAGCGCTCGAACAGGTGTGCACACCACGTCCAGACCTTTTAGACGTACCGTTAGATAATTGTGACAATGTCCTGTTTGTTGAAGGATCTGCGTCAAAACATCAACAAACGGGACAGAATAAAGTTGGTTATGCAGTAACGACTGAATTTGAAACTCTGATGTCTGGCAAATTACCATCACATTATTCTGCGCAGGCAGCTGAACTGGTCGCGCTGACTGAAGCATGTAAACTGATGACGGATAAATGTGTGACGATTTACACAAACTCGCGTTATGCCTTTGAAGTCACGCATGACTGAAGTTTTGTTCAATGAAATTTTTGAAGTCAGATGGGCACCCGATACTAAACGCGTCTCTGGTATCGGACCTCCTCGAGGCCATTCTGTTGCCAGACAAAATTGTGATTTGTAAGTGCGCAGCGCATACTAATGATAAAAGTTTAATTTCAACAGGAAATGCCAGAGCTGATATGGCTGCAAAAGCAGCGGCAGCAGATCAAACTAAAGATGATCGTAAAAGCACCACTTGCGCACAAGTTGACATTAACCTCGACATTTCTCCTTGTTTACACAGCATGCAGTCTTTTTCCACAGGAGCTGAGAAAAACAACTGGAAGGCGTCAGGCTGCAGCCTTGTAGATAGAGTGTGGACAGCAGTTGATGGAACGCCCTGTTTACCCAAACATTTCTTTATGCTAAATTGACGCAAGGTTTAGATCATGTGTCAAAAGGGGGAATGATTGCACAAATGAAAGAATTGTGGTTTACCAAGGGCTTCACAATATTCGCTGAGAATTTTTGCAAAAGATGTGTTATTTGTAATACACACAATGTGGCACGAGGCGTTAAAACACGGCTGGTATCTCAGCCAGCCCCAGAAGGGCCGTTCGAGTACTTAATGATCAATTTCATTGAATTGACCCCTTGTGGGAAGCAGAAATATTGCCTGGTAATGGTTGACATGTGGTCCAAATGGGTCGAGGCCTTCCCAACCTCGAAACAAGATGCGGCAGCAGTAGCCAAGGCTCTGCTAACCGAGATTGTTCCGAGATGGGGAATTCCAAGAAAAATCAGTTCTGACAACGGAACACACTTTGTCAATGAGGCAATAAAGCAGGTGAGTCAGTTCTTAGGAATTGATATGAGAACACATTGTGCCTATCACGCCGCCAGCGGAGGTGCTGTGGAGCGTGAGAACCAGACGGTAAAGAACAAATTGGCAAAGTGTTGTGAGGAAACTGGACTCTCATGGGTGAAAGCACTCCCAACCGTGCTAATGTACATGAGAATGAGAAAGGGAGTCAAAACAAATTTGAGCCCATTCGAAATTCTCTTTGGTAGACCATCATTCATGGGAGTAGAGGGGGGAAAACACAGGCTTCCATCAACAGATGTGTGTGAAAATGAGATGTTGAATTACTGCAAAGAAATGTTGTCTGTTATCCAACATTTCTGTGCAGGTCAAAGCTGCCCAGGGGAAGGTTGCTGAGACGTTCCTGCATAAGATCAGGCCGGGAGATTACGTGGTAATTCGTGACCTGAGAAGGAAGAACTGGAGGGCGAAACGTTAGTGAGGACCGTACCAAGTCTTGCTGACAACACACACGGCGGTGAAGGTCGGAGAGCTACGTGGGTGCACGCCAACCACTGCAGGAGAGTTCCGCCCATATCGGAAGGGCAACAGGACGAGGAGCCTCAACAACAACAAGTTCAACAATGAGCCCCAAGATCAAGCCCAAACACCAAGTGCAAGCCAGAACCGTTTAGTTCCTGATACACTCACGGCAGAAAGGGGCGGAGTCTGTAAAATGCTGGGGGTGTCTTGTTGTTTTAACATTCCTGATTACAGTGATAATCTAACCAACATAATTGAACACATGAGAGAGGCCGTAAAAGAACCTGAAAGGACTGACAACCAGTGGGCCGGGTGGATTATGTCTTTGTGGGGAGGATGGATGTACTGGATAATTCAAACTGTTCTGCCAATTGTAGTGATAGGAATTCTGATTCTGTTCTGCTTGCCATGCAGTATAAGATGTATTTCCAACTCAGTACAGAGATTGGTCAGGGCTGGGATGTCCATACAAGCAGTAAAATTGACCGTTTATCCGATAGATGATGCACACAAATGTGATGATTATGAGAGTGATGAGAGTGTTTGAAATGAGGGATTTTTATTTTATTTTATTTATTTATTTTTATATATAATCATGTTAAGTTGTTATAATCAAAACTAATGTTAATGAAACCAAATCATTTATCAGAGAATGATAAAGAGGAGGAATTGTTGTGGAAAAATTTATATTTTACTTTTTTTCTTATGTACTTTCTTAGACATTGTGTGGGTTATCTTTCGATTCAATCACGTGTTTCTCTCAAGGAATGTATGTGGCAGGAACAAAGACACACAGTAAAACAAATGGTCAGAAAGAGCCTTTTAACTCTTTAGGTAATTTGCATTCAGGAAAGACAGAGGGGTTATTTAGCCATAAATAAAGACCTTTTGACCTCACAGGTGTGAGGACAGTAAAGCCCAGGGGGGGTTAGGATCATTGTATTTCTAACCCCAGCCAGATCTGGTTTACGGGGGTGAGTGGAAAATTACAGAAGAAGAGACTTTGAAGTCAGGGGCATAAAAAGGCTGTCTGTTTTAGTGTGATTTAGGTCTTGTTCCTATCACGAGGTAGCTGTCGTGGTACTTTTTTGTGAACAAGCCTCTTTTAAAAGAATAAAATATCTTTTAAAATACAATTTGAATCTTGATGTCTCTTATGCTGTGATGCTATTTTTTAATTATTGTTTTTGCCACAACAGTCCCAATCCTCTAAGTTCACATTGCATTGTGCATGTGGAAATGTTCTTACTTTCACTATTAAACACAGACGTGCAGTTCTATCGATTTTTTACGATGTGAATTGATCACGATCATTCAAGATTTTTTTTCCAACCACATTTCTTCCACGAAGCTGACAGTTCACCACTATCTTCCAGGTTTCAATAATGCATTGGACAGTTCTTAACCCAATTCCAGTGATTTCAGGAATCTCCTTAACCTGGTTCCTTTGTTTCAGAAGGGGCAAATTATTGGCCAGCATCAAGTCACAGTAACATCTTTTCCACGGCCATGGGATACGTCTTCCAACATGGATGTTTAAGAAATGAGAAGCTACACACTGCATCAGTTAGGTTTAAAATAATTGTTGCCAGCTGAAACATATTAATCACTGCAACATTGATCCAATTATAGGCTCTTAAGTATCTGCTTATTTAAATCCATACAGCGACTTTCTTTTTGGCCAGGCAGTGTATTATTGTAGTAACACAATGTCAAGTATGAAAAAAATGAACTACGATTAGCCATTTACATGTGTCAGACAGCTTAACATGTAAGCAGGTGATTCTCTGCAGCCTCACAGTTTGAGAAATGAATCAGTAAAATGTGAAAATTTATCAGCAGATGCTGATAATTTTTAAATTATGAATATCGGACGATTTATCTGCCTCTCCAATATATAAGTCGACCACTGTTGTACAACTCACAATAGTGAAACTGCACTTTCTCTCTCCATTGACAATTCTTTCCTTTTTTCTCTCTCTTTCCCAGCATCTCTATTTCAGAAAACCATGATAAGATTTGAGGTAAGAAGAATTCTACTTTATGAATGGTCTTTTAAATGATCTTTTCCCAAAAGTCAAGAATTTCACCAAGACAGCAGTTTACAAAAATATGACAGAATATTCCCATCATTTTGCTCAGATGGCTGTCTCCATGGAGATGGTGTTATCAAAATCTCATGGTATTTTCACTCTCTGTGGGATAGATCTTTGATCATTTCTGCAATGCAAAAACAAGACTTGCCATGGGAGAAAATAAAAGTGTGCACACTTTCACTTGTTATCCACATAACTTAAATGACCCATCTCTGCAGCTTCTGCAAATGTTTTAAGAACAATGTTGTAGTATGCTTTGTTAACTTTATTTAAACCACAAATGAACAAATGTGTGTGAAACGTTCCATTGTGTGACAATGCAATTCTGACCTTTACCGAATCAAACAGGTCTTTAGAATGGGATGTCTGGATGGATGTTACTTAAAAACAAAAGAAAGAAATAATGAGTATAATATTAGTATAGTTGTTAAAGTTAAAGGGGAAGTGTGCAATTTCTACATGACTAATATCACCAAATGAAATTGGAAAAATTAGTTCTCAAAAAGGTTTCCTGAGCACACAACCCATTTGCCACAGTTAGCCCATCAAAAACTCACACTGTTGGTTGAGCTAATGATTCTATGTTGGGGTGGTTGGGCAACAAGGAAATCACACAGGCAACTGGCATGCTAGTTCTGAAATGTTAATGCACTGAAAACAGTCCTCATATTGGGTTGGGTCAAAAGTCTGTTAGTATAATTAATACTCAATATGAATTTCACACTTTGGGAAAGAATAAAATAAACTCTCAATTTTTACCATTGTCATATGTTTGTCATTGTCTTGCATTTGTCCTGTGGTCAAGCAGTGTCATGTGTTTGTCCTGTGGTCATTTAATTAAAACATTACTTGTCCAGAGAGAAAAAAGGACATTTTCTTCAATTGTGGCGTTAATATGATTTATTTAGAAGTAATATTCTCATCAATATTCTCAATTATCGACTCAATTTCCCAGGAAGACGTGATTGTTCATGGCAAATACCTTTAACAAATACTTAAACAGGAAGTTAAAAGAATAGTTCACCCCTAAAAATTAAAATTTTCTCATGGCTACCCAACCTATTGTTGTTTCAAACCCATAGATGAGAGAAATTCAAATGGAACACAAAAGATGATGTTAGGAAAAATGTTAGTCCCAGTTACAATTTACTTTCATTCACCTTTTTCACAATATAATGAAAGTGAATGGTGACCGAGACTTGCATTCTGCCAAACATCTCCTTTTTTGGTTCATGGATGAAAAAGTCATACAGGTTTGGAAAACATTATGTGTAAATTATGACAGAATTTTTGAGGCCAGCTATACCTTTATGAGTTTAAGTCGGCAAAATGCACTGAAAATTAATAGATGTGTAATGAAATACAGTTCCCCGTCTGTCGCTCACTTCGACGTCGTGTCGAAGAAGTGACACTAGGGGTCTCTCTTGAGCGCCGAAAGATGCCTCTGATCTATGAAAAAAGGCCAATGAGAGTTGGCGAACAGTATTTGCATACCCCGCCCCCAGACATACGGGTATAAAGGCGAGGGAAATACGCTCGTTCATTCAGTAATTTTCTTCGGAGCCGATGGTCGTGTGTATGCAGCCAGCTGCGAATGACACAACTGATCCTGTTTCTATCCTCTGACGCTCTGCTTTGCTGTTGGATCTACGGCGCACTTCAGCGGCTTTTCTCTTCACTGCCAGCGTGCAGTTTGCCCCTGGGCGCTTCGACAGCGCAGAGTTAAAAGAGTTAACGATGAAGGCGATTTGGGGACTATGACGGGCTCTGTTCGCCGGGTAAACCCCCTCGAACTACCCGCCTCTCTGGCACGCTTGTTTGCTTCCGTCTGAGCCCGGAATGAGCGATTCTCTCCAATGGTTCATCTTCTCAGTGCGAGAACATGGTCGTTATAGCACCGTGGTCGCGCGGCTTTCTTTTGTAATGAGAGAAAGCCACTTCAGCCACCCTCCACACTTCGCCTCCTTCCTACGGGATTGACGCAGGCGCCACGGGTGATGAATGCGATTTGGGGACAATGACGGGCTCTGTTCGCCGGGTAAACCCCCTCGAACCGCCCGCCTCCCCGGCACGCTTGCTTGCTTCAGAATTGGATGACATCACCGCTGCATCGGAGAGCGTTACAGCGGCGTCGGACGCTGATCACTCGCCTGGGCCACCACCTTCGGGTCTGCCGCCCAGCCTGACACACGGAGACCCGCTATGCTTTCCCGGGCTACTTGATCAGTCCCGCGGGAAGGTGCGCCGCTCACAGCCACCCCCCCCAGATTCTTTCTTCTCGGACGTGCATGATGAGTAGAGCAAAGCCAAGGCTTCTTCGCACCTCCGCTCACTACCCTCGTGGTGGAACGGTCCCAGACCGCTTCCACCTGCACGCCACGGCCCTTCCTGCAACCAACGCCAGGCCAAGGCACTTCAAACTTGCACCTTGGGTAGTCCTGTTCTTGATGTGCTGCAGGAACTGCGCAGGATGACCAACCGCGCCCCCGGGCCACGGAGGTCAGAAGCGCCAGCACTCGAACAGGCGATGGCCACCCCTTGTGGTCCAGAAACGCATCTGTGGACTGGACCTGGCCGAAAAAGCGGGAGGTAGACAAGGCATGCCCCGGTGGAGGGCCAGGAGGAGAATTTTCTTGTTGAATTAGTTTTCACATTCTCATATTCTCTGTAACAAGCTATTTCCTATGTCTCTGGGTCACCTGACCCGCAAATGCTGTTCTCACGGCACTTTGCCTCTAGATCTCAACAGTCCCGGCTCCCTGGACATGGACCACCCCACGACTGTTCCCCAGCTGGCCGTTTCCGACGAGTCCAGAGGAAGCCTAGCCTGGACCTCCTCCTCAGTCACTAACCCGCCCCCTGCCGGGTGTGCGGAGCAAGGTAAGTGCTTTGAGTCTTTCTCAGCACCCCAGCCGCCGCCCAACACTGCCCTACCTGCTCCGCCCTGCTGCGAAGCTCCACCGGGTACGTCAAAATTAATTGTCCCTTTGGTGCCCCTAGCGCAGAGGTTGGACGCGTGGCTTTCACTTCCCAACCCGTCTCACTGGCTGGCCCGGACCATCCGACTCCGTTAAGCAATTCAGTTTGCCAGGCCTCCGCCCCCCTTCATGGGCGTCCGCTCTTCCGCAGTACACAGCGAACACGCCCAGTCTCTGCGCGCGGAAATCGCTACTCTTCTGGCCAAAGACGCGATAGAGCCTGTCCCTCCAACTGAGATGAAGAAGGGTTTCTACAGCCCTGTGAGTTCTCAACCGAGTGTTGTACAAACTCCCGTTCAAAATGCTCACGCAGAAGCACATCTTAACCTGCGTCCGGCATCTAGATTGGTTTGCAGCGGTAGACCTGAAGGACGCGTACTTCCACGTCTCCATCCTGCCCCGACACCGCCCCTTCCTGCGGTTTGCATTCGAGGGCCAGGCGTATCAGTACAAAGTCCTCCCCTTCGGCCTGTCTCTGTCGCCTCGCATCTTCACGAAAGTCGCAGAGGCAGCTCTTGCCCTGCTCTGAGAAGCCGGCATCCGCATACTCAATTACCTATGCACTCACAGAGACCTGGTGCTCAAGCACCTCGGCCGTTTGGGGCTTCAGGTCAACTGGGAAAAGAGTAAGCTTACTCCAGTTCAAAGCAACTCTTTTCTCAGCATGGAGTTTGACTCAGTCTCAATGTTTGCACGTCTCCTCAACGAGCGTGCACAGTCAGTGTTGAGGTCCTGGTCACGACCGACGCCTCCAGATCCTGGGTTAGGGTGCCGTATGCAACGGGCACGCAGCTGCAGGCCGTTGGAGGGCCCAGCTGCGTTGGCACATCAACTGCCTCGAGTTGTTGACCATCCTTCTGGCCCTGCGGAGGTTTCTCCCGCTAGTTCGAGACGAAAATATCCTGTTCAGGTAAAAGGACAGCACCACTGCGGCGACGTATGCTCCCGCCACGTGTCACAACTCGCCCGTCGTCTCCTCCATTGGAGCCAGCAGCGACTCAAGTCGCTGCGTGCCACTCACATCCCCGGCAACCTCAATGTGATAACAGACGCGCTGTCACGACAACGCTTGCCTGGTGGAGAGTGGAGGCTTCACCCCCACTCTGTTCAGCTGATCTGGGGACGGTTCGGCAAGGCCCAGGTAGACCTGTTTGCCTCCCGAGAGACCTCCCACTGCCTGCTCTGGTATGCCCGCTCAGAGGCTCCCCTCGGGCAGATGCACTGGCGCACAGCTGTCTCCAAAGAGAGGCTGTCCCACTGGGTAGTGGACGCCATTCAGTTGGCCTATTACACCCAGGCCGTGCCCCCCCCACCCACCACCACCACCACCCCTAAAGCGGGTCCGAGCCCACTCCTGTGGCGTCCTCTGGGCACTGGCTAGGGGCACCTCCCTAGCAGAGCTGCGGGCTGGGCAACACCTAACACCTTTGCGAGATCTTACAATCTCAGGGTTGAGTCAGTCTCGTCCTGTGTTTTCTCAGGTCCGAGCCCGTAGAACTCGGTACATGTTGACGGTCTGACCGGGTGAATAGCTTGCGTCCAGCGCCCCTTCCTCTGTCGAGGTAAAACAGTGCGCCTTCTTCCCAGGAGACCCCTTTTAGTTTCCTGGTCGATTCCTCCCTAGCCCTTTTGGGTCTGCAACAGTTCAGCGGAGGAACTTGCCGGCCCAATCCACTACGGGTACCCCAGGCTACCCCTACTGGAATAGGTGCTCCACAGGTTAGGTCTCCTACGCGGACTCCTCCTGTGTGTACTTCTGCGGTATGGTCACCTTACGAGCTGACCCGCGTCTCCCTTAGGCAGTCCTTCGCTGCCCTCCGGTCGCCGTGTTGTAGCAACTCCCCCCTCTTCAAGGTTGGATCTACCACCGCGTCATTCTTCCCACATGTGACCCAAGAGGCCATGTGATGTATCTTGCCACCCCTACCTCCCATTTCGGGTGGGTGTGGCCTCCGCAGGGTCTTTTCCCCCTGAAAGAATAGGAATTTGGGTAAGACCCCCTTCCCTCAATGCGGTAAGGGCCCCGGCTGCTCTTGCTCTATGCCGAGAAAACATAAGAGAGAAAAGAGGCCCAGCCAGGCTTGGCCCGTTCCCTAGTTGGGAGCATCACCTTGTTCCCCCCCTAGGGTAACCAAAAGGATTATGACGACTTTTTTGGGGGGCATTGGGGAAGAGTACGTGCAGCCTGAACACAGTTGGTCGCTTGTGCACGCAGGATACCTGCCTGCTTCTGTGTCAGCAGTACACGTACACGGCTCAGCGCATGGCAAGCTTTGAAGTGGACCCCTAGTGTCGCTTCTTCGACACGACGTCGAAGTGAGCGACAGACGGGGAACGTCTCGGTTACATATGTAACCTCCGTTCCCTGATGGAGGGAATGAGACGTCGTGTCTTCCCAGCCACGTCGCTGGAACACTCCCAGCTCCTCAGAAAAATCCTGAATGAACGAGCGTAATTCCCTCGCCTTTATATCCGTATGTCCGGGGGCGGGGTATGCAAATACTGTTCGCCAACTCTCATTGGCCTTTTTTCATAGATCAGAGGCATCTTTCGGCTCTCAAGAGAGACCCCTAGTGTCGCTTCTTCGACACAACGTCTCGTTCCCTCCATCAGGGAACGGAGGTTACATACGTAACCGAGACGTTATACCTAGTAATGAGACCATAATAAAGAACAGGAGTCAAAGTTGAAGTTTCAGTCAATATAGAAAGAATTGACTGAAGACAATGCTCTCCATATTTACAAAGGCAAAGCCAGAAACAGAAAATGAGTTGAGGATCTAACTTTGAACAAAGTTAGATTACAGAACAGCCATAATTATAGGCATATGCAAATTAGTTGACATCATCTTTACAGGTTTACATGATTCTGATAGGTTAACCATACAGATATTTTTGGAAACTATCCAAACATGGTAAATTGCTGATCTATGTAAAAGCTGTTATTTAGAAGCATAACACTGATTAGGTGAAAAAAGAAGTCTCAGTTGGTCCACAGATGAGGGTCAAATGTAAGACCATTTCACTTGATCACCTGGATCCATCACTCCAACAATTCCTGTAATCGATTTAGATAAAGACTATGGGAGAGAATAGACTACAGGAGAAATTGAGAAATACAAAGAAGGAAAAATAAAATACTGCATCAAGAGAAAGAAGAGGCTGAATCTTCTTAATGCTGAATGTCATCGAGACAAAGGCTGAATGTTTTCTTTTTCTTCTAGAATAAAACATTGATGAGACTCACAACTCACATGTACACACTTTTACATGTACACAATATTTCTGGATGAAATGGTACAGAAGGTTTACTCTTTACCAAAAACTTACATACAATAAAATTCTTCCTTAAATTTGATCAATTTAATTAATTACAACTCACATGTGTATCTGTTCTCTGGAATCCAGGCTAAATGAGTAAGCCTCGTTTCCCGCATTCCTGATATAACTCAGACACTCAGTCACACCTCTGAGGACAAATACACAAATTACCTGTATCATTCATAAATTATAACATAACATGAATAAATGCACATGATTAAAAATGCTTTGATTTCTTTTTGATTATAACGTACTGTATGTTAGTTAACATAATGGAATGGAATCCTGAAAGAGGGGCCATTGCTGCTACATCTTACATCTGTTATGATGTTTATGGAAAATAGATAATAAAAACATGTATAGTCTAAAGATAGTGGATAGGATGATATTTAAAATATGTACAGTACTATGCAAAAGTTTTAGGCACTTGTGAAAAATATATGAAAAACAATATATGCATAATGAGGATTTCTTAAATAGTGCAATAATTAGTTTTCATTTTTCAATTAACATCATCCACAGTGTTTCCCCTGCCATTATATTAGGGGGGCGCCCCGCCCCCCCAACGGCACCCTCCGCCCCCCCTTGAAGGTAAAGTTCATTATATTTTCTATATAGCGCCAGATCACAACAGAAGTAATTTAAGGTTCCCTTTCCAATAGAACAGGTCTATACCTTGTTCTTTTATCAAACAAACTAAATGGCCCTTAAGTTATTTATCTTATTTACACGACGGCATGTCATTTCTGTCTCTACATGGTCGCACGTTTACTATTCTCCTCAACTCTCTGTATTGCGCACGGCGGAGTTCCGCCCCTATGCGCACACACACGCCTGCACACACACACACACACACACACACACACACACACACCACAGACACGTTCGCGCGCACACAGGTGAGCATAGGGGTGTTCGATTCCAGGTTTTCTGGTACGGAGGTATGAATAATTACAAACTAGAGTCACTATGACTTATCTATTTCTAAAGAGATAAGCTACGTGTAGGATAAATACAAAGTTTCTACGACAGCTCTCTGGCATGGTGTAATGCCGCGGATACACTAGACTTTGAGACTACGGTCGTGATATGACGTCACATTAATTCAACATATAACAAATAGTAATACACTCAAAATGTAAAAAATATACAATCTACTCAACTTTACTGCAAAAAATATAATTTTTATAGGGATTAGACACTCACAAGTGAGTGATTTCGGACACAGTAACAGAGTCGACACCAAGAGTCGATTCCTGTGATGGAGTCGACCCCGAGTCTGGGGCTATTCAGAGTCGAGGAATCGACTCTTTGGAGTCGACTCCCCATCACACACTCCCACCAGCGGACAGAAAGCGTGCGTCGGAAATATGTTGCGTCAATCACCTGAAAAGAAGACAAAAATATCTGTGTTTTTTAAACGCTCCCAGGGTGGTGAAGATGGCAACACTCGCTCTCCTGTAAGTAGCACCCGGAGTAGCGCTACTGCTCCGAGTCCAAGTACAGAAAAGAGCCCAAGTGTTGCACGCCTTTCCCTGACAAGCAGCAAAAGTCCAGTCACTAGTGATGGGTCGTTCGCGAACGAGTCGGATCTAAGAGCCGACTCTTGTAGGTGAACGTTGGAAGCCGGCTCGCATATCAGAAGAGCCGGATCTATTAATAAAAATATTTAAAAAAATTAAGATATGAACAATCAAAAGATTTTAATTAATATAATTCACTAATTCAAAGAACGAAAAAATTAAATAATATAGGCCTTAAAGCTCAATCAAACACATATTTGTTCTGACTGTCTGCTCAGACTAACAGCCTGCTGGCTTCTATTGCTCTGACTGTCCCAGTCAGTGAGGGACTTCTCAACCATGAACAGGGTAATACAAACTTTTCACAATAGGATTTGCTGCTTTTAGCTATATGTTAAGCTATCACATTTAACAGTTAATGCATTTGCAGGTCAAGACAAACATCCGCAATAGGCTGCAAGGAGACCATCTTGCAGCATGCATGCAGATCTCAATAAATGGGCCAGACGTTTCTGACTTCCCATATCAAGAGGCTCTGGAAATGTTCTTCCAGAAGCCCAGAAAGATACACTGCAGTGACAAAAGCTGCACACTTTGTGGATAAATTACATAAAAATAAATGTTCCAATGTTTAGTTTAATGTACAGTTCAAATAATTGTTCAGTTTATATATTCACTGCTGCCATTAAAAGAAACAAATGAACACCATGACTCCTTTAAGTGTTTGTGTCAATTCCCCCCCCCCCCCCAAAGCTGTAAACCTAGGGGAAACACTGATCCAGTAAACATAAAAAAAGCTAAATCAATATTTGGTGTGACCAACTTTGCATTCAAAACAGCACCAATTATCCAATGGACACATGGACACAGTTTTTCTTGGTTGTTGGCAGATAGGATGTTCCAAGCTTCTTGGAGAATTCGCCAAAGTTCTTTTATATATTTAGGCCGTCTCAGTTGCTTCTGTCTCTTCATGTAATCCCAGACTGACTCGATGTTCAGTGGGGGTCTCTGTGGGGCCATGCCATCTGTTGCAAGGCTACATGTTCTTCTATTCTATTCTATTCTATTCTATTCTATTCACAGAAGGAATGTTTGGGAGTCTAAAATGTATATTACCTATTGATACACTACATTTAAAGATATAAATAACAATCTTAAGACAAATGTTTATGTTAAACATCTTATGTGCCTAAGACTTTTGCACATTACTGTATATTATTAATCTATTATTTATAAGACATAAATCAGCACATAGGCCTACGTTTGTTATTCAGATGGACTGATTCACAAGAGAAAATACCTGTATATGTCAGATGAAGCATTAAGCTGCGTTCACACTATCAGTGACAAAACAACATAATTTTAACAATTTTAATTGTAAAGACTCTCCATACACACCACTAGCGACCTAACCGCAAACCACTGGCGACATGCAGTGACAAATTAGTGTGAATGCAGCTTCAGAGAGATGGAGATGAGAGGTGTAATTGGTGTTTATAAGGATGATGAATGTAACGAAAATCAGACACAAATTAAGTTCTTGCACTTTGCAGAGCGTCAAAACAGTCGTTTCACTCAGACACTGGGAGGGGCATTTCGGACATTCAGAAAGCATTTACTGATTTTAGCAGACAGAACTAATTTCAGCACTGTAAGTATACTGAAAATACACGTACTCAGCAAAAAAAGAACCGTCTCCTTTTCAGAACACTGTATTTTAAAGTTAATTTGTAAAAATACAAATAACTTAACTGAACTTTATTGTAAAGGGTTTAAAGTTTTCCAAGATTGCTCAATGAACCATAAACAATGAATGAACTTGCACCTGTGGAATGTTCATTGAGACACTAACATTTTACAGACAGTAGGCAATTAAGGTCACGGTTATAAAAACTTAGGACACTAAAGAGGCCTTTCTACTGACTCTGAAAAACACCAAAATAAAGATGCCCAGGGTCCCTGCTCATCTGCATGAACGTGTCTTAGGCATGCTGCATGGAGGTATGAGGACAGCAAATGTGGCCAGGGCAATAAATTGCAATGTCCATACTGTGAGAAGCCTAAGACAGTGCTACAGGGAGACAGGAAGGATAGCGATCATCCTTGCAGTGGCAGACCACGTGTAACAACACCTGCACAGGATCGGTACATCCGAATATCATACCTGCGGGACAGGTATAGGATGGCAACATCTGCTTGAGTTACATAAGGAATGCACAATCCCTCCATAAGTGCTCAGACTGTCCAAAATAAGTTGAGAGAGGCTGGAATGAGGGCTTGTTGGCCTGTTGTAAGGCAGGTCAATACCAAACATCACCGGCAACAACATCACCTATGGGCATAAACCCGCATTCGCTGGACCAGACAGGACAGGCAAAAAGAGCTCTTCACCTACGAGTTACGGCATTGTCTCACCAGGGGTGATGGTCGGACTCATATTTATCATTGAAGGAACGAGCATTACACTGTTGCCTGTACTTTGCAGTGGGATCAATTTGGAGGTAGAGGGTCCGTTATGGTCTGGGGTGGTGTGTCACAGTATCATCGGACTGAGCTTGTTGTCATTGTAGGCAATCTCAATGCTGTGCGTTACATAGAAGTGAATGTAAAATAAAAGTGAATTGAGACTGAAACTAACATTCTCCTTAACATCTCTTTTTGAGTTCCACAGAAGATAGAAAGTCAGACATTAAGGTTCATTAACATTAGATAATGCATTAGCTATCATGAACTAACTATGAACAACATTTTACAGTATTTATCAATTTTAGTTCATGTTACAAGTTACAAAAAAAAAACTATTTTAATTTTTGAACTAATGCTAACATATACACAATTTTATTTTAATGCATTAATATACTGCATGTCAGAATTAACATAAACCAAGAGAAACTCACAAGCTGCTGAACGCAGCACCATGAGTGAAGGCGAGAGGAACAGAGGGTTATGCGATAGTGAGAATTCCCCACATTTTGAAAGTGAAACATGTGGGAATTATTAAAATTGTGCTCAATCTCCACAATCCTGCGCTATTGAGCTAATATTCATTATTGAGATTTTAATCAGGCTACTTGTTCAGTCAGGCAAGTCAAATTCTCTGTAACTTGCCTGACCCAGACAAGCGTTAAGGTCGAGCCCTGTAGCCCATTTCTTACTCCCAAGTTAGGAGCTGGACTAACTGTTTGCTTGATCAATGACAGACAAGGGGCGTATTCGGAGGGATGTTTGAAAACAATGTTTATTTTTGTAATTCCGTTCGTTGGTGTTAATGACACAGAAATTATACACTTCAGCTTTAATGAATTATGTACAAACATGAATTTACAATAAACAAAATTATTTATAAATCCACATTATACAAAATTAATAAATGCTTTACAAATAGTTAATTGTTAGTTTGTTATTTAATGCATTAACTAATGTTAATGAACAGCATACAACTCTTATTGTAAAGTGTTACCAAAAAGACCTACTTCATGAAGATTAATAGTTATGATTTTAATACGTCTCTTGTTTTTAATCTCAGTGGATCAGAAAGAGACTTTAGCACCAATAGTGAGTGCCAAATATAGGTCCTGGAGACCCCACTAAATTTATGATTCAGATGAACTGGAACAGGGAGAGCTTTTTCAGATAATCCCTACAGACAACCTGACACACTTTTACTTCATGTGCACAGCTGAAAACAGCACACACATTCTAAAAGACACCTCCAGGTCCAATGCCATTTCCAACAGCAAGAAATGCCTCGACCAGCTCTGTTTGGAGCAGTTGTCTCCTTTGTGTGTTAGTTCAGTGCACAGGGCAGGGAGATTTATGAAGTGAAAGCAATTTTTACTTCTCATCTGCTGGTTACTGCATTTCTCAGGAGCAACAGAGAGGAACTTAGTATAAGAAAGATATAGTTGGGTGCCCTGAAAGCGCCTTAGATGGCCAGAGATATTTTCAACTTTTTTTTAAAGATTCACCTTTGGCAACATCTACCATGATGATAACAGGCTTTAATTAATAAAATGCCCATGTGACATACACTCACAGAGCACTTAATTAGGAACACCTGTACACCTACTTGTTCATGCGATTATATTAACAGCCAATCATGTGGCAGCAGTGCAATGCATAAAATCATGCAAGTACGAGCCAAAAACTTCCGTTCACATCAAATATAAGAATGGGGGAATTTCTTTTTTTTTTATTTCGATCATGGCATGATTGTTGGTGCAAGGTGGGCTGGTTTGAGTATTTATGTAACTGCTGATCTCCTGGGATTTTCATTCACAATTGTCTCTAAAGATTACTCAGAATGTTGCTAAAACAAAAAACATCCAGTGAGCGGCAGTTCTGCGGATGGAAACACCTTGTTGATGAGAGAGGCCAACAGAGAATGGCCAGACTGGTTTGAGCTAACAAAGGCTACGGTAACTCAGAAAACCACTCTGGACAATTGTAGTGAGCAGAATAGCATTTCAGAATGTACAACACATCAAACCTTGAGGCAGATTGACTACAACAGCAGAAGACCACTTTGAGCACTTTATTAGGCTCATATTGTTCCTAATAAAGTGCTCAGTGAGTTTGTATGATTTTACCTTGTTTTGACACTCCACATCAGTGGGTGAGACAGGGTATATTGATAAAGTGATCTATCAGGAGAAGCGATCTATCTACAGGAGTCTGCAGTTGTATGTAAGTGTGTTTATTTCATTGTTTTTATTGTCGTTAGAGTGGTATTCATTGCTAGATCAGGTGCTGTCTGTTTACTGTCTTGAACGCGGGTCGCTTAAACGTGTGTTTGTGTGTGTGCGCGCTATTTTTGCTTTGACTTGTCCCATAGTTTTCGCTGCTAGATTTGTTTGACTTGTCCCGTAGTATTCGCTGCTAGATTTAGTGTTGTTTATCCAGTGTGTGTACAAGTATCGTCGTTTTAGTGTCTGCAAACAGTGCTTCACTTGTTTTAGAGTATTAATTATTGATAAAGTGTTGCATAATTTATTTGCGGTGTACGGAAGTCAAGTTTGTTCCAGCACTTGTCACCTTGCGTGCCCCTCAGTTTCGGTTTCGGCTGACCACGTGACTAGCTTTGTTGTGCTAAGTAGCATTAAGGCGTGGTTGCTTTTTCCATTGAACGGCTCTTAAAGTGTTTATTTATTGGACTGAATGTTGACGCGGAAGCGGCAGCGGAAGTGGTAGCCCTCGTGTTAAGCCCTCCTCGTGTGAAGACCTACTTGGGTAAAGACCAGCGAGTCTACCTGTGCGAGTCCACCAAGCAAGGACACTGACAAGGCGCCACTCACCAAAGCACTTAAGTATTTTTTATTTATTCTCTTTTATTATTCTACTTATACATACATACTAACATGTCTAGCTCACTAATAACACATGCCTTCAAGCACATCCCTGTTATCTGTTGTAGACCGTTCACAAGATACAGATGCGAGACCAAACGCAACCCTCACAACATACGGCCACTTTGCACTTCAACTCCTGCTCCACTCTCGTTCTCAGTGGGACTCTGGAACTGCCAGTCTGCTGTGAACAAAGATGCCTTCATTCCAGCTTTCGCCACACAGTCCACCCTCAGCATCCTGGCACTGACGGAGACATGGATACGTCCTGAGGATACAGCAACACCTGCTGAACTCTCCAACAACTTCTCCTTCTCTCACACCCCTCGACATACCGGCAGGGGTGGGGGAACAGGTTTGCTCATTCATAATAACTGGACTTTTTCTCCACAGGCTTCACTATGTAACAATACATCCTTTGAATTCCATGCCATTACTACAATGCAACCCACAAAAATACATGTTGTTGTCATCTATCGCCCTCCAGGTCAGCTGACAAGCTTTCTTGAGGAGTTGGATGTCCTACTGTCCTCTTTGCCAGAGGATGGTAGGCCACTTGTGGTTCTTGGCGATTTCAACATACACCAAGACAAGCCCCAGGCCACTGAACTGAATACTCTTCTGGCCTCATTTGACTTGGAAAGACTACACACCACAGCAACTCACAGATCGGGCAACCAGCTGGATCTCGTTTTTACACGTAACTGTATTACCTCAAATATTCTTGTTACTCCATTACATGTCTCTGATCATTACTTTGTCCAATTCAACATGACTCTCCCATCCATAGTAAAACCAACTCCACCTTTGGTTTCCTTTCGCCGTAACCTCCGTTCCCTCTCACCCTCTCGCCTATTAAATGATGTCTCTGCCTCTCTTCCCACAATAAATGTATTTTCCACGCTCAATGTAAACACTGCCACAGACACACTTAGCTCTACCTTAACAACCTGTCTAGACAACATCTGTCCTCTCTCCTCTAGACCAGCACATACTACACCACCCAGCCCCTGGCTGTTTGACGTCATTCGTGAACATCGGACTGATCTCAGGGCAGCCGAGAGGAGATGGGTGAAATCTAAAGATCCAGCCGATCTAGGTAAATATCAACTTCTGCTTGCAACTTTTTCAGATAATTTTAAAGCTGCAAAAACTTCATATTACCAGACCAAGATCAACAGCACCACAGACACTCGTAGCTTGTTTAGAACATTTAACTCACTTCTCTGCCCTCCCCCTCCACCACCTGACACATCACTTACAGCAGATATCGTCGCCACATTTTTTACTAATAAGGTTACAGCCATCAGCAATACATTCATAGCACCACACCCTGTCAAACACCCAACTCCTGTATGCAACTCTTCTCTCTCTCTGTTTTCTCCTTTAACTGACACTGAGGTCTCTAAACTCCTCCTCTCCAACCACCCCACCACCTGACCCCATTCCATCACACCTTCTCCAGGCCATCTCTCCGTCCATCCTACCTGCACTTACACACATAATTAACACATCTCTTCTTGAAGGCACTTTTCCCACTACATTTAAGCAGGCTAGAGTAACCCCACTGCTGAAAAAACCTGCACTTAACCCCACACAGATAGAACACTACAGACCAGTCTCTCTCATCCCATTCATGGCAAAAACACTTGAAAGGGCAGTTTTCAATCAGATCTCTGCCTATCTCTCACAGAACAAGCTGCTGGATGACAATCAGTCAGGCTTCAAAAGTGGACACTCCACTGAGACTGCCCTGCTGTCTGTCACGGAGTTGCTGAGACAGGCGAAAGCTGAATCCAGATCATCAGTTCTGATTCTGCTGGACCTTTCTGCAGCCTTTGACACAGTCAACCATCAGATCCTTCTCTCCACCCTCTCTAAACTGGGCATCACCGGAACTGTGCTTGACTGGTTCAACTCCTATCTCTAAGGTAGGTCTTTCAAGGTAGCCTGGAGAGGTGAGGTATCCAAGCCACATCAGTTACTTACTGGGGTACCTCAGGGATCAGTGCTTGGGCCACTTCTCTTCTCCATATACACAACGTCATTAGGACCCATCATCCAGTCACATGGTTTCTCTTACCACTGCTACGCTGATGACACGCAACTTTACTTGTCTTTCCAGCCCAACAACACCACAGTGACCGCTCGAATCGCTGCCTGTCTGGCTGACATCTCAGCCTGGATGAAGGAACACCCCCTGCAACTCAACCCAGCCAAGACTGAACTCCTTGTCTTTCCAGCCAACCCTGATGTTGAACACAACATCACTGTGCAGCTGGGTCCAACTACAGTGTCGCCTTCCAAAACAGTCAGAAATCTAGGGGTAACCATTGATGACAAGCTAAATTTCACAGATCACATCTCAAAGACTGCAAGATCATGTAGATTTACACTCTACAATATCAGGAAGATAAGACCTTTCCTCTCTGAACATGCCACACAACTGCTTGTTCAGTCACTTGTCATAACTAGACTGGACTACTGTAATGCTCTCTTTGCAGGCCTTCCTGCATGTGCTATTAGACCTCTGCAAATGATCCAGAATGCAGCAGCACGTCTGGTCTTTCATGAACCAAAGAGAGCACATGTTACACCACTCTTTGTCTCTCTCCACTGGCTGCCGGTTCATGCACATATTAAATTCAAGGCCCTGATGCTGGCATACAGAACAATCACTGAGTCTGCTCCAGCATACCTAAAAACATTTATGCAGAGCTACGTTCCCACCAGAAGCCTGCGGTCGGCTAAGGAACGTCGCCTTGTTGTACCAAAACAAAGAGGCACCAAAACACTTTTCCGGACTTTCAGTTTTATCATACCACGTTGGTGGAATGACCTCCCCAACTCAATCCGTGAAGCTGACTCACTCTCTATCTTCAAAAAACGGCTAAAAAAAACATTTTTTCCAAGAGTATTTAACCAGTCGCTAAAAAAAAAAAATTAACTAACAATTCTTGTTGCACTTAAATTGGTTTTGTATACTATTCTGATGATAGTGAAACTTTGTAGTATGGCACTTTTTGTACCACTGTCTCCTTAACATGATTCGCTATGTTTTTTTCCTCTTTTGTAAGTCGCTTTGGATAAAAGCGTCTGCCAAATGAATAAATGTAATGTAAATGTAAATGTAATAAAGTCAAAGATATCTAACATAATGCTAACAGCTACAGAGAAAGACACAATGGTGATTTAAAATAACACTTTAGAGCAATTGGTCGCAACTGGTGGGTGGTGACCCAGCAAGAAAAACAAAAAAAACTTAATGCTAATAGATTAATAATTGTGCATACATAAGCAAATAAGACAGGCTTAACAACTTTTAAAATACAGGAGAAAACACTTCACATAACTTCTGTTGTTGATGTCACAGGCTATGAATTTAAATCAAACTCAACAGTTTTTACACACAAATGCCATGATTGTTGGTGCCAGATGGGCTGGTTTGAGTATTTATGTAACTGCTGATCTCCTTGGATTTTCATGCACAATTGCCTCTAGAGTTTACTCAGAATGGTGCAAAAAACAAAAAACATCCAGTGAGCAGCAGTTCTGCAGATGGAAATGCCTTGTTGATGATAGAGGTCAACGGAGAATGGCCTGACTGGTTCGAGCTGACCACTCTGTACAATTGTGAGCAGAATAGCATCTCAGAATGCATAACACATTTAACCATGAGGCGGATAGGCTACAGCAGCAGAAGACCATGTTGGAAACTTTATTAGGACCATAGTGTTCTTAATAGAGTGTTCAGTGAGTTTATTTTGTGTATATGTATTTTTCATAAAGCCGCCACAATGTATTTTCAGTTACAAATATATATTATGGTTTGACAGCTTGAATTAAACCTATTTAAGGCTAAATACCATTTAATTCACTTTGCAGTTACATTAGTTTCATACACTAACCTGCAAACTCAATGTCACTGTTTATTCTTAAAGTACAAATCATCTCCGATGAAAATAAGGTGCTTTTCAAACGGTTCGGAGACCTTAAGAGTTACATTCATTCAAAACAGATGTCAGTTAAGCCATTAACTGATTAGGCAGCAAGGTAGCAAGTCAGCAGCGGAAAAAGCGCTTCACATGTGCTATAAGTAAATGTCTTATTCATTATGCACTGTATGTACAATTGGTACGATTCTATATTTTTTGCAAATGCAATTGCTAATGTGGACATGCCATTTCCTTCTTCCTAATATATTAACAATTTCTTCATGTGCAAATAAATAACTACAATTTGATGACTAAACAGAAATCTGAAGGAACTGCAATCTACCATTTAAAATAGAATATTTTTTTTTTGTTTTCTGTGAAAACTAAAATATAGTGCTAAATAAAAGTTTATTATAATTTTTTTGCAATTTTATGTTTGTTATTTAATATATTTTTAAGGCTGACCCCTTAAAAACCCCTTATTGGTCAACCAAGCCATTTGGGGTTTCTCATGTGAGTGGACTGACTCGCTGAACATACACTCGACAGTCGGAGGAAGCTGTGTGCCATTTTTGTTTCTTTTTGTGTTGGTTCCACCTAGCAGCTGGAGTTTGTTTTGTGGAATAACACTTCTCCTTCAAAAACGTTTGCATTGACGGACAATCACTTTTGGATTCCTAGCCAGAATGAGAGTGATGCTGGGGATGGCCGTAAAATATCTACATGCCCACACAAAGGATGTCTTTTTTAATGGATTGAGCAAATTATGGTGTATTTTTTATGCTGCCTCCGAGTGAATTTGACCCATGACCATCCCAGGAACAGGGACACCTCTTTTGTTTCTTTTTGTGCTGATTCCGCCTAGTGGCTGGAGTTTGTTTTATGGAATAACACGGCTTTGGGACAGTTGTGGATGAATCTGTTCATTCCTTGTGCTTATGCCTCCTGTTGGCTGGAGTTTGTTTTGTGGAGTATTTTTGTGGGACATTGGAAGGATTACGTCATCTGTTGCACGCATAAACAGCCAGCTCACTGAACACTTGTTTGTCTGTCCAAGGAAACTGAAATGGCTTTTTATCATTTGGAATTTGTTTTGTGGAGGAATACACCTCTGAGACAGTTCTGTGAATTAATCTACATGTTCTTTGTGTTTATTCTGGGAATGTTGGGGTTTGTTTTATAAAGTATTTTCCGTTATGTAATTTTTCCTTACAAAATTTGTGCAGAAGCATCAGACTTGAGCAATCCAATGGCAAAATTGTCGAGGGGACTCTCATAGGTGAACATGGACCTTTTGAGTTTAGAGGGATTGACGCCAGTTTGCGCTGTTGTGCACGGGGTTAATGCGCATGTTTTTCTTTTTTCTGTTTGTTTGGTTCGGGGTTTGATTGTTGCACTAATGTTGGAATGTGGTCTGTATTTTGTAATCTTGTTTTTGACACTATTTATTTAGTCTATTATATCAAAATGTTAAATGTTAATATGAGTGGGTTATCTTTCTCCACATGGAATCTGAATGGTTAGGGCACCCCATAAAAAGAAGGAAGGTTATTATTTTCTTAAACGTAAGAAATGTGATATAGTGTTTCCTGCAGGAAGCTGAAAAAAATTGGGAAGATCTTGAGTGCTGGCTCAAGTAAGAGTAGGGGAGTAATTACATTGATAAGAAAACATCTACAATTCAAATTTCTCAAACAAATTAAAGATAAATTAGGGAGAATCATTATTGTCACCACCAGTGCAGAGCTTGCTCAATATTGGCAGCAGGTTGGTGTAAGTGCATCTGCACGCACAGTGAGGCGAAGACTTTTGGACAATGACCTGGTGTCAAGAAGGGCAGCAAAGAAGCCACTTCTCTCCAAGAAAAACTAAAAGGACATACTGATTCTACAGGAAGTTCAAGGATTGGACAGCAGAAGATTGGCGCAAAGTTATTTTCTCTGATAAAGCCTCCTTCCGACTGTGTAGGACATCTGGAAAATAGATAGTCCGGAGAAGAAAAGGTGAACGCTACCATGAGTCCTGTGTTATGCCTACAGTGAAGCATCCTGAGACCATCCATGTGTGGGGTTTGTTTTCATCCAAGGGAGTGGGCTCTCTCACAATTCTGCCCAAAAACACTGCCATGAATAAAGAATGGTATAAAAACGTCCTACAAGAGCAACTTCTCACAATGATCAAGGAGCTATTTGGTGATGATTTGTGCATTTTCCAACATGATGGAGCACCATGTCACAAGGCAAGATCATTACATTAAAATTTGGATCTGTGGCCAGGCAACTCTCTGGATCTTAATCCCACACAGAAATTGGGGTAAATCCTCAAAAGGCGAGTAGATAAGCAGAAGCCCAAAAATTGTGATCAACTCCGAGCACTAATAAGGCAAGTATGGATTGCCATCAGTCCAGGATTTGGCCCAGAAGCTGATATCCAGCATGCCAGAGCAAATTGCAGAGGTTAAGAAGAACAAGGGTCAACACTGTAAATATTGACTCTTTGCATATATTGAGTGTTTTTGCCAAAACACTGGACTGGTTTATTTCACATAAAAAGCCTTTAAAACTTGTGAAATGCTTATCATTGTTTCCAGTATACCATAGAAACATGTGAAAAAATAATCTACAAATTCCGAAGCAGCAAACTTTGCAAAGCACAAAATTTTTGTCACTGCCAATACTTTTGTCCATGGCTGTAGACAGTTCAAAAGATCATTAGTCACTATGTGCAGTTTTGACTTAAGTATTTCCAAAGTATGAAACCAAAAGGCATCTTGAATCTGAAGACTGTTGCATAAAATTCAGAGCAAACTATCTTCAAAGATGAGCACAAGTGAACAATGCCACACTTTTCAAATATCCATGAGAGAGAGAGAGAGAGAGAGTGAGAGTGATAGTGTGAGAGAGAGAGAGAGAAAAGTGAGGGTGTTTGTTTTAGAACACTCTTTTTCCACAGACACAAAGTCAGATTGGAGACCGTAAAAGGGCAAACCCAGTTTCCCAGTTTTTATTTTCTGTCTGAATGCCAAACCTCAAACCCCAAGTCTTTCTCCTCTTACACTCACAAGTTCTCTCTCGCACACGCACATGCATATACACATACACATAATGACATGGAAACAGAGAAGGAATTTAAGCTGGTGAGTGGACTGAAACCTGTATCTATATGAAACTTCCCACACAGAGTTATCAAGCCGAGCTCAACGTGACTAATTATCTCTGTCAGAGCCATAGCCTAGTCGGCTGCGCTCATGACGTGAGGTGCTGATGTATCGTGGGTGACCAGAGGTTGATTCCCGGCTCGTGAGGTTCTTTTCCCGATCCTATTCCCACTCTTCTCCCTCTCATTTCCTGTTACCTCTCTACTTTCCCTATCCCAGTAAAAAGCCAAAAGACCTTAAGAGAAAACATTTCTGTCATTTTTACTCTCTCAAGCACTGTTATCGCCAAACTACAGCCGAGCGATTAATCAAAATAATATTTAAATCACAATATGACCTAGTGCGATTACCAAACCACAAGGGCTGCGATCTAATTAAATAAATTTACTGTATATGCGCAGCTATGTTCTCAGTCCAGTATTTGTACACACTTGAGGCTCATTATACGGTGTTTTAAGTGGTTTATCAGAGTGGTTCTGTTCTGTCTGTATATTACATATATTCTAAGCATGCATGAGACTCATGATACAGTGTTTTCAGAGTAGTTTTGTGCTAGATACACACAACTTCCCTCTCGTATCAGAGTTAACAGATATGCTCCGAGTTTGGTTCGGTGTGCTAAAATGCGCTGCGCATGATATATTTATAGCACTCTAGATTCAGTAATTGCACATTTGCGTAAGTCTCAATATGCTTGTCTAAAGTAACCCCATAAAACCAGAATTTTGTGCACTGAAGTGTGAGTAAGAAGATTTAATTGCATTGAAAGGGACATTGGTCCATTTAGCTACAAACAAACCAAACCAAATTAGAGAGAGATGCCATTAGCTGCATTTCCACTATCGGGCCAAATAACGGCATGCTAATGTGTGCTAGGGCCTTTTGCGATCCCACTGTCACTTCTGGGGCTTCGTCGTGCTGCCTCTGTGTTTTCTCAGGGCCTGCCGATAACTCTTGGGAAAACCAGACCAATGGGGGATTGAAGTGGGGTCAATGTTAAAAGGCGGAGTTTCACCGAACTTGCTAGATTGTGTATCCAGTGCACAGTGGTAGAAGTTTGGGCAAAAAAAAATTGGGTACTGTACAAATTCGTTAAAACACACAATGGACAAATCGGTGCCCAAAAAAATTACTTTTTCATTGTTCGAGGTCATGGATTGTGTGCTAGGACATCATCCTGCTGTTAGTGGAGAGACCACTCAGGACACCATGGCAGTTACAGTCGGTGAGTTGTCAACACCAACTTATCTTTCTAGCTAGCTACTATATAAACTATATATAAACTTGATTTTCTTGATAAATAGATGACATGATACCTCAGCTTGACATTCGCTCTTGCTTGTGAAATGTGTCGGCTGTACAGCGTTGGCACCAGGGTGGCATGTTAAGGGTGGGTTTTAGGGCAACGCTGCAGGGCTATTGACTCGGTGGTGGGAACAGCAATCCATTTGGATTTGTTGTTCAAGGCTATTTGCCTCAGCTGGCCATTTGATAGTCCTGGCTCGATAGTGGAAAAGTGGCTATTGAGAACTTGAGTCTGCCCTTATGGCCTGTAACTCAGTCGCCCAAGAGCAGAGCCAAGAAAGAGTCAGAGACATGAGAGAGAAAAACTCGGAGAGGAAAAAAGCCCAGAGCATAAGTTACAATCTTGTTTTATCCTATCCTTGACCATGCCAATACACCTCAGCCAACAGGCTAATAGATCACTATCTCTGTATGTCTTGGAATGGAGGAGGGGGACTGTTTTCACAAAGGAATTATGGTTGTAACACAGAAATGAATTTATTTGTTCATTTTCAATCCTACAGTCTCCCATTGGCACCGTCGGACACAGCCAAGTTCAAAGGTGGCACAGTCCATTAGAATACGCTTTCAGTTATGTGCAGATGTCATCTTCAGATTTTCAGTCAAGACTTGTTGCAACAACTGCTGGTCAGTCTAAAAGTCTTGTTCTCCCTTCAGCACTGCGTAGGAGTGCTTTATTGTTATTAAACATTTTCAACATAATCTATGTCTAGTTTCTAACACTGTGCAAACTACTTACTTCATAGTGCTACATATTGCATTACAATAAGGTCATATTACAGTTCTGAACAAAGCTCTCCCACATTATTAGCTATTCTAACTGCACTTTTTTTCGACATTGGTATAAGTATCAGAAGGAGGTCACACACTACCTTGGTGTTAACATTTCTTTAGTCACCTTGGCATTCCTATAGCTTGAACCACTGTAGTTGAAAATAGGGCTGCAACTAACAATTATTATGAAAATAGACTAATCTAATGATTATTAGAACATCAGGTGATTATTGCAAAGATTAATCATTTGTTCTTAACCGACTATTCAGTGTCTTGTTTTCCATTTAAAATTATAAAAAAATATTATTTAAACAGGATACATTTACTTGAAAAGCAACATGTACAATATTTAGACTTGTTGTTTGAGAATGTATTTTGAATATAAAAGGAATTTTAAGTGTATTTTTTCACTCGTTTATACTTCTGCCAGTGCAGTAAAGACTAAATATACTCATATTCAAGATACATTCTCTGAAAGCAAGTCTAAATATTATATATTGCTTCTCAAGTAACTGAATCTTGTCTTTTTAGATATTTTAAAATATTAAATATTATATTCAACATTCTCAGATAACAATTTTTTTCTTCTGCAGTACAGCTCCTAAAGTAAATGCACACAAGGAGTTTTAGATATTTATATTGAAAAACAAACCAAAAAAAGACAAAATCTAAAAACATATTTTTTTTTGCATTGTATAATGGGCTAAAACTACACACTCTCACCTTTTTGGTCACTTCGATGAATCTTTAATTCACAAAAAACAAACTCCCTCTTCTTAATAGAGCTTGAGTCAGAGAATTTCTTCACGATAAGATTCACACCATGGCACATATAATATGATACACTATGTCGCAAACCATCACGCTATAATCCAACTGCTGCAAGCGAGCGTGAGGGATGAGTGTGTGCGCGAGAGTCAGTGTATCAGCCGGGAGAAGTTTGAAATTCTCTTGCGCTGTTATTCACACGACTCATATAAGCAGCTATGATCGCACAGAGAAATGCCAGTTTTGGAGTGCATGCTTAATTATACAACCCGTTTCCTTATTATTTAAACTTTAATAAAGGATCCATTAAATATATAATGCCGGGGTGTTTCCTTTAAGATGCTCTGACAGGCAAGTTTTTCTCAAGCTGAATGTCAGGTACGGCGCCGCTTTATTTCACATCAAGACCGACACTGCTTCTATATTTTTTTTTTGTATTAGAATTCCCTTATACCTTGCAATCTACATCACCTTAAATTGTTTGGAAAGTTTGGAGTGCGTCTGAACTATTCTTTCTTCCTCCTCAATCAAGCGCGAGCTGAAATGCTACACTGCCGCGTCATCATTAGCATTTCATTTCATGTTGCATTAAAAGAGATCAAACGACTATTCAACAACGGAAATTTTTGTCGACCATTTTTATTGTCCATGTTGTCGATCATGCCGACTAATCGTTTCAGCCCTAGCTGAAAAACCCATCTCACAGGGTCCAACATCTCCAAGATAAAAAAGACAGCCTAAATTATTATTGATATTTTGATAGCACAATAAACTGCATCTGAGATTTCACTCAATTTGGACTGTTATAGCCTCTGTGACAGGGCCATCTGGTCAGAGTAAAAAAACAAAAAAAGACTAAGAGAACGAACGAAGGAATGCATGCGCACGCACGCACAAACACACACAACTATAAGCCGATTGATCTGCTATCAGCTGTCTTCAGCTTTCTATATTGCTCCTGAACAACCATCTAAATCGACCAATTCTTCAATTTGGCAATTCAAATCAAACATTTAGGCCCTAAATGTTTCAATTTACGACCAAATGGCTACCTAGTAATTTAAGTTTGGAGCCCTGTTTAATATTTCTCTATATTGCTTGTGACATCCTTTCCACACTGTTATGGGAACAGTGGAGTACTGGACATTTTGCAACCAAACAGTTTAGTACATCAAGAACTAAGGCACAAAGGTCTTGACATTGCCTCATTTTTGGTGATTGAAATGATTATGCAACAGAATAGAATTCAAAACATTATAGCACTACTCCCCCAGTCAAGTAGACTTCATCCTAAAAGTTGCAAGGTGTATGCCTGCTGTCATATGATTTACATCTGGATGAGAGAAGATGTAGAATTTTTTAGTGTCTAATAATAAAAATCCCTCAAAGCTCTTATTCAAGAAATGACATTTGCAGTGGGTTTACTATGCAAAGCAAAAAAATAAAACGAAACTACAAAACAAAAATAACTCAAATAATAAAAAAAAAAAAATGGTGTAAACATTTCTATGTCCATATTATTGTATTTTTTTCAATGAAACACAAAAAGATGTTGGCAGAATGTCAGAGCTACTGTTTTCCATATACCTGTAAGAAAGTGGATGATGCTTTATTCTGCCAAGCTCCAAAGATCTCCAGAGGGGAAGATTATCATTAACATGCACAAGATCCATGTTCTACTTTCATGAAACTTTCATGGTTCTTTTTTGTCCTTCACCATTGACTTTCTTCATCTAGAAGAGCAGCTCAGGCATTCTGCCTTACATCTCATTTTGTCTTTAACGGAAGAAAGAAATATGTGGTCAGAATGACATGAGGGTGTGTAAAATGACAATAAACTTACAATTTTTGAGAAAACTATTCCAATTAAAATGTATGTGTTTTTGTAGGGTGCCCGACATCCAGAATAAAATCCATTGGGAATAGTAAGGTTGTGGGGTAAATGGAATTCACAGCAAGGTAAATAATCACACCAATGAGTCCAAATAATCCTTAAGTCTCTGACGATATCAAAATATTAGTAGTAAGTACCAATACCAGTAAAATGTCACAATTCTTGATTCCAATTTTGTTACTAAAGCAAAACTATCATATGCTATTAAACACACTTTTTTTGAATATTTAGAATGTTTTAATACCAATGTAAATAATAAATTAAAATAACTGCATCCTTCAAAAGTATGGCACTATGACACGTTTATTCCATGTTTTGAGTTTAATTCAACTTCAGCATCAAAATTGTGTCTAATCAAAATAATTCATAAAACTCCAATAAAATAAATAGAACAATTGCTTTTTAACATACCATTGCATTTTTTTTATCATATAAATTCCATCTGTAAAGGTTCTCACAGTCACAGAATAATCTAAATCACAACATTGGTCATATTTTTTGGTCAAATAAAGTGCATTAAAGAGAAGGTTCCATTGTAAGATCTCCAGATGGTTTAGTAGCATCAGGAAGACACTGATCTATAAGATGGAATCGCCATCACTGCATTAAGCACTGAATGTGTGCGTGTGCGCGAGACAGCAGGGCTGAGAAAAAGAGAGAGCAAGAGAGACTCCTTGTGTGAGCATGCTTGTGTGTTTGTGTGCAAGAACAAAACAAACTAGATTAAAAAGTTTGAGTACAAACTTTAGGTTGGCTTGAGAAAGCCTAGCATAAAGTTTGAAGTAGTTGTAAAAGTTTGAAGATTTACGGTTTCTAGTTTGATGTAATTATAAGTAGTAGTTTTCAAAGTTCAAAGTTTAGAGATTATAAATCCATTCAGTCTATCAAATAGATTAGATAGATAGATAGATAGATAGATAGATAGATAGATAGATAGATATTGACCCTCAGATAGATAGATAGATAGATATTGACCCTCAGATAGATAGATAGATAGATAGATAGAGTATGACCCATAGATAGATAGATAGATAGATAGTTATTGACCATCAGATAGATAGATAGATAGATAGATAGATAGATAGATAGTTATTGACCATCAGATAGATAGATAGATAGATAGATAGACAGATATTGACCATTAGATAGATAGATAGATAGATAGATAGATATTGATCCTCAGATAGATAGATAGATATTGACCCTCAGATAGATAGATAGAAAGATAGAAAGATAGATAGATAGATATTGACCGTCAGATATATAGATAGATAGATAGTCATTGACCCTGAGATATAGATAGATAGAGTATGAACCACAGATAGATAGATAGATAGATAGTTATTGACCCGCAGATAGCTAGATAGATAGATAGATTGTCATTGACCCTTAGATAGATAGATATTGACCGTCAGATATATAGATAGACAGATAGTCATTGACCCTGAGATATAGATAGATAGAGTATGACCCACAGATAGATAGATAGATAGTTATTGACCCGAAGATAGTTAGATAGATAGATAGATAGATAGATAGATATTGACCCTCAGATAGATAGATAGATAGATAGATAGATATTGACCATCAGAAAGATAGATAGATAGATAGATAGATAGATAGATAGATATATCATTTTTTACTTGGTTGCTAGGGTAACCCAATCTGGTTGCTAGGCAGTTTCCAGGGTGATCCTTATCAAGCCTCCTTTTCATTCTGAGTGAATAAAGTCAACCCGGAAGTCTCTATGATTTTCTGTTGTATAGATATGTGATTTGTTACTTGGTTGCTAGGGTAACCATATCTGGTTGATAGGCAGTTACCAGAGTGATATATATCAAGGCTACTTTCCATCTTGAGTAAAATAAGTGAAACAGGAAGTCTCTACGATTTTCTGGTGCAGAGTTATGTGATTTGTTACTTGGTTGCTAGGGTAAGCCCTTGTCGTTGCTAGGCAGTTACCAGAGTGATACTTATCAAGCCTCCTTTCCATCCTGAGTGAATTATGTCAACCCGGAAGTCTCTACGATTTTCTGGTGCAGAGATATGTGATTTGTTACTTGGTTGCTAGGGTAACCGCATCTGGTTGCTAGGCAGTTACCAGAGGGATACATATCAAGGCTACTTTCCATCCTGAGTTAAATAAGTGAAACAGGAAGTCTCTATGATTTTCTGGTGCAGAGATATGTGACTTGTTACTTGGTTGCTAGGGTAAACACATCTGGTTGCTAGGCAGTTACCAAAGTGATACTCATAAGGCTCCTTGCAATCCTGTGTGAAATATGTCAACCCCTAAGTCTCTACGATGTTCTGGTTCAAAGATATGTGATTTGTTACTTGGTTGCTAAGGTAACCCTGTCTGGTTGCTATGCAGTTACCAGAGTGATACATATCAAGGCTACTTTCCATCCTGAGTGAAATAAGTGAAACAGGTAGTCTCTACGATATACTGGTGCAGAGATATGTGATTTGTTACTTGGTTGCTAGGGTAACCCCGTCTGGTTGCTAGGCAGTTACCAGAGTGATACATATCAAGGCTACTTTCCATCCTGAGTGAATAAAGTCAACCCGGAAGTCTCTATGATTTTCTGTTGCAGAGATATGTGATTTGTTACTTGGTTGCTAGGGTAATCACATCTGGTTGCTAGGCAGTTACCAGAGTGATACATATCAAGGCTACTTTCCATCCTGAGTGAAATAAGTCAACCCGGAAGTCTCTCTGATTTTCTGTTGCAGAGATATGTGATTTGTTACTTGGTTGCTAGGGTAATCACATCTGGTTGCTAGGCAGTTACCAGAGTGATACATATCAAGGCTACTTTCCATCCTGAGTGAAATAAGTGTAACAGGAAGTCTCTACGATTTTCTGGTGCAGAGATATGTGATTTGTTAGTTGGTTGCTAGGGTAACCCCATCTGGTTGCTAGGCAGTTACCAAGGTGATACTCATAAGGCTCCTTGCAATCCTGTGTGAAATATGTCAACCCCTAAGTCTCTACGATGTTCTGGTTCAAAGATATGTGATTTGTTACTTGGTTGCTAAGGTAACCCTGTCTGGTTGCTATGCAGTTACCAGAGTGATACATATCAAGGCTACTTTCCATCCTGAGTGAAATAAGTGAAACAGGTAGTCTCTACGATTTTCTGGTGCAGAGATATGTGATTTGTTACTTGGTTGCTAGGGTAACCCCGTCTGGTTGCTAGGCAGTTACCAGAGTGATATATATCAAGGCTACTTTCCATCCTGAGTGAATAAAGTCAACCCGGAAGTCTCTATGATTTTCTGTTGCAGAGATATGTGATTTGTTACTTGGTTGCTAGGGTAATCACATCTGGTTGCTAGGCAGTTACCAGAGTGATACATATCAAGGCTACTTTCCATCCTGAGTGAAATAAGTCAACCCGGAAGTCTCTCTGATTTTCTGTTGCAGAGATATGTGATTTGTTACTTGGTTGCTAGGGTAATCACAGCTGGTTGCTAGGTAGTTACCAGAGTGATACATATCAAGGCTACTTTCCATCCTGAGTGAAATAAGTCAACCCGGAAGTCTCTCTGATTTTCTGGTGCAAAGATATGTGATTTGTTACTTGGTTGCTAGGGTAACCCCATCTGGTTGCTAGGCAGTTACCAGAGTGATACATATCAAGGCTACTTTCCATCCTGAGTGAAATAAGTGAAACAGGAAGTCTGTATGATTTTCTTGTGCAGAGATATGTGATTTGTTACTTGGTTGCTAGGGTAACCCCATCTGGTTGCTAGGCAGTTACCAGAGTGATACATATCAAGGCTACTTTCCATCCTGAGTGAAATAAGTGAAACAGGAAGTCTGTATGATTTTCTGGTGCAGAAATATGTGATTTGTTATTTGGTTGCTAGGGTAACCCTGTCTGGTTGCTATGCAGTTACCAGGGTGATACTTATCAAGCCTCCTTTCCATACTGAGTGAATCAAGTCAACCTGGAAGCTACTATACTGTGGCTATGAAGATTTTAGGTCATTACTTATTGGCTGCTTGATAAAAGAAATCCTCTGAGGGAGAGAGAGAGGGAGAGACGCAGGGCTGACAGGCCCTTTTTCGTCTGTGTGTGTGAAAACGTCAGTTGGGATTTAAATTTCTGAACATTCCGCAATGTTAATCAATGGGAGTTTTTCCGAGTTTTGATCGTCATTTTTAGGAAAACCGTAAGTCCGATCAGTTAGAAAAGATATAGCACACTATTCGGGATTAGTCTGAAGGTCTGTGCCGAGTTTGGTGCATGTAGCTTAAAAGCTCTAGGAGGAGTTACATTTAGAAATTTAGTCTCAGAATAATAATAATAACTAGATTAAAAAGTTTGAGTACAAACTTTAGGTTGGCTTGAGAAAGCCTAGCATAAAGTTTGAAGTAGTTGTAAAAGTTTGAAGATTTACGGTTTCTAGTTTGATGTAATTATAATTAGTAGTTTTCAAAGTTCAAAGTTTAGAGATTATAAAACCATTCTGTCTATCAAATAGATTAGATAGATAGATAGATAGATAGATAGATAGATAGATAGATAGATAGATAGATAGATAGATAGATAGATAGATATTGACCCTCAGATAGATAGATAGATAGATAGATAGAGTCTAACCCATAGATAGATAGATAGATAGATAGATAGATAGATAGAGAGTATGACCATCAGATAGATAGATAGATAGATAGATAGATATTGACCATCAGATAGATAGATCGATAGATAGATAGATAGATAGTTATTGACCATCAGATAGATAGATAGATAGATAGATAGATAGATAGATAGATATTGATCCTCAGATAGATAGATAGATATTGACCCTTAGATAGATAGATAGATAGATAGATAGATAGATAGTCATTGACCCTTAGATAGATAGATAGATATTGACCGTCAGATATATAGATAGATAGTCATTGACCCTGAGATATAGATAGATAGAGTATGACCCACAGATAGATAGATAGATAGTTATTGACCTGCAGATAGTTAGATAGATAGAAATTGACCCTCAGATAGATAGATAGATAGATAGATATTGACCCTCAGAAAGATAAATAGATAGATAGATAGATAGATAGATAGATAGACAGATAGATATATCATTTTTTACTTGGTTGCTAGGGTAACCCAATCTGGTTGCTAGGCAGTTTCCAGGGTGATCCTTATCAAGCCTCCTTTTCATTCTGAGTGAAAAAGTCAACCCGGAAGTCTCTATGATTTTCTGTTGCATAGATATGTGATTTGTTACTTGGTTGCTAGGGTAACCATATCTGGTTGATAGGCAGTTACCAGAGTGATATATATCAAGGCTACTTTCCATCTTGAGTAAAATAAGTCAAACAGGAAGTCTCTACGATTTTCTGGTGAAGAGATATATTATTTGTTACTTGGTTGCTAGGGTAACCCCATCTGGTTGCTATGCAGTTACCAGGGTGATACTTATCAAGCCTCCTTTCCATCCTGAGTGAATTATGTCAACCCGGAAGTCTCTACGATTTTCTGTTGCAGAGATATGTGATTTGTTACTTGGTTGCTAGGGTATCCCTGTCTGGTTGCTATGCAGTTACCAGGGTGATACTTATCAAGCCTCCTTTCCATCCTGAGTGAAATAAGTGAAACAGGAAGTCTCTACGATTTTCTGGTGCAGAGATATGTGATTTGTTAGTTGGTTGCTAGGGTAACCCCATCTGGTTGCTAGGCAGTTACCAAGGTGATACTCATAAGGCTCCTTGCAATCCTGTGTGAAATATGTCAACCCCTAAGTCTCTACGATGTTCTGGTTCAAAGATATGTGATTTGTTACTTGGTTGCTAGGGTAACCGCATCTGGTTGCTAGGCAGTTACCAGAGGGATACATATCAAGGCTACTTTCCATCCTGAGTGAAATAAGTGAAACAGGAAGTCTCTATGATATTCTGGTGCAGAGATATGTGATTTGTTACTTGGTTGCTAGGGTAAACACATCTGGTTGCTAGGGAGTTACAAAAGTGATACTCATAAGGCTCCTTGCATCCTGTGTGAAATATGTCAACCCGGAAGTCTCTACGATGTTCTAGTTCAAAGATATGTGATTTGTTACTTGGTTGCTAAGGTAACCCTGTCTGGTTGCTATGCAGTTACCAGAGTGATACATATCAAGGCTACTTTACATCCTGAGTGAAATAAGTCAACCCGGAAGTCTGTATGAATTTCTGGTGCAGAGATATGTGATTTGTTATTTGGTTGCTAGGGTAACCCTGTCTGGTTGCTATGCAGTTACCAGGGTGATGCATATCAAGGCTACTTTCCATCCTGTGTGAAATATGTCAACTCCTAAGTCTCTACGATGTTCTGGTTCAAAGATATGTGATTTGTTACTTGGTTGCTAGGGTAACCACATCTGGTTGCTAGGCAGTTACCAGAGTGATACATATCAAGCCTCCTTTCCATCCTGAGTGAAATAAGTGAAACAGGAAGTCTCTACGATTTTCTGGTGCAAAGATATGTGATTTGTTACTTGGTTGCTAGGGTAACCCCATCTGGTTGCTAGGCAGTTACCAAGGTGACAGCCAACAGTGCTCCTTGCCATCCTGAGTGAAATAAGTCAACCCGGAAGTCTCTGTGATTTTCTAGTACAGAGATATGTGATTTGTTTCTTGGTTGCTAGGGTAACCCCATCTGGTCGCTAGGCAGTTACCAAGGTGACAGCCAACAATGCTCCTTGCAATCCTGAGTGAAATAAGTCAACCCAGATTTCTCTGTGATTTTCTAGTACAGAGATATGTGATTTGTTTCTTGGTTGCTAGGGTAACCCCATCTGGTTGCTAGGCAGTTACCAAGGTGACAGGCAACAATGCTCCTTGCCATCCTGAGTGAAATAAGTCAACCCGGAAGTCTCTACGTCATTCTGATCCTAAGATACACATCTTAGTGATTTTGAATGGATGTCAATGGTTCTTTGTTGCTAGGGTGCTTTAAATGGTTGCTAGGGCGTGGCTAAGTAGTTGACATGATGAAAGCTGAAGACTGATTACTCACCCAATGAAAACAAAGCAACTATCATGTCTCTAGGACATTCTGATCTGAAGATATCTTACTGTAAATGAAATCAATAAATGTGGTTGCTAGGGTGCTCTAAATTGTTGCTAGGGAGTGGCTTGGCAGCTGCCAATGATGAATCTCCAAAGGCTGCTTGTCAATATGAATGATATAAACCAACTCCCATGCTTCTGTGACATTCAGAATGGAAGATATCTCTCTTTGGATTTTGGTTGCTAAGGTGCTCGAAAATGGTTGCTAGGGAGGGGCTAGGAAGTGTTGAGGGGATTCATGATTGGCTGTTTTACTGCCCCAAGTCAAACGAGACCACCCTCGTGTTTGTATGATAATTCAGTCCGGAGAAATCCCTTTGATCTTTTTCAAAGGAAGTCTATGGGAATTGTTGCTAAGGTGCTGTAAATGGTTGCTAGGGCGTGGCTTGATAGCTTCACAATGATCCTGAGAGACTGATTGGTCGTCTGAGTAAAATGAGCCCGCCCCCTTGTCTGTAAGACACTGTGATCCAGAGTTATGTTCAATACAAAATCTACCATAGACTTAACATTGGGGCAAATTTGGGCAGCTCCTGCCCCCCAGGGGTGCAACTTTTACCCCATTGTGAGGTACGTTCTCACAGAGCCTGTCAGCCTCTTCAAATGAGGTAAATCACAAGTCTCTGCGAAATTCTCGCTCTGAGCTATGACTCGTCAAAATTCGGCTCAATGTTAAGTCAATGGGATTGTTTGCCCAATTTTTTGCCCCTGGGGCAAACACCGTACCCCCGATCGCTTATAAAAGTCATAGCACACCATTCCCAAATAATCCGCACGATTTGACGCCTCATTCGTGGGTCAGCGACCAAAAATTTTTTCAAAAAATTCCATTGACTTACATTGGGGCAATTTTGGGCAGCTCCTGCCCCCCAGGGGTAAAACTTTTACCCCATTGTGAGGTATGTTCTCACAGAGCCTGTCAGCCTCTTCAAATGTGGTAAATCACATGTCTCTGCGAAATCCTCGCTCTGAGCTATGACTTTTCAAAGTTCGGCTCAATGTTAAGTCAATGGGATTTTTTGCCCAATTTTTTGCCCCTGGGGCAAACACCGTACCCCCGATCGCTTAGAAAAGATATAGCACACTATTCGGGATTAGTCTGAAGGTCTGTGCAGAGTTTGGTGCATGTAGCTTAAAAGCTCTAGGAGGAGTTAGATTTAGAAATTTAGTCTCAGAATAATAATAATAATAATAATAAGTTTAAATAGGATTTCAGTAAGTTGGCTTTCTCAAGCCAACCTAACTAGATTAAAAAGTTTGAGTACAAACTTTAGGTTGGCTTGAGAAAGCCTAGCATAAAGTTTGAAGTAGTTGTAAAAGTTTGAAGATTTACGGTTTCTAGTTTGATGTAATTATAAGTAGTAGTTTTCAAAGTTCAAAGTTTAGAGATTATAAATCCATTCAGTCTATCAAATAGATTAGATAGATAGATAGATAGATAGATAGATAGATAGATAGATATTGACCCTCAGATAGATAGATAGATAGATATTGACCCTCAGATAGATAGATAGATAGATAGATAGATAGATAGAGTATGACCCATAGATAGATAGATAGATAGATAGTTATTGACCATCAGATAGATAGATAGATAGATAGATAGATAGATAGATAGATAGATAGATAGATAGTTATTGACCATCAGATAGATAGATAGATAGATAGATAGACAGATATTGACCATTAGATAGATAGATAGATAGATAGATAGATATTGATCCTCAGATAGATAGATAGATATTGACCCTCAGATAGATAGATAGAAAGATAGAAAGATAGATAGATAGATATTGACCGTCAGATATATAGATAGATAGATAGTCATTGACCCTGAGATATAGATAGATAGAGTATGAACCACAGATAGATAGATAGATAGTTATTGACCCGCAGATAGCTAGATAGATAGATAGATTGTCATTGACCCTTAGATAGATAGATATTGACCGTCAGATATATAGATAGACAGATAGTCATTGACCCTGAGATATAGATAGATAGAGTATGACCCACAGATAGATAGATAGATAGTTATTGACCCGAAGATAGTTAGATAGATAGATAGATAGATAGATATTGACCCTCAGATAGATAGATAGATAGATAGATAGATATTGACCATCAGAAAGATAGATAGATAGATAGATAGATAGATAGATAGATAGATAGATAGATATATCATTTTTTACTTGGTTGCTAGGGTAACCCAATCTGGTTGCTAGGCAGTTTCCAGGGTGATCCTTATCAAGCCTCCTTTTCATTCTGAGTGAATAAAGTCAACCCGGAAGTCTCTATGATTTTCTGTTGCATAGATATGTGATTTGTTACTTGGTTGCTAGGGTAACCATATCTGGTTGATAGGCAGTTACCAGAGTGATATATATCAAGGCTACTTTCCATCTTGAGTAAAATAAGTGAAACAGGAAGTCTCTACGATTTTCTGGTGCAGAGTTATGTGATTTGTTACTTGGTTGCTAGGGTAAGCCCTTGTCGTTGCTAGGCAGTTACCTTAACTAGGCAGTTACCAGAGTAATACATATCAAGGCTACTTTCCATCATGAGTGAAATAAGTCAACCCGGAAGTCTCTACGATTTTCTGTTAAATAGATATGTGAAATGTTACTTGGTTGCTAGGCTATCCCCATCTGGTTGCTAGGCAGTTACCAAAGTGTTACTCATAAGGCTCCTTGCAATCCTGTGTGAAATATGTCAACCAATAAGTCTCTACGAAGTTTTGGTTCAAAGATATGTGATTTATTACTTGGTTGCTAGGGTAACCCTGTCTGGTTGCTATGCAGTTACCAGGGTGATAACTTGTCAAGCCTCCTTTCCATCCTGAGTGAATAAAGTCAACCCGCAAGTCTGTATGATTTTCTGGTGCAGAGATATGTGATTTGTTATTTGGTTGCTAGGGTAACCCTGTCTGGTTGCTATGCAGTTACCAGGGTGATACTTATCAAGCCTCCTTTCCATCCTGAGTGAATTAAGTCAACCCAGATGTCTCTACGATTTTCTGGTGCAGAAATATATGATTTGTTATTTGGTTGCTAGGGTAACCCATCTGGTTGCTAGGCAGTTACCAGAGTGATGCATATCAAGGCTACTTTCCATCCTGTGTGAAATATGTCAACCCCTAAGTCTCTACGATGTTCTGGTTCAAAGATATGTGATTTGTTACTTGGTTGCTAGGGTAACCACATCTGGTTGCTATGCAGTTACCAGAGTGATACATATCAAGGCTACTTTCCATCCTGAGTGAAATAAGTGAAACAGGAAGTCTCTACGATTTTCTGGTGCAGATATATGTGATTTGTTACTTGGTTGCTAGGGTAACCCCGTCTGGTTGCTAGGCAGTTACCAGAGTGATACATATCAAGGCTACTTTCCATCCTGAGTGAAATAAGTCAACCCGGAAGTCTCTCTGATTTTCTGTTGCAGAGATATGTGATTTGTTACTTGGTTGCTAGGGTAATCACATCTGGTTGCTAGGCAGTTACCAGAGTGATACATATCAAGGCTACTTTCCATCCTGAGTGAATAAAGTCAAACAGGAAGTCTCTACGATTTTCTGGTGCAGAGATATGTAATTTGTTAGTTGGTTGCTAGGGTAACCCCATCTGGTTGCTATGCAGTTACCAGGGTGATACTTATCAAGCCCCCTTTCCATCCTGAGTGAATTATGTCAACCCGGAAGTCTCTACGATTTTCTGTTGCAGAGATATGTGATTTGTTACTTGGTTGCTAGGGTATCCCTGTCTGGTTGCTATGCAGTTACCAGGGTGATACTTATCAAGCCTCCTTTCCATCCTGAGTGAAATAAGTGAAACATGAAGTCTCTACGATTTTCTGCTGCAGAGATATGTGATTTGTTAGTTGGTTGCTAGGGTAACCCCATCTGGTTGCTAGGCAGTTACCAAGGTGATACTCATAAGGCTCCTTGCAATCCTGTGTGAAATATGTCAACCCCTAAGTCTCTACGATGTTCTGGTTCAAAGATATGTGATTTGTTACTTGGTTGCTAAGGTAACCCCGTCTGGTTGCTAGGCAGTTACCAGAGTGATACATATCAAGGCTACTTTCCATCCTGAGTGAATAAAGTCAACCCGGAAGTCTCTCTGATTTTCTGTTGCAGAGATATATGATTTGTTATTTGGTTGCTAGGGTAACCATATCTGGTTACTAGGCAGTTACCAGAGTGATACATATCAAGGCTACTTTCCATCATGAGTGAAATAAGTCAACTCGGAAGTCTCTACGATTTTCTGTTAAATAGATATGTGATTTGTTACTTGGTTGCTAGGCTATCCCCATCTGGTTGCTAGGCAGTTACCAAAGTGTTACTCATAAGGCTCCTTGCAATCCTGTGTGAAATATGTCAACCAATAAGTCTCTACGAAGTTTTGGTTCAAAGATATGTGATTTATTACTTGGTTGCTAGGGTAACCCTGTCTGGTTGCTATGCAGTTACCAGGGTGATAACTTGTCAAGCCTCCTTTCCATCCTGAGTGAATAAAGTCAACCCGCAAGTCTGTATGATTTTCTGGTGCAGAGATATGTGATTTGTTATTTGGTTGCTAGGGTAACCCTGTCTGGTTGCTATGCAGTTACCAGGGTGATACTTATCAAGCCTCCTTTCCATCCTGAGTGAATTAAGTCAACCCAGATGTCTCTACGATTTTCTGGTGCAGAAATATATGATTTGTTATTTGGTTGCTAGGGTAACCCATCTGGTTGCTAGGCAGTTACCAGAGTGATGCATATCAAGGCTACTTTCCATCCTGTGTGAAATATGTCAACCCCTAAGTCTCTACGATGTTCTGGTTCAAAGATATGTGATTTGTTACTTGGTTGCTAGGGTAACCACATCTGGTTGCTATGCAGTTACCAGAGTGATACATATCAAGCCTACTTTCCATCCTGAGTGAAATAAGTGAAACAGGAAGTCTTTATGATTTTCTGTTGCAGAGATATGTGATTTGTTACTTGGTTGCTAGGGTAACCACATACGGTTGCTAGGCAGTTACCAGAGTGATACATATCAAGGCTACTTTCCATCCTGAGTGAAATAAGTGAAACAGGAAGTCTCTACGATTTTCTGGTGCAGAGATATGTGATTTGTTACTTGGTTGCTAGGGTAATCACATCTGGTTGCTAGGCAGTTACCAGAGTGATACATATCAAGGCTACTTTCCATCCTGAGTGAAATAAGTCAACCCGGAAGTCTCTCTGATTTTCTGTTGCAGAGATATGTGATTTGTTACTTGGTTGCTAGGGTAATCACATCTGGTTGCTAGGCAGTTACCAGAGTGATACATATCAAGGCTACTTTCCATCCTGAGTGAAATAAGTGAAACAGGAAGTCTCTACGATTTTCTGGTGCAGATATATGTGATTTGTTACTTGGTTGCTAGGGTAACCCCGTCTGGTTGCTAGGCAGTTACCAGAGTGATACATATCAAGGCTACTTTCCATCCTGAGTGAATCAAGTCAATCCGGAAGTCTGTATGATTTTCTGATGCAGAGATATGTGATTTGTTACTTGGTTGCTAGGGTAATCACATCTGGTTGCTAGGCAGTTACCAGAGTGATACATATCAAGGCTAATTTCCATCCTGAGTGAAATAAGTCAACCCGGAAGTCTCTCTGATTTTCTGTTGCAGAGATATGTGATTTGTTACTTGGTTGCTAGGGTAATCACATCTGGTTGCTAGGCAGTTACCAGAGTGATACATATCAAGGCTACTTTCCATCCTGAGTGAAATAAGTGAAACAGGAAGTCTCTACGATTTTCTGGTGCAGATATATGTGATTTGTTACTTGGTTGCTAGGGTAACCCCGTCTGGTTGCTAAGCAGTTACCAGAGTGATACATATCAAGGCTACTTTCCATCCTGAGTGAAATAAGTCAACCCGGAAGTCTCTCTGATTTTCTGTTGCAGAGATATGTGATTTGTTACTTGGTTGCTAGGGTAATCACATCTGGTTGCTAGGCAGTTACCAGAGTGATACATATCAAGGCTACTTTCCATCCTGAGTGAAATAAGTGAAACAGGAAGTCTCTACGATTTTCTGGTGCAGAGATATGTGATTTGTTAGTTGGTTGCTAGGGTAACCCCATCTGGTTGCTTGGCAGTTACCAGGGTGATACTTATCAAGCCTCCTTTCCATACTGAGTGAATCAAGTCAACCTGGAAGCTACTATACTGTGGCTATGAAGATTTTAGGTCATTACTGATTGGCTGCTTGATAAAAGAAATCCTCTGAGGGAGAGAGAGAGGGAGAGACGCAGGGCTGACAGGCCCTTTTTCGTCTGTGTGTGTGAAAACGTCAGTTGGGATTTAAATTTCTGAACATTCCGCAATGTTAATCAATGGGAGTTTTTCCGAGTTTTGATCGTCATTTTTAGGAAAACCGTAAGTCCGATCAGTTAGAAAAGATATAGCACACTATTCGGGATTAGTCTGAAGGTCTGTGCCGAGTTTGGTGCATGTAGCTTAAAAGCTCTAGGAGGAGTTACATTTAGAAATTTAGTCTCAGAATAATAATAATAACTAGATTAAAAAGTTTGAGTACAAACTTTAGGTTGGCTTGAGAAAGCCTAGCATAAAGTTTGAAGTAGTTGTAAAAGTTTGAAGATTTACGGTTTCTAGTTTGATGTAATTATAAGTAGTAGTTTTCAAAGTTCAAAGTTTAGAGATTATAAAACCATTCAGTCTATCAAATAGATTAGATAGATAGATATATAGATAGATAGATAGATAGATAGATAGATAGATAGATAGGTAGATAGGTAGAGTATGACCCACAGATAGATAGATAGATAGATAGATAGATAGATAGATAGATAGATAGATAGATAGATAGATATTGACCATCAGATAGATAGATCGATAGATAGATCGATAGATAGATAGATAGATAGATAGAGTATGACCCACAGATAGATAGATAGATAGATATTGACCATCAGATAGATAGATCGATAGATAGATAGATAGAGTATGACCCACAGATAGATAGATAGATAGATAGATAGATAGATAGATAGATAGATAGAGTATGACCCACAGATAGATAGATAGATAGATAGATAGATAGATAGATAGATAGATAGATAGATAGATATTGACCATCAGATAGATAGATAGAGTTATTGACCATCAGATAGACAGATAGATAGATAGATAGATAGATAGATAGATAGATAGATAGATAGATAGATAGATATTGACCCTCAGATAGATAGATAGATAGATAGATAGATAGATATTGACCCTCAGATAGATAGATAGATAGATAGATAGATAGATAGATAGATATTAACCCTCAGATAGATAGACAGTTCGAAAGATAGATATAGATAGACTGATAAATAGACAGACAGACAGACAGACAGATAGATAGATAGATAGATAGATCCTTGCTACCCTGAGTCCCATGAACAAAACCAGAAGTCTTTATGTTGTTCTGGTGCAGAGATATGTAATTTGTTACTTGGTTGCTATGGTAACCCCATCTGGTTGCTAGGCAGTTACCAGAGTAATACATATCAAGGCTACTTTCCATCATGAGTGAAATAAGTCAACCCGGAAGTCTCTACGATTTTCTGTTAAATAGATATGTGAAATGTTACTTGGTTGCTAGGCTATCCCCATCTGGTTGCTAGGCAGTTACCAAAGTGTTACTCATAAGGCTCCTTGCAATCCTGTGTGAAATATGTCAACCAATAAGTCTCTACGAAGTTTTGGTTCAAAGATATGTGATTTATTACTTGGTTGCTAGGGTAACCCTGTCTGGTTGCTATGCAGTTACCAGGGTGATAACTTGTCAAGCCTCCTTTCCATCCTGAGTGAATAAAGTCAACCCGCAAGTCTGTATGATTTTCTGGTGCAGAGATATGTGATTTGTTATTTGGTTGCTAGGGTAACCCTGTCTGGTTGCTATGCAGTTACCAGGGTGATACTTATCAAGCCTCCTTTCCATCCTGAGTGAATTAAGTCAACCCAGATGTCTCTACGATTTTCTGGTGCAGAAATATATGATTTGTTATTTGGTTGCTAGGGTAACCCATCTGGTTGCTAGGCAGTTACCAGAGTGATGCATATCAAGGCTACTTTCCATCCTGTGTGAAATATGTCAACCCCTAAGTCTCTACGATGTTCTGGTTCAAAGATATGTGATTTGTTACTTGGTTGCTAGGGTAACCACATCTGGTTGCTATGCAGTTACCAGAGTGATACATATCAAGCCTACTTTCCATCCTGAGTGAAATAAGTGAAACAGGAAGTCTCTATGATTTTCTGTTGCAGAGATATGTGATTTGTTACTTGGTTGCTAGGGTAACCACATACGGTTGCTAGGCAGTTACCAGAGTGATACATATCAAGGCTACTTTCCATCCTGAGTGAAATAAGTGAAACAGGAAGTCTCTACGATTTTCTGGTGCAGAGATATGTGATTTGTTACTTGGTTGCTAGGGTAATCACATCTGGTTGCTAGGCAGTTACCAGAGTGATACATATCAAGGCTACTTTCCATCCTGAGTGAAATAAGTCAACCCTGAAGTCTCTCTGATTTTCTGTTGCAGAGATATGTGATTTGTTACTTGGTTGCTAGGGTAATCACATCTGGTTGCTAGGCAGTTACCAGAGTGATACATATCAAGGCTACTTTCCATCCTGAGTGAAATAAGTGAAACAGGAAGTCTCTACGATTTTCTGGTGCAGATATATGTGATTTGTTACTTGGTTGCTAGGGTAACCCCATTTGGATGCTAGGCAGTTACCAGAGTGATACATATCAAGGCTACTTTCCATCCTGAGTGAATCAAGTCAATCCGGAAGTCTCTATGATTTTCTGATGCAGAGATATGTGATTTGTTACTTGGTTGCTAGGGTAATCACATCTGGTTGCTAGGCAGTTACCAGAGTGATACATATCAAGGCTACTTTCCATCCTGAGTGAAATAAGTCAACCCGGAAGTCTCTCTGATTTTCTGTTGCAGAGATATGTGATTTGTTACTTGGTTGCTAGGGTAATCACATCTGGTTGCTAGGCAGTTACCAGAGTGATACATATCAAGGCTACTTTCCATCCTGAGTGAAATAAGTGAAACAGGAAGTCTCTACGATTTTCTGGTGCAGATATATGTGATTTGTTACTTGGTTGCTAGGGTAACCCCGTCTGGTTGCTAGGCAGTTACCAGAGTGATACATATCAAGGCTACTTTCCATCCTGAGTGAAATAAGTCAACCCGGAAGTCTCTCTGATTTTCTGTTGCAGAGATATGTGATTTGTTACTTGGTTGCTAGGGTAATCACATCTGGTTGCTAGGCAGTTACCAGAGTGATACATATCAAGGCTACTTTCCATCCTGAGTGAATAAAGTCAAACAGGAAGTCTCTACGATTTTCTGGTGCAGAGATATGTAATTTGTTAGTTGGTTGCTAGGGTAACCCCATCTGGTTGCTATGCAGTTACCAGGGTGATACTTATCAAGCCCCCTTTCCATCCTGAGTGAATTATGTCAACCCGGAAGTCTCTACGATTTTCTGTTGCAGAGATATGTGATTTGTTACTTGGTTGCTAGGGTATCCCTGTCTGGTTGCTATGCAGTTACCAGGGTGATACTTATCAAGCCTCCTTTCCATCCTGAGTGAAATAAGTGAAACATGAAGTCTCTACGATTTTCTGCTGCAGAGATATGTGATTTGTTAGTTGGTTGCTAGGGTAACCCCATCTGGTTGCTAGGCAGTTACCAAGGTGATACTCATAAGGCTCCTTGCAATCCTGTGTGAAATATGTCAACCCCTAAGTCTCTACGATGTTCTGGTTCAAAGATATGTGATTTGTTACTTGGTTGCTAAGGTAACCCCGTCTGGTTGCTAGGCAGTTACCAGAGTGATACATATCAAGGCTACTTTCCATCCTGAGTGAATAAAGTCAACCCGGAAGTCTCTCTGATTTTCTGTTGCAGAGATATGTGATTTGTTACTTGGTTGCTAGGGTTATCACATCTGGTTGCTAGGCAGTTACCAGAGTGATACATATCAAGGCTACTTTCCATCCTGAGTGAAATAAGTGAAACAGGAAGTCTGTATGATTTTCTGGTGCAGAGATATGTGATTTGCTATTTGGTTGCTAGGGTAACCCTGTCTGGTTGCTATGCAGTTACCAGGGTGATACTTATCAAGCCTCCTTTCCATACTGAGTGAATCAAGTCAACCTGGAAGCTACTATACTGTGGCTATGAAGATTTTATGTCATGACTTATTGGCTGCTTGATAAAAGAAATCCTCTGTGGGAGAGAGAGAGGGAGAGACGCAGGGCTGACAGGCCCTTTTTTGTCTGTGTGTGTGAAAACGTCAGTTGGGATTTAAATTTCTGAACATTCCGCAATGTTAAGTCAATGGGAGTTTTTCCGAGTTTTGATCGTCATTTTTAGGAAAACCGTAAGTCCGATCAGTTAGAAAAGATATAGCACACTATTCGGGATTAGTCTGAAGGTCTGTGCCGAGTTTGGTGCATGTAGCTTAAAAGCTCTAGGAGGAGTTAGATTTAGAAATTTAGTCTCAGAATAATAATAATAATAATAATAAGTTTAAATAGGATTTCAGTAAGTTGGCTTTCTCAAGCCAACCTAATAATAATAAGTTTAAATAGGATTTCAGTAAGTTGGCTTTCTCAAGCCAACCTAATAATAATAAGTTTAAATAGGATTTCAGTAAGTTGGCTTTCTCAAGCCAACCTAATAACTAGATTAAAAAGTTTGAGTACAAACTTTAGGTTGGCTTGAGAAAGCCTAGCATAAAGTTTGAAGTAGTTGTAAAAGTTTGAAGATTTACGGTTTCTAGTTTGATGTAATTATAAGTAGTAGTTTTCAAAGTTCAAAGTTTAGAGATTATAAAACCATTCAGTCTATCAAATAGATTAGATAGATAGATAGATAGATAGATAGATAGATAGATAGATAGATAGATAGATATTGACCCTCAGATAGATAGATAGATAGATAGATAGATAGATAGATAGATAGATAGATAGATAGATAGATAGATAGATAGATAGATAGATAGATAGAGTATGACCCATAGATAGATAGATAGATAGATATTGACCCTCAGATAGATAGATAGATAGATAGATAGTTATTGACCATCAGATAGATAGATAGATAGATAGATAGATAGTTATTGACCATCAGATAGATAGATAGATAGATAGATATTGACCATTAGATAGATAGATAGATAGATAGATATTGATCCTCAGATAGATAGATAGATATTGACCCTCAGATAGATAGATAGATAGATAGAAAGATAGAAAGATAGATTGATAGTCATTGACCCTTAGATAGATAGATAGATAGATATTGAACGTCAGATATATAGATAGATAGATAGTCATTGACCCTGAGATATAGATAGATAGAGTATGAACCACAGATAGATAGATAGATAGATAGTTATTGACCCGCAGATAGTTAGATAGATAGATAGATAGATATTGACCCTCAGATAGATAGATAGATAGATAGATAGATAGATAGATAGATAGTCACTGACTCTTAGATAGATAGATAGATATTGACCGTCAGATATATAGATAGACAGATAGTCATTGACCCTGAGATATAGATAGATAGAGTATGACCCACAGATAGATAGATAGATAGTTATTGACCCGCAGATAGTTAGATAGATAGATAGATAGATATTGACCCTCAGATAGATAGATAGATAGATAGATAGATATTGACCATCAGAAAGATAGATAGATAGATATATAGATAGACAGATAGACAGATAGATATATCATTTTTTACTTGGTTGCTAGGGTAACCCAATCTGGTTGCTAGGCAGTTTCCAGGGTGATCCTTATCAAGCCTCCTTTTCATTCTGAGTGAATAAAGTCAACCCGGAAGTCTCTATGATTTTCTGTTGCATAGATATGTGATTTGTTACTTGGTTGCTAGGGTAACCATATCTGGTTGATAGGCAGTTACCAGAGTGATATATATCAAGTCTACTTTCCATCTTGAGTAAAATAAGTGAAACAGGAAGTCTCTACGATTTTCTGGTGCAGAGTTATGTGATTTGTTATTTGGTTGCTAGGGTAAGCCCTTGTCATTGCTAGGCAGTTACCAGAGTGATACTTATCAAGCCTCCTTTCCATCCTGAATAAATTATGTCAACCCGGAATTCTCTACGATTTTCTGGTGCAGAGATATGTGATTTGTTAGTTGGTTGCTAGGGTAACCCCATCTGGTTGCTAGGCAGTTACTAAGGTGATACTCATAAGGCTCCTTGCAATCCTGTGTGAAATATGTCAACCCCTAAGTCTCTACGATGTTCTGGTTCAAAGATATGTTATTTGTTACTTGGTTGCTAGGGTAACCGCATCTGGTTGCTAGGCAGTTACCAGAGGGATACATATCAAGGCTACTTTCCATCCTGAGTGAAATAAGTGAAACAGGAAGTCTCTATGATTTCCTGGTGCAGAGATATGTGACTTGTTACTTGGTTGCTAGGGTAAACACATCTGGTTGCTAGGCAGTTACCAAAGTGATACTCATAAGGCTCCTTGCAATCCTGTGTGAAATATGTCAACCCCTAAGTCTCTACGATGTTCTGGTTCAAAGATATGTGATTTGTTACTTGGTTGCTAAGGTAACCCTGTCTGGTTGCTATGCAGTTACCAGAATGATACATATCAAGGCTACTTTCCATCCTGAGTGAAATAAGTGAAACAGGTAGTCTCTACGATATAATGGTGCAGATATATGTGATTTGTTACTTGGTTGCTAGGTTGCTAGGGTAACCCCGTCTGGTTACTAGGCAGTTACCAGAGTGATACATATCAAGGCTACTTTCCATCCTGAGTGAATAAAGTCAACCCGGAAGTCTCTATGATTTTCTGTTGCAGAGATATGTGATTTGTTACTTGGTTGCTAGGGTAATCACATCTGGTTGCTAGGCAGTTACCAGAGTGATACATATCAAGGCTACTTTCCATCCTGAGTGAAATAAGTCAACCCGGAAGTCTCTCTGATTTTCTGTTGCAGAGATATGTGATTTGTTACTTGGTTGCTAGGGTAATCACATCTGGTTGCTAGGCAGTTACCAGAGTGATACATATCAAGGCTACTTTCCATCCTGAGTGAAATAAGTGAAACAGGTAGTCTCTACGATTTTCTGTTGCAGAGATATGTGATTTGTTACTTGGTTGCTAGGGTAATCACATCTGGTTACTAGGCAGTTACCAGAGTGATACATATCAAGGCTGCTTTCCATCCTGAGTGAAATAAGTCAACCCGGAAGTCTCTTTGATTTTCTGTTGCAGAGATATGTGATTTGTTACTTGGTTGCTAGGGTAATCACATCTGGTTGCTAGGCAGTTACCAGAGTGATACATATCAAGGCTACTTTCCATCCTGAGTGAAATAAGTCAACCCGGAAGTCTCTCTGATTTTCTGTTGCAGAGATATGTGATTTGTTACTTGGTTGCTAGGGTAATCACATCTGGTTGCTAGGCAGTTACCAGAGTGATACATATCAAGGCTACTTTCCATCTTGAGTGAAATAAGTGAAACAGGAAGTCACTACGATTTTCTGGTGCAGAAATATGTGATTTGTTACTTGGTTGCTAGGGTAACCCCATCTGGTTGCTAGGCAGTTACCAGAGTGATACATATCAAGGCTACTTTCCATCCTGAGTGAAATAAGTGAAACAGGAAGTCTGTATGATTTTCTGGTGCAGAGATATGTGATTTGTTACTTGGTTGCTAGGGTAACCCCATCTGGTTGCTAGGCAGTTACCAGAGTGATACATATCAAGGCTACTTTCCATCCTGAGTGAAATAAGTGAAACAGGATGTCTGTATGATTTTCTGGTGCAGAAATATGTGATTTGTTATTTGGTTGCTAGGGTAACCCTGTCTGGTTGCTATGCAGTTACCAGGGTGATACTTATCAAGCCTCCTTTCCATACTGAGTGAATCAAGTCAACCTGGAAGCTACTATACTGTGGCTATGAAGATTTTAGGTCATTACTTATTGGCTGCTTGATAAAAGAAATCCTCTGAGGGAGAGAGAGAAGGAGAGACGCAGGGCTGACAGGCCCTTTTTCGTCTGTGTGTGTGAAAACGTCAGTTGGGATTTAAATTTCTGAACATTCCGCAATGTTAATCAATGGGAGTTTTTCCGAGTTTTGATCGTCATTTTTAGGAAAACCGTAAGTCCGATCAGTTAGAAAAGATATAGCACACTATTCGGGATTAGTCTGAAGGTCTGTGCCGAGTTTGGTGCATGTAGCTTAAAAGCTCTAGGAGGAGTTACATTTAGAAATTTAGTCTCAGAATAATAATAATAACTAGATTAAAAAGTTTGAGTACAAACTTTAGGTTGGCTTGAGAAAGCCTAGCATAAAGTTTGAAGTAGTTGTAAAAGTTTGAAGATTTACGGTTTCTAGTTTGATGTAATTATAAGTAGTAGTTTTCAAAGTTCAAAGTTTAGAGATTATAAAACCATTCAGTCTATCAAATAGATTAGATAGATAGATATATATAGATAGATAGATAGATAGATAGATAGATAGATAGATAGATAGATAGATAGATAGATAGATAGATAGATATTGACCCTCGATAGATAGATAGATAGATAGATAGATAGATAGATAGATAGATAGATAGAGTATGACCCACAGATAGATAGATGAATAGATAGATAGATATTGACCATCAGATAGATAGATCGATAGATAGATCGATAGATAGATCGATAGATAGAGTATGACCCACAGATAGATAGATAGATAGATAGATAGATAGATAGATAGATAGATAGATAGATAGATATTGACCCTCAGATAGATAGATAGATAGATAGATAGATAGATAGATAGATAGATAGATAGATAGATAGATAGATAGAGTATGACCCACAGATAGATAGATATTGACCCTCGATAGATAGATAGATAGATAGATAGATAGATAGATAGATAGATAGATAGATAGATAGATAGATAGATAGATAGACAGATAGATAGATAGATAGAGTATGACCCACAGATAGATAGATAGATAGATAGATAGATAGATAGATAGATAGATAGATAGATAGATAGATAAAGTATGACCCACAGATAGATAGATAGATAGATATTGACCATCAGATAGATAGATAGATAGATAGATAGATAGATAGATAGATAGAGTATGACCCACAGATAGATAGATAGATAGATAGATAGATAGATAGATAGATAGATAGATAGATAGATAGATAGATAGATAGATAGATAGATATTGACCCTCAGATAGATAGATAGATAGATAGATCGATAGATAGAGTATGACCCACAGATAGATAGATATTGACCCTCGATAGATAGATAGATAGATAGATAGATAGATAGATAGATAGATAGATAGATAGATAGATAGATAGAGTATGACCCACAGATAGATAGATAGATAGATATTCACCATCAGATAGATAGATAGATAGATAGATAGATAGATAGATAGATAGATAGAGTATGACCCACAGATAGATAGATAGATAGATATTGACCATCAGATAGATAGATAGATAGATAGATAGATAGATAGATAGATAGATAGATAGATAGATAGATAGATAGAGTATGACCCACAGATAGATAGATAGATAGATATTCACCATCAGATAGATAGATAGATAGATAGATAGATAGATAGATAGATAGATAGATAGATAGATAGAGTATGACCCACAGATAGATAGATAGATAGATATTGACCATCAGATAGATAGATAGATAGATAGATAGATAGATAGATAGATAGATAGATAGATAGATAGATAGATAGATAGATAGATAGATAGAGTATGACCCACAGATAGATAGATAGATAGATAGATAGATAGAGTATGACCCAAAGATAGATAGATAGATAGATAGATAGATAGATAGATAGATAGATAGATAGATAGATAGATAGATAGATAGATAGATAGATAGATATTGACCCTCAGATAGATAGATAGATAGATAGATAGATAGATAGATAGATAGATAGATAGATAGATAGATAGATAGAGTATGACCCACAGATAGATAGATAGATAGATATTGACCATCAGATAGATAGATAGAGTTATTGACCATCAGATAGATAGATAGATAGATAGATAGATAGATAGATAGATAGATAGATAGATAGATAGATATTGATCCTCAGATAGATAGAGAGATATTGATCCTCAGATAGATAGATAGATATTGACCCTCAGATAGATAGATAGATAGTCATTGACCCTTAGATAGATAGATAGATAGATAGATAGATAGATAGATAGATAGATAGATAGATAGATAGATAGATAGATATTGACCGTCAGATCTATATAGGTAGATAGATAGTCATTGACCCTGAGATATAGATAGATAGAGTATGACCCACAGATAGATAGATAGATAGTTATTGACCCTCAGATAGATAGATAGATAGATAGATAGATAGATAGATAGATAGATAGATAGATAGATAGATAGTTAGATAGATAGATAGATAGATATATAGATAGATAGATATTGACCCTCAGATAGATAGATAGATAGATAGATAGATAGATAGATAGATAGATAGATAGATAGATAGATAGGTAGATAGATAGATAGATATTGACCCTCAGATAGATAGATAGATAGATAGATATTGACCCTCAGATAGATAGATAGATAGATAGATAGATAGATATTGACCCTCAGATAGATAGATAGATAGATAGATAGATAGATAGATAGATAGATAGATAGATATTGACCCTCAGATAGATAGATAGATAGATATTGACCCTCAGATAGATAGATAGATAGATAGATAGATAGATAGATAGATAGATATTGACCCTCAGATAGATAGATAGATAGATAGATAGATATTAACCCTCAGATAGATAGACAGTTCGAAAGATAGATATAGATAGACTGATAAATAGACAGACAGACAGACAGATAGATAGATAGATCCTTGCTACCCTGAGTCCCATGAACAAAACCAGAAGTCTTTATGTTGTTCTGGTGCAGAGATATGTAATTTGTTACTTGGTTGCTATGGTAACCCCATCTGGTTGCTAGGCAGTTACCAGAGTAATACATATCAAGGCTACTTTCCATCATGAGTGAAATAAGTCAACTCGGAAGTCTCTACGATTTTCTGTTAAATAGATATGTGATTTGTTACTTGGTTGCTAGGCTATCCCCATCTGGTTGCTAGGCAGTTACCAAAGTGTTACTCATAAGGCTCCTTGCAATCCTGTGTGAAATATGTCAACCAATAAGTCTCTACGAAGTTTTGGTTCAAAGATATGTGATTTATTACTTGGTTGCTAGGGTAACCCTGTCTGGTTGCTATGCAGTTACCAGGGTGATAACTTGTCAAGCCTCCTTTCCATCCTGAGTGAATAAAGTCAACCCGCAAGTCTGTATGATTTTCTGGTGCAGAGATATGTGATTTGTTATTTGGTTGCTAGGGTAACCCTGTCTGGTTGCTATGCAGTTACCAGGGTGATACTTATCAAGCCTCCTTTCCATCCTGAGTGAATTAAGTCAACCCAGATGTCTCTACGATTTTCTGGTGCAGAAATATATGATTTGTTATTTGGTTGCTAGGGTAACCCATCTGGTTGCTAGGCAGTTACCAGAGTGATGCATATCAAGGCTACTTTCCATCCTGTGTGAAATATGTCAACCCCTAAGTCTCTACGATGTTCTGGTTCAAAGATATGTGATTTGTTACTTGGTTGCTAGGGTAACCACATCTGGTTGCTATGCAGTTACCAGAGTGATACATATCAAGCCTACTTTCCATCCTGAGTGAAATAAGTGAAACAGGAAGTCTTTATGATTTTCTGTTGCAGAGATATGTGATTTATTACTTGGTTGCTAGGGTAACCACATACGGTTGCTAGGCAGTTACCAGAGTGATACATATCAAGGCTACTTTCCATCCTGAGTGAAATAAGTGAAACAGGAAGTCTCTACGATTTTCTGGTGCAGAGATATGTGATTTGTTACTTGGTTGCTAGGGTAATCACATCTGGTTGCTAGGCAGTTACCAGAGTGATACATATCAAGGCTACTTTCCATCCTGAGTGAAATAAGTCAACCCGGAAGTCTCTCTGATTTTCTGTTGCAGAGATATGTGATTTGTTACTTGGTTGCTAGGGTAATCACATCTGGTTGCTAGGCAGTTACCAGAGTGATACATATCAAGGCTACTTTCCATCCTGAGTGAAATAAGTGAAACAGGAAGTCTCTACGATTTTCTGGTGCAGATATATGTGATTTGTTACTTGGTTGCTAGGGTAACCCCGTCTGGTTGCTAGGCAGTTACCAGAGTGATACATATCAAGGCTACTTTCCATCCTGAGTGAAATAAGTGAAACAGGAAGTCTGTATGATTTTCTGATGCAGAGATATGTGATTTGTTACTTGGTTGCTAGGGTAATCACATCTGGTTGCTAGGCAGTTACCAGAGTGATACATATCAAGGCTAATTTCCATCCTGAGTGAAATAAGTCAACCCGGAAGTCTCTCTGATTTTCTGTTGCAGAGATATGTGATTTGTTACTTGGTTGCTAGGGTAATCACATCTGGTTGCTAGGCAGTTACCAGAGTGATACATATCAAGGCTACTTTCCATCCTGAGTGAAATAAGTGAAACAGGAAGTCTCTACGATTTTCTGGTGCAGAGATATGTGATTTGTTAGTTGGTTGCTAGGGTAACCCCGTCTGGTTGCTAAGCAGTTACCAGAGTGATACATATCAAGGCTACTTTCCATCCTGAGTGAAATAAGTCAACCCGGAAGTCTCTCTGATTTTCTGTTGCAGAGATATGTGATTTGTTACTTGGTTGCTAGGGTAATCACATCTGGTTGCTAGGCAGTTACCAGAGTGATACATATCAAGGCTACTTTCCATCCTGAGTGAAATAAGTGAAACAGGAAGTCTCTACGATTTTCTGGTGCAGAGATATGTGATTTGTTAGTTGGTTGCTAGGGTAACCCCATCTGGTTGCTTGGCAGTTACCAGGGTGATACTTATCAAGCCTCCTTTCCATACTGAGTGAATCAAGTCAACCTGGAAGCTACTATACTGTGGCTATGAAGATTTTAGGTCATTACTGATTGGCTGCTTGATAAAAGAAATCCTCTGAGGGAGAGAGAGAGGGAGAGACGCAGGGCTGACAGGCCCTTTTTCGTCTGTGTGTGTGAAAACGTCAGTTGGGATTTAAATTTCTGAACATTCCGCAATGTTAATCAATGGGAGTTTTTCCGAGTTTTGATCGTCATTTTTAGGAAAACCGTAAGTCCGATCAGTTAGAAAAGATATAGCACACTATTCGGGATTAGTCTGAAGGTCTGTGCCGAGTTTGGTGCATGTAGCTTAAAAGCTCTAGGAGGAGTTACATTTAGAAATTTAGTCTCAGAATAATAATAATAATAATAATAAGTTTAAATAGGATTTCAGTAAGTTGGCTTTCTCAAGCCAACCTAATAATAATAAGTTTAAATAGGATTTCAGTAAGTTGGCTTTCTCAAGCCAACCTAATAATAAGTTTAAATAGGATTTCAGTAAGTTGGCTTTCTCAAGCCAACCTAATTAAAGCTGCAAGCAGCGATGACGGGCCCAAGCCGGTGGCACCGCAACCCTGGTGCCTTTAGTTACCGGGCTCATTTCCACTTGGTGGCTTTCGGAAAACAAAGGATGATGGACACAGCAACAACTCAAAAATATAGCTGCAAGCAGCAATGCGATTCCTCCTCAAAATGGCAAATCATTTAAAATTGATCAATAGAGGGTTGGGGTTAAACCCTCCAAATGAAAAAATCCAAAAAACATGTCTTTCTGTCTGAATCCTAAACTAAACATTTTCAGTGTACAGGAAAATCCATCATGCCGGACCTTATGGATCCTGGAGGGTTTTTTGTTTACAATGAGAAATGAGGTATGTTCACCAGGTTTCAGAAAACTAAATAAATGGGGTGGAAATACAATCACTTTAAAAAAATGACATTTGGGCATGGCCTGTAGCGCCCCCTAAGGGCGAATGTGAGCCATTCTTGGTTTGTAGGTTCCTGTTGGCCTGTAGTATTAATGTACCAAATTAGAAAGTATTTGACAAAAAAAATGTGCAATTTGGGAATGGCCTTTAGCGCCCCCTAAGGGCGAATATGAGACATTCTTGGTTTGTGGATTTCTGTTGGCCTGTAGTGTCAATATACCAAATTAGAACATTTTTGACCATAAAATGGGAATTTTGGGCATAGCCTGTAGCGCCCCCTAATGGCGAATATGGGCAATTCTTTGTTTGTGGGTTCCTGTTGGCCTGTAGTATCAATGTACCAAATTAGAACATGTTTGACCAGCAAATGGGAATTTAGGGCATGGCCTGTAGCGCCCCCTAAGGGCGAATGTGGGCCATTCTTGGTTTGTGGGTTCCTGTTGGCCTGTAGTATCAATGTACCAAATTAGAACATTTTTGACCAGCAAATGGGAATTTTGGGCATGGCCTGTAGCGCCCCCTAAGGGCGAATGTGGGATATTCTTTACGCAGTACTTCAGAGTGATGTCATCTTGAAGTATAAATATATAGGTCTATTTCTAACCCACACCTATAATATCACTTCTGAAGGCATGGATTTAACCACTGGAGTGGTATGGATTACTTTTATGCTGCATTTATGTGATTTTTGTAGCTTCTGAGTTCTGATCACCATTCAAGTCATTGAAAGGTCCAACAGGGTTGAGATAATCTTCTAAAAAGCTTAATTTGTGTTCACTACAAGAAAGAAAATAATACACATCTGGGATGGAATGAGGGTGAGTATACGATGAGAGAAATTTATTTTTGGGGTGAAAACCATTTGTAGGCCTACTTTTTATTTACTTGGAAAATTGTTACTGTCTCTTTAAGAGGATTTTAAACGCATTTCATTCAAGGCACAGTCTGTGCGGCTTGTTTTAGTGAGTTTAATCTTTTGAGAACTGTGAAGTCTCATTATTTTCGTGCTGTTACATCTGTATTCATTTCAGAGATTACTTGATTGAGATTGTGAAACTACATACAACCGACAAACCTCCATGAAGATGCGAGTAAAAATGAGATGCCTCGCGCTGTCAGACACAACGCTGATAATCATTCTCGGAAGTGTTGATACTAGATTTAGATTCGCGATTTCTTCATCAACTGTTTATGTTCACTTGGGACAAAACAGACAATATATCATGTATTTTGACATTTTGTAGTATGAAATTGTCCGTTCAAACGCAAGAAGAAGCGAATGCGATCTCTAATCGGGGCTCGTGCGTTAGACGCGACGCATCTCGCGGTTTCACACAAAACTGCTCACAAACATTTATTTGAGTTGTTTTGTCATTTTTTTCCAGAAATAACTAGCAATACTCCTACAAATAAATGCTTCGTAACTAAAACGTTTTGACTTTCTATAGAAAATATAGACAACACGTTCTTACCTTGCAAAAATCGCCTCAGTATTTAATTTGAAGCAGTAAATCCAACACTGGAGTAAATCTCTCGTGATATCACCTAACCATTGAAAGGAAGGAAGACGGTGATGACGATACAGTTATTATTCTTGCCCAGTAACCCCTTAACCAATCACATGTGCCTTTAGCTTGTATTGTCATGAGTATCTGGGCAGATTTCAGAAATAAAATCGGTGATCGGACGACGATGACACTGAGACAGGAACCATGGGAATAATTGTTCCCAAATTAGAACGCTCTGGCTGTAAATGGTTAAAGGTTGTTAAAAATTGTATCCTCCACTCAGTTGATGTATATATTGAGTGGGGACACATTGTTTGCCTTTTTTCTGGGATTCGACTGCAAAAGAGCTCAAGCAACTGTTGAACTCAGTCCCTGCCCATTCTGGACTCAGACCTGTTGTAAATCATTGAACAATGAGGCTTGGATGCCCTCTATTGGACATTTCTTGTAATTGCCACTCAGAGAATGAACAGACAGTGGATTAAACTTTAGTTTTTTAGGCTTTAGTTCTTTGTTGTATTCACCTGCTACGGCGTGTGTAACATTTTTCTGTCAACTCTGCATACAGGTGAAACTCGAAAAATTAGAATATCGTGCAAAAGTTAATGTAACCCATACTATGTTGAACACAAGAGGGCAGTATAGCCCTATGTATTACTTCACAAGCCCCCCTCCCTTCCTACTCCTCACACACAAAGTCTTAGAGAGTGACTTGCAAAATTCTGACATTTTCTCCACATTCAAACCAAAATATCTGACTTTCTGTTGGTCGGAGCTAATGACTGTAAATTAGAAAGTTGTCCGGCTTGAGGAGAACTATATCAATACCAATTTTTGTACCTGTAGATGAAACTAACCCCCCACTTTTTTGTCAAAAGGTGGCGCTACTGAGCCCCTCACCACACCCATTTCTGAAACTTTGCACATGTCTACTGGCTAATAAATGTGACGTCTCTGTCGAGTTTCATGCAATTTCAAGTATGTTAAGAGTCTCAAAAGCATCAATAAAGAAAAGTAAAGTTTGAAGTGTTGCCACGGCAACAGTATCTAAGATATCAATAATCCTTTCACAGGTCTAAATCTGCCGTGTGTTTACATTATACACGTAAAGTTTGAAGCAAATCGGGTAAAAACAAGAGGGTGATTTCAAAGCATTTTGAAAGTGACACACTTCCTGCTGCCAGTTGGTGGCGCTATAACTTTGACTCACAATAGTCACATCCATGTGATCGGCCTCTTACAACGAACACACTGCTGAAGTTTCATCAAGATCTGTTAATTTATGCAGAAGTTATAACACACTTCCTGTCTCACTTTTCTCGCCATAAATTTGTTTCCTCGCCACGGCCAAACCGTTCGAGATATCAAAAATCCGCTGGCAATTTTTCATCCTCAATGTCTTGACTTCATGCTGACTGAGATTCGTGGCGATTAAATGATTTCTCTAGGAGGAGTATTTCAAATTCCATTGTATACGTTTTCCAAACAACCCTAAATAGCCGACTTCCTGTTGGGCTGAGGTAAAAAGTAAGAGCATGAAGTATATATGAAACGATGAGATCTATATGTGTACCGACTTTCATATTATTACATGCAAGTGTGTTTGATTTATGGACCAAGGTTTCGGACCCCGTTCCAGGGGGCGCTGTTAAGCCCCCCTGCCACGCCCGGGTACCATCTTCAGCCCAGCCCTGATGGCCGCGGGTTCTGACCCGTGTGCAAAGTTTCAAGAGTTTTAGAGCACGTTAAGGCCCCCAAAAGTGCCCGAATAGTCGATAAAATAATAATAATAATTAAAGCTGCAAGCAGCGATGACGGGCCCAAGCCGGTGGCACCGCAACCCCGGTGCCTTTAGTTACCGGGCTCATTTCCACTTGGTGGCTTTCGGAAAACAAAGGATGATGGACACAGCAACAACTCAAAAATATAGCTGCAAGCAGCAATGCGATTCCTCCTCAAAATGGCAAATCATTTAAAATTGATCAATAGAGGGTTGGGGTTAAACCCTCCCAATGAAAAAATCCAAAAAACATGTCTTTCTGTCTGAATCCTAAACTAAACATTTTCAGTTTACAGAAAAATCCATCATGCCGGACCTTATGGATCCTGTAGGGTTTTTTGTTTACAATGAGAAATGAGGTATGTTCACCAGGTTTCAGAAAAACTAAATAAATGGGGTGAAAATACAATCACTTTGAAAAAATGACATTTGGGCATGGCCTGTAGCGCCCCCTAAGGGCGAATGTGAGCCATTCTTGGTTTGTAGGTTCCTGTTGGCCTGTAGTATTAATGTACCAAATTAGAAAGTATTTGACAAAAAAATGTGCAATTTGGGAATGGCCTTTAGCGCCCCCTAAGGGCGAATGTGAGACATTCTTTGTTTGTGGGTTCCTGTTGGCCTGTAGTGTCAATATACCAAATTAGAACATTTTTGACCAGCAAATGGGAATTTAGGGCGTGGCCTGTAGCACCCCCTAAGGGCGAATGTGGGCCATTCTTGGTTTGTGGATTCCTGTTCGCCTGTAGTATCAATATACAAAATTAGAACATTTTTGACCAGAAAATGGGAATTTTGGGCATGGCCTGTAGCGCCCCCTAAGGGCGAATGTGGGATATTCTTTACGCAGTACTTCAGAGTGATGTCATCTTGAAGTATATATATATACACACTTCAAGATGACATCACTATATATATATATATATATATAGACATCATATATATATCTATATATATATCTATATATATATATATATATATATATATATATATATATATATATATATATATATATATATATATATATAGGTCTGTTTCTAACCCACACCCATAATATCACTTCTGAAGGCATGGATTAAACCACTGGAGTGGTATGAATTACTTTTATGCTGCATTTATGGGATTTTTGTAGCTTCTGAGTTCTGATCACCATTCAAGTCATTGAAAGGTCCAACAGGGTTGAGATAATCTTCTAAAAAGCTTAATTTGTGTTCACTAGAAGAAAGAAAATAATACACATCTGGGATGGAATGCGGGCGCGTATACGATGAGAGAAACTTATTTTTGGGGTGAAAACCTTCTGTAGGCTACTTTTTATTTACTTGGAAAATTGTTACTGTCTCTTTAAGAGGATTTTACACGCATTTCATTCAATGCACAGTCTGTGCGGCTTGTTTTATTGAGTTTAATCTTTTGAGAACTGTGAAGTCTCATTATTTTCGTGCTGTTACATCTGTATTCATTTCAGAGATTAAATGATTGAGATTGTGAAACTACATACAACCGACAAACATTGCTCGCACTGAAGATGTGTTCGCGGAGTTTCACTTGATTTTTCTGACGTGTATCAGACCGCTAAGACAGATTCGGCGCACACGGTTTATTTTCGTTATTTTACAAAAGCTCAAGGTTTTGTTGTTATTGTAAGTGTACACAAATAACAGTAGACCTTTTATAGTTTGTAATGATCTCTTCCATGTATCTGAATGGGCAAAAATGACGCAGTATTTTGTTTAAGTTTTTTCAACTGTTTAGAACAATGCATCTGAAAGGACCTTACAGCGCCATTGTTGACCCCCGCAATAATGCCAGAATTCAATAATGGTTCCCGATTTCAGATTCCTCGCAAACATTTATTTGAGTTGTAATGCCATTTGTTGAGTTGAATAGTGTAAAATCGCTTGAATATTCAAACTGGGAAGCAGTAACTCTCATCGGGGCTCGTGCGTTAGACGCGACGCATCTCGCGGTTTCACACAAAACTGCTCACAAACATTTATTTGAGTTGTTTCGTCATTTTTTTTTCCAGAAATAACTAGCAATACTCCTACAAATAAATGCTTCGTAACTAAAACGTTTTGACTTTCAATAGAAAATATAGACAACACATGTTAAATGACATTCTTACCTTGCAAAAATCGCCTCAGTATTTAATTTGAAGCAGTAAATCCAACACTGGAGTAAATCTCTCGTGATATCACCTTCCCATTGAAATGAAGGAAGACGGTGATAACGCTACAGTTATTATTCTTGCCCAGTAACCCCTTAACCAATCACATGTGCCTTTAGCTTGTATTGTCATGAGTATCTGGGCAGAAATAAAATCGGTGATTGGACGACGAAGACACTGAGACAGGAACCATGGGAATAATTGTTCCCAAATTTGAACGCTCTGGCTGTAAATGGTTAAAGGTTGTTAAAAATTGTATTGTATTATATTTAGTTCTTTGTTGTATTCACCTGCTACGGCGTGTGTAACATTTTTCTCTCAACTCTGCATACAGGTGAAACTCGAAAAATTAGAATATCGTGCAAAAGTTAATGTAACCCATACTATGTTGAACACAAGAGGGCAGTATAGCCCTATGTATTACTTCACAAGACCCCCTCCCTTCCAACTCCTCAAACAGAGTCTCAGAGAGTGACTGGAAAATTCTGACATTTTCTCCACATTCAAACCAAAATATCTGACTTTCTGTTGGTCTGAGCTAATGACTGTAAATTAGAAAGTTGTCCGGCTTGAGGAGAACTATGTCAATTCCAATTTTTGTACCTGTACATGAAACTAACCCCCCACTTTTTTGTCAAAAGGTGGCGCTACTGAGCCCCTCACCACACCCATTTCTGAAACTTTGCACATGTCTACTGGCTAATAAATGTGACGTGTCTGTCGAGTTTCATGCAATTTCAAGTATGTTAAGAGTCTCAAAAGCATCAATAAAAAATAGTAAAGTTTGAAGCGTTGCCACGGCAACAGTATCTAAGATATCAATAATCCTTTCACAGGTCTAAATCTGCCCTGTGTTGACATTATACACGTAAAGTTTGAAGCAAATCGGGTAAAAACAAGAGGGTGATTTCAAAGCATTTTGAAAGTGACACACTTCCTGCTGCCAGTTGGTGGCACTATAACTTTGACTCACAACAGTCACATCCATGTGATCGGCCTCTTACAACGAACACACTGCTGAAGTTTCATCAAGATCTGTTAATTTATGCAGAAGTTATAACACACTTCCTGTCTCACTTTTCTCGCCATAAATTTGTTTCCTCGCCACGGCCAAACCGTTCGAGATATCAAAAATCCGCTGGCAATTTTTCATCCTCAATGTCTTGACTTCATGCTGACTGAGATTCGTGGCGATTAAATGATTTCTCTAGGAGGAGTATTTCAAATTCCATTGTATACGTTTTCCAAACATCCCTAAATAGCCGACTTCCTGTTGGGCTGAGGTAAAAAGTAAGAGCATGAAGTATATATGAAACGATGAGATCTATATGTGTACCGACTTTAATATTATTACATGCAAGTGTGTTTGATTTATGGACCAAGGTTTCGGACCCCGTTCCAGGGGGCGCTGTTAAGCCCCCCTGCCACGCCCGGGTACCATCTTCAGCCCAGCCCTGATGGCCGCGGGTTCTGACCCGTGTGCAAAGTTTCAAGAGTTTTAGAGCACGTTAAGGCCCCCAAAAGTGCCCGTATAGTCGATAAAATAATAATAATAATAATAATAATAATAATAATAATAATTAAAGCTGCAAGCAGCGATGACGGGCCCAAGCCGGTGGCACCGCAACCCTGGTGCCTTTAGTTACCGGGCTCATTTCCACTTGGTGGCTTTCGGAAAACAAAGGATGATGGACACAGCAACAACTCAAAAATATAGCTGCAAGCAGCAATGCGATTCCTCCTCAAAATGGCAAATCATTTAAAATTGATCAATAGAGGGTTGGGGTTAAACCCTCCCAATGAAAAAATCCAAAAAACATGTCTTTCTGTCTGAATCCTAAACTAAACATTTTCAGTGTACAGGAAAATCCATCATGCCGGACCTTATGGATCCTGTAGGGTTTTTTGTTTACAATGAGAAATGAGGTATATTCACCAGGTTTCAGAAAAACTAAATAAATGGGGTGGAAATACAATCACTTTGAAAAATTGACATTTGGGCATGGCCTGTACCGCCCCCTAAGGGCGAATGTGAGCCATTCTTGGTTTGTAGGTTCCTGTTGGCCTGTAGTATTAATGTACCAAATTAGAAAGTATTTGACAAAAAAATGTGCAATTTGGGAATGTCCTTTAGCACCCCCTAAGGGCGAATGTGAGACATTCTTGGTTTGTGGATTTCTGTTGGCCTGTAGTGTCAATATACCAAATTAGAAAATTTTTGACCATAAAATGGGAATTTTGGGCATAGCCTGTAGCGCCCCCTAATGGCGAATATGGGCAATTCTTTGTTTGTGGGTTCCTGTTGGCCTGTAGTATCAATGTACCAAATTAGAACATTTTTGACCAGCAAATGGGAATTTAGGGCGTGGCCTGTAGCGCCCCATAAGGGCGAATGTGGGCCACTCTTGGTTTGTGAATTCCTGTTGGCCTGTAGTATCAATATACAACATTAGAACATTTTTGACCAGAAAATGGGAATTTTGGGCATGGCCTGTAGCGCCCCCTAAGGGCGAATGTGGGATATTCTTTACGCAGTACTTCAGAGTGATGTCATCTTGAAGTATATATATATAGGTCTATTTCTAACCCACACCTATAATATCACTTCTGAAGGCATGGATTTAACCACTGGAGTGGTATGGATTACTTTTATGCTGCATTTATTTGATTTTTGTAGCTTCTGAGTTCTGATCACCATTCAAGTCATTGAAAGGTCCAACAGGGTTGAGATAATCTTCTAAAAAGCTTAATTTGTGTTCACTAGAAGAAAGAAAACAATACACATCTGGGATGCAATGAGGGTGAGTATACGTTGAGAGAAATTTATTTTTGGGGTGAAAACCATTTGTAGGCCTACTTTTTATTTACTTGGAAAATTGTTACTGTCTCTTTAAGAGGATTTTAAACGCATTTCATTCAAGGCACAGTCTGTGCGGCTTGTTTTAGTGAGTTTAATCTTTTGAGAACTGTGAAGTCTCATTATTTTCGTGCTGTTACATCTGTATTCATTTCAGAGATTACTTGATTGAGATTGTGAAACTACATACAACCGACAAACCTCCATGAAGATGCGAGTAAAAATGAGATGCCTCGCGCTGTCAGACACAACGCTGATAATCATTCTCGGAAGTGTTGATACTAGATTTCGATTCGCGATTTCTTCATCAACTGTTTATGTTCACTTGGGACAAAACAGACAATATATCATGTAATTTGACATTTTGTAGTATGAAATTGTCCGTTCAAACGCAAGAAGAAGCGAATGCGATCTCTCATCGGGGCTCGTGCGTTAGACGCGACGCATCTCGCGGTTTCACACAAAACTGCTCACAAACATTTATTTGAGTTGTTTTGTCATTTTTTTCCAGAAATAACTAGCAATACTCCTACAAATAAATGCTTCGTAACTAAAACGTTTTAACTTTCTATAGAAAATATAGACAACACACGTTCTTACCTTGCAAAAAATCGCCTCAGTATTTAATTTGAAGCAGTAAATCCAACACTGGAGTAAATCTCTCGTGATATCACCTTTCCATTGAAATGAAGGAAGACGGTGATGACGATACAGTTATTATTCTTGCCCAGTAACCCCTTAACCAATCACATGTGCCTTTAGCTTGTATTGTCATGAGTATCTGGGCAGACTTCAGAAATAAAATCGGTGATCGGACGACGATGACACTGAGACAGGAACCATGGGAATAATTGTTCCCAAATTTGAACGCTCTGGCTGTAAATGGTTAAAGGTTGTTAAAAATTGTATCCGCCACTCAGTTGATGTATATATTGAGTGGGGACACATTGTTTGCCTTTTTTCTGGGATTCGACTGCAAAAGAGCTCAAGCAACTGTTGAACTCAGTCCCTGCCCATTCTGGACTTAGACCTGTTGTAAATCATTGAACAATGAGGCTTGGATGCCATCTATTGGACATTTCTTGTAATTGCCACTCAGAGAATGAACAGACAGTGGATTAAGCTTTAGTTTTTTAGGCTTTAGTTCTTTGTTGTATTCACCTGCTACGGCGTGTGTAACATTTTTCTGTCAACTCTGCATACAGGTGAAACTCGAAAAATTAGAATATCGTGCAAAAGTTAATGTAACCCATACTATGTTGAACACAAGAGGGCAGTATAGCCCTATGTATTACATCACAAGACCCCCTCCCTTCCTACTCCTCACACACAGAGTCTGAGAGAGTGACTTGCAAAATTCTGACATTTTCTCCACATTCAAACCAAAATATCTGACTTTCTGTTGGTCGGAGCTCATGACTGTAAATTAGAAAGTTGTCCGGCTTGAGGAGAACTATATCAATACCAATTTTTGTACCTGTAGATGAAACTAACCCCCCACTTTTTTGTCAAAAGGTGGCGCTACTGAGCCCCTCACCACACCCATTTCTGAAACTTTGCACATGTCTACTGGCTAATAAATGTGACGTATCTGTCGAGTTTCATGCAATTTCAAGTATGTTAAGAGTCTCAAAAGCATCAATAAAGAAAAGTAAAGTTTGAAGCGTTGCCACGGCAACAGTATCTAAGATATCAATAAACCTTTCACAGGTCTAAATCTGCCGTGTGTTTACATTATACACGTAAAGTTTGAAGCAAATCGGGTATAAACAAGAGGGTGATTTCAAAGCATTTTGAAAGTGACACACTTCCTGCTGCCAGTTGGTGGCGCTATAACTTTGACTCACAATAGTCACATCCATGTGATCGGCCTCTTACAGCGAACACACTGCTGAAGTTTCATCAAGATCTGTTAATTTATGCAGACGTTATAACACACTTCCTGTCTCACTTTTCTCGCCATAAATTTGTTTCCTCGCCACGGCCAAACCGTTCGAGATATCAAAAATCCGCTGGCAATTTTTCATCCTCAATGTCTTGACTTCATGCTGACTGAGATTCGTGGCGATTAAATGATTTCTCTAGGAGGAGTATTTCAAATTCCATTGTATACGTTTTCCAAACAACCCTAAATAGCCGACTTCCTGTTGGGCTGAGGTAAAAAGTAAGAGCATGAAGTATATATGAAACGATGAGATCTATATGTGTACCGACTTTCATATTATTACATGCAAGTGTGTTTGATTTATGGACCAAGGTTTCGGACCCCGTTCCAGGGGGCGCTGCTGAGCCCCCCTGCCACGCCCGGGTACCATCTTCAGCCCAGCCCTGATGGCCGCAGGTTCTGACCCGTGTGCAAAGTTTCAAGAGTTTTAGAGCATGTTAAGGCCCCCAAAAGTGCCCGAATAGTCGATAAAATAATAATAATAATAATAATTAAAGCTGCAAGCAGCGATGAAGGGCCCAAGGCGGTGGCACCGCAACCCTGGTGCCTTTAGTTACCGGGCTCATTTCCACTTGGTGGCTTTCGGAAAACAAAGGATGATGGACACAGCAACAACTCAAAAATATAGCTGCAAGCAGCAATGCGATTCCTCCTCAAAATGGCAAATCATTTAAAATTGATCAATAGAGGGTTGGGGTTAAACCCTCCCAATGAAAAAATCCAAAAAACATGTCTTTCTGTCAGAATCCTAAACTAAACATTTTCAGTGTACAGGAAAATCCATCATGTCGGACCTTATGGATCCTGTAGGGTTTTTTGTTTACAATGAGAAATGAGGTTTGTTCACCAGGTTTCAGAAAAACTAAATAAATGTGTTGGAAATACAAACACTTTGAAAAAATGACATTTGGGCATGGCCTGTAGCTCCCCCTAAGGGTGAATGTGAGCCATTCTTGGTTTGTAGGTTCCTGTTGGCCTGTAGTATTAATGTACCAATTTAGAAAGTATTTGACAAAAAAATGTGCAATTTGGGAATGGCCTTTAGCGCCCCCTATGGGCGAATGTGAGACATTCTTGGTTTGTGGATTTCTGTTGGCCTGTAGTGTCAATATACCAAATTAGAACATTTTTGACCAGCAAATGGGAATTTAGGGCATGGCCTGTAGCGCCCCCTAAGGGCGAATGTGGGCCATTCTTGGTTTGTGGATTCCTGTTGGCCTGTAGTATCAATCTACAAAATTAGAACATTTTTGACCAGAAAATGGGAATTTTGGGTATGGCCTGTAGCGCCCCCTAAGGGCGAATGTGGGCCATTCTTGGTTTGTGGATTCCTGTTGGCCTGTAGTATCAATATACAAAATTAGAACATTTTTGACCAGAAAATGGGAATTTTGGGCATGGCCTGTAGCGCCCCCTTAGGGCGAATGTGGGATATTCTTTACGCAGTACTTCAGAGTGATGTCATCTTTAAGTATATATATATATAGGTCTGTATCTAACCCACACCTATAATATCACTTCTGAAGGCATGGATTAAACCACAGGAGTGGTATGGATTACTTTTATGCTGCATTTATGTGATTTTTGTAGCTTCTGAGTTCTGATCACCATTCAAGTCATTGAAAGGTCCAACAGGGTTGAGATAATCTTCTAAAAAGCTTAATTTGTGTTCAATAGAAGAAAGAAAATAATACACATCTGGGATGGAATGAGGGTGAGTATACGATGAGAGAAATTTATTTTGGGGGTGAAAACCATTTGTAGGCTACTTTTTATTTACTTGGAAAATTGTTACTGTCTCTTTAAGAGGATTTTAAACGCATTTCATTCAAGCCGTCTTTGCGGCTTGTTTTATTGAGATATAATCTTTTGAGAACTGTGAATCTCATTATTTTCGTGCTGTTACATCTGTATTCATTTCAGAGATTAATTGATTGAGATTGTGAAACTACATACAACCGACAAACCTCCATGAAGATGCGAGTAAAAATGAGATTCCTCGCGCTGTCAGACACAAAGCTGATAATCATTCTCGGAAGTGTTGATACTAGATTTAGATTCGCGATTTCTTCATCAACTGTTTATGGTCACTTGAGACAAAACAGACAATATATCATGTATTTTGACATTTTGTTGTTATGAAATTGTCCGTTCAAACGCAAGAAGAAGCGAATGCGATCTCTCATCGGGGCTCGTGAGTTAGACGTGACGCTGCTCGCGGTTTCACACAAAACTGCTCACAAACATTTATTTGAGTTGTTTCGTCATTTTTATTCCAGAAATAACTAGCAATACTCCTACAAATAAATGCTTCGTAACTAAAACGTTTTGACTTTCTATAGAAAATATAGACAACACGTTCTTACCTTGCAAAAATCGCCTCAGTATTTAATTTGAAGCAGTAAATCCAACACTGGAGTAAATCTCTCGTGATATCACCGTCCCATTGAAATGAAGGAAGACGGTGATGACGATACAGTTATTATTCTTGCCCAGTAACCCCTTAACCAATCACATGTGCCTTTAGCTTGTATTGTCATGAGTATCTGGGCAGATTTCAGAAATAAAATCGGTGATTGGACGACGATGACACTGAGACAGAAACTATGGGAATAATTGTTCCCAAATTTGAACGCTCTGGCTGTAAATGGTTAAAGGTTGTTAAAAATTGTATCCGCCACTCAGTTGATGTATATATTGAGTGGGGACACAGTGTTTGCCTTTTTTCTGGGATTCGACGGCAAAAGAGCTCAAGCAACTGTTGAACTCAGTCCCTGCCCATTCTGGACTCAGACCTGTTGTAAATCATTGAACAATGAGGCTTGGATGCCATCTATTGGACATTTCTTGTAATTGCCACTCAGAGAATGAACAGACAGTGGATTAAATTTTAGTTTTTTAGGCTTTAGTTCTTTGTTGTATTCACCTGCTACGGCGTGTGTAACATTTTTCTGTCAACTCTGCATACAGGTGAAACTCGAAAAATTAGAATATCGTGCAAAAGTTAATGTAACCCATACTATGTTGAACACAAGAGGGCAGTATAGCCCTATGTATTACTTCACAAGACCCAACGTCCCCCCTCCCCTACAAACTCACAGAGTCTCAGAGAGTGACTTGCAAAATTCTGACATTTTCTCCACATTCAAACCAAAATATCTGACTTTCTGTTGGTCGGAGCTAATGACTGTAAATTAGAAAGTTGTCCGGCTTGAGGAGAACTATATCAATACCAATTTTTGTACCTGTAGATGAAACTAACCCCCCACTTTTTTGTCAAAAGGTGGCGCTACTGAGCCCCTCACCACACCCATTTCTGAAACTTTGCACATGTCTACTGGCTAATAAATGTGACGTCTCTGTCGAGTTTCATGCAATTTCAAGTATGTTAAGAGTCTCAAAAGCATCAATAAAGAAAAGTAAAGTTTGAAGCGTTGCCACGGCAACAGTATCTAAGATATCAATAATCCTTTCACAGGTCTAAATCTGCCGTGTGTTTACATTATACACGTAAAGTTTGAAGCAAATCGGGTAAAAACAAGAGGGTGATTTCAAAGCATTTTGAAAGTGACACACTTCCTGCTGCCAGTTGGTGGCGCTATAACTTTGACTCACAATAGTCACATCCATGTGATCGGCCTCTTACAACGAACACACTGCTGAAGTTTCATCAAGATCTGTTAATTTATGCAGAAGTTATAACACACTTCCTGTCTCACTTTTCTCGCCATAAATTTGTTTCCTCGCCACGGCCAAACCGTTCGAGATATCAAAAATCCGCTGGCAATTTTTCATCCTCAATGTCTTGACTTCATGCTGACTGAGATTCGTGGCGATTAAATGATTTCTCTAGGAGGAGTATTTCAAATTCCATTGTATACGTTTTCCAAACAACCCTAAATAGCCGACTTCCTGTTGGGCTGAGGTAAAAAGTAAGAGCATGAAGTATATATGAAACGATGAGATCTATATGTGTACCGACTTTCATATTATTACATGCAAGTGTGTTTGATTTATGGACCAAGGTTTCGGACCCCGTTCCAGGGGGCGCTGCTGAGCCCCCCTGCCACGCCCGGGTACCATCTTCAGCCCAGCCCTGATGGCCGCAGGTTCTGACCCGTGTGCAAAGTTTCAAGAGTTTTAGAGCATGTTAAGGCCCCCAAAAGTGCCCGAATAGTCGATAAAATAATAATAATAATAATAATAATAATAATAATAATAATCCTAAGGAAAACAATAGGGCCTTCGCCTTTTCAGGCTTGGGCCCTAATAATAATAATCCTAAGGAAAACAATAGGGCCTTCGCCTTTTCAGGCTTGGGCCCTAATAATTAAAGCTGCAAGCAGCGATGACGGGCCCAAGCCGGTGGCACCGCAACCCTGGTGCCTTTAGTTACCGGGCTCATTTCCACTTGGTGGCTTTCGGAAAACAAAGGATGATGGACACAGCAACAACTCAAAAATATAGCTGTAAGCAGCAATGCGATTCCTCCTCAAAATGGCAAATCATTTAAAATTGATCAATAGAGGGTTGGGGTTAAACCCTCCCAATGAAAAAATCCAAAAAACATGTCTTTCTGTCTTAATCCTAAACTAAACATTTTCAGTGTACAGGAAAATCCATCATGTCGGACCTTATGGATCCTGTAGGGTTTTTTGTTTACAATGAGAAATGAGGTATGTTAACCAGGTTTCAGAAAAACTAAATAAATGTGTTGGAAATACAATCACTTTGAAAAAAATGACATTTGGGCATGGCCTGTAGCGCCCCCTAAGGGTGAATGTGAGCCATTCTTGGTTTGTAGGTTCCTGTTGGCCTGTAGTATTAATGTACCAAATTGGAAAGTATTTGACAAAAAAATGTGCAATTTGGGAATGGCCTTTAGCGCCCCCTAAGGGCGAATGTGAGACATTCTTGGTTTGTGGATTTCTGTTGGCCTGTAGTGCCAATATACCAAATTAGAACATTTTTGACCATAAAATGGGAATTTTGGGCATAGCCTGTAGCGCCCCCTAATGCGAATATGGGCAATTCTTTGTTTGTGGGTTCCTGTTGGCCTGTAGTATCAATGTACCAAATTAGAACATTTTTGACCAGCAAATGGGAATTTAGGGCGTGGCCTGTAGCGCCCCCTAAGGGCGAATGTGGGCCATTCTTGGTTTGTGGATTCCTGTTGGCCTGTAGTATCAATCTACAAAATTAGAACATTTTTGACCAGAAAATGGGAATTTTGGGCATGGCCTTTAGCGCCCCCTAAGGGCGAATGTGGGCCATTCTTGGTTTGTGGATTCCTGTTGGCCTGTAGTATCAATATACAAAATTAGAACATTTTTGACCAGAAAATGGGAATTTTGGTCATGGCCTGTAGCGCCCCCTAAGGGCGAATGCGGGATATTCTTTACGCAGTACTTCAGAGTGATGTCATCTTTAAGTATATATAGGTCTGTTTCTAACCCACACCTATAATATCACTTCTGAAGGCATGGATTAAACCACAGGAGTGGTATGGATTACTTTTATGCTGCATTTATGTGATTTTTGTAGCTTCTGAGTTCTGATCACCATTCAAGTCATTGAAAGGTCCAACAGGGTTGAGATAATCTTCTAAAAAGCTTAATTTGTGTTCACTAGAAGAAAGAAAATAATACACATCTGGGATGGAATGAGGGTGAGTATACGATGAGAGAAATTTATTTTTGGGGTGAAAACCATTTGTAGGCTACTTTTTATTTACTTGGAAAATTGTTACTGTCTCTTTAAGATGATTTTAAACGCATTTCATTCAAGCCGTTAAGCCGTCTGTGCGGCTTGTTTTATTGAGATATAATCTTTTGAGAACTGTGAAGTCTCATTATTTTCGTGCTGTTACATCTGTATTCATTTCAGAGATTAATTGATTGAGATTGTGAAACTACATACAACCGACAAACCTCCATGAAGATGCGAGTAAAAATGAGATGCCTCGCGCTGTCAGGCACAACGCTGATAATCGTTCTCGGAAGTGTTGATACTAGATTTCGATTCGCGATATCTTCATCAACTGTTTATGTTCGCTTGAGACAAAACAGACAATATATCATGTATTTTGACATTTTGTTGTTATGAAATTGTCCGTTCAAACGAAAGAAGAAGCGAATGCGATCTCTCATCGGGGCTCGTGAGTTAGAAGTGACGCTGCTAGACGTGAGCAGGGAAGCGCATTTCACTGAATTTACGATGTTACACGTATAAACCTTCATCAACCCGTTAATCCAAAACGCAAATGCCGTTATTTTGCGTCTCTCGCTCCTGCTTGTGATTGACAAAGCTGTCAAACGGGACAATTTGCAAGCGTGCAAGTTTGGATCGGTCTCTTCACGTTTTAATAATTTGCAGTGTTCGACATCTACGTTCAAATCGAGCGGTGCAATATGCAATTCATCCAAAATAATTACAAAGTTATTTTCGCTCTTGTTCTACATATTTTTTTCAAGCGTCAGCTGATGTTTCTACAGTATTAATTTTCCTGCGCCACCACGAACAGAGTTGGAAATAAAACACGCATCCGGGCATTCAGATGGGTTAAAAAAAACTGCTTAAAAAACATCTGAACAGCGTCTGCTCTCGGTCTCACATTAATTCAGGTGGATTTTTCACAAGCGACAACATTGGCAAACAAAAGTGCTAGCTAATGTTTAATTAGCAAGTTTCACCGAAATGTATTAAAAATAGAGGCTAGCTGCCTGTCCGATGAACAAATAGAGTCACGTCATTTTTTTTTCCAGAAATAACTAGCAATACTCCTGCAAATAAATGCTTCGTAACTAAAACGTTTTGACTTTCAATAGAAAATATAGACAACACATGTTCTTACCTTGCAAAAATCGCCTCAGTATTTAATTTGAAGCAGTAAATCCAACACTGGAGTAAATCTCTCGTGATATCACCTTCCCATTGAAATGAAGGAAGACGGTGATGACGAAACAGTTATTATTCTTGCCCAGGAACCCTTAACCAATCACATGTGCCATTAGCTTGTATTGTCATGAGTATCTGGGCAGATTTCAGAAATAAAATCCCCTTAACCAATCACATGTGTCTTTAGCTTGTATTGTCATGAGTATCTGGGCAGATTTCAGAAATGAAATCGGTGATTGGACGACGATGAAACTGAGACAGGAACCATGGGAATAATTGTTCCCAAATTTGAACGCTCTGGCTGTAAATGGTTAAAGGTTGTTAAAAATTGCATCCGCCACTCAGTTGATGTATATATTGAGTGGGGACACATTGTTTGCTTTTTTTCTGGGATTCGACTGCAAAAGAGCTCAAGCAACTGTTGAACTCAGTCCCTGCACATTCTGGACTCAGACCTGTTGTAAATCATTGAACAATGAGGCTTGGATGCCATCTATTGGACATTTCTTGTAATTGCCACTCAGAGAATGAACAGACAGTGGATTAAACTTTAGTTTTTTAGGCTTTAATTCTTTGTTGTATTCACCTGCTACGGCGTGTGTAACATTTTTCTGTCAACTCTGCATACAGGTGAAACTCGAAAAATTAGAATATCGTGCAAAAGTTAATGTAACCCATACTATGTTGAACACAAGAGGGCAGTATAGCCCTATGTATTACTTCACAAGACCCCCTCCCTTCCTACTCCTCACACAGAGTCTCAAGAGAGTGACTTGCAAATTCTGACATTTTCTCCACATTCAAACCAAAATATCTGACATTCTGTGTGTTGGAGCTAATGACTGTAAATTAGAAAGTTGTCAGGCTTGAGGAGAACTATATCAATACCAATTTTTGTACCTGTAGATGAAACTAACCCCCCACTTTTTTGTCAAAAGGTGGCGCTACTGAGCCCCTCACCACACCCATTTCTGAAACTTTGCACATGTCTACTGGCTAATAAATGTGACGTCTCTGTCGAGTTTCATGCAATTTCAAGTATGTTAAGAGTCTCAAAAGCATCAATAAAGAAAAGTAAAGTTTGAAGCGTTGCCACGGCAACAGTATCTAAGATATCAATAATCCTTTCACAGGTCTAAATCTGCCGTGTGTTTACATTATACACGTAAAGTTTGAAGCAAATCGGGTAAAAACAAGAGGGTGATTTCAAAGCATTTTGAAAGTGACACACTTCCTGCTGCCAGTTGGTGGCGCTATAACTTTGACTCACAACAGTCACATCCATGTGATCGGCCTCTTACAACGAACACACTGCTGAAGTTTCATCAAGATCTGTTAATTTATGCAGAAGTTATAACACACTTCCTGTCTCACTTTTCTCGCCATAAATTTGTTTCCTCGCCACGGCCAAACCGTTCGAGATATCAAAAATCCGCTGGCAATTTTTCATCCTCAATGTCTTGACTTCATGCTGACTGAGATTCGTGGCGATTAAATGATTTCTCTAGGAGGAGTATTTCAAATTCCATTGTATACGTTTTCCAAACAACCCTAAATAGCCGACTTCCTGTTGGGCTGAGGTAAAAAGTAAGAGCATGAAGTATATATGAAACGATGAGATCTATATGTGTACCGACTTTCATATTATTACATGCAAGTGTGTTTGATTTATGGACCAAGGTTTCGGACCCCGTTCCAGGGGGCGCTGTTAAGCCCCCCTGCCACGCCCGGGTACCATCTTCAGCCCAGCCCTGATGGCCGCGGGTTCTGACCCGTGTGCAAAGTTTCAAGAGTTTTAGAGCACGTTAAGGCTCCCAAAAGTGCCCGAATAGTCGATAAAATAATAATAATAATAATAATAATTAAAGCTGCAAGCAGCGATGACGGGCCCAAGCCGGTGGCACCGCAACCCTGGTGCCTTTAGTTACCGGGCTCATTTCCACTTGGTGGCTTTCGGAAAACAAAGGATGATGGACACAGCAACAACTCAAAAATATAGCTGCAAGCAGCAATGCGATTCCTCCTCAAAATGGCAAATCATTTAAAATTGATCAATAGAGGGTTGGGGTTAAACCCTCCCAATGAAAAAATCCAAAAAACATGTCTTTCTGTCTGAATCCTAAACTAAACATTTTCAGTGTACAGGAAAATCCATCATGCCGGACCTTATGGATCCTGTAGGGTTTTTTGTTTACAATGAGAAATGAGGTATGTTCACCAGGTTTCAGAAAACTAAATAAATGGGGTGGAAATACAATCACTTTAAAAAAATGACATTTGGGCATGGCATGTAGCGCCCCCTAAGGGCGAATGTGAGCCATTCTTGGTTTGTAGGTTCCTGTTGGCCTGTAGTATTAATGTACCAAATTAGAAAGTATTTGACAAAAAAATGTGCAATTTGGGAATGGCCTTTAGCGCCCCCTAAGGGCGAATGTGAGACATTCTTGGTTTGTGGATTTCTGTTGGCCTGTAGTGTCAATATACCAAATTAGAACATTTTTGACCATAAAATGGGAATTTTGGGCATAGCCTGTAGCGCCCCCTAATGGCGAATATGGGCAATTCTTTGTTTGTGGGTTCCTGTTGGCCTGTAGTATCAATGTACCAAATTAGAACATTTTTGACCAGCAAATGGGAATTTAGGGCGTGGCCTGTAGCGCCCCATAAGGGCGAATGTGGGCCACTCTTGGTTTGTGAATTCCTGTTGGCCTGTAGTATCAATATACAACATTAGAACATTTTTGACCAGCAAATGGGAATTTTGGGCATGGCCTGTAGCGCCCCCTAAGGGCGAATGTGGGATATTCTTTACGCAGTACTTCAGAGTGATGTCATCTTGAAGTATATATATATAGGTCTATTTCTAACCCACACCTATAATATCACTTCTGAAGGCATGGATTTAACCACTGGAGTGGTATGGATTACTTTTATGCTGCATTTATTTGATTTTTGTAGCTTCTGAGTTCTGATCACCATTCAAGTCATTGAAAGGTCCAACAGGGTTGAGATAATCTTCTAAAAAGCTTAATTTGTGTTCACTAGAAGAAAGAAAACAATACACATCTGGGATGCAATGAGGGTGAGTATACGATGAGAGAAATTTATTTTTGGGGTGAAAACCATTTGTAGGCCTACTTTTTATTTACTAGGAAAATTGTTACTGTCTCTTTAAGAGGATTTTAAACGCATTTCATTCAAGGCACACTCTGTGCGGCTTGTTTTAGTGAGTTTAATCTTTTGAGAACTGTGAAGTCTCATTATTTTCGTGCTGTTACATCTGTATTCATTTCAGAGATTACTTGATTGAGATTGTGAAACTACATACAACCGACAAACCTCCATGAAGATGCGAGTAAAAATGAGATGCCTCGCGCTGTCAGGCACAACGCTGATAATCATTCTCGGAAGTGTTGATACTAGATTTCGATTCGCGATTTCTTCATCAACTGTTTATGTTCACTTGGGACAAAACAGACAATATATCATGTAATTTGACATTTTGTAGTATGAAATTGTCCGTTCAAACGCAAGAAGAAGCGAATGCGATCTCTCATCGGGGCTCGTGCGTTAGACGCGACGCATCTCGCGGTTTCACACAAAACTGCTCACAAACATTTATTTGAGTTGTTTTGTCATTTTTTTCCAGAAATAACTAGCAATACTCCTACAAATAAATGCTTCGTAACTAAAACGTTTTGACTTTCTATAGAAAATATAGACAACACACGTTCTTAACTTGCAAAAATCGCCTCAGTATTTAATTTGAAGCAGTAAATCCAACACTGGAGTAAATCTCTCGTGATATCACCTTTCCATTGAAATGAAGGAAGACGGTGATGACGATACAGTTATTATTCTTGCCCAGTAACCCCTTAACCAATCACATGTGCCTTTAGCTTGTATTGTCATGAGTATCTGGGCAGACTTCAGAAATAAAATCGGTGATCGGACGACGATGACACTGAGACAGGAACCATGGGAATAATTGTTCCCAAATTTGAACGCTCTGGCTGTAAATGGTTAAAGGTTGTTAAAAATTGTATCCTCCACTCAGTTGATGTATATATTGAGTGGGGACACATTGTTTGCCTTTTTTCTGGGATTCGACTGCAAAAGAGCTCAAGCAACTGTTGAACTCAGTCCCTGCCCATTCTGGACTCAGACCTGTTGTAAATCATTGAACAATGAGGCTTGGATGCCATCTATTGGACATTTCTTGTAATTCCCACTCAGAGAATGAACAGACAGTGGATTAAACTTTAGTTTTTTAGGCTTTAGTTCTTTGTTGTATTCACCTGCTACAGCGTGTGTAACATTTTTCTGTCAACTCTGCATACAGGTGAAACTCGAAAAATTAGAATATCGTGCAAAAGTTAATGTAACCCATACTATGTTGAACACAATAGGGCAGTATAGCCCTATGTATTACTTCACAAGCCCCCCCTCCCTTCCTACTCCTCACACACAAAGTCTTAGAGAGTGACTTGCAAAATTCTGACATTTTCTCCACATTCAAACCAAAATATCTGACTTTCTGTTGGTCGGAGCTAATGACTGTAAATTAGAAAGTTGTCCGGCTTGAGGAGAACTATATCAATACCAATTTTTGTACCTGTAGATGAAACTAACCCCCCACTTTTTTGTCAAAAGGTGGCGCTACTGAGCCCCTCACCACACCCATTTCTGAAACTTTGCACATGTCTACTGGCTAATAAATGTGACGTCTCTGTCGAGTTTCATGCAATTTCAAGTATGTTAAGAGTCTCAAAAGCATCAATAAAGAAAAGTAAAGTTTGAAGTGTTGCCACGGCAACAGTATCTAAGATATCAATAATCCTTTCACAGGTCTAAATCTGCCGTGTGTTTACATTATACACGTAAAGTTTGAAGCAAATCGGGTAAAAACAAGAGGGTGATTTCAAAGCATTTTGAAAGTGACACACTTCCTGCTGCCAGTTGGTGGCGCTATAACTTTGACTCACAATAGTCACATCCATGTGATCGGCCTCTTACAACGAACACACTGCTGAAGTTTCATCAAGATCTGTTAATTTATGCAGAAGTTATAACACACTTCCTGTCTCACTTTTCTTGCCATAAATTTGTTTCCTCGCCACGGCCAAACCGTTCGAGATATCAAAAATCCGCTGGAAATTTTTCATCCTCAATGTCTTGACTTCATGCTGACTGAGATTCGTGGCGATTAAATGATTTCTCTAGGAGGAGTATTTCAAATTCCATTGTATACGTTTTCCAAACAACCCTAAATAGCCGACTTCCTGTTGGGCTGAGGTAAAAAGTAAGAGCATGAAGTATATATGAAACGATGAGATCTATATGTGTACCGACTTTCATATTATTACATGCAAGTGTGTTTGATTTATGGACCATGGTTTCGGACCCCGTTCCAGGGGGCGCTGCTGAAACCCCCTGCCACGCCCGGGTACCATCTTCAGCCCAGCCCTGATGGCCGCAGGTTCTGACCCGTGTGCAAAGTTTCAAGAGTTTTAGAGCATGTTAAGGCCCCCAAAAGTGCCCGAATAGTCGATAAAATAATAATAATAATAATAATAATAATAATTAAAGCTGCAAGCAGCGATGAAGGGCCCAAGCCGGTGGCACCGCAACCCTGGTGCCTTTAGTTACCGGGCTCATTTCCACTTGGTGGCTTTCGGAAAACAAAGGATGATGGACACAGCAACAACTCAAAAATATAGCTGCAAGCAGCAATGCGATTCCTCCTCAAAATGGCAAATCATTTAAAATTGATCAATAGAGGGTTGGGGTTAAACCCTCCCAATGAAAAAATCCAAAAAACATGTCTTTCTGTCAGAATCCTAAACTAAACATTTTCAGTGTACAGGAAAATCCATCATGTCGGACCTTATGGATCCTGTAGGGTTTTTTGTTTACAATGAGAAATGAGGTTTGTTCACCAGGTTTCAGAAAAACTAAATAAATATGTTGGAAATACAAACACTTTGAAAAAATGACATTTGGGCATGGCCTGTAGCTCCCCCTAAGGGTGAATGTGAGCCATTCTTGGTTTGTAGGTTCCTGTTGGCCTGTAGTATTAATGTACCAATTTAGAAAGTATTTGACAAAAAAATGTGCAATTTGGGAATGGCCTTTAGCGCCCCCTAAGGGCGAATGTGAGACATTCTTGGTTTGTGGATTTCTGTTGGCCTGTAGTGTCAATATACCAAATTAGAACATTTTTGACCAGCAAATGGGAATTTAGGGCATGGCCTGTAGCGCCCCCTAAGGGCGAATGTGGGCCATTCTTGGTTTGTGGATTCCTGTTGGCCTGTAGTATCAATCTACAAAATTAGAACATTTTTGACCAGAAAATGGGAATTTTGGGTATGGCCTGTAGCGCCCCCTAAGGGCGAATGTGGGCCATTCTTGGTTTGTGGATTCCTGTTGGCCTGTAGTATCAATATACAAAATTAGAACATTTTTGACCAGAAAATGGGAATTTTGGGCATGGCCTGTAGCGCCCCCTTAGGGCGAATGTGGGATATTCTTTACGCAGTACTTCAGAGTGATGTCATCTTTAAGTATATATATATATAGGTCTGTATCTAACCCACACCTATAATATCACTTCTGAAGGCATGGATTAAACCACAGGAGTGGTATGGATTACTTTTATGCTGCATTTATGTGATTTTTGTAGCTTCTGAGTTCTGATCACCATTCAAGTCATTGAAAGGTCCAACAGGGTTGAGATAATCTTCTAAAAAGCTTAATTTGTGTTCACTAGAAGAAAGAAAATAATACACATCTGGGATGGAATGAGGGTGAGTATACGATGAGAGAAATTTATTTTGGGGGTGAAAACCATTTGTAGGCTACTTTTTATTTACTTGGAAAATTGTTACTGTCTCTTTAAGAGGATTTTAAACGCATTTCATTCAAGCCGTCTTTGCGGCTTGTTTTATTGAGATATAATCTTTTGAGAACTGTGAATCTCATTATTTTCGTGCTGTTACATCTGTATTCATTTCAGAGATTAATTGATTGAGATTGTGAAACTACATACAACCGACAAACCTCCATGAAGATGCGAGTAAAAATGAGATTCCTCGCGCTGTCAGACACAAAGCTGATAATCATTCTCGGAAGTGTTGATACTAGATTTAGATTCGCGATTTCTTCATCAACTGTTTATGGTCACTTGAGACAAAACAGCCAATATATCATGTATTTTGACATTTTGTTGTTATGAAATTGTCCGTTCAAACGCAAGAAGAAGCGAATGCGATCTCTCATCGGGGCTCGTGAGTTAGACGTGACGCTGCTCGCGGTTTCACACAAAACTGCTCACAAACATTTATTTGAGTTGTTTCGTCATTTTTTTTCCAGAAATAACTAGCAATACTCCTACAAATAAATGCTTCGTAACTAAAACGTTTTGACTTTCTATAGAAAATATAGACAACACGTTCTTACCTTGCAAAAATCGCCTCAGTATTTAATTTGAAGCAGTAAATCCAACACTGGAGTAAATCTCTCGTGATATCACCGTCCCATTGAAATGAAGGAAGACGGTGATGACGATACAGTTATTATTCTTGCCCAGTAACCCCTTAACCAATCACATGTGCCTTTAGCTTGTATTGTCATGAGTATCTGGGCAGATTTCAGAAATAAAATCGGTGATTGGACGACGATGACACTGAGACAGAAACTATGGGAATAATTGTTCCCAAATTTGAACGCTCTGGCTGTAAATGGTTAAAGGTTGTTAAAAATTGTATCCGCCACTCAGTTGATGTATATAGTGAGTGGGGACACAGTGTTTGCCTTTTTTCTGGGATTCGACGGCAAAAGAGCTCAAGCAACTGTTGAACTCAGTCCCTGCCAATTCTGGACTCAGCCTGTTGTAAATAATAGAACAATGAGGCTTGGATGCCATCTATTGGACATTTCTTGTAATTGCCACTCAGAGAATGAACAGACAGTGGATTAAATTTTAGTTTTTTAGGCTTTAGTTCTTTGTTGTATTCACCTGCTACGGCGTGTGTAACATTTTTCTGTCAACTCTGCATACAGGTGAAACTCGAAAAATTAGAATATCGTGCAAAAGTTAATGTAACCCATACTATGTTGAACACAAGAGGGCAGTATAGCCCTATGTATTACTTCACAAGACCCAACGTCCCCCCTCCCCTACAAACTCACAGAGTCTCAGAGAGTGACTTGCAAAATTCTGACATTTTCTCCACATTCAAACCAAAATATCTGACTTTCTGTTGGTCGGAGCTAATGACTGTAAATTAGAAAGTTGTCCGGCTTGAGGAGAACTATATCAATACCAATTTTTGTACCTGTAGATGAAACTAACCCCCCACTTTTTTGTCAAAAGGTGGCGCTACTGAGCCCCTCACCACACCCATTTCTGAAACTTTGCACATGTCTACTGGCTAATAAATGTGACGTCTCTGTCGAGTTTCATGCAATTTCAAGTATGTTAAGAGTCTCAAAAGCATCAATAAAGAAAAGTAAAGTTTGAAGCGTTGCCACGGCAACAGTATCTAAGATATCAATAATCCTTTCACAGGTCTAAATCTGCCGTGTGTTTACATTATACACGTAAAGTTTGAAGCAAATCGGGTAAAAACAAGAGGGTGATTTCAAAGCATTTTGAAAGTGACACACTTCCTGCTGCCAGTTGGTGGCGCTATAACTTTGACTCACAATAGTCACATCCATGTGATCGGCCTCTTACAACGAACACACTGCTGAAGTTTCATCAAGATCTGTTAATTTATGCAGAAGTTATAACACACTTCCTGTCTCACTTTTCTCGCCATAAATTTGTTTCCTCGCCACGGCCAAACCGTTCGAGATATCAAAAATCCGCTGGCAATTTTTCATCCTCAATGTCTTGACTTCATGCTGACTGAGATTCGTGGCGATTAAATGATTTCTCTAGGAGGAGTATTTCAAATTCCATTGTATACGTTTTCCAAACAACCCTAAATAGCCGACTTCCTGTTGGGCTGAGGTAAAAAGTAAGAGCATGAAGTATATATGAAACGATGAGATCTATATGTGTACCGACTTTCATATTATTACATGCAAGTGTGTTTGATTTATGGACCAAGGTTTCGGACCCCGTTCCAGGGGGCGCTGCTGAGCCCCCCTGCCACGCCCGGGTACCATCTTCAGCCCAGCCCTGATGGCCGCAGGTTCTGACCCGTGTGCAAAGTTTCAAGAGTTTTAGAGCATGTTAAGGCCCCCAAAAGTGCCCGAATAGTCGATAAAATAATAATAATAATAATTAAAGCTGCAAGCAGCGATGACGGGCCCAAGCCGGTGGCACCGCAACCCTGGTGCCTTTAGTTACCGGGCTCATTTCCACTTGGTGGCTTTCGGAAAACAAAGGATGGTGGACACAGCAACAACTCAAAAATATAGCTGCAAGCAGCAATGCGATTCCTCCTCAAAATGGCAAATCATTTAAAATTGATCAATAGAGGGTTGGGGTTAAACCCTCCCAATGAAAAAATCCAAAAAACATGTCTTTCTGTCTGAATCCTAAACTAAACATTTTCAGTGTACAGGAAAATCCATCATGCCGGACCTTATGGATCCTGGAGGGTTTTTTGTTTACAATGAGAAATGAGGTATGTTCACCAGGTTTCAGAAAAACTAAATAAATGGGGTGGAAATACAATCACTTTGAAAAATTGACATTTGGGCATGGCCTGTAGCGCCCCCTAAGGGCGAATGTGAGCCATTCTTGGTTTGTAGGTTCCTGTTGGCCTGTAGTATTAATGTACCAAATTAGAAAGTATTTGACAAAAAAATGTGCAATTTGGGAATGTCCTTTAGCGCCCCCTAAGGGCAAATGTGAGACATTCTTGGTTTGTGGATTTCTGTTGGCCTGTAGTGTCAATAGACCAAATTAAAAAATTTTTGACCATAAAATGGGAATTTTGGGCATAGCCTGTAGCGCCCCCTAATGGCGAATATGGGCAATTCTTTGTTTGTGGGTTCCTGTTGGCCTGTAGTATCAATGTACCAAATTAGAACATTTTTGACCAGCAAATGGGAATTTAGGGCGTGGCCTGTAGCGCCCCCTAAGGGCGAATGTGGGCCATTCTTGGTTTGTGGATTACTGTTGGCCTGTAGGATCAATATACAAAATTAGAACATTTTTGCCCAGAAAATGGGAATTTTGGGCATGGCCTGTAGCGCCCCCTAAGGGCGAATGTGGGATATTCTTTACGCAGTACTTCAGAGTGATGTCATCTTGAAGTATATATATATAGGTCTGTTTCTAACCCACACCTATAATATCACTTCTGAAGGCATGGATTAAACCAATGGAGTGGTATGGATTACTTTTATGCTGCATTTATGTGATTTTTGTAGCTTCTGAGTTCTGATCACCATTCAAGTCATTGAAAGGTCCAACAGGGTTGAGATAATCTTCTAAAAAGCTTAATTTGTGTTCACTAGAAGAAAGAAAATAATACACATCTGGGATGGAATGAGGGTGAGTATACGATGAGAGAAATTTATTTTGGGGGTGAAAACCATTTGTAGGCTACTTTTTATTTACTTGGAAAATTGTTACTGTCTCTTTAAGAGGATTTTAAACGCATTTCATTCAAGGCACAGTCTTTGCGGCTTGTTTTATTGAGTTTAATCTTTTGAGAACTGTGAAGTCTCATTATTTTCGTGCTGTTACATCTGTATTCATTTCAGAGATTACTTGATTGAGATTGTGAAACTACATACAACCGACAAACCTCCATGAAGATGCGAGTAAAAATGAGATGCCTCGCGCTGTCAGACACAACGCTGATAATCATTCTCGGAAGTGTCGATACTAGATTTAGATTCGCGATTTCTTCATCAACTGTTTATGTTCACTTGGGACAAAACAGACAATATATCATGTAATTTGACATTTTGTTTATGAAATTGTCCGTTCAAACGCAAGATGAAGCGAATGCGATCTCTCATCGGGGCTCGTGCGTTAGACGCGACGCATCTCGCGGTTTCACACAAAACTGCTCACAAACATTTATTTGAGTTGTTTTGTCATTTTTTTCCAGAAATAACTAGCAATACTCCTACAAATAAATGCTTCGTAACTAAAACGTTTTGACTTTCTATAGAAAATATAGACAACACGTTCTTACCTTGCAAAAATCGCCTCAGTATTTAATTTGAAGCAGTAAATCCAACAATGGAGTAAATCTCTCGTGATATCACCTTTCCATTGAAATGAAGGAAGACGGTGATGACGATACAGTTATTATTCTTGCCCAGTAACCCCTTAACCAATCACATGTGCCTTTAGCTTGTATTGTCATGAGTATCTGGGCAGATTTCAGAAATAAAATCGGTGATCGGACGACGATGACACTGAGACAGGAACCATGGGAATAATTGTTCCCAAATTTGAACGCTCTGGCTGTAAATAGTTAAAGGTTGTTAAAAATTGTATCCTCCACTCAGTTGATGTATATATTGAGTGGGGACACATTGTTTGCCTTTTTTCTGGGATTCGACTGCAAAAGAGCTCAAGCAACTGTTGAACTCAGTCCCTGCCCATTCTGGACTCAGCCTGTTGTAAATAATAGAACAATGAGGCTTGGATGCCATCTATTGGACATTTCTTGTAATTGCCACTCAGAGAATGAACAGACAGTGGATTAAACTTTAGTTTTTTAGGCTTTAGTTCTTTGTTGTATTCACCTGCTACGGCGTGTGTAACATTTTTCTGTCAACTCTGCATACAGGTGAAACTCGAAAAATTAGAATATCGTGCAAAAGTTAATGTAACCCATACTATGTTGAACACAAGAGGGCAGTATAGCCCTATGTATTACTTCACAAGACCCCCTCCCTTCCTACTCCTCACACACAGAGGCTCACAGAGTGACTTGCAAAATTCTGACATTTTCTCCACATTCAAACCAAAATATCTGACTTTCTGTTGGTCGGAGCTAATGACTGTAAATTAGAAAGTTGTCCGGCTTGAGGAGAACTATATCAATACCAATTTTTGTACCTGTAGATGAAACTAACCCCCCACTTTTTTGTCAAAAGGTGGCGCTACTGAGCCCCTCACCACACCCATTTCTGAAACTTTGCACATGTCTACTGGCTAATAAATGTGACGTCTCTGTCGAGTTTCATGCAATTTCAAGTAGGTTAAGAGTCTCAAAAGCATCAATAAAGAAAAGTAAAGTTTGAAGCGTTGCCACGGCAACAGTATCTAAGATATCAATAATCCTTTCACAGGTCTAAATCTGCCGTGTGTTTACATTATACACGTAAAGTTTGAAGCAAATCGGGTAAAAACAAGAGGGTGATTTCAAAGCATTTTGAAAGTGACACACTTCCTGCTGCCAGTTGGTGGCGCTATAACTTTGACTCACAATAGTCACATCCATGTGATCGGCCTCTTACAACGAACACACTGCTGAAGTTTCATCAAGATCTGTTAATTTATGCAGAAGTTATAACACACTTCCTGTCTCACTTTTCTCGCCATAAATTTGTTTCCTCGCCACGGCCAAACCGTTCGAGATATCAAAAATCCGCTGGCAATTTTTCATCCTCAATGTCTTGACTTCATGCTGACTGAGATTCGTGGCGATTAAATGATTTCTCTAGGAGGAGTATTTCAAATTCCATTGTATACGTTTTCCAAACAACCCTAAATAGCCGACTTCCTGTTGGGCTGAGGTAAAAAGTAAGAGCATGAAGTATATATGAAACGATGAGATCTATATGTGTACCGACTTTCATATTATTACATGCAAGTGTGTTTGATTTATGGACCAAGGTTTCGGACCCCGTTCCAGGGGGCGCTGCTGAGCCCCCCTGCCACGCCCGGGTACCATCTTCAGCCCAGCCCTGATGGCCGCAGGTTCTGACCCGTGTGCAAAGTTTCAAGAGTTTTAGAGCATGTTAAGGCCCCCAAAAGTGCCCGAATAGTCGATAAAATAATAATAATAATAATAATTAAAGCTGCAAGCAGCGATGACGGGCCCAAGCCGGTGGCACCGCAACCCTGGTGCCTTTAGTTACCGGGCTCATTTCCACTTGGTGGCTTTCGGAAAACAAAGGATGATGGACACAGCAACAACTCAAAAATATAGCTGCAAGCAGCAATGCGATTCCTCCTCAAAATGGCAAATCATTTAAAATTGATCAATAGAGGGTTGGGGTTAAACCCTCCCAATGAAAAAATCCAAAAAACATGTCTTTCTGTCTGAATCCTAAACTAAACATTTTCAGTGTACAGGAAAATCCATCATGCCGGACCTTATGGATCCTGTAGGGTTTTTTGTTTACAATGAGAAATGAGGTATGTTCACCAGGTTTCAGAAAACTAAATAAATGGGGTGGAAATACAATCACTTTAAAAAAATGACATTTGGGCATGGCATGTAGCGCCCCCTAAGGGCGAATGTGAGCCATTCTTGGTTTGTAGGTTCCTGTTGGCCTGTAGTATTAATGTACCAAATTAGAAAGTATTTGACAAAAAAATGTGCAATTTGGGAATGGCCTTTAGCGCCCCCTAAGGGCGAATGTGAGACATTCTTGGTTTGTGGATTTCTGTTGGCCTGTAGTGTCAATATACCAAATTAGAAAATTTTTGACCATAAAATGGGAATTTTGGGCATAGCCTGTAGCGCCCCCTAATGGCGAATATGGGCAATTCTTTGTTTGTGGGTTCCTGTTGGCCTGTAGTATCAATGTACCAAATTAGAACATTTTTGACCAGCAAATGGGAATTTAGGGCGTGGCCTGTAGCGCCCCATAAGGGCGAATGTGGGCCACTCTTGGTTTGTGAATTCCTGTTGGCCTGTAGTATCAATATACAACATTAGAACATTTTTGACCAGAAAATGGGAATTTTGGGCATGGCCTGTAGCGCCCCCTAAGGGCGAATGTGGGATATTCTTTACGCAGTACTTCAGAGTGATGTCATCTTGAAGTATATATATATATAGGTCTATTTCTAACCCACACCTATAATATCACTTCTGAAGGCATGGATTTAACCACTGGAGTGGTATGGATTACTTTTATGCTGCATTTATTTGATTTTTGTAGCTTCTGAGTTCTGATCACCATTCAAGTCATTGAAAGGTCCAACAGGGTTGAGATAATCTTCTAAAAAGCTTAATTTGTGTTCACTAGAAGAAAGAAAACAATACACATCTGGGATGCAATGAGGGTGAGTATACGATGAGAGAAATTTATTTTTGGGGTGAAAACCATTTGTAGGCCTACTTTTTATTTACTTGGAAAATTGTTACTGTCTCTTTAAGAGGATTTTAAACGCATTTCATTCAAGGCACACTCTGTGCGGCTTGTTTTAGTGAGTTTAATCTTTTGAGAACTGTGAAGTCTCATTATTTTCGTGCTGTTACATCTGTATTCATTTCAGAGATTACTTGATTGAGATTGTGAAACTACATACAACCGACAAACCTCCATGAAGATGCGAGTAAAAATGAGATGCGCTGTCAGGCACAACGCTGATAATCATTCTCGGAAGTGTTGATACTAGATTTCGATTCGCGATTTCTTCATCAACTGTTTATGTTCACTTGGGACAAAACAGACAATATATCATGTAATTTGACATTTTGTAGTATGAAATTGTCCGTTCAAACGCAAGAAGAAGCGAATGCGATCTCTCATCGGGGCTCGTGCGTTAGACGCGACGCATCTCGCGGTTTCACACAAAACTGCTCACAAACATTTATTTGAGTTATTTTGTCATTTTTTTCCAGAAATAACTAGCAATACTCCTACAAATAAATGCTTCGTAACTAAAACGTTTTGACTTTCTATAGAAAATATAGACAACACACGTTCTTACCTTGCAAAAATCGCCTCAGTATTTAATTTGAAGCAGTAAATCCAACACTGGAGTAAATCTCTCGTGATATCACCTTTCCATTGAAATGAAGGAAGACGGTGATGACGATACAGTTATTATTCTTGCCCAGTAACCCCTTAACCAATCACATGTGCCTTTAGCTTGTATTGTCATGAGTATCTGGGCAGACTTCAGAAATAAAATCGGTGATCGGACGACGATGACACTGAGACAGGAACCATGGGAATAATTGTTCCCAAATTTGAACGCTCTGGCTGTAAATGGTTAAAGGTTGTTAAAAATTGTATCCTCCACTCAGTTGATGTATATATTGAGTGGGGACACATTGTTTGCCTTTTTTCTGGGATTCGACTGCAAAAGAGCTCAAGCAACTGTTGAACTCAGTCCCTGCCCATTCTGGACTCAGACCTGTTGTAAATCATTGAACAATGAGGCTTGGATGCCATCTATTGGACATTTCTTGTAATTGCCACTCAGAGAATGAACAGACAGTGGATTAAACTTTAGTTTTTTAGGCTTTAGTTCTTTGTTGTATTCACCTGCTACGGCGTGTGTAACATTTTTCTGTCAACTCTGCATACAGGTGAAACTCGAAAAATTAGAATATCGTGCAAAAGTTAATGTAACCCATACTATGTTGAACACAAGAGGGCAGTATAGCCCTATGTATTACTTCACAAGCCCCCCTCCCTTCCTACTCCTCACACACAAAGTCTTAGAGAGTGACTTGCAAAATTCTGACATTTTCTCCACATTCAAACCAAAATATCTGACTTTCTGTTGGTCGGAGCTAATGACTGTAAATTAGAAAGTTGTCCGGCTTGAGGAGAACTATATCAATACCAATTTTTGTACCTGTAGATGAAACTAACCCCCCACTTTTTTGTCAAAAGGTGGCGCTACTGAGCCCCTCACCACACCCATTTCTGAAACTTTGCACATGTCTACTGGCTAATAAATGTGACGTCTCTGTCGAGTTTCATGCAATTTCAAGTATGTTAAGAGTCTCAAAAGCATCAATAAAGAAAAGTAAAGTTTGAAGTGTTGCCACGGCAACAGTATCTAAGATATCAATAATCCTTTCACAGGTCTAAATCTGCCGTGTGTTTACATTATACACGTAAAGTTTGAAGCAAATCGGGTAAAAACAAGAGGGTGATTTCAAAGCATTTTGAAAGTGACACACTTCCTGCTGCCAGTTGGTGGCGCTATAACTTTGACTCACAATAGTCACATCCATGTGATCGGCCTCTTACAACGAACACACTGCTGAAGTTTCATCAAGATCTGTTAATTTATGCAGAAGTTATAACACACTTCCTGTCTCACTTTTCTCGCCATAAATTTGTTTCCTCGCCACGGCCAAACCGTTCGAGATATCAAAAATCCGCTGGCAATTTTTCATCCTCAATGTCTTGACTTCATGCTGACTGAGATTCGTGGCGATTAAATGATTTCTCTAGGAGGAGTATTTCAAATTCCATTGTATACGTTTTCCAAACAACCCTAAATAGCCGACTTCCTGTTGGGCTGAGGTAAAAAGTAAGAGCATGAAGTATATATGAAACGATGAGATCTATATGTGTACCGACTTTCATATTATTACATGCAAGTGTGTTTGATTTATGGACCAAGGTTTCGGACCCCGTTCCAGGGGGCGCTGCTGAGCCCCCCTGCCACGCCCGGGTACCATCTTCAGCCCAGCCCTGATGGCCGCAGGTTCTGACCCGTGTGCAAAGTTTCAAGAGTTTTAGAGCATGTTAAGGCCCCCAAAAGTGCCCGAATAGTCGATAAAATAATAATAATAATAATAATAATAATAATAATAATAATCCTAAGGAAAACAATAGGGCCTTCGCCTTTTCAGCCTTGGGCCCTAATAATAATAATAATAATAATAATAATAATAATAATCCTAAGGAAAACAATAGGGCCTTCGCCTTTTCAGGCTTGGGCCCTAATAATAATAATAATAATAATAATAATAATAATCCTAAGGAAAACAATAGGGCCTTCGCCTTTTCAGGCTTGGGCCCTAATAATAATAATAATAATCCTAAGGAAAACAATAGGGCCTTCGCCTTTTCAGGCTTGGGCCCTAATAATAATCCTAAGGAAAACAATAGGGCCTTCGCCTTTTCAGGCTTGGGCCCTAATAATTAAAGCTGCAAGCAGCGATGACGGGCCCAAGCCGGTGGCACCGCAACCCTGGTGCCTTTAGTTACCGGGCTCATTTCCACTTGGTGGCTTTCGGAAAACAAAGGATGATGGACACAGCAACAACTCAAAATTAAAGCTGCAAGCAGCGATGACGGGCCCAAGCCGGTGGCACCGCAACCCTGGTGCCTTTAGTTACCGGGCTCATTTCCACTTGGTGGCTTTCGGAAAACAAAGGATGATGGACACAGCAACAACTCAAAAATATAGCTGCAAGCAGCAATGCGATTCCTCCTCAAAATGGCAAATCATTTAAAATTGATCAATAGAGGGTTGGGGTTAAACCCTCCCAATGAAAAAATCCAAAAAACATGTCTTTCTGTCTTAATCCTAAACTAAACATTTTCAGTGTACAGGAAAATCCATCATGTCGGACCTTATGGATCCTGTAGGGTTTTTTGTTTACAATGAGAAATGAGGTATGTTCACCAGGTTTCAGAAAAACTAAATAAATGTGTTGGAAATACAATCACTTTGAAAAAATGACATTTGGGCATGGCCTGTAGCGCCCCCTAAGGGTGAATGTGAGCCATTCTTGGTTTGTAGGTTCCTGTTGGCCTGTAGTATTAATGTACCAAATTGGTAAGTATTTGACAAAAAAATGTGCAATTTGGGAATGGCCTTTAGCGCCCCCTAAGGGCGAATGTGAGACATTCTTGGTTTGTGGATTTCTGTTGGCCTGTAGTGCCAATATACCAAATTAGAACATTTTTGACCATAAAATGGGAATTTTGGGCATAGCCTGTAGCGCCCCCTAATGCGAATATGGGCAATTCTTTGTTTGTGGGTTCCTGTTGGCCTGTAGTATCAATGTACCAAATTAGAACATTTTTGACCAGCAAATGGGAATTTAGGGCGTGGCCTGTAGCGCCCCCTAAGGGCGAATGTGGGCCATTCTTGGTTTGTGGATTCCTGTTGGCCTGTAGTATCTACAAAATTAGAACATTTTTGACAAGAAAATGGGAATTTTGGGCATGGCCTTTAGCGCCCCCTAAGGGCGAATGTGGGCCATTCTTGGTTTGTGGATTCCTGTTGGCCTGTAGTATCAATATACAAAATTAGAACATTTTTGACCAGAAAATGGGAATTTTGGTCATGGCCTGTAGCGCCCCCTAAGGGCGAATGCGGGATATTCTTTACGCAGTACTTCAGAGTGATGTCATCTTTAAGTATATATAGGTCTGTTTCTAACCCACACCTATAATATCACTTCTGAAGGCATGGATTAAACCACAGGAGTGGTATGGATTACTTTTATGCTGCATTTATGTGATTTTTGTAGCTTCTGAGTTCTGATCACCATTCAAGTCATTGAAAGGTCCAACAGGGTTGAGATAATCTTCTAAAAAGCTTAATTTGTGTTCACTAGAAGAAAGAAAATAATACACATCTGGGATGGAATGAGGGTGAGTATACGATGAGAGAAATTTATTTTTGGGGTGAAAACCATTTGTAGGCTACTTTTTATTTACTTGGAAAATTGTTACTGTCTCTTTAAGATGATTTTAAACGCATTTCATTCAAGCCGTCAAGCCGTCTGTGCGGCTTGTTTTATTGAGATATAATCTTTTGAGAACTGTGAAGTCTCATTATTTTCGTGCTGTTACATCTGTATTCATTTCAGAGATTAATTGATTGAGATTGTGAAACTACATACAACCGACAAACCTCCATGAAGATGCGAGTAAAAACGAGATGCCTCGCGCTGTCAGGCACAACGCTGATAATCGTTCTCGGAAGTGTTGATACTAGATTTAGATTCGCGATATCTTCATCAACTGTTTATGTTCGCTTGAGACAAAACAGACAATATATCATGTATTTTGACATTTTGTTGTTATGAAATTGTCCGTTCAAACGCAAGAAGAAGCGAATGCGATCTCTCATCGGGGCTCGTGAGTTAGAAGTGACGCTGCTAGACGTGAGCAGGGAAGCGCATTTCACTGAATTTACGATGTTACACGTATAAACCTTCATCAACCCGTTAATCCAAAACGCAAATGCCGTTATTTTGCGTCTCTCGCTCCTGCTTGTGATTGACAAAGCTGTCAAACGGGACAATTTGCAAGCGTGCAAGTTTGGATCGGTCTTTTCACGTTTTAATAATTTGCAGTGTTCGACATCTACGTTCAAATCGAGCGGTGCAATATGCAATTCATCCAAAATAATTACAAAGTTATTTTCGCTCTTGTTCTACATATTTTTTTCAAGCGTCAGGTGATGTTTCTACAGTATTAATTTCCCTGCGCCACCACGAACAGAGTTGGAAATAAAACACGCATCCGGGCATTCAGATGGGTTAAAAAAATCTGCTTAAAAAACATCTGAACAGCGTCTGCTCTCGGTCTCACATTAATTCAGGTGGATTTTTCACAAGCGACAACATTGGCAAACAAAAGTGCTAGCTAATGTTTAATTAGCAAGTTTCACCGAAATGTATTAAAAATAGAGGCTAGCTGCCTGTCCGATGAACAAATAGAGTCACGTCATTTTTTTTTCCAGAAATAACTAGCAATACTCCTGCAAATAAATGCTTCGTAACTAAAACGTTTTGACTTTCAATAGAAAATATAGACAACACATGTTCTTACCTTGCAAAAATCGCCTCAGTATTTAATTTGAAGCAGTAAATCCAACACTGGAGTAAATCTCTCGTGATATCACCTTCCCATTGAAATGAAGGAAGACGGTGATGACGAAACAGTTATTATTCTTGCCCAGGAACCCTTAACCAATCACATGTGCCATTAGCTTGTATTGTCATGAGTATCTGGGCAGATTTCAGAAATAAAATCCCCTTAACCAATCACATGTGTCTTTAGCTTGTATTGTCATGAGTATCTGGGCAGATTTCAGAAATGAAATCGGTGATTGGACGACGATGAAACTGAGACAGGAACCATGGGAATAATTGTTCCCAAATTTGAACGCTCTGGCTGTAAATGGTTAAAGGTTGTTAAAAATTGCATCCGCCACTCAGTTGATGTATATATTGAGTGGGGACACATTGTTTGCTTTTTTTCTGGGATTCGACTGCAAAAGAGCTCAAGCAACTGTTGAACTCAGTCCCTGCACATTCTGGACTCAGACCTGTTGTAAATCATTGAACAATGAGGCTTGGATGCCATCTATTGGACATTTCTTGTAATTGCCACTCAGAGAATGAACAGACAGTGGATTAAACTTTAGTTTTTTAGGCTTTAATTCTTTGTTGTATTCACCTGCTACGGCGTGTGTAACATTTTTCTGTCAACTCTGCATACAGGTGAAACTCGAAAAATTAGAATATCGTGCAAAAGTTAATGTAACCCATACTATGTTGAACACAAGAGGGCAGTATAGCCCTATGTATTACTTCACAAGACCCCCTCCCTTCCTACTCCTCACACAGAGTCTCAAGAGAGTGACTTGCAAATTCTGACATTTTCTCCACATTCAAACCAAAATATCTGACATTCTGTGTGTTGGAGCTAATGACTGTAAATTAGAAAGTTGTCAGGCTTGAGGAGAACTTTATCAATACCAATTTTTGTACCTGCAGATGAAACTAACCCCCCACTTTTTTGTCAAAAGGTGGCGCTACTGAGCCCCTCACCACACCCATTTCTGAAACTTTGCACATGTCTACTGGCTAATAAATGTGACGTCTCTGTCGAGTTTCATGCAATTTCAAGTATGTTAAGAGTCTCAAAAGCATCAATAAAGAAAAGTAAAGTTTGAAGCGTTGCCACGGCAACAGTATCTAAGATATCAATAATCCTTTCACAGGTCTAAATCTGCCGTGTGTTTACATTATACACGTAAAGTTTGAAGCAAATCGGGTAAAAACAAGAGGGTGATTTCAAAGCATTTTGAAAGTGACACACTTCCTGCTGCCAGTTGGTGGCGCTATAACTTTGACTCACAATAGTCACATCCATGTGATCGGCCTCTTACAACGAACACACTGCTGAAGTTTCATCAAGATCTGTTAATTTATGCAGAAGTTATAACACACTTCCTGTCTCACTTTTCTCGCCATAAATTTGTTTCCTCGCCACGGCCAAACCGTTCGAGATATCAAAAATCCGCTGGCAATTTTTCATCCTCAATGTCTTGACTTCATGCTGACTGAGATTCGTGGCGATTAAATGATTTCTCTAGGAGGAGTATTTCAAATTCCATTGTATACGTTTTCCAAACAACCCTAAATAGCCGACTTCCTGTTGGGCTGAGGTAAAAAGTAAGAGCATGAAGTATATATGAAACGATGAGATCTATATGTGTACCGACTTTCATATTATTACATGCAAGTGTGTTTGATTTATGGACCAAGGTTTCGGACCCCGTTCCAGGGGGCGCTGTTAAGCCCCCCTGCCACGCCCGGGTACCATCTTCAGCCCAGCCCTGATGGCCGCGGGTTCTGACCCGTGTGCAAAGTTTCAAGAGTTTTAGAGCATGTTAAGGCCCCCAAAAGTGCCCGAATAGTCGATAAAATAATAATAATAATAATAATTAAAGCTGCAAGCAGCGATGACGGGCCCAAGCCGGTGGCACCGCAACCCTGGTGCCTTTAGTTACCGGGCTCATTTCCACTTGGTGGCTTTCGGAAAACAAAGGATGATGGACACAGCAACAACTCAAAAATATAGCTGCAAGCAGCAATGCGATTCCTCCTCAAAATGGCAAATCATTTAAAATTGATCAATAGAGGGTTGGGGTTAAACCCTCCCAATGAAAAAATCCAAAAAACATGTCTTTCTGTCTGAATCCTAAACTAAACATTTTCAGTGTACAGGAAAATCCATCATGCCGGACCTTATGGATCCTGTAGGGTTTTTTGTTTACAATGAGAAATGAGGTATGTTCACCAGGTTTCAGAAAACTAAATAAATGGGGTGGAAATACAATCACTTTAAAAAAATGACATTTGGGCATGGCATGTAGCGCCCCCTAAGGGCGAATGTGAGCCATTCTTGGTTTGTAGGTTCCTGTTGGCCTGTAGTATTAATGTACCAAATTAGAAAGTATTTGACAAAAAAATGTGCAATTTGGGAATGGCCTTTAGCGCCCCCTAAGGGCGAATGTGAGACATTCTTGGTTTGTGGATTTCTGTTGGCCTGTAGTGTCAATATACCAAATTAGAAAATTTTTGACCATAAAATGGGAATTTTGGGCATAGCCTGTAGCGCCCCCTAATGGCGAATATGGGCAATTCTTTGTTTGTGGGTTCCTGTTGGCCTGTAGTATCAATGTACCAAATTAGAACATTTTTGACCAGAAAATGGGAATTTTGGGCATGGCCTGTAGCGCCCCCTAAGGGCGAATGTGGGATATTCTTTACGCAGTACTTCAGAGTGATGTCATCTTTAAGTATATATATATAGGTCTATTTCTAACCCACACCTATAATATCACTTCTGAAGGCATGGATTTAACCACTGGAGTGGTATGGATTACTTTTATGCTGCATTTATTTGATTTTTGTAGCTTCTGAGTTCTGATCACCATTCAAGTCATTGAAAGGTCCAACAGGGTTGAGATAATCTTCTAAAAAGCTTAATTTGTGTTCACTAGAAGAAAGAAAACAATACACATCTGGGATGCAATGAGGGTGAGTATACGATGAGAGAAATTTATTTTTGGGGTGAAAACCATTTGTAGGCCTACTTTTTATTTACTTGGAAAATTGTTACTGTCTCTTTAAGAGGATTTTAAACGCATTTCATTCAAGGCACACTCTGTGCGGCTTGTTTTAGTGAGTTTAATCTTTTGAGAACTGTGAAGTCTCATTATTTTCGTGCTGTTACATCTGTATTCATTTCAGAGATTACTTGATTGAGATTGTGAAACTACATACAACCGACAAACCTCCATGAAGATGCGAGTAAAAATGAGATGCGCTGTCAGGCACAACGCTGATAATCATTCTCGGAAGTGTTGATACTAGATTTCGATTCGCGATTTCTTCATCAACTGTTTATGTTCACTTGGGACAAAACAGACAATATATCATGTAATTTGACATTTTGTAGTATGAAATTGTCCGTTCAAACGCAAGAAGAAGCGAATGCGATCTCTCATCGGGGCTCGTGCGTTAGACGCGACGCATCTCGCGGTTTCACACAAAACTGCTCACAAACATTTATTTGAGTTATTTTGTCATTTTTTTCCAGAAATAACTAGCAATACTCCTACAAATAAATGCTTCGTAACTAAAACGTTTTGACTTTCTATAGAAAATATAGACAACACACGTTCTTACCTTGCAAAAATCGCCTCAGTATTTAATTTGAAGCAGTAAATCCAACACTGGAGTAAATCTCTCGTGATATCACCTTTCCATTGAAATGAAGGAAGACGGTGATGACGATACAGTTATTATTCTTGCCCAGTAACCCCTTAACCAATCACATGTGCCTTTAGCTTGTATTGTCATGAGTATCTGGGCAGACTTCAGAAATAAAATCGGTGATCGGACGACGATGACACTGAGACAGGAACCATGGGAATAATTGTTCCCAAATTTGAACGCTCTGGCTGTAAATGGTTAAAGGTTGTTAAAAATTGTATCCTCCACTCAGTTGATGTATATATTGAGTGGGGACACATTGTTTGCCTTTTTTCTGGGATTCGACTGCAAAAGAGCTCAAGCAACTGTTGAACTCAGTCCCTGCCCATTCTGGACTCAGACCTGTTGTAAATCATTGAACAATGAGGCTTGGATGCCATCTATTGGACATTTCTTGTAATTGCCACTCAGAGAATGAACAGACAGTGGATTAAACTTTAGTTTTTTAGGCTTTAGTTCTTTGTTGTATTCACCTGCTACGGCGTGTGTAACATTTTTCTGTCAACTCTGCATACAGGTGAAACTCGAAAAATTAGAATATCGTGCAAAAGTTAATGTAACCCATACTATGTTGAACACAAGAGGGCAGTATAGCCCTATGTATTACTTCACAAGCCCCCCTCCCTTCCTACTCCTCACACACAAAGTCTTAGAGAGTGACTTGCAAAATTCTGACATTTTCTCCACATTCAAACCAAAATATCTGACTTTCTGTTGGTCGGAGCTAATGACTGTAAATTAGAAAGTTGTCCGGCTTGAGGAGAACTATATCAATACCAATTTTTGTACCTGTAGATGAAACTAACCCCCCACTTTTTTGTCAAAAGGTGGCGCTACTGAGCCCCTCACCACACCCATTTCTGAAACTTTGCACATGTCTACTGGCTAATAAATGTGACGTCTCTGTCGAGTTTCATGCAATTTCAAGTATGTTAAGAGTCTCAAAAGCATCAATAAAGAAAAGTAAAGTTTGAAGTGTTGCCACGGCAACAGTATCTAAGATATCAATAATCCTTTCACAGGTCTAAATCTGCCGTGTGTTTACATTATACACATAAAGTTTGAAGCAAATCGGGTAAAAACAAGAGGGTGATTTCAAAGCATTTTGAAAGTGACACACTTCCTGCTGCCAGTTGGTGGCGCTATAACTTTGACTCACAATAGTCACATCCATGTGATCGGCCTCTTACAACGAACACACTGCTGAAGTTTCATCAAGATCTGTTAATTTATGCAGAAGTTATAACACACTTCCTGTCTCACTTTTCTCGCCATAAATTTGTTTCCTCGCCACGGCCAAACCGTTCGAGATATCAAAAATCCGCTGGCAATTTTTCATCCTCAATGTCTTGACTTCATGCTGACTGAGATTCGTGGCGATTAAATGATTTCTCTAAGAGGAGTATTTCAAATTCCATTGTATACGTTTTCCAAACAACCCTAAATAGCCGACTTCCTGTTGGGCTGAGGTAAAAAGTAAGAGCATGAAGTATATATGAAACGATGAGATCTATATGTGTACCGACTTTCATATTATTACATGCAAGTGTGTTTGATTTATGGACCAAGGTTTCGGACCCCGTTCCAGGGGGCGCTGCTGAGCCCCCCTGCCACGCCCGGGTACCATCTTCAGCCCAGCCCTGATGGCCGCAGGTTCTGACCCGTGTGCAAAGTTTCAAGAGTTTTAGAGCATGTTAAGGCCCCCAAAAGTGCCCGAATAGTCGATAAAATAATAATAATAATAATAATTAAAGCTGCAAGCAGCGATGACGGGCCCAAGCCGGTGGCACCGCAACCCTGGTGCCTTTAGTTACCGGGCTCATTTCCACTTGGTGGCTTTCGGAAAACAAAGGATGGTGGACACAGCAACAACTCAAAAATATAGCTGCAAGCAGCAATGCGATTCCTCCTCAAAATGGCAAATCATTTAAAATTGATCAATAGAGGGTTGGGGTTAAACCCTCCCAATGAAAAAATCCAAAAAACATGTCTTTCTGTCTGAATCCTAAACTAAACATTTTCAGTGTACAGGAAAATCCATCATGCCAGACCTTATGGATCCTGGAGGGTTTTTTGTTTACAATGAGAAATGAGGTATGTTCACCAGGTTTCAGAAAAACTAAATAAATGGGGTGGAAATACAATCACTTTGAAAAATTGACATTTGGGCATGGCCTGTAGCGCCCCCTAAGGGCGAATGTGAGCCATTCTTGGTTTGTAGGTTCCTGTTGGCCTGTAGTATTAATGTACCAAATTAGAAAGTATTTGACAAAAAAATGTGCAATTTGGGAATGTCCTTTAGCGCCCCCTAAGGGCAAATGTGAGACATTCTTGGTTTGTGGATTTCTGTTGGCCTGTAGTGTCAATAGACCAAATTAGAAAATTTTTGACCATAAAATGGGAATTTTGGGCATAGCCTGTAGCGCCCCCTAATGGCGAATATGGGCAATTCTTTGTTTGTGGGTTCCTGTTGGCCTGTAGTATCAATGTACCAAATTAGAACATTTTTGACCAGCAAATGGGAATTTAGGGCGTGGCCTGTAGCGCCCCCTAAGGGCGAATGTGGGCCATTCTTGGTTTGTGGATTACTGTTGGCCTGTAGGATCAATATACAAAATTAGAACATTTTTGCCCAGAAAATGGGAATTTTGGGCATGGCCTGTAGCGCCCCCTAAGGGCGAATGTGGGATATTCTTTACGCAGTACTTCAGAGTGATGTCATCTTGAAGTATATATATATAGGTCTGTTTCTAACCCACACCTATAATATCACTTCTGAAGGCATGGATTAAACCAATGGAGTGGTATGGATTACTTTTATGCTGCATTTATGTGATTTTTGTAGCTTCTGAGTTCTGATCACCATTCAAGTCATTGAAAGGTCCAACAGGGTTGAGATAATCTTCTAAAAAGCTTAATTTGTGTTCACTAGAAGAAAGAAAATAATACACATCTGGGATGGAATGAGGGTGAGTATACGATGAGAGAAATTTATTTTGGGGGTGAAAACCATTTGTAGGCCTACTTTTTATTTACTTGGAAAATTGTTACTGTCTCTTTAAGAGGATTTTAAACGCATTTCATTCAAGGCACACTCTGTGCGGCTTGTTTTATTGAGTTTAATCTTTTGAGAACTGTGAAGTCTCATTATTTTCGTGCTGTTACATCTGTATTCATTTCAGAGATTACTTGATTGAGATTGTGAAACTACATACAACCGACAAACCTCCATGAAGATGCGAGTAAAAATGAGATGCCTCGCGCTGTCAGACACAACGCTGATAATCATTCTCGGAAGTGTTGATACTAGATTTAGATTCGCGATTTCTTCATCAACTGTTTATGTTCACTTGGGACAAAACAGACAATATATCATGTAATTTGACATTTTGTTTATGAAATTGTCCGTTCAAACGCAAGATGAAGCGAATGCGATCTCTCATCGGGGCTCGTGCGTTAGACGCGACGCATCTCGCGGTTTCACACAAAACTGCTCACAAACATTTATTTGAGTTGTTTCGTCATTTTTTTCCAGAAATAACTAGCAATACTCCTACAAATAAATGCTTCGTAACTAAAACGTTTTGACTTTCTATAGAAAATATAGACAACACGTTCTTACCTTGCAAAAATCGCCTCAGTATTTAATTTGAAGCAGTAAATCCAACAATGGAGTAAATCTCTCGTGATATCACCTTTCCATTGAAATGAAGGAAGACGGTGATGACGATACAGTTATTATTCTTGCCCAGTAACCCCTTAACCAATCACATGTGCCTTTAGCTTGTATTGTCATGAGTATCTGGGCAGATTTCAGAAATAAAATCGGTGATCGGACGACGATGACACTGAGACAGGAACCATGGGAATAATTGTTCCCAAATTTGAACGCTCTGGCTGTAAATGGTTAAAGGTTGTTAAAAATTGTATCCGCCACTCAGTTGATGTATATATTGAGTGGGGACACATTGTTTGCCTTTTTTCTGGGATTCGACTGCAAAAGAGCTCAAGCAACTGTTGAACTCAGTCCCTGCCCATTCTGGACTCAGACCTGTTGTAAATCATTGAACAATGAGGCTTGGATGCCATCTATTGGACATTTCTTGTAATTGCCACTCAGATAATGAACAGACAGTGGATTAAACTTTAGTTTTTTAGGCTTTAGTTCTTGTATTCACCTGCTACGGCGTGTTTAACATTTTTCTGTCAACTCTGCATACAGGTGAAACTCGAAAAATTAGAATATCGTGCAAAAGTTAATGTAACCCATACTATGTTGAACACAAGAGGGCAGTATAGCCCTATGTATTACTTCACAAGACCCCCTCCCTTCCTACTCCTCACACACAGAGGCTCACAGAGTGACTTGCAAAATTCTGACATTTTCTCCACATTCAAACCAAAATATCTGACTTTCTGTTGGTCGGAGCTAATGACTGTAAATTAGAAAGTTGTCCGGCTTGAGGAGAACTATATCAATACCAATTTTTGTACCTGTAGATGAAACTAACCCCCCACTTTTTTGTCAAAAGGTGGCGCTACTGAGCCCCTCACCACACCCATTTCTGAAACTTTGCACATGTCTACTGGCTAATAAATGTGACGTCTCTGTCGAGTTTCATGCAATTTCAAGTAGGTTAAGAGTCTCAAAAGCATCAATAAAGAAAAGTAAAGTTTGAAGCGTTGCCACGGCAACAGTATCTAAGATATCAATAATCCTTTCACAGGTCTAAATCTGCCGTGTGTTTACATTATACACGTAAAGTTTGAAGCAAATCGGGTAAAAACAAGAGGGTGATTTCAAAGCATTTTGAAAGTGACACACTTCCTGCTGCCAGTTGGTGGCGCTATAACTTTGACTCACAATAGTCACATCCATGTGATCGGCCTCTTACAACGAACACACTGCTGAAGTTTCATCAAGATCTGTTAATTTATGCAGAAGTTATAACACACTTCCTGTCTCACTTTTCTCGCCATAAATTTGTTTCCTCGCCACGGCCAAACCGTTCGAGATATCAAAAATCCGCTGGCAATTTTTCATCCTCAATGTCTTGACTTCATGCTGACTGAGATTCGTGCCGATTAAATGATTTCTCTAGGAGGAGTATTTCAAATTCCATTGTATACGTTTTCCAAACAACCCTAAATAGCCGACTTCCTGTTGGGCTGAGGTAAAAAGTAAGAGCATGAAGTATATATGAAACGATGAGATCTATATGTGTACCGACTTTCATATTATTACATGCAAGTGTGTTTGATTTATGGACCAAGGTTTCGGACCCCGTTCCAGGGGGCGCTGCTGAGCCCCCCTGCCACGCCCGGGTACCATCTTCAGCCCAGCCCTGATGGCCGCAGGTTCTGACCCGTGTGCAAAGTTTCAAGAGTTTTAGAGCACGTTAAGGCCCCCAAAAGTGCCCGAATAGTCGATAAAATAATAATAATAATAATAATAATAATAATAATAATAATAATAATAATAATCCTAAGGAAAACAATAGGGCCTTCGCCTTTTCAGGCTTGGGCCCTAATAATAATAATAATAATAATCCTAAGGAAAACAATAGGGCCTTCGCCTTTTCAGGCTTGGGCCCTAATTAAAGCTGCAAGCAGCGATGACGGGCCCAAGCCGGTGGCACCGCAACCCTGGTGCCTTTAGTTACCGGGCTCATTTCCACTTGGTGGCTTTCGGAAAACAAAGGATGATGGACACAGCAACAACTCAAAAATATAGCTGCAAGCAGCAATGCGATTCCTCCTCAAAATGGCAAATCATTTAAAATTGATCAATAGAGGGTTGGGGTTAAACCCTCCCAATGAAAAAATCCAAAAAACATGTCTTTCTGTCTGAATCCTAAACTAAACATTTTCAGTGTACAGGAAAATCCATCATGCCGGACCTTATGGATCCTGTAGGGTTTTTTGTTTACAATGAGAAATGAGGTATGTTCACCAGGTTTCAGAAAAACTAAATAAATGGGGTGGAAATACAATCACTTTGAAAAATTGACATTTGGGCATGGCCTGTACCGCCCCCTAAGGGCGAATGTGAGCCATTCTTGGTTTGTAGGTTCCTGTTGGCCTGTAGTATTAATGTACCAAATTAGAAAGTATTTGACAAAAAAATGTGCAATTTGGGAATGTCCTTTAGCACCCCCTAAGGGCAAATGTGAGACATTCTTGGTTTGTGGATTTCTGTTGGCCTGTAGTGTCAATATACCAAATTAGAAAATTTTTGACCATAAAATGGGAATTTTGGGCATAGCCTGTAGCGCCCCCTAATGGCGAATATGGGCAATTCTTTGTTTGTGGGTTCCTGTTGGCCTGTAGTATCAATGTACCAAATTAGAACATTTTTGACCAGCAAATGGGAATTTAGGGCGTGGCCTGTAGCGCCCCATAAGGGCGAATGTGGGCCACTCTTGGTTTGTGAATTCCTGTTGGCCTGTAGTATCAATATACAACATTAGAACATTTTTGACCAGAAAATGGGAATTTTGGGCATGGCCTGTAGCGCCCCCTAAGGGCGAATGTGGGATATTCTTTACGCAGTACTTCAGAGTGATGTCATCTTGAAGTATATATATATATAGGTCTATTTCTAACCCACACCTATAATATCACTTCTGAAGGCATGGATTTAACCACTGGAGTGGTATGGATTACTTTTATGCTGCATTTATTTGATTTTTGTAGCTTCTGAGTTCTGATCACCATTCAAGTCATTGAAAGGTCCAACAGGGTTGAGATAATCTTCTAAAAAGCTTAATTTGTGTTCACTAGAAGAAAGAAAACAATACACATCTGGGATGCAATGAGGGTGAGTATACGATGAGAGAAATTTATTTTTGGGGTGAAAACCATTTGTAGGCCTACTTTTTATTTACTTGGAAAATTGTTACTGTCTCTTTAAGAGGATTTTAAACGCATTTCATTCAAGGCACAGTCTGTGCGGCTTGTTTTAGTGAGTTTAATCTTTTGAGAACTGTGAAGTCTCATTATTTTCGTGCTGTTACATCTGTATTCATTTCAGAGATTACTTGATTGAGATTGTGAAACTACATACAACCGACAAACCTCCATGAAGATGCGAGTAAAAATGAGATGCCTCGCGCTGTCAGACACAACGCTGATAATCATTCTCGGAAGTGTTGATACTAGATTTCGATTCGCGATTTCTTCATCAACTGTTTATGTTCACTTGGGACAAAACAGACAATATATCATGTAATTTGACATTTTGTAGTATGAAATTGTCCGTTCAAACGCAAGAAGAAGCGAATGCGATCTCTCATCGGGGCTCGTGCGTTAGACGCGACGCATCTCGCGGTTTCACACAAAACTGCTCACAAACATTTATTTGAGTTGTTTTGTCATTTTTTTCCAAAAATAACTAGCAATACTCCTACAAATAAATGCTTCGTAACTAAAACGTTTTGACTTTCTATAGAAAATATAGACAACACACGTTCTTACCTTGCAAAAATCGCCTCAGTATTTAATTTGAAGCAGTAAATCCAACACTGGAGTAAATCTCTCGTGATATCACCTTTCCATTGAAATGAAGGAAGACGGTGATGACGATACAGTTATTATTCTTGCCCAGTAACCCCTTAACCAATCACATGTGCCTTTAGCTTGTATTGTCATGAGTATCTGGGCAGACTTCAGAAATAAAATCGGTGATCGGACGACGATGACACTGAGACAGGAACCATGGGAATAATTGTTCCCAAATTTGAACGCTCTGGCTGTAAATGGTTAAAGGTTGTTAAAAATTGTATCCTCCACTCAGTTGATGTATATATTGAGTGGGGACACATTGTTTGCCTTTTTTTCTGGGATTCGACTGCAAAAGAGCTCAAGCAACTGTTGAACTCAGTCCCTGCCCATTCTGGACTCAGACCTGTTGTAAATCATTGAACAATGAGGCTTGGATGCCATCTATTGGACATTTCTTGTAATTGCCACTCAGAGAATGAACAGACAGTGGATTAAACTTTAGTTTTTTAGGCTTTAGTTCTTTGTTGTATTCACCTGCTACGGCGTGTGTAACATTTTTCTGTCAACTCTGCATACAGGTGAAACTCGAAAAATTAGAATATCGTGCAAAAGTTAATGTAACCCATACTATGTTGAACACAAGAGGGCAGTATAGCCCTATGTATTACTTCACAAGCCCCCCTCCCTTCCTACTCCTCACACACAAAGTCTTAGAGAGTGACTTGCAAAATTCTGACATTTTCTCCACATTCAAACCAAAATATCTGACTTTCTGTTGGTCGGAGCTAATGACTGTAAATTAGAAAGTTGTCCGGCTTGAGGAGAACTATATCAATACCAATTTTTGTACCTGTAGATGAAACTAACCCCCCACTTTTTTGTCAAAAGGTGGCGCTACTGAGCCCCTCACCACACCCATTTCTGAAACTTTGCACATGTCTACTGGCTAATAAATGTGACGTCTCTGTCGAGTTTCATGCAATTTCAAGTATGTTAAGAGTCTCAAAAGCATCAATAAAGAAAAGTAATGTTTGAAGTGTTGCCACGGCAACAGTATCTAAGATATCAATAATCCTTTCACAGGTCTAAATCTGCCGTGTGTTTACATTATACACGTAAAGTTTGAAGCAAATCGGGTAAAAACAAGAGGGTGATTTCAAAGCATTTTGAAAGTGACACACTTCCTGCTGCCAGTTGGTGGCGCTATAACTTTGACTCACAATAGTCACATCCATGTGATCGGCCTCTTACAACGAACACACTGCTGAAGTTTCATCAAGATCTGTTAATTTATGCAGAAGTTATAACACACTTCCTGTCTCACTTTTCTCGCCATAAATTTGTTTCCTCGCCACGGCCAAACCGTTCGAGATATCAAAAATCCGCTGGCAATTTTTCATCCTCAATGTCTTGACTTCATGCTGACTGAGATTCGTGCCGATTAAATGATTTCTCTAGGAGGAGTATTTCAAATTCCATTGTATACGTTTTCCAAACAACCCTAAATAGCCGACTTCCTGTTGGGCTGAGGTAAAAAGTAAGAGCATGAAGTATATATGAAACGATGAGATCTATATGTGTACCGACTTTCATATTATTACATGCAAGTGTGTTTGATTTATGGACCAAGGTTTCGGACCCCGTTCCAGGGGGCGCTGCTGAGCCCCCCGCCACGCCCCGGTACCATCTTCAGCCCAGCCCTGATGGCCGCAGGTTCTGACCCGTGTGCAAAGTTTCAAGAGTTTTAGAGCATGTTAAGGCCCCCAAAAGTGCCCGAATAGTCGATAAAATAATAATAATAATAATAATAATAATAAAAATAATTAAAGCTGCAAGCAGCGATGACGGGCCCAAGCCGGTGGCACCGCAACCCTGGTGCCTTTAGTTACCGGGCTCATTTCCACTTGGTGGCTTTCGGAAAACAAAGGATGATGGACACAGCAACAACTCAAAAATATAGCTGCAAGCAGCAATGCGATTCCTCCTCAAAATGGCAAATCATTTAAAATTGATCAATAGAGGGTTGGGGTTAAACCCTCCCAATGAAAAAATCCAAAAAACATGTCTTTCTGTCTGAATCCTAAACTAAACATTTTCAGTGTACAGGAAAATCCATCATGCCGGACCTTATGGATCCTGTAGGGTTTTTTGTTTACAATGAGAAATGAGGTATGTTCACCAGGTTTCAGAAAAACTAAATAAATGGGGTGGAAATACAATCACTTTGAAAAATTGACATTTGGGCATGGCCTGTACCGCCCCCTAAGGGCGAATGTGAGCCATTCTTGGTTTGTAGGTTCCTGTTGGCCTGTAGTATTAATGTACCAAATTAGAAAGTATTTGACAAAAAAATGTGCAATTTGGGAATGTCCTTTAGCACCCCCTAAGGGCAAATGTGAGACATTCTTGGTTTGTGGATTTCTGTTGGCCTGTAGTGTCAATATACCAAATTAGAAAATTTTTGACCATAAAATGGGAATTTTGGGCATAGCCTGTAGCGCCCCCTAATGGCGAATATGGGCAATTCTTTGTTTGTGGGTTCCTGTTGGCCTGTAGTATCAATGTACCAAATTAGAACATTTTTGACCAGCAAATGGGAATTTAGGGCGTGGCCTGTAGCGCCCCATAAGGGCGAATGTGGGCCACTCTTGGTTTGTGAATTCCTGTTGGCCTGTAGTATCAATATACAACATTAGAACATTTTTGACCAGAAAATGGGAATTTTGGGCATGGCCTGTAGCGCCCCCTAAGGGCGAATGTGGGATATTCTTTACGCAGTACTTCAGAGTGATGTCATCTTGAAGTATATATATATAGGTCTATTTCTAACCCACACCTATAATATCACTTCTGAAGGCATGGATTTAACCACTGGAGTGGTATGGATTACTTTTATGCTGCATTTATTTGATTTTTGCAGCTTCTGAGTTCTGATCACCATTCAAGTCATTGAAAGGTCCAACAGGGTTGAGATAATCTTCTAAAAAGCTTAATTTGTGTTCACTAGAAGAAAGAAAACAATACACATCTGGGATGCAATGAGGGTGAGTATACGATGAGAGAAATTTATTTTTGGGGTGAAAACCATTTGTAGGCCTACTTTTTATTTACTTGGAAAATTGTTACTGTCTCTTTAAGAGGATTTTAAACGCATTTCATTCAAGGCACAGTCTGTGCGGCTTGTTTTAGTGAGTTTAATCTTTTGAGAACTGTGAAGTCTCATTATTTTCGTGCTGTTACATCTGTATTCATTTCAGAGATTACTTGATTGAGATTGTGAAACTACATACAACCGACAAACCTCCATGAAGATGCGAGTAAAAATGAGATGCCTCGCGCTGTCAGACACAACGCTGATAATCATTCTCGGAAGTGTTGATACTAGATTTCGATTCGCGATTTCTTCATCAACTGTTTATGTTCACTTGGGACAAAACAGACAATATATCATGTAATTTGACATTTTGTAGTATGAAATTGTCCGTTCAAACGCAAGAAGAAGCGAATGCGATCTCTCATCGGGGCTCGTGCGTTAGACGCGACGCATCTCGCGGTTTCACACAAAACTGCTCACAAACATTTATTTGAGTTGTTTTGTCATTTTTTTCCAGAAATAACTAGCAATACTCCTACAAATAAATGCTTCGTCACTAAAACGTTTTGACTTTCTATAGAAAATATAGACAACATACGTTCTTACCTTGCAAAAATCGCCTCAGTATTTAATTTGAAGCAGTAAATCCAACACTGGAGTAAATCTCTCGTGATATCACCTTTCCATTGAAATGAAGGAAGACGGTGATGACGATACAGTTATTATTCTTGCCCAGTAACCCCTTAACCAATCACATGTGCCTTTAGCTTGTATTGTCATGAGTATCTGGGCAGACTTCAGAAATAAAATCGGTGATCGGACGACGATGACACTGAGACAGGAACCATGGGAATAATTGTTCCCAAATTTGAACGCTCTGGCTGTAAATGGTTAAAGGTTGTTAAAAATTGTATCCTCCACTCAGTTGATGTATATATTGAGTGGGGACACATTGTTTGCCTTTTTTCTGGGATTCGACTGCAAAAGAGCTCAAGCAACTGTTGAACTCAGTCCCTGCCCATTCTGGACTCAGACCTGTTGTAAATCATTGAACAATGAGGCTTGGATGCCATCTATTGGACATTTCTTGTAATTGCCACTCAGAGAATGAACAGACAGTGGATTAAACTTTAGTTTTTTAGGCTTTAGTTCTTTGTTGTATTCACCTGCTACGGCGTGTGTAACATTTTTCTGTCAACTCTGCATACAGGTGAAACTCGAAAAATTAGAATATCGTGCAAAAGTTAATGTAACCCATACTATGTTGAACACAAGAGGGCAGTATAGCCCTATGTATTACTTCACAAGCCCCCCTCCCTTCCTACTCCTCACACACAAAGTCTTAGAGAGTGACTTGCAAAATTCTGACATTTTCTCCACATTCAAACCAAAATATCTGACTTTCTGTTGGTCGGAGCTAATGACTGTAAATTAGAAAGTTGTCCGGCTTGAGGAGAACTATATCAATACCAATTTTTGTACCTGTAGATGAAACTAACCCCCCACTTTTTTGTCAAAAGGTGGCGCTACTGAGCCCCTCACCACACCCATTTCTGAAACTTTGCACATGTCTACTGGCTAATAAATGTGACGTCTCTGTCGAGTTTCATGCAATTTCAAGTATGTTAAGAGTCTCAAAAGCATCAATAAAGAAAAGTAAAGTTTGAAGTGTTGCCACGGCAACAGTATCTAAGATATCAATAATCCTTTCACAGGTCTAAATCTGCCGTGTGTTTACATTATACACGTAAAGTTTGAAGCAAATCGGGTAAAAACAAGAGGGTGATTTCAAAGCATTTTGAAAGTGACACACTTCCTGCTGCCAGTTGGTGGCGCTATAACTTTGACTCACAATAGTCACATCCATGTGATCGGCCTCTTACAACGAACACACTGCTGAAGTTTCATCAAGATCTGTTAATTTATGCAGAAGTTATAACACACTTCCTGTCTCACTTTTCTCGCCATAAATTTGTTTCCTCGCCACGGCCAAACCGTTCGAGATATCAAAAATCCGCTGGCAATTTTTCATCCTCAATGTCTTGACTTCATGCTGACTGAGATTCGTGGCGATTAAATGATTTCTCTAGGAGGAGTATTTCAAATTCCATTGTATACGTTTTCCAAACAACCCTAAATAGCCGACTTCCTGTTGGGCTGAGGTAAAAAGTAAGAGCATGAAGTATATATGAAACGATGAGATCTTTATGTGTACCGACTTTCATATTATTACATGCAAGTGTGTTTGATTTATGGACCATGGTTTCGGACCCCGTTCCAGGGGGCGCTGCTGAAACCCCCTGCCACGCCCGGGTACCATCTTCAGCCCAGCCCTGATGGCCGCAGGTTCTGACCCGTGTGCAAAGTTTCAAGAGTTTTAGAGCATGTTAAGGCCCCCAAAAGTGCCCGAATAGTCGATAAAATAATAATAATAATAATAATAATAATAATAATAATTAAAGCTGCAAGCAGCGATGACGGGCCCAAGCCGGTGGCACCGCAACCCTGGTGCCTTTAGTTACCGGGCTCATTTCCACTTGGTGGCTTTCGGAAAACAAAGGATGATGGACACAGCAACAACTCAAAAATATAGCTGCAAGCAGCAATGCGATTCCTCCTCAAAATGGCAAATCATTTAAAATTGATCAATAGAGGGTTGGGGTTAAACCCTCCCAATGAAAAAATCCAAAAAACATGTCTTTCTGTCTGAATCCTAAACTAAACATTTTCAGTGTACAGGAAAATCCATCATGCCGGACCTTATGGATCCTGTAGGGTTTTTTGTTTACAATGAGAAATGAGGTATGTTCACCAGGTTTCAGAAAAACTAAATAAATGGGGTGGAAATACAATCACTTTGAAAAATTGACATTTGGGCATGGCCTGTACCGCCCCCTAAGGGCGAATGTGAGCCATTCTTGGTTTGTAGGTTCCTGTTGGCCTGTAGTATTAATGTACCAAATTAGAAAGTATTTGACAAAAAAATGTGCAATTTGGGAATGTCCTTTAGCACCCCCTAAGGGCAAATGTGAGACATTCTTGGTTTGTGGATTTCTGTTGGCCTGTAGTGTCAATATACCAAATTAGAAAATTTTTGACCATAAAATGGGAATTTTGGGCATAGCCTGTAGCGCCCCCTAATGGCGAATATGGGCAATTCTTTGTTTGTGGGTTCCTGTTGGCCTGTAGTATCAATGTACCAAATTAGAACATTTTTGACCAGCAAATGGGAATTTAGGGCGTGGCCTGTAGCGCCCCATAAGGGCGAATGTGGGCCACTCTTGGTTTGTGAATTCCTGTTGGCCTGTAGTATCAATATACAACATTAGAACATTTTTGACCAGAAAATGGGAATTTTGGGCATGGCCTGTAGCGCCCCCTAAGGGCGAATGTGGGATATTCTTTACGCAGTACTTCAGAGTGATGTCATCTTGAAGTATATATATATAGGTCTATTTCTAACCCACACCTATAATATCACTTCTGAAGGCATGGATTTAACCACTGGAGTGGTATGGATTACTTTTATGCTGCATTTATTTGATTTTTGCAGCTTCTGAGTTCTGATCACCATTCAAGTCATTGAAAGGTCCAACAGGGTTGAGATAATCTTCTAAAAAGCTTAATTTGTGTTCACTAGAAGAAAGAAAACAATACACATCTGGGATGCAATGAGGGTGAGTATACGATGAGAGAAATTTATTTTTGGGGTGAAAACCATTTGTAGGCCTACTTTTTATTTACTTGGAAAATTGTTACTGTCTCTTTAAGAGGATTTTAAACGCATTTCATTCAAGGCACAGTCTGTGCGGCTTGTTTTAGTGAGTTTAATCTTTTGAGAACTGTGAAGTCTCATTATTTTCGTGCTGTTACATCTGTATTCATTTCAGAGATTACTTGATTGAGATTGTGAAACTACATACAACCGACAAACCTCCATGAAGATGCGAGTAAAAATGAGATGCCTCGCGCTGTCAGACACAACGCTGATAATCATTCTCGGAAGTGTTGATACTAGATTTCGATTCGCGATTTCTTCATCAACTGTTTATGTTCACTTGGGACAAAACAGACAATATATCATGTAATTTGACATTTTGTAGTATGAAATTGTCCGTTCAAACGCAAGAAGAAGCGAATGCGATCTCTCATCGGGGCTCGTGCGTTAGACGCGACGCATCTCGCGGTTTCACACAAAACTGCTCACAAACATTTATTTGAGTTGTTTTGTCATTTTTTTCCAGAAATAACTAGCAATACTCCTACAAATAAATGCTTCGTCACTAAAACGTTTTGACTTTCTATAGAAAATATAGACAACACACGTTCTTACCTTGCAAAAATCGCCTCAGTATTTAATTTGAAGCAGTAAATCCAACACTGGAGTAAATCTCTCGTGATATCACCTTTCCATTGAAATGAAGGAAGACGGTGATGACGATACAGTTATTATTCTTGCCCAGTAACCCCTTAACCAATCACATGTGCCTTTAGCTTGTATTGTCATGAGTATCTGGGCAGACTTCAGAAATAAAATCGGTGATCGGACGACGATGACACTGAGACAGGAACCATGGGAATAATTGTTCCCAAATTTGAACGCTCTGGCTGTAAATGGTTAAAGGTTGTTAAAAATTGTATCCTCCACTCAGTTGATGTATATATTGAGTGGGGACACATTGTTTGCCTTTTTTCTGGGATTCGACTGCAAAAGAGCTCAAGCAACTGTTGAACTCAGTCCCTGCCCATTCTGGACTCAGACCTGTTGTAAATCATTGAACAATGAGGCTTGGATGCCATCTATTGGACATTTCTTGTAATTGCCACTCAGAGAATGAACAGACAGTGGATTAAACTTTAGTTTTTTAGGCTTTAGTTCTTTGTTGTATTCACCTGCTACGGCGTGTGTAACATTTTTCTGTCAACTCTGCATACAGGTGAAACTCGAAAAATTAGAATATCGTGCAAAAGTTAATGTAACCCATACTATGTTGAACACAAGAGGGCAGTATAGCCCTATGTATTACTTCACAAGCCCCCCTCCCTTCCTACTCCTCACACACAAAGTCTTAGAGAGTGACTTGCAAAATTCTGACATTTTCTCCACATTCAAACCAAAATATCTGACTTTCTGTTGGTCGGAGCTAATGACTGTAAATTAGAAAGTTGTCCGGCTTGAGGAGAACTATATCAATACCAATTTTTGTACCTGTAGATGAAACTAACCCCCCACTTTTTTGTCAAAAGGTGGCGCTACTGAGCCCCTCACCACACCCATTTCTGAAACTTTGCACATGTCTACTGGCTAATAAATGTGACGTCTCTGTCGAGTTTCATGCAATTTCAAGTATGTTAAGAGTCTCAAAAGCATCAATAAAGAAAAGTAAAGTTTGAAGTGTTGCCACGGCAACAGTATCTAAGATATCAATAATCCTTTCACAGGTCTAAATCTGCCGTGTGTTTACATTATACACGTAAAGTTTGAAGCAAATCGGGTAAAAACAAGAGGGTGATTTCAAAGCATTTTGAAAGTGACACACTTCCTGCTGCCAGTTGGTGGCGCTATAACTTTGACTCACAATAGTCACATCCATGTGATCGGCCTCTTACAACGAACACACTGCTGAAGTTTCATCAAGATCTGTTAATTTATGCAGAAGTTATAACACACTTCCTGTCTCACTTTTCTCGCCATAAATTTGTTTCCTCGCCACGGCCAAACCGTTCGAGATATCAAAAATCCGCTGGCAATTTTTCATCCTCAATGTCTTGACTTCATGCTGACTGAGATTCGTGGCGATTAAATGATTTCTCTAGGAGGAGTATTTCAAATTCCATTGTATACGTTTTCCAAACAACCCTAAATAGCCGACTTCCTGTTGGGCTGAGGTAAAAAGTAAGAGCATGAAGTATATATGAAACGATGAGATCTTTATGTGTACCGACTTTCATATTATTACATGCAAGTGTGTTTGATTTATGGACCATGGTTTCGGACCCCGTTCCAGGGGGCGCTGCTGAAACCCCCTGCCACGCCCGGGTACCATCTTCAGCCCAGCCCTGATGGCCGCAGGTTCTGACCCGTGTGCAAAGTTTCAAGAGTTTTAGAGCATGTTAAGGCCCCCAAAAGTGCCCGAATAGTCGATAAAATAATAATAATAATAATAATAATAATAATAATAATTAAAGCTGCAAGCAGCGATGACGGGCCCAAGCCGGTGGCACCGCAACCCTGGTGCCTTTAGGTACCGGGCTCATTTCCACTTGGTGGCTTTCGGAAAACAAAGGATGATGGACACAGCAACAACTCAAAAATATAGCTGCAAGCAGCAATGCGATTCCTCCTCAAAATGGCAAATCATTTAAAATTGATCAATAGAGGGTTGGGGTTAAACCCTCCCAATGAAAAAATCCAAAAAACATGTCTTTCTGTCTGAATCCTAAACTAAACATTTTCAGTGTACAGGAAAATCCATCATGCCGGACCTTATGGATCCTGTAGGGTTTTTTGTTTACAATGAGAAATGAGGTATGTTCACCAGGTTTCAGAAAAACTAAATAAATGGGGTGGAAATACAATCACTTTGAAAAATTGACATTTGGGCATGGCCTGTACCGCCCCCTAAGGGCGAATGTGAGCCATTCTTGGTTTGTAGGTTCCTGTTGGCCTGTAGTATTAATGTACCAAATTAGAAAGTATTTGACAAAAAAATGTGCAATTTGGGAATGTCCTTTAGCACCCCCTAAGGGCAAATGTGAGACATTCTTGGTTTGTGGATTTCTGTTGGCCTGTAGTGTCAATATACCAAATTAGAAAATTTTTGACCATAAAATGGGAATTTTGGGCATAGCCTGTAGCGCCCCCTAATGGCGAATATGGGCAATTCTTTGTTTGTGGGTTCCTGTTGGCCTGTAGTATCAATGTACCAAATTAGAACATTTTTGACCAGCAAATGGGAATTTAGGGCGTGGCCTGTAGCGCCCCATAAGGGCGAATGTGGGCCACTCTTGGTTTGTGAATTCCTGTTGGCCTGTAGTATCAATATACAACATTAGAACATTTTTGACCAGAAAATGGGAATTTTGGGCATGGCCTGTAGCGCCCCCTAAGGGCGAATGTGGGATATTCTTTACGCAGTACTTCAGAGTGATGTCATCTTGAAGTATATATATATAGGTCTATTTCTAACCCACACCTATAATATCACTTCTGAAGGCATGGATTTAACCACTGGAGTGGTATGGATTACTTTTATGCTGCATTTATTTGATTTTTGCAGCTTCTGAGTTCTGATCACCATTCAAGTCATTGAAAGGTCCAACAGGGTTGAGATAATCTTCTAAAAAGCTTAATTTGTGTTCACTAGAAGAAAGAAAACAATACACATCTGGGATGCAATGAGGGTGAGTATACGATGAGAGAAATTTATTTTTGGGGTGAAAACCATTTGTAGGCCTACTTTTTATTTACTTGGAAAATTGTTACTGTCTCTTTAAGAGGATTTTAAACGCATTTCATTCAAGGCACAGTCTGTGCGGCTTGTTTTAGTGAGTTTAATCTTTTGAGAACTGTGAAGTCTCATTATTTTCGTGCTGTTACATCTGTATTCATTTCAGAGATTACTTGATTGAGATTGTGAAACTACATACAACCGACAAACCTCCATGAAGATGCGAGTAAAAATGAGATGCCTCGCGCTGTCAGACACAACGCTGATAATCATTCTCGGAAGTGTTGATACTAGATTTCGATTCGCGATTTCTTCATCAACTGTTTATGTTCACTTGGGACAAAACAGACAATATATCATGTAATTTGACATTTTGTAGTATGAAATTGTCCGTTCAAACGCAAGAAGAAGCGAATGCGATCTCTCATCGGGGCTCGTGCGTTAGACGCGACGCATCTCGCGGTTTCACACAAAACTGCTCACAAACATTTATTTGAGTTGTTTTGTCATTTTTTTCCAGAAATAACTAGCAATACTCCTACAAATAAATGCTTCGTCACTAAAACGTTTTGACTTTCTATAGAAAATATAGACAACACACGTTCTTACCTTGCAAAAATCGCCTCAGTATTTAATTTGAAGCAGTAAATCCAACACTGGAGTAAATCTCTCGTGATATCACCTTTCCATTGAAATGAAGGAAGACGGTGATGACGATACAGTTATTATTCTTGCCCAGTAACCCCTTAACCAATCACATGTGCCTTTAGCTTGTATTGTCATGAGTATCTGGGCAGACTTCAGAAATAAAATCGGTGATCGGACGACGATGACACTGAGACAGGAACCATGGGAATAATTGTTCCCAAATTTGAACGCTCTGGCTGTAAATGGTTAAAGGTTGTTAAAAATTGTATCCTCCACTCAGTTGATGTATATATTGAGTGGGGACACATTGTTTGCCTTTTTTCTGGGATTCGACTGCAAAAGAGCTCAAGCAACTGTTGAACTCAGTCCCTGCCCATTCTGGACTCAGACCTGTTGTAAATCATTGAACAATGAGGCTTGGATGCCATCTATTGGACATTTCTTGTAATTGCCACTCAGAGAATGAACAGACAGTGGATTAAACTTTAGTTTTTTAGGCTTTAGTTCTTTGTTGTATTCACCTGCTACGGCGTGTGTAACATTTTTCTGTCAACTCTGCATACAGGTGAAACTCGAAAAATTAGAATATCGTGCAAAAGTTAATGTAACCCATACTATGTTGAACACAAGAGGGCAGTATAGCCCTATGTATTACTTCACAAGCCCCCCTCCCTTCCTACTCCTCACACACAAAGTCTTAGAGAGTGACTTGCAAAATACTGACATTTTCTCCACATTCAAACCAAAATATCTGACTTTCTATTGGTCGGAGCTAATGACTGTAAATTAGAAAGTTGTCCGGCTTGAGGAGAACTATATCAATACCAATTTTTGTACCTGTAGATGAAACTAACCCCCCACTTTTTTGTAAAAAGGTGGCGCTACTGAGCCCCTCACCACACCCATTTCTGAAACTTTGCACATGTCTACTGGCTAATAAATGTGACGTCTCTGTCGAGTTTCATGCAATTTCAAGTATGTTAAGAGTCTCAAAAGCATCAATAAAGAAAAGTAAAGTTTGAAGTGTTGCCACGGCAACAGTATCTAAGATATCAATAATCCTTTCACAGGTCTAAATCTGCCGTGTGTTTACATTATACACGTAAAGTTTGAAGCAAATCGGGTAAAAACAAGAGGGTGATTTCAAAGCATTTTGAAAGTGACACACTTCCTGCTGCCAGTTGGTGGCGCTATAACTTTGACTCACAATAGTCACATCCATGTGATCGGCCTCTTACAACGAACACACTGCTGAAGTTTCATCAAGATCTGTTAATTTATGCAGAAGTTATAACACACTTCCTGTCTCACTTTTCTCGCCATAAATTTGTTTCCTCGCCACGGCCAAACCGTTCGAGATATCAAAAATCCGCTGGCAATTTTTCATCCTCAATGTCTTGACTTCATGCTGACTGAGATTCGTGGCGATTAAATGATTTCTCTAGGAGGAGTATTTCAAATTCCATTGTATACGTTTTCCAAACAACCCTAAATAGCCGACTTCCTGTTGGGCTGAGGTAAAAAGTAAGAGCATGAAGTATATATGAAACGATGAGATCTATATGTGTACCGACTTTCATATTATTACATGCAAGTGTGTTTGATTTATGGACCAAGGTTTCGGACCCCGTTCCAGGGGGCGCTGCTGAGCCCCCCTGCCACGCCCGGGTACCATCTTCAGCCCAGCCCTGATGGCCGCAGGTTCTGACCCGTGTGCAAAGTTTCAAGAGTTTTAGAGCATGTTAAGGCCCCCAAAAGTGCCCGAATAGTCGATAAAATAATAATAATAATAATAATTAAAGCTGCAAGCAGCGATGACGGGCCCAAGCCGGTGGCACCGCAACCCTGGTGCCTTTAGTTACCGGGCTCATTTCCACTTGGTGGCTTTCGGAAAACAAAGGATGATGGACACAGCAACAACTCAAAAATATAGCTGCAAGCAGCAATGCGATTCCTCCTCAAAATGGCAAATCATTTAAAATTGATCAATAGAGGGTTGGGGTTAAACCCTCCCAATGAAAAAATCCAAAAAACATGTCTTTCTGTCTGAATCCTAAACTAAACATTTTCAGTGTACAGGAAAATCCATCATGCCGGACCTTATGGATCCTGTAGGGTTTTTTGTTTACAATGAGAAATGAGGTATGTTCACCAGGTTTCAGAAAAACTAAATAAATGGGGTGGAAATACAATCACTTTGAAAAATTGACATTTGGGCATGGCCTGTACCGCCCCCTAAGGGCGAATGTGAGCCATTCTTGGTTTGTAGGTTCCTGTTGGCCTGTAGTATTAATGTACCAAATTAGAAAGTATTTGACAAAAAAATGTGCAATTTGGGAATGTCCTTTAGCACCCCCTAAGGGCAAATGTGAGACATTCTTGGTTTGTGGATTTCTGTTGGCCTGTAGTGTCAATATACCAAATTAGAAAATTTTTGACCATAAAATGGGAATTTTGGGCATAGCCTGTAGCGCCCCCTAATGGCGAATATGGGCAATTCTTTGTTTGTGGGTTCCTGTTGGCCTGTAGTATCAATGTACCAAATTAGAACATTTTTGACCAGCAAATGGGAATTTAGGGCGTGGCCTGTAGCGCCCCATAAGGGCGAATGTGGGCCACTCTTGGTTTGTGAATTCCTGTTGGCCTGTAGTATCAATATACAACATTAGAACATTTTTGACCAGAAAATGGGAATTTTGGGCATGGCCTGTAGCGCCCCCTAAGGGCGAATGTGGGATATTCTTTACGCAGTACTTCAGAGTGATGTCATCTTGAAGTATATATATATAGGTCTATTTCTAACCCACACCTATAATATCACTTCTGAAGGCATGGATTTAACCACTGGAGTGGTATGGATTACTTTTATGCTGCATTTATTTGATTTTTGCAGCTTCTGAGTTCTGATCACCATTCAAGTCATTGAAAGGTCCAACAGGGTTGAGATAATCTTCTAAAAAGCTTAATTTGTGTTCACTAGAAGAAAGAAAACAATACACATCTGGGATGCAATGAGGGTGAGTATACGATGAGAGAAATTTATTTTTGGGGTGAAAACCATTTGTAGGCCTACTTTTTATTTACTTGGAAAATTGTTACTGTCTCTTTAAGAGGATTTTAAACGCATTTCATTCAAGGCACAGTCTGTGCGGCTTGTTTTAGTGAGTTTAATCTTTTGAGAACTGTGAAGTCTCATTATTTTCGTGCTGTTACATCTGTATTCATTTCAGAGATTACTTGATTGAGATTGTGAAACTACATACAACCGACAAACCTCCATGAAGATGCGAGTAAAAATGAGATGACTCGCGCTGTCAGACACAACGCTGATAATCATTCTCGGAAGTGTTGATACTAGATTTCGATTCGCGATTTCTTCATCAACTGTTTATGTTCACTTGGGACAAAACAGACAATATATCATGTAATTTGACATTTTGTAGTATGAAATTGTCCGTTCAAACGCAAGAAGAAGCGAATGCGATCTCTCATCGGGGCTCGTGCGTTAGACGCGACGCATCTCGCGGTTTCACACAAAACTGCTCACAAACATTTATTTGAGTTGTTTTGTCATTTTTTTCCAGAAATAACTAGCAATACTCCTACAAATAAATGCTTCGTCACTAAAACGTTTTGACTTTCTATAGAAAATATAGACAACACACGTTCTTACCTTGCAAAAATCGCCTCAGTATTTAATTTGAAGCAGTAAATCCAACACTGGAGTAAATCTCTCGTGATATCACCTTTCCATTGAAATGAAGGAAGACGGTGATGACGATACAGTTATTATTCTTGCCCAGTAACCCCTTAACCAATCACATGTGCCTTTAGCTTGTATTGTCATGAGTATCTGGGCAGACTTCAGAAATAAAATCGGTGATCGGACGACGATGACACTGAGACAGGAACCATGGGAATAATTGTTCCCAAATTTGAACGCTCTGGCTGTAAATGGTTAAAGGTTGTTAAAAATTGTATCCTCCACTCAGTTGATGTATATATTGAGTGGGGACACATTGTTTGCCTTTTTTCTGGGATTCGACTGCAAAAGAGCTCAAGCAACTGTTGAACTCAGTCCCTGCCCATTCTGGACTCAGACCTGTTGTAAATCATTGAACAATGAGGCTTGGATGCCATCTATTGGACATTTCTTGTAATTGCCACTCAGAGAATGAACAGACAGTGGATTAAACTTTAGTTTTTTAGGCTTTAGTTCTTTGTTGTATTCACCTGCTACGGCGTGTGTAACATTTTTCTGTCAACTCTGCATACAGGTGAAACTCGAAAAATTAGAATATCGTGCAAAAGTTAATGTAACCCATACTATGTTGAACACAAGAGGGCAGTATAGCCCTATGTATTACTTCACAAGACCCCCTCCCTTCCTACTCCTCACACACAAAGTCTTAGAGAGTGACTTGCAAAATTCTGACATTTTCTCCACATTCAAACCAAAATATCTGACTTTCTGTTGGTCGGAGCTAATGACTGTAAATTAGAAAGTTGTCCGGCTTGAGGAGAACTATATCAATACCAATTTTTGTACCTGTAGATGAAACTAACCCCCCACTTTTTTGTCAAAAGGTGGCGCTACTGAGCCCCTCACCACACCCATTTCTGAAACTTTGCACATGTCTACTGGCTAATAAATGTGACGTCTCTGTCGAGTTTCATGCAATTTCAAGTATGTTAAGAGTCTCAAAAGCATCAATAAAGAAAAGTAAAGTTTGAAGTGTTGCCACGGCAACAGTATCTAAGATATCAATAATCCTTTCACAGGTCTAAATCTGCCGTGTGTTTACATTATACACGTAAAGTTTGAAGCAAATCGGGTAAAAACAAGAGGGTGATTTCAAAGCATTTTGAAAGTGACACACTTCCTGCTGCCAGTTGGTGGCGCTATAACTTTGACTCACAATAGTCACATCCATGTGATCGGCCTCTTACAACGAACACACTGCTGAAGTTTCATCAAGATCTGTTAATTTATGCAGAAGTTATAACACACTTCCTGTCTCACTTTTCTCGCCATAAATTTGTTTCCTCGCCACGGCCAAACCGTTCGAGATATCAAAAATCCGCTGGCAATTTTTCATCCTCAATGTCTTGACTTCATGCTGACTGAGATTCGTGGCGATTAAATGATTTCTCTAGGAGGAGTATTTCAAATTCCATTGTATACGTTTTCCAAACAACCCTAAATAGCCGACTTCCTGTTGGGCTGAGGTAAAAAGTAAGAGCATGAAGTATATATGAAACGATGAGATCTATATGTGTACCGACTTTCATATTATTACATGCAAGTGTGTTTGATTTATGGACCATGGTTTCGGACCCCGTTCCAGGGGGCGCTGCTGAAACCCCCTGCCACGCCCGGGTACCATCTTCAGCCCAGCCCTGATGGCCGCAGGTTCTGACCCGTGTGCAAAGTTTCAAGAGTTTTAGAGCATGTTAAGGCCCCCAAAAGTGCCCGAATAGTCGATAAAATAATAATAATAATAATAATAATAATAATAATAATAATAATAATAATAATCCTAAGGAAAACAATAGGGCCTTCGCCTTTTCAGGCTTGGGCCCTAATAATAATAATAATCCTAAGGAAAACAATAGGGCCTTCGCCTTTTCAGGCTTGGGCCCTAATAATAATCCTAAGGAAAACAATAGGGCCTTCGCCTTTTCAGGCTTGGGCCCTAATAATAATAATCCTAAGGAAAACAATAGGGCCTTCGCCTTTTCAAGGCTTGGGCCCTAATAATCCTAAGGAAAACAATAGGGCCTTCGCCTTTTCAGGCTTGGGCCCTAATAATAATAATAATAATAATAATAATAATAATCCTAAGGAAAACAATAGGGCCTTCGACTTTTCAGGCTTGGGCCCTAATAATAATAATCCTAAGGAAAACAATAGGGCCTTCGCCTTTTCAAGGCTTGGGCCCTAATAATAATAATCCTAAGGAAAACAACAGGGCCTTCGCCTTTTCAAGGCTTGGGCCCTAATAATAATTAAAGCTGCAAGCAGCGATGACGGGCCCAAGCCGGTGGCACCGCAACCCTGGTGCCTTTAGTTACCGGGCTCATTTCCACTTGGTGGCTTTCGGAAAACAAAGGATGATGGACACAGCAACAACTCAAAAATATAGCTGCAAGCAGCAATGCGATTCCTCCTCAAAATGGCAAATCATTTAAAATTGATCAATAGAGGGTTGGGGTTAAACCCTCCCAATGAAAAAATCCAAAAAACATGTCTTTCTGTCTGAATCCTAAACTAAACATTTTCAGTGTACAGGAAAATCCATCATGCCGGACCTTATGGATCCTGTAGGGTTTTTTGTTTACAATGAGAAATGAGGTATGTTCACCAGGTTTTAGAAAAACTAAATAAATGGGGTGGAAATACAATCACTTGGAAAAATTGACATTTGGGCATGGCCTGTACCGCCCCCTAAGGGCGAATGTGAGCCATTCTTGGTTTGTAGGTTCCTGTTGGCCTGTAGTATTAATGTACCAAATTAGAAAGTATTTGACAAAAAAATGTGCAATTTGGGAATGTCCTTTAGCACCCCCTAAGGGCAAATGTGAGACATTCTTGGTTTGTGGATTTCTGTTGGCCTGTAGTGTCAATATACCAAATTAGAAAATTTTTGACCATAAAATGGGAATTTTGGGCATAGCCTGTAGCGCCCCCTAATGGCGAATATGGGCAATTCTTTGTTTGAGGGTTCCTGTTGGCCTGTAGTAAAAATGTACCAAATTAGAACATTTTTGACCAGCAAATGGGAATTTAGGGCGTGGCCTGTAGCGCCCCATAAGGGCGAATGTGGGCCACTCTTGGTTTGTGAATTCCTGTTGGCCTGTAGTATCAATATACAACATTAGAACATTTTTGACCAGAAAATGGGAATTTTGGGCATGGCCTGTAGCGCCCCCTAAGGGCGAATGTGGGATATTCTTTACGCAGTACTTCAGAGTGATGTCATCTTGAAGTATATATATATAGGTCTATTTCTAACCCACACCTATAATATCACTTCTGAAGGCATGGATTTAACCACTGGAGTGGTATGGATTACTTTTATGCTGCATTTATTTGATTTTTGTAGCTTCTGAGTTCTGATCACCATTCAAGTCATTGAAAGGTCCAACAGGGTTGAGATAATCTTCTAAAAAGCTTAATTTGTGTTCACTAGAAGAAAGAAAACAATACACATCTGGGATGCAATGAGGGTGAGTATACGATGAGAGAAATTTATTTTTGGGGTGAAAACCATTTGTAGGCCTACTTTTTATTTACTTGGAAAATTGTTACTGTCTCTTTAAGAGGATTTTAAACGCATTTCATTCAAGGCACAGTCTGTGCGGCTTGTTTTAGTGAGTTTAATCTTTTGAGAACTGTGAAGTCTCATTATTTTCGTGCTGTTACATCTGTATTCATTTCAGAGATTACTTGATTGAGATTGTGAAACTACATACAACCGACAAACCTCCATGAAGATGCGAGTAAAAATGAGATGCCTCGCGCTGTCAGACACAACGCTGATAATCATTCTCGGAAGTGTTGATACTAGATTTCGATTCGCGATTTCTTCATCAACTGTTTATGTTCACTTGGGACAAAACAGACAATATATCATGTAATTTGACATTTTGTAGTATGAAATTGTCCGTTCAAACGCAAGAAGAAGCGAATGCGATCTCTCATCGGGGCTCGTGCGTTAGACGCGACGCATCTCGCGGTTTCACACAAAACTGCTCACAAACATTTATTTGAGTTGTTTTGTCATTTTTTTCCAGAAATAACTAGCAATACTCCTACAAATAAATGCTTCGTAACTAAAACGTTTTGACTTTCTATAGAAAAAATAGACAACACACGTTCTTACCTTGCAAAAATCGCCTCAGTATTTAATTTGAAGCAGTAAATCCAACACTGGAGTAAATCTCTCGTGATATCACCTTTCCATTGAAATGAAGGAAGACGGTGATGACGATACAGTTATTATTCTTGCCCAGTAACCCCTTAACCAATCACATGTGCCTTTAGCTTGTATTGTCATGAGTATCTGGGCAGACTTCAGAAATAAAATCGGTGATCGGACGACGATGACACTGAGACAGGAACCATGGGAATAATTGTTCCCAAATTTGAACGCTCTGGCTGTAAATGGTTAAAGGTTGTTAAAAATTGTATCCTCCACTCAGTTGATGTATATATTGAGTGGGGACACATTGTTTGCCTTTTTTCTGGGATTCGACTGCAAAAGAGCTCAAGCAACTGTTGAACTCAGTCCCTGCCCATTCTGGACTCAGACCTGTTGTAAATCATTGAACAATGAGGCTTGGATGCCATCTATTGGACATTTCTTGTAATTGCCACTCAGAGAATGAACAGACAGTGGATTAAACTTTAGTTTTTTAGGCTTTAGTTCTTTGTTGTATTCACCTGCTACGGCGTGTGTAACATTTTTCTGTCAACTCTGCATACAGGTGAAACTCGAAAAATTAGAATATCGTGCAAAAGTTAATGTAACCCATACTATGTTGAACACAAGAGGGCAGTATAGCCCTATGTATTACTTCACAAGCCCCCCTCCCTTCCTACTCCTCACACACAAAGTCTTAGAGAGTGACTTGCAAAATTCTGACATTTTCTCCACATTCAAACCAAAATATCTGACTTTCTGTTGGTCGGAGCTAATGACTGTAAATTAGAAAGTTGTCCGGCTTGAGGAGAACTATATCAATACCAATTTTTGTACCTGTAGATGAAACTAACCCCCCACTTTTTTGTCAAAAGGTGGCGCTACTGAGCCCCTCACCACACCCATTTCTGAAACTTTGCACATGTCTACTGGCTAATAAATGTGACGTCTCTGTCGAGTTTCATGCAATTTCAAGTATGTTAAGAGTCTCAAAAGCATCAATAAAGAAAAGTAAAGTTTGAAGTGTTGCCACGGCAACAGTATCTAAGATATCAATAATCCTTTCACAGGTCTAAATCTGCCGTGTGTTTACATTATACACGTAAAGTTTGAAGCAAATCGGGTAAAAACAAGAGGGTGATTTCAAAGCATTTTGAAAGTGACACACTTCCTGCTGCCAGTTGGTGGCGCTATAACTTTGACTCACAATAGTCACATCCATGTGATCGGCCTCTTACAACGAACACACTGCTGAAGTTTCATCAAGATCTGTTAATTTATGCAGAAGTTATAACACACTTCCTGTCTCACTTTTCTCGCCATAAATTTGTTTCCTCGCCACGGCCAAACCGTTCGAGATATCAAAAATCCGCTGGCAATTTTTCATCCTCAATGTCTTGACTTCATGCTGACTGAGATTCGTGGCGATTAAATGATTTCTCTAGGAGGAGTATTTCAAATTCCATTGTATACGTTTTCCAAACAACCCTAAATAGCCGACTTCCTGTTGGGCTGAGGTAAAAAGTAAGAGCATGAAGTATATATGAAACGATGAGATCTATATGTGTACCGACTTTCATATTATTACATGCAAGTGTGTTTGATTTATGGACCAAGGTTTCGGACCCCGTTCCAGGGGGCGCTGCTGAGCCCCCCTGCCACGCCCGGGTACCATCTTCAGCCCAGCCCTGATGGCCGCAGGTTCTGACCCGTGTGCAAAGTTTCAAGAGTTTTAGAGCATGTTAAGGCCCCCAAAAGTGCCCGAATAGTCGATAAAATAATAATAATAATAATAATAATAATAATAATAATAATAATTAAAGCTGCAAGCAGCGATGACGGGCCCAAGCCGGTGGCACCGCAACCCCGGTGCCTTTAGTTACCGGGCTCATTTCCACTTGGTGGCTTTCGGAAAACAAAGGATGATGGACACAGCAACAACTTAAAAATATAGCTGCAAGCAGCAATGCGATTCCTCCTCAAAATGGCAAATCATTTAAAATTGATCAATAGAGGGTTGGGGTTAAACCCTCCCAATGAAAAAATCCAAAAAACATGTCTTTCTGTCTGAATCCTAAACTAAACATTTTCAGTGTACAGGAAAATCCATCATGCCGGACCTTATGGATCCTGTAGGGTTTTTTGTTTACAATGAGAAATGAGGTATGTTCACCAGGTTTCAGAAAAACTAAATAAATGGGGTGAAAATACAATCACTTTGAAAAAATGACATTTGGGCATGGCCTGTAGCGCCCCCTAAGGGCGAATGTGAGCCATTCTTGGTTTGTAGGTTCCTGTTGGCCTGTAGTATTAATGTACCAAATTAGAAAGTATTTGACAAAAAAATGTGCAATTTGGGAATGGCCTTTAGCGCCCCCTAAGGGCGAATGTGAGACATTCTTTGTTTGTGGGTTCCTGTTGGCCTGTAGTGTCAATATACCAAATTAGAAAATTTTTGACCATAAAATGGGAATTTTGGGCATGGCCTGTAGCGCCCCCTAATGGCGAATATGGGCAATTTTTTGTTTGTGGGTTCCTGTTGGCCTGTAGTATCAATGTACCAAATTAGAACATTTTTGACCAGCAAATGGGAATTTAGGGCGTGGCCTGTAGCACCCCCTAAGGGCGAATGTGGGCCATTCTTGGTTTGTGGATTACTGTTGGCCTGTAGGATCAATATACAAAATTAGAACATTTTTGACCAGAAAATGGGAATTTTGGGCATGGCCTGTAGCGCCCCCTAAGGGCGAATGTGGGATATTCTTTACGCAGTACTTCAGAGTGATGTCATCTTGAAGTATATATATATATATATATATATATATATATATATATATATATATATATATATATATATAGGTCTGTTTCTAACCCACACCCATAATATCACTTCTGAAGGCATGGATTAAACCACTGGAGTGGTATGAATTACTTTTATGCTGCATTTATGGGATTTTTGTAGCTTCTGAGTTCTGATCACCATTCAAGTCATTGAAAGGTCCAACAGGGTTGAGATAATCTTCTAAAAAGCTTAATTTGTGTTCACTAGAAGAAAGAAAATAATACACATCTGGGATGGAATGCGGGCGCGTATACGATGAGAGAAACTTATTTTTGGGGTGAAAACCTTCTGTAGGCTACTTTTTATTTACTTGGAAAATTGTTACTGTCTCTTTAAGAGGATTTTATACGCATTTCATTCAAGGCACAGTCTGTGCGGCTTGTTTTATTGAGTTTAATCTTTTGAGAACTGTGAAGTCTCATTATTTTCGTGCTGTTACATCTGTATTCATTTCAGAGATTAAATGATTGAGATTGTGAAACTACATACAACCGACAAACATTGCTCGCACTGAAGATGTGTTCGCGGAGTTTCACTTGATTTTTCTGACGTGTATCAGACCGCTAAGACAGATTCGGCGCACACGGTTTATTTTCGTTATTTTACAAAAGCTCAAGGTTTTGTTGTTATTGTAAGTGTACACAAATAACAGTAGACCTTTTATAGTTTGTAATGATCTCTTCCATGTATCTGAATGGGCAAAAATGACGCAGTATTTTGTTTAAGTTTATTCCGCTGTTTAGAACAATGCATCTGAAAGGACCTTACAGCGCCATTGTTGACCCCCGTAATAATGCCAGAATACAATAATGGTTCCCGATTTCAGATTCCTCGCAAACATTTATTTGAGTTGTAATGCCATTTGTTGAGTTGAATAGTGTAAAATCGCTTGAATATTCAAACTGGGAAGCAGTAACTCTCATCGGGGCTCGTGCGTTAGACGCGACGCATCTCGCGGTTTCACACAAAACTGCTCACAAACATTTATTTGAGTTGTTTCGTCATTTTTTTTTTCCAGAAATAACTAGCAATACTCCTACAAATAAATGCTTCGTAACTAAAACGTTTTGACTTTCAATAGAAAATATAGACAACACATGTTAAATGACATTCTTACCTTGCAAAAATCGCCTCAGTATTTAATTTGAAGCAGTAAATCCAACACTGGAGTAAATCTCTCGTGATATCACCTTCCCATTGAAATGAAGGAAGACGGTGATAACGCTACAGTTATTATTCTTGCCCAGTAACCCCTTAACCAATCACATGTGCCTTTAGCTTGTATTGTCATGAGTATCTGGGCAGAAATAAAATCGGTGATTGGACGACGAAGACACTGAGACAGGAACCATGGGAATAATTGTTCCCAAATTTGAACGCTCTGGCTGTAAATGGTTAAAGGTTGTTAAAAATTGTATTGTATTATATTTAGTTCTTTGTTGTATTCATCTGCTACGGCGTGTGTAACATTTTTCTGTCAACTCTGCATACAGGTGAAACTCGAAAAATTAGAATATCGTGCAAAAGTTAATGTAACCCATACTATGTTGAACACAAGAGGGCAGTATAGCCCTATGTATTACTTCACAAGACCCCCTCCCTTCCTACTCCTCAAACAGAGTCTCAGAGAGTGACTGGAAAATTCTGACATTTTCTCCACATTCAAACCAAAATATCTGACTTTCTGTTGGTCGGAGCTAATGACTGTAAATTAGAAAGTTGTCCGGCTTGAGGAGAACTATGTCAATACCAATTTTTGTACCTGTACATGAAACTAACCCCCCACTTTTTTGTCAAAAGGTGGCGCTACTGAGCCCCTCACCACACCCATTTCTGAAACTTTGCACATGTCTACTGGCTAATAAATGTGACGTGTCTGTCGAGTTTCATGCAATTTCAAGTATGTTAAGAGTCTCAAAAGCATCAATAAAAAATAGTAAAGTTTGAAGCGTTGCCACGGCAACAGTATCTAAGATATCAATAATCCTTTCACAGGTCTAAATCTGCCGTGTGTTGACATTATACACGTAAAGTTTGAAGCAAATCGGGTAAAAACAAGAGGGTGATTTCAAAGCATTTTGAAAGTGACACACTTCCTGCTGCCAGTTGGTGGCGCTATAACTTTGACTCACAACAGTCACATTCATGTGATCGGCCTCTTACAACGAACACACTGCTGAAGTTTCATCAAGATCTGTTAATTTATGCAGAAGTTATAACACACTTCCTGTCTCACTTTTCTCGCCATAAATTTGTTTCCTCGCCACGGCCAAACCGTTCGAGATATCAAAAATCCGCTGGCAATTTTTCATCCTCAATGTCTTGACTTCATGCTGACTGAGATTCGTGGCGATTAAATGATTTCTCTAGGAGGAGTATTTCAAATTCCATTGTATACGTTTTCCAAACATCCCTAAATAGCCGACTTCCTGTTGGGCTGAGGTAAAAAGTAAGAGCATGAAGTATATATGAAACGATGAGATCTATATGTGTACCGACTTTCATATTATTACATGCAAGTGTGTTTGATTTATGGACCAAGGTTTCGGACCCCGTTCCAGGGGGCGCTGTTAAGCCCCCCTGCCACGCCCGGGTACCATCTTCAGCCCAGCCCTGATGGCCGCGGGTTCTGACCCGTGTGCAAAGTTTCAAGAGTTTTAGAGCACGTTAAGGCCCCCAAAAGTGCCCGAATAGTCGATAAAATAATAATAATAATAATAATAATAATAATAATCCTAAGGAAAACAATAGGGCCTTCGCCTTTTCAAGGCTTGGGCCCTAATAATAATAATCCTAAGGAAAACAATAGGGCCTTCGCCTTTTCAGGCTTGGGCCCTAATAATAATAATAATAATAATAATAATAATCCTAAGGAAAACAATAGGGCCTTCGCCTTTTCAGGCTTGGGCCCTAATAATAATAATAATAATCCTAAGGAAAACAATAGGGCCTTCGCCTTTTCAGGCTTGGGCCCTAATAATCCTAAGGAAAACAATAGGGCCTTCGCCTTTTCAAGGCTTGGGCCCTAATAATCCTAAGGAAAACAATAGGGCCTTCGCCTTTTCAAGGCTTGGGCCCTAATAATAAATAATCAGGAGGAAAACAATAGGGCCTTCGCCTTTTCAAGGCTTGGGCCCTAATAATAATCCTAAGGAAAACAATAGGGCCTTCGCCTTTTCAAGGCTTGGGCCCTAATAATAATAATAATAATAATAATAATCCTAAGGAAAACAATAGGGCCTTCGCCTTTTCAAGGCTTGGGCCCTAATAAATTAAAGCTGCAAGCAGCGATGACGGGCCCAAGCCGGTGGCACCGCAACCCTGGTGCCTTTAGTTACCGGGCTCATTTCCACTTGGTGGCTTTCGGAAAACAAAGGATGATGGACACAGCAACAACTCAAAAATATAGCTGCAAGCAGCAATGCGATTCCTCCTCAAAATGGCAAATCATTTAAAATTGATCAATAGAGGGTTGGGGTTAAACCCTCCCAATGAAAAAAATCCAAAAAACATGTCTTTCTGTCTGAATCCTAAACTAAACATTTTCAGTGTACAGGAAAATCCATCATGCCGGACCTTATGGATCCTGTAGGGTTTTTTGTTTACAATGAGAAATGAGGTATGTTCACCAGGTTTCAGAAAAACTAAATAAATGGGGTGGAAATACAATCACTTTAAAAAAATGACATTTGGGCATGGCCTGTAGCGCCCCCTAAGGGCGAATGTGAGCCATTCTTGGTTTGTAGGTTCCTGTTGGCCTGTAGTATTAATGTACCAAATTAGAAAGTATTTGACAAAAAAATGTGCAATTTGGGAATGGCCTTTAGTGCCCCCTAAGGGCGAATGTGAGACATTCTTGGTTTGTGGATTTCTGTTGGCCTGTAGTGTCAATATACCAAATTAGAACATTTTTGACCATAAAATGGGAATTTTGGGCATAGCCTGTAGCGCCCCCTAATGGCGAATATGGGCAATTCTTTGTTTGTGGGTTCCTGTTGGCCTGTAGTATCAATGTACCAAATTAGAACATGTTTGACCAGCAAATGGGAATTTAGGGCGTGGCCTGTAGCGCCCCTCCTCAATGGAATTTGAGGAGTATTTCAAATTCCATTGCATACGTTTTCCAAACAACCCTAAATAGCCGACTTCCTGTTGGGCTGAGGTAAAAAGTAAGAGCATGAAGTATATATGAAACGATGAGATCTATATGTGTACCGACTTTCATATTATTACATGCAAGTGTGTTTGATTTATGGACCAAGGTTTCGGACCCCGTTCCAGGGGGCGCTGCTGAGCCCCCCTGCCACGCCCGGGTACCATCTTCAGCCCAGCTCTGATGGCCGCGGGTTCTGACCCGTGTGCAAAGTTTCAAGAGTTTTAGAGCACGTTAAGGCCCCCAAAAGTGCCCGAATAGTCGATAAAATAATAATAATAATAATAATAATAATAATAATCCTAAGGAAAACAATAGGGCCTTCGCCTTTTCAAGGCTTGGGCCCTAATAATAATCCTAAGGAAAACAATAGGGCCTTCGCCTTTTCAAGGCTTGGGCCCTAATAATAATAATAATCCTAAGGAAAACAATAGGGCCTTCGCCTTTTCAAGGCTTGGGCCCTAATAATAATCCTAAGGAAAACAATAGGGCCTTCGCCTTTTCAAGGCTTGGGCCCTAATAATCAGGAGGAAAACAATAGGGCCTTCGCCTTTTCAAGGCTTGGGCCCTAATAATAATCCTAAGGAAAACAATAGGGCCTTCGCCTTTTCAAGGCTTGGGCCCTAATAATAATAATAATAATAATAATAATAACAATAATAATAATCCTAAGGAAAACAATAGGGCCTTCGCCTTTTCAAGGCTTGGGCCCTAATAATAATAATAATAATAATAATAATAACAATAATAATAATCCTAAGGAAAACAATAGGGCCTTCGCCTTTTCAAGGCTTGGGCCCTAATAATAATAATCAGGAGGAAAACAATAGGGCCTTCGCCTTTTCAAGGCTTGGGCCCTAATAATAATCCTAAGGAAAACAATAGGGCCTTCGCCTTTTCAAGGCTTGGGCCCTAATTCTACCCCTCCTTCTAAGTGGCCCGTTCATCCAACTGAAACTTGCATTTTTTTTTTTAGAGGCCAACCACAGATGTTACCCTTGTAAGATGAAAATGAGCAGCATCTTTCCCCAGCATGAGCTAATAAACACAGAAAGGTAGAATTATTGTCTTCAAATATTAAAATAATATGAAACTTTTTTTAATCTAGACCTTATATTAATATATTTTAACTAAAACTATATTAATGGCTTCAAATACATGCACAGATAACAGTTTATTTCCTCAGCATTGGAAAAAAAATAATCTTGAGTGCTTGAAAAAGGGAAATACTTTCCTACACTGGCTTGATTCATGAACTCAGGTTGAGTAGTCAGGGAAAGGAATTGGTCGTGTGAAGTTGAACAGAGAGAGATAAACACCATTACATGGTAAAGGTGCTTCTTAAACTTTTCATTTAAAGGAGTAATATCATAAAAGTATCAAAGTTCGTTCAGTACTTCTGCAACTATTTGACGTCAGACAGATAAATATATTTGTACACATGTAAATATGACCATCCAAATTTATGTCAACAGTTTCTCATTTTTCAAAGAGGTAGTTTTGTTTCGGAGTGGTGGTGGCGTAGTGGGCTAAAGCAATAAACTGTTAAGCAGAGGGTTGTCGGTTTGATCCCCACAGCCACCACCATTGTGTCCTTGAGCAAGGCACTTAACTCCAGGTTGCTCCGGGGGGATTGTCCCTGTAATAAGGGCACTTTGTAAGTCGCTTTGTATAAAGGCATCTGCCAAATGCATAAAAATATAATAAATAAAAAAAAAAAAAAAGGTAATCTTAAAGGCAAAACAAAACCAGCCCGTTTAATTCCAAGGGTCTAATAGAGGGTGAAACATTTTTTTAAACCAAATTTTAAATGCTATACAACTTTACAAGTGGATTTAGGTGTAAAATATACATGTATATATGTATGTATGTATATGTATGTATATATAAATGTATATAGGGTATCTAACATCTCTCTCTCTCAATCAAGCTTCAAATCATCATTTTTGGGTGATCAATCCCTTTATATAACCTCAACTGTGAAGTGCCTCCTTCCCAGGGACTAATGGTATCTGGGAGCCCTGAAAAAAAAAAAAAAAAAGACAGCAAACCTGGCACAGTGCTACAGCATCTCTTGAGAATGCTTCCGATCGCTCAGAGAAAAACATGACTCTGTGATTGTAATTCTCAAGCAGTAAATCTTATGAAGGTGCCTCTTCAAGTAGTGAATAGGAATAATCAAAAGGCTAGTACAGCTAGAGTAATGTGTTATACTTATCTGAGACCCTCTCTGGTCGGGGGGGGGTATCTGACTCACAGACATGACTGACTGTGACACGAGACTAAAACACTGATCTCAGCAGAGCTAAATGTGACGTGGGCTGAGGCGATGCCAAGAGCCAGTCATTGCAGATAAAGAGAAGGTGAAGGGAGTCAGTTTTATTGATCTGCTGAAACAACAGAACAGACCAAGACAAACACATATTTTCCCTGTCTCATTTATTGATGGTCAATTTTAGCAAAAGAAAGAGCCAAAACATGTTCTTTTGGAGCTTGAAGGTTTTTGACCCCACTGACCTACGTTGTATGACAAAAACAGCAGAGATACTCTTAAAAAATCTTTGTTTGTGTTCCACAGAAGAAAAAGTAATACGAGTTTGAGACGCCATGAAGGTGAGTAAAGGATGAAGAGAATTATCATTTTGGGGTGAACTATTCCTTTAAAGGTGAAGTGTGTAATTTTTGCACCACTGGTGGTGCCCAACAAAAATGCAGAAATAATGACTGTTTTCAAACACCTTTCCCACAATTATATATTTCATGTCCAATTCAAGTTAAGCTCAATTGACAACATTTGTGGCATAATGTTTATTAACACAAAAATCTACTTGTTCCTCCATTTCTTTCAAAATAATGCAAAAATCTCAGTTACAGTGAAGCACTTACAATGAACGTATATGGGGCCAATTCGTAAACATTACAATACTCACCGTTTCAAAAGTTTAGCTGCTAGGGCTGGGTGATATGCAATTTTTACAAAAACGTATTGCAATATCAGATTACCATGGTGTCAACCCCCCTGACCCCACAGTCAAATGATTAGTGATATTTTATTAAAAAATTTTAATGACTTTGTTTTACAAATTACATTTATTTATTGAAACAATAAAAATCAAAAGATATTTCTACATAAATTGAAATTGCACTTCGAAAAAACAAAAAAGCAATTAAATAACAAAGTGGTCAAAATATTGTATACAACCACCTCCCCAAATCCCAAACTTTACCATCTACATCTTCCTCCCAGACAACAGGTGGGAAATTACCAATAAAAATTAAGATCAAAAAGATGATTATAAATGTAAACATAATAATGATAACAATAATAACTGAAATAGAAATAAACCATTACCTCTAGAAAGCATCTTACAAACATGACCTCAACACAACCCACATAATTTCTAGGTTCACAAAATGGCTACAACAGTTTGTTTACTTCACTAAGTTGCTTAAATGAATAATAATAATAAAAAAAAAAACACCTGTTTTCCTATTAGGTGTAAGCCTATAAATTCCTTTGTTAATGCTGTCTAATAATTTCCACTGTGGTCTAATCAAATTTGTGTTTGTATTGCACTTCATTAATACTGCCCAAAGAAAATTAAATAGAACTCAATTTTATGTTCAATGTGTATTATTTTTTTATTTAATCACTTTGCTCTTGTTTCTTATGGTGCGTTTTCCAAAATCAAATCATACAATTGTTTTATGGGGCCTACGCACTGCACAATTTTATTTCAAAATAAAACATGAGTTTAATTTGAATTTAAGTTGTTGTCACAAAGGAATGTTTTCTGAATACATTTTGGTACAGTCCATTTCAAGTGGTCCAATAATTGTAAAGTTGGTTACTTGACCATTTTTAGTTTGTGATTACTTGATGTGATTACCTCTATGTATTGGTATTGTAAAACCACCAGTTTTTTATTTTACTTGGTTTAACCACGACGACCATCTTTTTGCCATGGCACACAACAAATATGGGTTATACAGCCGTTTACGGAAACCTCAATATCTTGACTCAGGATGGTCCTAGCTCCTTGGAACAATACTGATCTCTAGAGCACATTACAATGTACATGGACATACAATTGTAGACATAAATTTACAAACGCCTTAGCCAAATACATTTAAACTAAATTTTTCTAAATTCCTGACATTTAATCGTAGAAAAGGTTATCTGTCTTAGGTCATTTAGGATCACTAATTTATTTTAAGAATGTGAAATGCCAGAATAATAGTAGAGATAATTATTTATTTTAGATTTTTCTTCATCAAATTCCAATTGGTTCAGAAGTTTACATACACTTTGTTAGTATTTGGTAGCATTGTCTTTAAATTGTTTAACTTAGATAAATTGTTTTGGGTAGCCTTCCACAATCTTCTCACAATAAGTTGCTGAAATTTTGGCCCTTTCCTCCATCTAGAACTGATGTAACGGAGTCAGGTTTGTTGGCCTCCTTGCTCACACATTTTCTATCATACTGAGGTCAGGGCTTTGTGATGGCCACTCCAGTAACTTGACTTTGTTGTCCTTAAGCCATTTTGCCACCACTCTGGGGTTATGTTTTGAGTCATTATCCATTTGGAAGACCCAATTGCGACAGAGCTTAAACTTCCTGACTGATGTCTTGAGAGTTTGCTTCAATATATACACATAATTTTCCTTCCTCGTGATGCCATCTATTTTGTTAAGTGCAACAATCCCTCCTGCAGCAAAGTACCCCCACAACATGATGCTGCCACCCCCATGCTTTACAGTTGGGATGGTGTTTTTTGACTCACAATCCACACCCTTTTTCCTCCAAACACAACAATGGTCATTATGGCCAAACAGTTTAATTCTTGTAGATTCATTAATTCATTAGACTGGAGGACATTTCTCCCATGTGCGCTTGCAAAATGTAGTCTGGCTTCTTCCTTGCTGATCAGCCTTTCAGGTTATGCTGATATAGGACTCATTGGATATAGAAATTGTCTACCTGTTTCCTAATCCTCACAAGGTCCTTTGCTGTTGTTCCATTCCAGTTCCATTGCAACCGAACTCAGACCACCTCCAACAGGTAGTCTCGTGTTCGGTACCACGGTGCGCTCCCAGGTCCACATTACAGCTTTCACATTACCAATTTTTCATGCAAACTGTGCTCTGTTTTAAACTAAACTGCCAGTTTGAAAGCACCCTTTGTTTCCATGGCGACATAAACCCTAAAACCCCCATTTCAACAAATTTTCAGCTTAAATAATACACAATTTTTTCCAGAAGCACTTTTGTATGTGCTTTTAAAAAATTATATGCTTCACATTTCTGCCTTTAAACACTGCAAAAGTTGGCGGCATTCACTACATTCGCAAACTGCAGGTGCCTTGCGGTAACCTTGATTTTATTTATTTTTATTTTATTTTTTAAAGAAAAGGAATTTCTAAATTATTTTTGTGGTAATAAACATGCCACAAATGTTGTCAATTGAACTTCACTTGCCTTGAACCCTGAATATTCCTATTGCAGGCTGCTGAGTGATGCCTGCACATGGCCCATGTTTTCCTCAGCTGAGAGAACAACAAATCCCCAAACTAACTGTGATCAAGTTCACAGCAATTGTAAACCTTGCTTATGCAACAGCCTGCCAGCCTCATGAAAAATCAAACTCCAATATGGCAAACCAGAAAAAAACCTAAAGATTTGACTTCGTTTATTACAAGGAATGTCTTGGTGACAACCTATCAATGACCAGTGATTTTACAAGCCTATTAATAAAGGAGATCTTGGTTTACTATCTGACATTGACATTTAATATTTGAGTAAAAAGACCATTCTTAGCATTTTTGACATGACATTTTCTGAGAATGTTTACAAGTTTAAAAGGTAATTGCTGATGCATTGCGATTCTGGCAATACATGAACAGCCCAGACTGGACTTGATAGCCCCGTTTAACACTCATAGTACAATGCAAATGATACATCGGAGACAACACTGGGCTTTCAGGTAACATTGCATGCATACTTTTCCCTTTACTCTATTAATGAAAGGCATTTCAGTCTTCCACCCAAATAATCACAAGTAGGTTTCGTTTTGGCTGGTAGAGCTTGATGGGTTTTTTTTCACGTAAAAGCCCGTATAACAACCACAAAAAGGTTGCAAAGTGGTAACTCAAAGCGCTACAAATGCAACTTATCTTTAGTTCGCTCTCCTCGCACACAACATAGTGTGGACAGCACGCAAGGTAGTTTATGGCCATTTCTCTGTTTATGTAACCAACACTGCATACAGAATAACTTCCAAATGTTTCACAAATCAAATGTACTCACATCTTCTCAGTGGGGCTCTCTGTCAATCCATATTGCCGTCAGAAGAGTTGCAACGCATGTGAATCTCAGCTGACAAATTCCAGTCCCCCGCCTCTTGCGCTTCTTTGCGCTGGTGCATAGTGTCGGCCCGCCCTGTCGCTCCGCCCTTGTACGTTATGTCACCGTGTCTGGTCCCGCCCCTTCCACGCGGTCTGTCCGCAACTACACGTGCAAGCACAAGCACTATGGCAACATAACCAAATAATATTTTGTGAAGAGAGACTACAAACCACACACTAAAAAAAAAAAAAAAATAACGAATTAGTTTTACATACTAGTTTGCCTGCAGTTGACTTGTATAGAAAAATAAATAAGTCCTAGTACTTTTAATAGTGCTATTCCTTTATTATTTGCCATATTTTATCTGTTAAATTACGAAACAGCAATAAGCCCTATACAAAAATGTGAAGGATCCTTAAGAAGCATTTCAGACAGACAGTGACTTGGTTAGTTCATGGGTGAATTTTATTTGAAAGGGAAAAAAGCTCACATCAAAGACGTGTTTTGTTTTCAATGATATATGTCATCAAAATTGCCATATCCAGTGCAAACAATACTATGGGAAATCATTGGTTCAAAGGTCTATTCTGCCATCATGTGGGTGGCTGTAAAAAATACACAGTCACAGTTTTGTTTATCATTTCCACAAATTCATTAATAGCATTATTAAAAATAATGTACAATTATCATCATTATATATATATATATATATATAATAAATGCCCAACAGGAAGTCAGCCATGTTGGACTGTTTAAAAATTGCATGCTCTGGAAATGAAATACTCTTCATAGGGAATTCATCTTACTGGCACCAAACTTAGGCAACATCATGTCAAAACATTGAAAATGCTGAATTGTGAACAGATTTTTTATGTCTCATATGGTGTCTCTATGGCGACACAATAAATTAACATCACGTGATTTACATAAAAATTGACCCATATGTTTGGCCTTGAGGGCTGATCACATTGATGTATCTACTGTGGGTCACAGTAATAGTGCCACCAACTGGCAGCAGGAAGTGTGGTCTTTGAAAAAATCTATTTACATTTACACAAATCGCTTCAAAATTTTTGATGCATTGTTTTACTAAAGCCGCCAGAAGGAAATGGGCCCATAGTGCTTGGGCCAGTTTGCTGCCAATTGCTGCTTGCAGTTATATGTATTATTATTATTATTAGGGCCCAAGCACTAAAAGTGCGGAGCCCTATTGTTCTTCTAAGGATTATTATTAGGGCCCAACAACTGTAAGTGCGGAGGCCCTATTGTTTTCCTAAGGATTACAGTTAACATTCTTCTTTTCAAAGTTTCAGGGGTTTTTTATCATGCTCAAAACTCCTGAAAATTTGCACACACATCAGAATCATTGACCATTAGAGCTTGTTCACATGGGGATGGGGGGGGGGGGGGCGGTGTTCAAGGGGGGGCTCTCTACCGGAGATTCTATCATTTAAAATTAAAGTTTAATGTTAATAAAAATATTTATTACATTTTATATAAATAAAATATAGTAAAAATATCAACTGAAATGTAAAAATACAAGAAACCCCATGTCTAATCCATTGTCAGTTAATTCTCTGAGTGGCAGTTACAAGAAATGTCCAATAGAGGGCATCCAAGCCAAAATAGCCGGGGACTGAGTTCATGAGTTGGTTGAGGTCTTTTGTAGTCAACTCAATATATACATCAACTGAGATGCGGATGCAATCTTTGTTAATTAAAAAATCTAGTTTTATATGGACGGATTAGAACATTTAACCCTTTCCAGCTGGAGTGTTCAAATTTGGGAACAATTATTCCCATGGTTCCTGTCTCAGTTCGCTGTCCAATCACCGATTTTATTTATGAAAACTGCCAGATACTCATGACAATATAAGCTAAAAGGCACATGTGATTGGTTAAGGGGTTACTGGGCGTAAATAATAAATGTATCGTCATCATCATCATCAACCTTCATTTGCCTGGGTGGAGACAGTGGCAATATCCCGGGATTTCGATTCAATTTTTTCCAGAAATAACTAGCATTAATAAATGCTTCGAAACTAAAATACGAAGCATTTATTTATGCTAGTTATTTCTGGAAAAAATGACATGACCGTCTGCGTTCATCTGACAGGCAGCTAGCCTCTATTTTTTAGCAAATTTCTGTGAAACTTTCTAAATAAATATTAACTAGCAATACTATGAAAATTGTTAAACATTTTGACCAATTTTGTCGCTTGTGGAATATAGTCAAACCTTTTTAGTTATGAAGCATTTATTTGTAGTATCTATTTGCTTCCTGGAAAAAATTTGACCATCATCAGTGAGCCTCTGCTTTTGATATATATATTTTTTTTTTTTTATTTTTTTTTTTGCCAGTTTCTGTGAAATTTGCTAAATAAAGATTAACTAGCAATGCTATGTACATTTTTAACTAAATATCAATAACTTTTTTGTGAATGTTGTCGCTTGTGAAAAATCCACCTGAAGTAATGTGAGGCCTAGAGCAGACGCTCAGACCTTCTTTTTTTTGTCTTTATGTTGTTCAGACATTTTTTTTTTCTTAAAGCTGTTCAGACCTCCCAGGAAACTGGCCTGCTAGTTAGATAAGTTATCTAGCTTGTTGATTTTCCCATGTAATACAAATGTTAGATATCTTTCTATAGTTAAGCTGATAGCCTTACCCATCCATCACACAGCCATGATTTTAGATTTGAGGCACGCTCAATGAAGCTCCTCACAATGTTCTGCACTCTCGCGAATGCTCTCATTAAAAAGCCTTTTAAATACATAATTTGCACTGATTTACAATGGGAGAAAACACAGAAGAAATATAGAAGAGGCAGCGGTTCGGGAGATGTTGGTGATGTTTTCATTTCTTGAATTTTTTCTTTTCTTTTCCCCTCCGATGCCTTTCTTAACTCTTGCGCTCCCCATTTCATTGGCTTTTGCTATATTGCCGGTCATTGCCTAAAGTTCGAGCAGAGTAACAGAGCAACATCTCGTGGCCCGCTGGTAAATCATTGTACATTATTACAAATAGCACAAAATGGAAAATATCAGAGATTTTAAAAGATACAGTATACATTACTAAAATGTTTAATCTGCTTGTTTCAACCACAGGGAGTCGGCTTGTCATACGTGCGACATTTACCTCATCTAATGCCCATAGTTCCATTATTTGACTAGAACAATAAATTTGAGAGAAGTATATTGTCAAAATGCTATATATAATATTACATGGTTGCATTAATTTGTATATGTGAATTATATAAATTAATCAGTTAGCAAAATTTTTTAAATTACAATTTAAAAATGGATTTTGATAGATAGATAAATTCTAGGCACATTTAGGCAACATTATGCCAAGACATCAAAGATGCTAAATTGCGAACAGATTTTTAAATATCTAACAGTGTTGTCAAGGCGATTCACAAAATTAATGGCAAAAATAGGGAAACAGGAAGAAGGGGCTCTTCGGGGGGCTATCTAGCACATCCCTTTTGAGGTAGAGTCACCAAACTTTGTACACATATAGATCTCATCAAGCCAGACAACTTTCACGGTGACAGTCATAAGCTCTGCCCAAAAGGAAGTTGGCCATTTTGGATTGTTTGAAAAAGGCATGCCCAGGAATTTGATATACTCAGAGGGATTTCATGTTACAAGTACCAAATGTGACCAAAAGACTTTGACGATGCTAATTTGTGAAGGGAATGGAAAGGAAAAATGGAATAAGGAAATGTCTCATACCTTCTGCGTGCGGAAAATTAAAAACATCAAAATTGAGACAAATATTTGTCCTTGGGAGCCCCGCCCCCACCTTGGCTACTCAGACCACATCTCTGTTACGCTAATTCCAGCATACAGACCGCTCGTCAGACGCACATAACCACTTCAGAAGCATGTGAAAACCTGGCCAGCAGGAGCCATCTTTGCTCTTCAGGACTGTTTTGAGTGTACTGACTGGCACATGTTCAGGGAGGCTGCAACATATGGTGACTCTATCAACTTGGAAAAATACACAGCATCAGTGACCAGCTACATCAGTAAGAGCATTGATGATGTCACTTTGTCCAAGACCATCACCACACGCTCCAACCAGAAGCCGTGTATGACTGCGGAGGTGCGTGCACTGCTGAGGACCCGAGACTCTCAGAGCAGGCGACAAGGCAGCCCTAAGAACAGCGAGGGCCAAACTGTCCCAGACCATCAGAGAGGCGAAGCGTGCACACACCTAGAGAATCCACAGTCACTTCGAGGACAGCAGTGACACGCGGCACATGTGGCAGGGCATCCAGGCCATCACCAACTACAGGACAATATCAGTTGCCTGTGACAAAGATGCCTCCCTTCCAGATGCACTGAATGACATCTACGCTCGGTTTGAAGTGCAGAACGACGTGGTGGCGAAGAAGACCACCCCCTCCTCACAACGACCAGGTGCTCTGTCTTACCATGGCTGATGTGAGGACAACTCTATGTAGAGTCAACCCACGGAAGGCTGCTGGACCAGACAACATTCCTGGCAGAGTGCTTCTGTTCATTGTTAGTAATTAATTGTACTGTCCCGTACTTTTTGCACACGTTTGCATGAGCACTTTATATAGGTATTTTATTTAGTCGGTGTAGTCTCATGTGGTTCTGGGTTTGTCCTATGTTATTTTATGTAGCACCATGGTCCTGGAGGAACGTTGTCTCGTTTCGCTGTGTACTGTACTATATGTATATGGTTGAAACGACAATAAAAACCACTTGACTTGATTAAAGTTTATTGTAAAAAACATACGTTCTACGTTCTTATATAAATAAAATATACAAACTATATAACAAAAATATAAACTAAAATGTAAAAATTATAGATAACTATTTCATAATATCTATATGTAATGAGTGGCAATTACAATAAATTTCCAATAGAGGGCATCTAAGCTCCATAAATGATTTCATGTTGAAGAAGCGACACTAGGGGTCTCTCTTGAGCGCCGAAAGATGCCTCTGATCTATGAAAAAAGGCCAATGAGAGTTGGCAAACAGTATTTGCATACCCTGCCCCCGGACATACGGGTATAAAGGTGAGGGAAATACGCTCGTTCATTCAGGATTTTTCTGAGGAGCCGGGAGTGTTCCGGGCACCTCAGCGGCTCGGCTCAGCAACGTGGCCGGGAAGACGCTACGTCTCGTTCCCTCCATCAGGTTACATACTTAACCGAGACGTTCCCCGTCAGTCACTCACTTCGACATCGTGTCGAAGAAGCGAAACTAGGGGTCCACTTCAAAACTCGCCATGCGCTGAGCCATGTACGTGTACTGCTGACACAGAAGAGGGCAGGTATCCTATGTGCACAAGCAACCAACTGTGTTCAGGCTGCACGTACTCTTCCCCAATGCCCCAAAAAAGTCGTCAGAATCCTTTTGGTTACCCTAGGGGGGGAACAAGGTGACGCTCCCAACTAGGGAACGGGCCAAGCCTGGCTGGGCCTCTTTTCTCTCTATGTTTTCTCGGCATAGAGCAAGAGCAGCCGGGGCCCTTACCGCATCGAGGGAAGGGGGTCTTACCCAAATTCCTATTCGTTCAGGGGGAAAAGACCCTGCAGAGGCCACACACACCCGAAAGGAGAGGTAGAGGTGGCAAAATACATCACATGGCCTCTTGGGTCACATGTGGGAAGAATGGCGCGGTGGTAGATCCAACCTCGAAGAGGGGGGAGTTGCTACAACACGGCGACCGGAGGGCAGCGAGGGACTGCCTAAGGGAGACGCGGGTCAGCTCGTAAGGTGACCATACCGCGGAAGTACACACAGGAGGAGTCCGCGTAGGAGGCCTAACCTGTGGAGCACCTATTCCAGTAGGGGTAGCCTGGGGTACCCATAGTGGACTGGGCCAGCAAGTTCCTACGCTGAACTGTTGCGGACCCAAAAGGGCTAGGGAGGAATCGACCAGGAACCTAAAAGGGGTCTCCTGGGAAGAAGGTGCACTGTTTTACCTTGACAGAGGAAAGGGCGCTGGACGCAAGCGATTCACCCGGTCAGACCGTTGACGTGTACTGAGTTCTACGGGCTCGGACATGAGAAAACACGGGACGAGACTGACTCAACCCAGAGATTGTAAGATCTCGCAAAGGTGTTAGGTGTTGCCCAGCCCGCAGCTCTGCAAATGTCTGCTAGGGAGGTGCCCCTAGCCAGTGCCCAGAGGACCCCACACTCCTGGTGGAGTGGGCTCGGACCTGATTTTAGGGGGGGGCACAGCCTGGGTGTGATAGGCCAACTGAATGGCGTCCACTACCCAGTGGGACAGCCTCTGTTTGGAGACAGCATTCCCTTTCTGCTGTAGCCCAAAGCAGGCAAAGAGCTGCTCAGAGCGTCTGAAGCTCTGGGTGCATTCCAGGTAGGCACGCAAAGCATGTACCGGACACAGCAGTGAGGGGGCTGGGTCTGCCTCCTCCCGGGGCAGTGCTTGCAGGTTCACTACCTGATCTTCTGAAGGGCGTGGTAGGAACCTTGGGCACATAGCCCAGTCGAGGTCTTAGGATCACATGTGTGTCTGCCGGACCGAACTCCAGGCAAGTGTCGTTAGTAGAGAACGCTTGCAGGTCCCCGACCCTCTTGATGGAAGCGAGCGCAATCAGCAGGGCCGTCTTTTGAAGAGAGGGCCCTGAGCCAACTGATTCTAACGGCACGGAGGGGGATCTCTGAAGACCGGTGAGGGCCACCGAGAGATCCCAGGAGGGGAACAGGTTTGGCCGGGAGGGATTTAGCCTCTGGGCACTTCTTAGGAACCTGACGATTAAGTTGTGCTTACCCAGGGATTTGCCGTCTACTGGGTCATGGTGAGCTGCGCCAGCGGCAACATACACCTTCAAGGTGGACGGGGACAGCCTCCCCTCCAACCCGTCCTGTAGGAACAGGAGCACTAACCTAACTGCGCACCTCTGTGGGTCTTCTGCCCAGGAAGAACACCAATTCACAAACAGACACCGTTTCAGGGCGTAGAGTTCCCTGGTAGAAGGGGCTCTCGCTTGTTTGATCGTAGCTACGACCATGGGAACTAACGGGAGAAACCTCCGCAGGGCCAGAAGGACAGCCAACAACTCGAGGCAGTTGATGTGCCAACGCAGCTCGGCCCTCCAACGGCCTGCAGCTGCGTGCCCGTTGCATACGGCGCCCCAACCCGATCTGGAGGCGTCGGTCGTGACCAGGACACCTGCTGTAAGGGTACTCCAGCCCGTAAAAAACAGAGGTCTGTCCAGGGTTTGGATGTTTGACGGTGCGTGCCGTGGCGCCATGCTCGTCTCGAATCTGAAGCCAGTGCTGAAGTGGTCTCATATGCATCAACCCCAGCGGCGCGTCCGCTGCGGAGGATGCCATATGCCCCAGGAGCCTCTGGGAATTTCTTAAGGGGACCATTGTGCCCGGCCTGGAAGCGGTGAGGCACCTCAACACTGACTGCGCACGCTCATTGAGGAGACGTGCAAACATTGAGACTGAGTCAAACTCCATGCTGAGAAAAGAGATGCTCTGAACTGGAGTAAGCTTACTCTTTTCCCAGTTGACCTGAAGCCCCAAACGGCCGAGGTGCTTGAGCACCAGGTCTCTGTGAGTGCATAGGTAATTGAGTATGCGGATGCCGGCTTATCGGAGTGGGGCAAGAGCTGCCTCTGCAACTTCTGTGAAGACGCGAGGGGACAGAGACACGCCGAAGGGGAGTACATGTACTGATATACCTGGCCAATGAACACAAGCCACAGAAAGGGGCGGTGTCGAGGCAAAATTGAGACGTGAGAGTACGCGTCCTTCAGGTCTACCGCTGCAGATCAATCTAGATGCCAGACGCAGGTTAAGCATGAGCATTTTGGATGGGAGTTTGTGCAATGCTTGGTTGAAAACTCGCAAGTCCAAGACCAGTCGTAAGCTGCCGCCTTTCTTGGGTATGATGAAGTGAGGGCTGTAGAGACCCTTCTTCATCTCGGTTGGAGGGACAGGCTCTATCGCGCCTTTGAATAAGAGTGAAGAGATTTCTGCGCTGTAACCGAGTCGGATGGTCCGGGCCAGCTAGCGAAATGGGAAGTGAGAGCCACACATCCAACTCCGCGCTAGGGGCGCCAAGGAGATGACTATTTTGACATACCCGGCGGGGTTTTGCAGCGGGGCGGTGCAGGTAGGGTGGCGACAGGGTGACCCGCAGCTGGGGTGCTGAGAAAAGACTCAAAGCACTTACCTTGCTCCGCACACCCGGCAGGGGGCGGGTTAGCGACTGAGCAGGAGGAGGTCCAGTTTTGAGGCGTCCTCTAGACTCGTCGGAACCGGCCGGCCAGCCGGGGAACAGTCGTGGGGGCTGGAGGCAGGTGGTCCGCTCTAGGGCTGAGAGCTGGGCCCGGGTTAAGGCGGAGCAGGGTGTTTTGTAGTCGCAGGAAGACACCCTCGGTGAGCAGATGGGGCATGGCCCATGGCGGCAAGCTTGCGGCAGGGCAGGATGTGAGACGGCCTCCGTCTGTTTCACAGCTGAGGACTGCTGGGCAGAGTCGTCAACGGTGGCGCCGAATGGACGGAGCTGGGAGGTGGGAGTGTGGGAGAAGGCGTGCCTTGTCTACCTCCTGCTTTTCGACCAGGCCCAGTCCACAGATGCGTTTCTGGACCACAAAGGGTGGCCATCGCCTATTCGAGTGCCGGCGTTTCTGACCTCCGTGGCCCAGGGGCGCAGTTGGTCATCCAGCACAGTTCCTGCAGCATATCAAGAACAGGACTACCCAAGGTGCAAGTTTGAAGTGCCTTGGCCTTGCGTTGGTTGCAGGAAGGGCCGTGGCATGCAGGGTGGAAGCGGTCTGGGACCGTTCCACCGCGAGGGTAGTGAGAGCGGAGGAGCGAAGAAGCCTTGGCTTTGCTCAACTCGTCATGCACGTCCGAGAAGAAAGGAACCGGGGGGGGCGTGGCTGTGAGCGGCGCACCTGCCCGCGGGACCGATCAAGTAGCCCAGGAAAGCATAGCGGGTCTCCGTGCGTCAGGCTCAGGCTGGGCAGCAGACCCGAAGGTGGCGGCCCATGCGAGTGATCAGCATCCGACGCCGCTGTAACGCTCTCCGATGCAGCGGTTCTTTCATCCAATTCTGAAGCAAGCAAGCGTGCCGGGGAGGCGGGCGATTCGAGGGGGTTTACCCGGCGAACAGAGCCCGTCATTGTCACCAAATCGCGTTCATCGCCCGTGGCGCCTGCATCAATCCCGTAGGAAGGAGGCGAGGCGCGGGGGGCGGCTGAAGTAGCTTTCTCTCATTACAAAAGAAAGCCGCACGACCGCAACGTTGCCATGGCTATGTTCTCGCACTGAGAACATGAACTATTCATAAAACGCTGCCTGCGTGTGATCGCAGCCCAGGCATGCAAGACAGCTTTTTATGACCGAGAGAGGTGGGGAGAAATCACCGCATCCAGAAACTACACAGGGGCGGAAATGACATCTTTATAAAGACGCGTCCTGAAAAGGACGTTCAACGCCGCTGTGTAATGCTCTTTCAGAGAAATAAACTCTTTTACAGAGAAAATCACTCTTTCAACTCTTTTAACTCTGCGCTGTCGAAGCGCCCAGGGGCAAACTGCACGCCGGCAGTGAAGAGAAAAGCCGCTGAAATGCACCGTAGATCCAACAGCAAAGCAGAGCGTCAGAGGATAGAAGCAGGATCAGTTGTGTCATTCGCAGCTGACTGCATACACACGACCATCGGCTCCGAAGAAAATTACTGAATGAAAGAGCGTATTTCCCTCGCCTTTATACCCGTATGTCCGGGGGCGGGGTATGCAAATACTGTTCGCCAACTCTCATTGGCCTTTTTTCATAGATCAGAGGCATCTTTCGGCGCTCAAGAGAGACCCCTAGTGTCGCTTCTTCGACATGACGTCGAAGTGAGCAACAGACGGGGAACAAAAGATTTCTGGTGCCGGCTTCCTATATAAATCGAGTGATTCATGGCTGGGTTGTGCGATGGGTGTTTGTGAGCTGTGCCATCTTGGTCACTGGAGCTCTCGTGCAAATTCCAGGAACAGATTATTTTTATTTTTTTATCTATGCAGTGTTGATATGGCAACAAGTAAACAAACGAGGTTTCGTTTTATCAGCGTGTGTGGAAACGTTTAAACCATGTGTGTGATAACTAACACCACGTTTGAGCTTTTTTCCGTTGAATCCCATAGAAAAATGCAAACAAATGTGTCCCCACTCAGTATATATACATCAAGTGAGGTACGGATGCAATGTTTGTAAATTAAAATATAGTTTTATATGGACGGATTAGAACCTTTGACCTCTTATGCAATTTTTGCATAAATTACAGGATTAATTACCTCTAGACCACTCAGTCAGACTCTTTATACCAGTGCTGAATTATGTACTTCTCCACAGACGTACAATATCTCATAACCGACAATATTCCACACAGAGATGATGTTTTCAAATGTATTATGTTATTATGGGAATTCCATCTCTTTAAGCCTTTGATTTGCCACTGTCAAACGTAATGTCTGTACTGAAGCAGTCACAACATTTCCAAATATACAGCAGCTGTTTGTATATTCTATATGTTAACGGAGCAGCCTTCTAAACATTTGCGCCTGCGTGTGTAACCCCTTTTAGTTCTTTCTTCCAACCCTTCCAGAAAGGACCACACGAAGATGTATGCTGAGCTCAATCATCACGTTTACTGGGCACATCTGAGAATATGTGAAATGACACCAAACAGACATAAAACACAGCTCATCCGGTCATGTAACATTCTCCTCAACAGCTTGCATAAAACTTTTTGCCTATTCAATAAACAATAAATCACGTTTTTTCCGTAATCAAAAGCTCAGTTTCTTTTTTTTCTTGAACACAGAAAACGTAACATCATATAAACATTAGTACATCATACCTGAGAATATGTGAAATGACACCAAACAGACATAAAACACAGCTCATCCGGTCATGTAACTGTCAAAAATAAATATGAAGTTACAATACAAGTTATGCAAAAATAAACAACAAAAAATACAACGGATACCATGTGCTCTACAATGGGTTTCGGTATAAAATAAATTATTCATCAACTCCATGTCTCTTATGACTCAAATATGAAATAAAATACTTTTAAAAGAACAATTCTGACCTTAAAATATAAATAAAAACATCCCTGACAACATTTTATTTCTGTTCGACCGGAGAGAGATTTTCCACCTACCATTCTCCTCAACAGCTTGCATAAAACTGAAGAGAAAATGGCCGGCTCTGCTCATAGTTCACCCTAGTCGCCTGTAGGTGTCCCCATATTCCCCTCTTTTAGATGCACTTAATTTACATTATACATAATACATTATTTCTAACGAACATTTTTAGGACTATTCTACAACATGAATAAATATTTTGGCATAATTCATTACAAATTTCTTTTACCCGTTACATTCTCCCCCACTGAATTTGCCAAAATATGGTAACCAAAAAAACAAAACAACCAAAATCGATTTACTCTTTTCATTTCTTTTTTTTCCTTCTGAAAACACAGAAATAAACAAGAATTGCCACACTTAGCATATTGCTTTTGATCAGTTACAACTGTTCATATAAAGAACTGACAGGAAAAAGTGCTGCGCATATCACTTTTCCTTGATCATGACCCAAATTAAGTGCCTATTACACTTCACTTTAGCAATTCCTATTCACACACAGATGAACACAATACATTGCATGTAACATTTCATTGTTTCAGACTAAAGACCGAAACGGACCATTTACTCAGAATTTGCTTTCTATTATGAAACAAAGTGTGCTGATTCATCGAAGAGATAAGGCGATTCACTGGTTTCAACAATCTGCCAAACTTTGACCTACGACCCTGTAACTCAGTACTGTCTACTGCATCATCAATATCAGGATTAAGATTACAGGCACTACTGTTCTCAGAACTTTCCTGAAAGGCCTGGCTGTCTGGAGAATCATTTCCAGGAACCACACTTTGCAATGGAACATCAACAACCTCAGCTGAGTCGTGAGCATCGTAGGACTCAATCATCTGTAGATCACCGTCAGCCACAACTGGGCCTTCATCATCAGACATTGAATCATCAGAAGATACAGAACAATTATCAGATGCCCCATCATCTACAGAAAACACACTCTCGTCATCATTTTTCCCTACAATATCACTCAAAGGGAGGAAATTCACACACAAAAGAAGGTTTCTGTGTACCACCTTTAGCTGACCAGATACAGGGTGCTTAACCTTGAAAATGTGAGTCTTAGGATCACAATCAACCACAGTATATACTACATTTTCCCACTTGTCTGAAAGTTTGCGCTTGACGCGTGCGCTTTTATTGGCTAATAGGACCCTGTCGCCAACTTCAATTCTCACTCCCTTATTTTTTCGATTGTACATGTGGGCTTGATGAGACTGTTCCTTAGATGTGTTAGCCTCCGCAACAGCAAGAGCATCCTTCAAATCCCTATTCAGAGACTCTACATACTTGGGAAGAGAGTTATTCATATCATCCCACAGTACACTCTTGAAAACAACATCAATTGGCAGTCTTGGGGTACGACCGAACATTAGATAGAAGGGAGGAAACCCCGTAGTCTCGTGCACAGTGCAATTGTACACAAATGTTAATGTATGGAGCATTCGAGACCAATCTTGCTTTGGGCGTGGTTCTAGGGCTCTGATTATGTTTCCCAATGTTCGATTAAATCTTTCTGTGATTCCGTTGCCCATTGGATGATATGGTGTTGTTTGTGACTTCTTAACACCAGAAAACTCAAGCAACTGCCCAATAAGCTCACTACAGAAATTCGCACCCTGATCGGAATGAATGCGTTCTGGGAAACCATAGTAACAGAAATAATTATCCCAGAGCTGCTTCGCCACTGACTTAGCTGACTGGTCTGGGCAGCGAAAAGCATGGGCCAGCTTAGTAAAATGGTCAGTGACCACTAGAACATCAACCGACCTATTTTGAGAATCTTCTGCCGTCCAGAAATCAATGCAGACTAACTCAAGAGGAGCAGAAGTCCTGACACTCTCCAAGAGAGCTCGACCCTCTGGCTCTGGTGTCTTTGCTAGCACACAACGACCACATACTTTCACATAGTCGCGAACATCACGTTCCATGTCTGTCCAGTAGAAACGTTGACGAGACAGTTGGAAAGTGCGATACTGGCCCTGGTGTCCAGCCTCATTGTGACACCCTTTCAGCACGTCACCTTTCAGGGAAGAAGGTACCACGTACTGAAATCTTCGGTGGCGTGTTAAGGGATCTTTTGAAACACGATACAAGACACCATCGTTCAATAATAGCTTCTCCCACTGTTTCATAAACTTACGTACAGCGCTGGGGTCCCCCATGTGCTCACGTCTCGAAGGCCTGCGTTTTCTGTCAACGTAGTATATCACTCTCTGCAAATGTTCATCCTCAATCTGTTTGTCTCTCAGCTCTTGACGTGAGTAATAAGGAAGGGCATCAAACCCAACATCTGCGATCTGTTGGAGAAGTCCAGCCAGAGGAGTGGCCCATATCCGTGTGTTTTCATCCCAAGAAAGGTGATTAGAAAAGACAGCAGCCACTTCAGCACTCGAAAAGCTCCCGGGCACATCATCCGAGTTAACACTCGACTGCTCGCAAACGCCCACTGGGCCCTTTGCACTGTCAAATACTTGCTGATTGGCATTGGACAACCAGAAAACATCCTGTACAGTAGCACAGGTGTGATTTCTTGACTCCGCTACCAACTTGTCGTAGGGTTCCCTTACTATGCGGTGACTAACATGACCGTCTGCAAAAGGTTGCCTGCTCAATGCGTCAGCTATTGAGTTCTTCGGCCCCGGAACATATTTGATGTCAAACTCAAAGGCAGCGAGTTTAGCCACCCATCTTTGTTTACAGGCGTCGAGCCTAGGTTTGGTCAAGATATGTGTCAGGGGATTGTTATCTGTCCAAGCTGTGAACTGATGTCCTTTTAGCCAGTGTCTAAATTTATCACATACAGCCCACTTAAGGGCAAGGAACTCAAGACGATGTGCCGGATATCTGGATTGCGCTCTGGACAATGACTTACTCGCAAATGCAATGGGTCGAGCCCTGCTTTCTTCAAGACTCAGTTGCGAAAGCACGGCACCCAAACCCTCGGACGAAGCGTCAGTAGCAAGAATAAAGGGTCTGGAAAAGTCAGGATGCGCAAGGACAACATTGGACAGGAGGGCTTCCTTTAATGCTGACAAAGCCGCCTCACAAGCTGGAGACCAGTCATCACTGGTGAGTCTTCTGGACGTTGTGACCCCTCTGCGGCCAACACCTCTAGCTTTCTAGTCATTAATACGAACGGGTGTGTAGAAGAGTGTATCTGAGCATTCAACACGTTGTATGTTTTGAAACACGACTTTCTGGGAATCAGGACATATATTCTTAAAGGGGCTGAACAAAGCTTCGAAATCTGTATCCGCCTTGAGGGAATTTTCAAGGTCACCTACACCCCCCCTCTCCGAATGTGGGCGTGTCAGTTTCCCTGACTATTAGGCGATGTTGGTGTATAGGCTGAATTTGGGAATTTCGCTGTACAGTCACGTTTTGAGTGACCAGCGCCATGACATCTAAAACACAAATTATCAGATCTGCAGTGGTCGAATGTAGTATGCGTTGTGTCGCCACAAATCCTACAGTTCCTTGGTCCAGCTGCGTTCCTTCTGTTTACTCTCCCAGAAGACTCATACCCAGGTTTACTCTTCTCCTTTGTCTTCAAGACTTCGATCAACTGAGCTAGCATGTCAGCCATCCGATTCAGACCAGATTGATCCTTCGCATCCTGCTTAGATTCACCAGACCCGTTGATCCCCTGCTTCAGACACATTAATGCAGACTCAGAACAACATTAGAATTTCCACAGCTCTGTATGGTCGTTTGTGTATTATGGCAGACTGGGTAGGTGTTTGGGTTCGGTCTTAGCTTAAGCTCACGTTGAAAACTATCTAAAAGCTCCTGAACATCTTTCGCAGACCAGCATTCTAGTGGCCGTACTTTGAAAGTGCGTGCTAAATCAGGGTCTGGGCAATTTCTCACAAACATCATTGCAACTTCAGAATTTAAATTGTCCATTCTTCTGCCCTGCCCCCTGAGACACTCGTCAGCTATATCTGCTGCCTTATTAAGGCGAAGCCAGTAGTCAAAAGGATTTTCGCCTTGTTTAGGCAATGTACTGTAAAAGTCTGCGAGTGGCATGCTAGAGTAGGACACTTCACTGAAATGTTGCTTGAGTATGCTGTAAATAATCTCAGGGTGATTTGTGCAGTCAAGAGCAGGGTTGCTGCGTAGGGCTACTTTCACAATATCTTTGGCCCTGCCCATTAGATGACTAACAATCTCATTAGCCTGTTCAGTAATTTTGACATTTCTCTTTTTCAGGTAAACTTGCATCATATCAATCCATTCTTGAATGTCACATCTGCCTAAACCATCCCCCCTAAACACTGGCGGGTCTTTTTCATCTGATTTCAGAATAACATTCAACTGTGACAAATCAAGATTAGCACATTGAGAGTCTGTGTTGTTGTTACCATTATTGGTTCTGGCAAATTCACCCCCTGACAAAAGTTTGGCCGTTACTGAGTCACCAATCTGTCTGCCCAATTCTTTAACTAAAGCACCCAATTCGCTGACATCTCGATCACTAGAACTTTCCACATTGCATGGTTTTGGGGTAGAAGTAATAGGGAAAGTTTTGTTTACATCATGAGTCGTATAATTTCCCTTAGCACCATCAGGAACGTGAGTCCTATAACCGAATTCACCCGACTCTGGCTTGGTGTCAGAAAATCGCATCAGGTATTTACCCCGTCCAATCCCAAAAAAAGAATTGTCTGCGCCACCCTCAGCCATTTTTACAAATGTAAAATACTCAGAATATTCAAAAACTAAACTCAAAAGTCAGATTAATCAAACAAAACTGTTGTTTAAAGCACTTCACTTATCTGCAGTCCAACTTAATTTATTTTCCCTTCCGAAAGTCCCTCGAAGAAAAAAAGAAAGAAAAAAAAAGTCTTTAACCAGAGAATCTGGCAACCGCAGTTCACTTGACCGGATGAAGTGCATGACGTCCTCGCTGCTCTCCGCTGTAGGCCTCGTTGTCGTCCTTCCGGAGATCGGCTTTGTGTTGATCACAAACGGGAGTCACGGCACCATTGTAACCCCTTTTAGTTCTTTCTTCCAACCCTTCCAGAAAGGACCACACAAAGATGTATGCTGAGCTCAATCATCACGTTTACTGGGCACATCTGAGAATATGTGAAATGACACCAAACAGACATAAAACACAGCTCATCCGGTCATGTAACATTCTCCTCAACAGCTTGCATAAAACTTTTTGCCTATTCAATAAACAATAAATCACGTTTTTTCCGTAATCAAAAGCTCAGTTTCTTTTTTTTCTTGAACACAGAAAACGTAACATCATATAAACATTAGTACATCATACCTGAGAATATGTGAAATGACACCAAACAGACATAAAACACAGCTCATCCGGTCATGTAACTGTCAAAAATAAATAAAGTTACAATACAAGTTATGCAAAAATAAACAACAAAAAATACAACGGATACCATGTGCTCTACAATGGGTTTCGGTATAAAATAAATTATTCATCAACTCCATGTCTCTTATGACTCAAATATGAAATAAAATACTTTTAAAAGAACAATTCTGACCTTAAAATATAAATAAAAACATCCCTGACAACATTTATTTCTGTTCGACCGGAGAGAGATTTTCCACCTACCATTCTCCTCAACAGCTTGCATAAAACTGAAGAGAAAATGGCCGGCTCTGCTCATAGTTCACCCTAGTCGCCTGTAGGTGTCCCCATATCCCCCTCTTTTAGATGCACTTAATTTACATTATACATAATACATTATTTCTAACGAACATTTTTAGGACTATTCTACAACATGAATAAATATTTTGGCATAATTCATTACAAATTTCTTTTACCCGTTACACGTGCTGAGAATGAGACACAAAACCCGCATTTATACAAAGAATCCCAAACATTCACTTAAAATCCCCATTAGTTGAGTAATGAAATGTGATTACAATTTGTAATTGTATTAATACATTAGGAGAGCGGGGCATAAACTGACACTTCTTACGTTTGTGTAAATGTACTTGGGGTTCGATTTATTTTTCTACGTTCACATAAATTTCACACGTGTCTATTACACATATGGGGTCTTGATTCATGAATACAGAGTGTACTTTTTTCACAATCTACCTCGAAAAAAAGAAAGTGAAACAGGAGAGGGACACATTGTAACAAGACCATATAACAGTTTAAAATCCCCCTCTAACAACTGTATCTGATCTAATTAAAACGCCTAGAACGAAAAAATAAATGTTCATGTTGATAAAAGCCATTTAATAACTTTACAATAATTTGGACACTTGACGACAACACACACACACACACACGCATTAAGGGGACTTATGTAAAATAAGTCCCCAATCGTCCTGATGGGGCGCACAAGGGATAAAGGTGGCTTGTGACGACAGTTTGAGAGAGAGAGAATTACTGGCAGCTGCCCTGTGTGTTTGTGTGTGTCTTTTTATTTAATTAAATATAATTTATATTGTTAAGCCGGTTCTCGACTCCCATCTAAACCCCATTACATTGGTGCCAAATCCTGAGAAGGAGGATGGATCCCCATCATAGCGTCCTCGACACTGCTGTCCACTGAGGTGAGTGCCGCTGCCATCTGCCGGGGGACAGAGCGAAGAGGCGTTCTCTCTGCTGGGGGTCGGAAGTTAACTGCCTGGGGAGGAGTGGCTGTCGTCTGCCTGAGGTATGGAGGAGTGGTCAAGGACCGCGTGACGGCACATCAGAGAACTGGTGAGTGAGTTTCTTTTTCTCTCTCTTGGAGCCCCAGGCATGATGTACACCCCCCCCCCCCCAACCCCCAACAAAATAAGCGAGGGAAAGGCCAACATGGTGCGATGGAGAGAGGGAGAGAAGAAGCTCACTCACTGGTTCGCTGATGTGCCGCCGCGTAGTCCCCGATCACTCTCAGGCGGACGACAGCCAAGACAGCAACTGCTGGTATTACAGTTGAGAAAGAGATCTTTATGGATTTAAAAACACGGGATGTTCTGCATGACTGTAAGTTGCTTAATTTATTAAACAGGAAAGGAGGACTGATTTTCACTTCAAGTATATTTATAAATGCTTTTTGTATTGTTGTAGCAACATCAGGAATTTTCAAAGTCTAAATTAGGCTGCTTGAGCATTCAGTGTCGGATCAAGTTTTGAAAAGTAGTGCTGCGTTCCATTCAACTCGGAAAGTCGGATTTTATAACTTCCTACTAGGAAAAGTGCAATGGAATGCATCTTTAAGTCAGAATGGAATGCATCTTTAAGTCATTATAACTTGTCGGCTCGTGATTTGAGAGTTGAACTCTGATTTCGGCAAGATGCAGGGGCATTATGTCACACAAACATGTCGACACTCAGGGAGATATACAAAGTGATAAATATTCACTTTATAAAGTAATATCGATAAATGAGTTTGTTTCCACATCACATGATATTAAAGGCTCACCAGCGCTTCTTCTTCCTGAGACGGCTGAGGAAGTTTGGAATGAACCATCACATCCTCACACGGTTCTACACCAGTAATGTAGAGACCATCCTGACTGGCTGCATTACCGCCTGGTACGTCAATAGCACCGCCCACAACCGCAAAGACCTGCAAAGGGTGGTGCGAACTGCCAGAAACATTATCGGAGGTGAGCTTCCCTCCCTCCCAGGACATATAACAGGCAGTGCTTTCATCAGGCAGGCGGTATCGCAGCATCAGGACCCGCACCAGCCGAATTCATGACGGTTTCTTCCCCCAAGCAATAAGACTTTTCTCAGTGGTAAGTTTATATGTAGTTTCACATTAACGTGAGTTAGCCAGTTAGCAGAGGCTAACAGGCTAACAGCGTGTACTGGCTGTACACCTAAACAGACCAGAGGCGGGTTTACAGGTACCAAATTACATAGGTTAGTAGAGGAAGTATGTCTGGAATTACTAACGACTCGTTTTTGGTGTTCAGAATCTGTTCTTTCTTTTGGAAGAAATAAATCCATTTGTCGTGCACTTTGATTTTTTAAACTTTGCAGACATTTTTACATTCACAAACAGCTATATAACACACTAAATGAAATGTAATATTTGAAAAACCATAATAGGTGCTCTTTAACACTAGATGATGTATTTTCCTCTAGATCACTAGGTCATTTTGACCACTTTTAAATTTTGAAATGTAATAACTTTGTTGAAATAAAACCCATATAACCATAGGACCCTGACTTTTCTTAAATGTGTGTATAATTTATTCTAACATAGTTATTTTATTAAAATTACAAAACAGAAAAGAGTTCTGAGTATTTCTACCTTGAATGACCATAATGGTAACATTGACCGTACGCATTATAGCCGGTGTATCATTTCAGCGTTTGCTACTTTTTCTCGCCGTTGAAGATGCGTGTCACTGTTGCCTAGCAGCAATGTTTTATAGTAGTTTTTATATTCTATTGCTAAGCTAAAACTTAGCTTTAGCTTTTAAATGTCAGCAAGAAAGAGACTGACTACCACAAAGGCTTTAGCATTGCTTCAGAGCCTTGATGATGCTTATGGAGGAGCAGGTTCAAATAGTGGTGTCTCTTGACAGTTCATCTGACACTGACTCTGAGAGTGATTCAGAGATAATGCCGGTGGGTAAAAAAAAGCCGGGTGGAGGGTGGAAGGTAGAGATTACCTGTTAGGGTTGCACGATTATATCAAAAATCGTAATTGTCAATTATTGCTCTTGATATTGTAATCACGATTATTAATGTCGATAAAAAAATTTTATTACCATGACATCACAAAGTAAACAACCGTGTAGTTCTTCAGAGTAGCAGATTTCAATGGTGGATATGAGCTGCGCTCCAGTTTCTTTTTTAAAGCATCTTTTAAGCATTATATTGTATTGTATTTTATATTGTAATTATGTTTGTTAAGGTTTAGGACTTCGCCCAGCAGTTCTCTGTGGTGAAAAAGCAGACGGAGGCCATTTCACATATCCTGCAGTGCTGCAATCCTGCCGCCACTGCCCCGTCTGCTCGCCGAGGGCGTCCCCCTGTGGCCAAGAAATCTGCTCCGCCTCAACCCGGGCCCAGCTCTCAGCCCCAGCGTCGAGCACACTGAGGGAAGCAAACGCCCCCCATCTCTCAGACCCGTAAGGCTCCCAGGCGCTCCTGAGACGGATGACCCAGCGACAGAGACGTTAGCTCCGGAGGTGGTAAGACCGCTCTGTCCCCCGGTGGAGGGCAGGGAGGAGAATCATTTGTTTTTAAACAATTTTCATTTTCCGCCCCCTTTAGATGGGGTTGTGGTACCCACATTCTCAATAAAGGAGCTATTTCCTATGTCTCTGGGTCACCATGCCGTTCTCACAGCACTTTGCCACCAGCTCTCAACAGTCCCGGCTTCCTGGACATGGACCACCCGTCTCCAGCCCCAAGACTGTTCCCCGGCCGGACGGTTCAGACGAGTCTAGAGGACGCCTACCCTGGATCTCCTCCTCAGTCGCCAACCCGCCCCCTGCCGGGTGTGCGGAGCAAGGTAAGTGCTTTGAGTCTTTTCTCAGCACCCCAGCCTCGGGTCGCCCTGTCGCCGCCCGACGCTGCCCTACCTGCTCCGCCCGCTGCGAAGCTCCGCCGGGTACGTCAAAATTAATCGTCCCTTTGGTGCCCCTAACGCAGAGGTTGGATGCGTGGCTTTCACTTCCCAACCTGTCTCGCTGGCTGGCCCGGATCATTCGACACGGTTATGCAATTCAGTTTGCCAGGCCCCCGCCCCCCCTTCATAGGCGTCCACTTTTCCGCAGTACACGACGAACAGCCCAGTCCCTGCGTGCGGAAATCGCTACTCTTTTGTTCAAAGATGCGATAGAGCCTGTCCCTCCAACTGAGATGAAGAAGTGTTTCTACAGCCCTTACTTCATCGTACCCAAGAAAGGTGGCGGCTTACGACCAATCTTGGACCTGCAAGTTCTCAACCAAGCGTTGCACAAACTCCCGTTCAAAATGCTCACGCAGAGACACAACTTAGCCTGCGTCCGGCATCCAGATTGGTTGGCAGCGGTAGACATGAATGACGCGTACTTCCATGTCTCCATTCTGCCTCGACACCGCCCCTTCCTGTGGTTTGCGTTCGATGGCCAGGCGTATCAGTACAAAAATCCTTCCCTTCGGCCTGTCTCTGTCCCCTCGCATCTTCACAAAAGTCGCAGAGGCAGCTCTTGCCCCGCTCCGAGAAACCTGCATCAGCATACTCAATTACCTCAATGACTGGCTTTAGTTAGTTACTATGCGCTCACAGAGACCAGGTGCTCAGGCACCTCAGCCGTTTGGGGCTTCAGGTCAACTGGGAAAAGAGCAAGCTTACTCCAGTCCAGAGCATCTCTTTTCTCGGTATGGAGTTAGATTCGGTCTCAATGTCAGCACGTCTCACCAACGAGCGTGCCCAGTCAGTGTTGAGGTGCCTCGCCGCCTTCAGGCCAGGCACAACGGTCCCTTCAAAACATTTCCAGAGGCTCCTGGGGTATATGGCGTCCTACGCGGTGCTCACGCCGCTGGGGTTGATGCATATGAGACCGCTTCAACACTGGCTTCAGACCCGAGTCCCGAGATGAGCATGGCACCGCGGCACGCACCGTGTGACAATCACCCCCGCCTGCCGCCAAACATTCAAACCCTGGACAGACCTCTGTTTCTTACTGGCAGGAGTGCCCTTACAGCAAGTGTCCCAACGCGTCCTGGTCGCGACCGACACCTTCAGATCGGGTTGGGGCACCGTTTGCAACGGGCATGCAGAAGCAGGCCGTTGGAAAGGGGCCCAGCTGCATTGGCACATCAACTGCCTTGAGTTGTTGACCGTTCTTTTGGCCCTGCGGAAGTTTCTCCCGTTAGTTTGAGACAAACATATCCTGGTCAGGTCGGACAGCACCACTGTGGTGGCGTACATAAATCGCCAAGGCGGCGTACGCTCCCGCCACATGTCACAACTCGCCCGTCGTCACCTCCTTTGGAGCCCGCAACAACTCAAGTCGCTGCGCGCCACTCACATCCCCGGCAACCTCAATGTGATAGCGGACGCGCTGTCACCACAACGCTTGCCTGGCGGAGAATGGAGGCTTCACCCCCACTCAGTTCAGCTGATCTGGGGACGGTTCGTCTGTTCGTGAATTGGTGTTCTTCCCGGGCAGAAGACCCACAGAGGTGCGCAGTTAGGTCAGTGCTCCTGTTCCTACAGGAGAGGTTGGAGGGGAGGCTGTCTCCTTCCACCTTGAAGGTGTATGTTGCCGGCAAGTCCCTGGGTAAGCACGACTTAATCGTCAGGCTCCTAAGAGGTGCCCGGAGGCTAAATCCCTCACGGCCAAACCTGTTCCCCTCCTGGGATCTCTTGGTGGTCCTCGCCGGTCTTCAGAGATCCCCCTTCAAGCTGCTAGAATCAGCTGGACTCAGGGCCCTCTCCCTAAATACGGCCCTGCTGATCGCGCTCGCCTCCATCAAGAGGGTCGGGGACCTGCAAGCGTTCTCTACTAATGACACTTGCCTGGTCTTCGGTCCGGCAGACACATATGTAATCCTAAGACCTCGACCGGGCTATGTGCCCAAGGTTCCTACCACGCCCTTCAGAGATCAGGTAGTGAACAGGCAGCTCTTTGTCTGCTTTGGGGGACAGCAGAAAGGGAACGCTGTCTCCAAACAGAGGCTGTCCCACTGGGTGGTGGACGCCATTCTGTTGGCCTATCACACCCAGGCCGTGCCACCCCCCCTATGGGTTCGAGCCCACTCTACCAGGAGTGTGGCATCCTAATGGGCACTGGCTAGGGGCACCTCCCTAGCAGACATTTACAGAGCTGCGGGCTGGGCAACACCTAACACCTTTGCGAGATTTTACAATCTCAGGGTTGAGTCAGTCTCGTCCTGTGTTTTCTCAGGTTCGAGCCCGTAGAACTCGGTACACGTCGACAGTCTGACCAGGTGAATCACTTGCGTCCGGCGCCCTTTCCCTCTGCCGAGGTAAAACAGTGAGCCTTCTTCCAAGGAGACCCCTTTTAGGTTCCTGGTCGATTCCTCCCTAGCCCTCTTGGGTCCGCAGTTCAGCGGAGCAACTCGCCAACCCAGTCCACTACGGGAACCCCAGGCTACCCCTACTGGAATAGGTGCTCCACAGATCAGGCCTCCTATGCGGACTCCTCCTGTGTGTACTTCTGTGGTACGGTCACCTTTCGAGCTGATCCGCGTCTCCCTTAGGCAGTCCTTCGCTGCCCTCCTGTCGCCGTGTTGAAGCAACTCCCCCCTCCTCGAGGCTGGATCTACCACCGCGCCATTCTTCCCACATGTGACCGAAGAGGCCATGTGAAGTATTTTGCCACCTCTACCTCCCCTTTCAGGTGGGTGTGGCCTCCGCAGGGTCTTTTCCCCCTGAAAGAATAGGAATTTGGCTAAGACCCCCTTCCCACGATGCAGTAAGGGCCCCGGCTGCTCTTGCTCTATGCCAAGAAAACATAGAAAGAAAAGAGGCCCAGCCAGGCTTGGCCCGTTCCCTAGTTGGAAGCGTCGCCTTGTTCCCCTCTAGGGTAACCAAAAGGATTCCGACAACTTTTTTGGGGCATTGGGGAAGAGTACGTGCAGCCTGAACACAGATGGTCGCTTGTGCACGTGAAATACCTGCCCACTTCTGTGTCAGCAGCACACATACACGGCTCAGCGCATGGCGTGATTTGAAGTGGACCCCTAGTGTTGCTTCTTCGACACAATGTCGAAGTGAGCGATAGACGGGAACGTCTCGGTTACGTATGTAACCTCCGTTCCCTGATGGAGGGAACGAGACATCGTGTCTTCCCAGCCACGTCGCTGAGCCGAGCAGCTGAGGTGGCCGGAACACTCCCGGCTCCTCAGAAAAATCCTGAATGAACGAGCATATTTCCCTCGCCTTTATATCCATATGCGGGGGCGGGGTATGCAAATACTGTTCGCCAACTCTCATTGGCCTTTTTTCATAGATCAGAGGCATATTCGGCGCTCAAGAGAGACCCCTAGTGTCGCTTCTTTGACACGACGTCTCGTTCCTTCCATCAGGGAACAGAGGTTACATACGTAACTGAGACGGTTCGTTTTCCCGCAGTTTAGCAAATTTTCTAGTTCTTTATTAACTGTTTTGGCCATTTTGGGTTAGGCCTGTATGTGTTTCATACGTGTCCATAAATGTTTTTACTATGCATTGAAATGCATATTGGTGATGTTTTTATAAATTATTATATCCTAAGATTTGTTTTTATTTTACAAAGAAAATAGTAGAATATAAATAATCTAATATGTATCTATAACTAGCTACAATAGCAGGTTCTGTTGTTGTCGATGAACTAATACATTTTCACGTACATTAGAATTTTAATTTTCGTGTCCTGATGTTTATTATTACCTATCCTAACACATCGGATCCATTTATTCATGGGTTTTGATTCCAGTGGAGGCTGCAAAGAATTGTTTCTGATTCATGTGATCCAAACATTTCCAATAACTCCAGAGCATTGTGAAGTCCAAAAGTCAAAATATATTGAAAAAAAGATAGATATAATCATTTCCAAAATTCACATTTTTTTATCTAACTAAACATTCTGCTTCAATTCTCGTATGTTGGCATTTAGACTTTCAAAAACAACATTTTCACTGTGGTGAAAAAACTTTGCTCTTTTGGGGCAGTCCAGGAGCTCTTACACTATTATATATTACTAAAAAGATCATATTATTTAGGCCTATCTGCATTCGCTTGGCGCTCAGTGCTCCATTTAATTCATATTATTCTATTTTATTCAAATTGAGGATTTTGTTCGAGGATTAAATTTTTTTTTAGGGTGATGACGTTGTAAAATTTGATGACAGACATAAGACGCTTCCTTCATAAACCTCAGCAGAAGTTTTGAATGTAAATATGACTTGACAAAAATTACATTTGGTACAGTATGAATGGTCAGAATGACCGCTATGGCCATTTTAGTTGTTATAGAATTTCAGTAGTTCTGTTGTTAAGTGATTTTTGCACCTGAGAAAACGTTTTTGGAGATTGATGCAACCACAGATTCAGGTAAAGTTTAGTTGTAATTTCAGAGGCTTATTAGGCTTTTATTAGAATTAATTGTTAGAAAGGATTAATTGAGCTTTACAAAAATGAAAATGGTAACATGACAATGAACACATAAGGTGTAACTGTGTGACAAGCAGATTTGTTAAAGATGGCTACAGATTGCTACAAAGGTTGCTACAATAAATCGCAATATAACTTTTCTAAACTGCTTAATTGACCTAACTTCAATTTCATTATACATTAGATTTGTGTTTGGGTAGGGTGGTTTAAGCGTGATATGCTGTCACATGATAGTCGAGTTGCATTGTGGGATATGGAGCTGCCTGAAGCATACATCAGTGTAGGCTTGCTCCCTCTGTCAAAATTATCAGTAGTAACTTCCCTCACTCACTGAACGAAGTGAAACCAGCTTCCAAAATGGTGGTGGTTTCCCCTGAAGGTAAGTGCTTAGGGGAGTTAGCAAGTGGATGTTTAATGTGAAATGGGACACCAACTTAGTAATTTTGTTGCTAGATTTAGCAACTTTTAAGACTGCCCTGGCAACTTTGTCTTCATAAAGCACCTAGCAACAAATTTAGCTACTTTTTACATTTATTTAGAGGAAACATGTCGTTCAACCTGGAAACCGTATCAAAACAGTGCACACCTTTTTGAGATTGAACGTGCCTCAGCTCTAGCGTGAAAGATGTCTAATTTTTCTCAGTTTTGTCCCGACCATGTGTGTTTAAAGTAATATGATAGACATGCATGCCATTAGGAGTTGGATTTATGTGCAGAAGGGTATTCTATAAATCGACTGACTGACGAGCTTACTTGTTGGTATTTGTTATGACAATCTCAACCTCAATTCATGTGCATGCTCTCCATTTAGAAAAGAAAAGTAAGCCTACAGTGATAGAAAAGCATTGAGAAATTATCTAGCATGGTGAGAGAGAGAAAGAGTATGGAATCAATATCAACCCCTGTTCTATAATAAAGTGTAATGATTAGTGATATGAACAGATGAGGTGTCATTGTCAAAAAGTCATTTTGACACTCAAGTTATACACACTGATGTTTCAACATCACACAACAGATATGTAAGCATTTTTTTTTAAATGATACATTACATATTATCTCCACAACACCTCCACTTGAGGCATTATAAGGCATATAGATTAATGTTTATAAATAAATAATAATAAAAAACATCCCCAACACTACAACGCTTGTTTATGAGTTTATTTAGGACTGTATTTGCACTGGTTCAAACTAGCTGTCATCGCACTGGTGTGTCGGTCAGAACACAGGAGGCAAGAATCAGAGGTAACAGTTTTAATTAGGTCCAGCATGAATATTCAGCACAATGAACGGCACAGTCAGACCACAGGGCATTGATTGGAATTATCCTATTAGACATGGTATCTGAGGTAGTATGTTGTGTGGTCTGAAACAGTGAATAATAAACAATAATTAGATAATATCAAACATTTCAATCATAATTAACAACAGCTGGCATTTATCCTAATATCGTTCTTTTATAAACATAACATTATTTGCTGTAATAGCGATTTTTACCACTAGGTGGCGCGTAGCGCTCATAAACGGAATTATCCGAAACATCTTGCTGAGTCATTACACAATAAACTAACAAATCTATATAATCCCTGAACGGATCTATACATTATTTAAACATACATTTATACACAATAAAGCATTAATCAGTGATCGTGATTATACTGAACTCAAGTATATTTGGAATATACATGTTAATTGAACATCTTGGCTAGAAGCTAAGATAGTCGTCACCTCAGACAAACGAACTCACGATGTTTTGATTATGATAGTATGTGACATCCGATAGAAACACTCATTAAATTACTTACATGGTATCATTGACGCACAACTTAAACATATCCACTTGACGATGAAAGTTAAGTTCAGTGCACATGCTGGAGAAACCCAAGTGGTACCTGGTATCTCATCAGGAACAGAAAGTGACTGACGCAATAGAGCAACAACTAATCTGATTGGTTGTTCCTTCCCAACAACGCTGTCTACCCCTGTTGCTATTGCTAGGATAATTTTGGGCTAATGCAGTTTAATTACAATTTAAAAAAAAAAAAAAAAAAATAGAAATCCCCCTCTGTCTGTATGTTTGACAAGTTAAATTAGTGATGGCTAATTGATTAGTAGTTAAATACTAATTTTTAAATCATTGGTCATTAAATAATTCACCTTTAATGAATTGCCTTTGCTCTTTACCGCAGTTCATTTACATATGTAAATTTGACATATTATGTAATTAATTAATCACGTGATTTAGCTACTTTTAGCAACATTTCAGCGAGCCTTTGGCAACTTCCCATGAGAAATAGTTGGCGACACTGTTTGTCATTTGCGTTTCCAGCTGATCTGTTGTTAAAAATGTCTTCTACATTTACCTCATTGTGAGGAAAAACTGTGAAATTCACTTAGATTGGAGTATATACCAGCCATTCTCAGATCGGCTCGGAAAACTGTTCTTCCATTGAATTTTGAAGAGACTCTACACAGTGTGCTGAGTGACTCCAGCCAGGTCTCCTAAGCAACCAAATTGGCCCGGTTGCTAGGCAGGGTAGTGTCACATGGGGAAACCTCACTCTCAATGGGGTGCGTGGTAAGTTGTGCGTGTATCACAGAGTCTCGTTCTCTCCATCATGGAACGGAGGTTACATCCATAACCTAGACGTTCCCCGTCTGTTGCTCACTCCGACGTTGTGTCGAAGAAGTGATATTAGGGGCCCAATTTAAATCACGCCATGCGCTGAGCCGTGTACGTGTACTGTTGACACAGGAGAGGGCATGTATTTTACGTGCCAAAGCGACCAGCTGTGTCAGTCTGTACGTACCCTTCCCCAACGCCCCATAAAATCGTCAGAGCCTTCTGGTTCTTTACCCCCTACAGGGGGGAAAGAGGCGACATGGCAAGCATGGGAGCAGGCCGTGCCAGCCATGCCTTTTCTCTCTCTATGTTTCTCGCATAGAGTTAAAGCTAGGGCCATCTTAATGCTATCATATGCATCGGGGAAGGCAATCTTTCCCAATTCCTAGGGGAAAAGACCCTGCGGAGACCACACCTGCCCAGACTGGGGGAGGTAAAGAGTGGTGAAATACATCACATGGGCTTTTAGGTCACATGCGGAAAGTGGCGCGGTGGTAGATCCTGCCTATTGGGAGGGAGGAGTTGCTACAGACACGGCGACCAGGGGCCAATGGGAACTGGGACTCTCCCAAGGGAGATGCGGGTCCGCTCGCAAGGGGACCGTACTGCGGAAAATACACACAGGGGGGAAGTCCACGTAGGAGCCCGACCTGTGGAGCACCTATTCCAGTACAGGGTAGATTGGGTACCCACATTGGATTTGGTCAGTGAATTCCTCTGCTGAATTCGCGGACCAGAGGGCTAGGGAGGAGTCATCCAGGGAGCCAAGTTAGCGGGATCTCTTGGGATAAGAGTGCACGATTTTACCTCAGCTGAGGGAAAGGGCGTTAGGTGCAAGCGATCCACCTGGTCGAGTTCTATTTACCGAGTTCTACCGGCTCGGACCTGAGAAAACACGGGACGAAACCGACTCAACCCTGAGTAATGTAGTATGCGAATGCCGGCTTCTCAGAGCAGGGCAAGTGCTGCCTCTGCGACTTTCGTGAAGACGCGAGGGGACAGAGACATGCCGAAGGGGAGGACTTTGTACTGATACGCCTGGCCTTCGAACGCAAGCCGTAGAAAGGGTCGGTGTCGAGGCAGAATTGAGATGTGGAAGTACGCGTCCTTCAGGTCTACCGCTGCAAACCAATCTAGATGCCGGACGCAAGTTAAGATGAGTTTTTGTGTGAGCATTTTGAACGGGAGTTTGCACAAAACCCGGTTGAAAACTCACAGGTTCAAGATAGGTCGTAAGCCACCGCCTTTCTTGGGTACAACAAAGTAAGTGCCGTAGAACTCCTTCTTCATTTCGGTTGGAGGGACAGGCTCAATCGCGTCTTTGAGTAAAAGAGTAGCAATTTCTGCGTGCAGGGATTTGGCATGTTCGCCGTATACTGTGGTAAAGCGGATGCCCATGAAGGGGGGTGGGGGCCTGGCAAACTGAAATGCGTAACCGAGTCGAATGGCCGGGCCAGCCAGCGTGACAGGTTGGGAAGTGAAAGTCACGTGTCCATGCTCCACAGTGGCGGTTCTACATTGAATTGCACCCTGGGCGAGACCACCTTTGAGCGCCCCCCCCCCCCCCCCCCCCCAAAAAAAAACACACACACACACACACACAAAATTCACCTGAAGGCTCATGCTGGAGAGAAGTAGAGGCAAAGTTGACTTCATCCTCAATATCAGATATTTGTGGAGAAATTTGTGAAGACATATGTGTAGCTGAGGACATAGATGGTAGCTCATCCTGAAGAGTCGAGACCATTCCAGAAGAGGCCTGTGTAGCGGGGGAGGTGGGTGGCTCATCCTGACCAGTGGCAGAGGATGCTCCAAAATATTTTAGAAGTGCCCCTGAATTGCAATTGAAATTAAAAGACCATATGATGATGTTTTATAACAGCTAAAACAGCCAGTCAAATTGACCCCAAACATAATAAGAGAGACATAAACATGAAAACTTCTTGACATTACCAAGACAACATAAATTGTCATAAATATGTCATAAACATGCAGATTAATTATCAAACTTAAGAAACCACTTAGCTTTATGGGTTAACTTTACATTAAACTGTCATGTGGTTGGTTTTGAGATTGGCTGTCATGAGGCCATTATAACTGTGTCATGAATATTTTTACACTCAACTACAGTGGTACACATTGAATTTGTCATTAAAATGTCATTGTACAACTTGAGGTCAAGAAAAGTATACATGACACTGTTATAAAACAACTTGACAGAGTATTAACACTTGATGACATTCAATTTGTACTACTGGGAAAAAAAGTGGTCAGAAAAATATTCATGACAGTTATAATGGCTTCATGACAGCCAATGTCAAAACCAGCATGGCAGTTTAATGTAATGTCAACTCATAAAGCTAAGTAGTTTCTTAAGTTTAATAATTAATCTGCTATGTCATTTTTTTTATGACATATTTATGACAGGTTATTATGTCTTGGTAATGTCAAGTTGTCAACAAAGGCATCTCAAACAAATAATGTCATATTTGCATTAAAAATGTCATAATTGAGCGAGTGACACTTAATGACAGTTGTCATAAACATGCTTAAATATTCATGGCATGTGTCATGTAGCAAATAAGTAGTAAATAAATAGCAAATGTCGTCTCTTTGAAACTACCTACAGATTTAAAAAAAATTCTGTTGGCTAATTACAGGGCCTAACGTAACCCAACTGATGGAAATAAATAATAACTGAACTTGTAACAGTTTGGTTGCAAAGCACAATATTATGGTGAAATTAGATCTCGTGTTTGTTGACTTAAAACCGAATTATTGTTGTATAAGCATAGCAAGCATCATAGCAAATAGGCTAACAAACGTAAGAGTTACCAACAATTAACATTAGCCCTTCATTCATGACAACATGGATACCGTAATCATATCATATCATATTTTTTCTAAATTGTGCACCTGATGGCTTTGACCTTTTCCTATCCCTCCCTGTTTATTTGGCACTCGACAATCAACAGATTTCCCATCCCCCGCCCCCCAACACTGTCACTCACGTTACGAGTCACGGCCAGAAGTCAAGACTAAACCAATTCACCTTGGTGAGGTGACCACATAATCGTTTTGTATTACTTATTTTTATTAGCCATTTCACACAGAAAAACAAAAATATGAAGGAACTATAGGCCTGTATTTATAATATTATGAATAAAATGTGCGTTATTTGGAAGAAAGTCGAGTGTGACTGACTTTAGCCCACTAATTTCATTAGAGTATTGCTCTGTTATACAGTGGACCCCCCCCCCCCCCCAGTCAGTCACCCAGAGATGAACTATCCCCTGCCTGCTGCGCCCCCCTCCCCTTTCCCCTTCTCACACATGGCACCTTCTCAGCATGCAGGGGCGCCAATTTGCCAATTCCCCACACAGTGAAATGATAGATAATAGAAAACCGCTATGTAGAAAACCGCTTCGCGGCGCAGAGGACTTTTTTTTTTTTTTTTTTTTTTTAAACTGCTCGTGCCGCCCACCATGTGACATGAAAAAATGCCGCCCCGGGCGAATGCCCGGTTCGCCTGTGCCTAAAACCGCTACTGATGCTCCATGCTAGGGGCACCAAGGGGATGGTTATTTTTGACATTCCCGGCGGGGCTTCGCTGCGGGCGGAGCAGGTAGTACGCGTCGGGAGGTGAAGACGCGTCCCGAGGCTCTAGTGCTGAGAAAAGACTCGAAGCACTTACCTTGCTCCGCACACCCGGCAGGGGGTGGGTTAGTGACTGAGGAGGAGGTCCGGTGTAGGCGTCCTCTAGACTCATCAGAACCGGCAGGCCGGGGGACAGTTGTGGGGCTTAATGCGGGGGGTCCGCGTCCAGCATGCCGGGACTATAAAGATCTGGTGGCAGAGTGCCGTGAGAACGGCATTTGTGGGCCAGGTGACCCAGAGACAAAGGAAATAGCTCTGTTATTGAGAATGTGGGTACCGCAGCCCCGTCTAGGGAGGTGGCAAATGAAATAAATTCAACAAAAGATTCTCCTCCCGGCCCTCCACCGGGGGATGGAGTGGTCTGCTTACCAGCTCTGGAGCTAATGTCTTGGTCTCTGGGTCGTCCATCTCAGGAGAGCCTTCCGGGTCCTCGAGGGGGTCCGTGAGATGGGGGGCGTCTGCTTCCTGCGGGGTGCTTGACACGGGGGCTGAGAGCTGGGCCCGGGTTGAGGCAGAGCAGTTGTTTCTTAGACACAGGAGGACGGCCTCGGAGAGAAGACGGGGCATGGCCCATGGCGGCAGGTTTGCAGCAGGGCAGGATGTATGAAATGGCCTCCGTCTGCTTCACTGCTGAGGACTGCTGGGAGTCGTCAACGGTGCCGCCAAATGGACGGAGCTGGGAGACAGGGGCGTTCGAGAAGGCGTGCCTTGTCTTCCTCCTGCATTTCGACCAGGTCCAGTCCATAGATTACGTTTCTGGACCACAAGGGTGGCCATCACCGTTCGAGTGCTTCTGACCTTCGTGGCCCGGTGGGGCGCAATATGTCATTGAGCGCAGTTCCTGCAGCACATCAAGAACAGGACTACCCAAGTGCAAGTTTTGAAGCACCTTGGCCCGCCGAGGGTAGTGAGAGCGGAGAAGGGAGGAAGCTGCGGCTTACTCAACTCGTCATGCACTTCCGGGAAGAAAGGACATGCTTGCAGGACCAATCAAGTAGCCGCGAGGGGGGGGTGGGGTTTACCGGTCCAGCCTCGCGCTCGTGAAAGCATAGCAGATCTCTGGGCGTCAGGCTCAGACTGGGTGAGCAGACCCGAAGGTGGCGGCCCAGGCAAGTCATCAGCATCAGACGCCACTGTAACACTCTACGATGCAGCGGTGATGTCATCCAATTCTGGGAGCTCAAGGGACAAGCTTGGCCAAAGCAAGCAAACGTGCCGGGGAGGCGGGTGGTTCGAGGGGGGTTTATCTGGCGAAATGGAACACGTCATTATCCCCTGTTGTGGAAATTTTACATTGATCGAATAATGGAATGTTCCTTTTTGACTGTCTATGTGTGTACGTGCGGGAAGTGTGACACTTCAGGAACATATGTGACAGGACCTTTTGACCTTAGGTGGGCAGCAGTGGCTTTAAGTAGAAACTGACTGTTTCGGGACCTATGAACTTAGACCTTAGCAGTGCTTTAAGTAGAATTTAAACTGACAGTGGACACCTTATCTGGAAAAGGCCAATGGTACAGCTGCTGGGAAGGAACCTTGAAAATACAAGATAAAAGGGCTGTTCATCTCTTCCTGGGGGTGTCACTCTCTTGCACAGCGCAATTACTGTGGATTAGACTGAACCTATTCTTGCAAGAATAAATACTTTTTTTTATTAATTTGACTCTGAGTGTCTCTTATGCAGCGATGCTGTTTTAATGAATTTTAGCCACAACAATTTGGTGTCAGAATAGTGGGATTCCTTGGAAGTGCCTTCTGGACCCTGAGAGCGGACGGTGTTTGGCCACCTGGACTGAGAAGTTCCAGCTCTACCTCGTAAACTTTAGAGAGAGAGACCGACCGCATCAGGGCCAGGAGAAACTCCACTGGAATCAAATGAAAACGAACCCGTGGCAACAAGAAAAGACATCTTTGGTAAGAGACGACTAAATTATTTTCTTTTGGTATAAGAGAGAGTGAACCATAGTGGCTGAGACTGTTGTCTATGGTGCGAGTGCAAGAGGTTCTCAACCTGAAACTGAGACTTTGACGGGTCAAGAGGTTTTCTAAACGAGACTGAGTTCTCGCAAAAGTTGTTTAATTAGGTTAGCTAAAATACGCTGGAACGGGCTCCAGAGAGAGATTTTGAGCAAAACCGTAATTAACGAAGCACTAGCGGATTAGTGCACCCTTTCTGATCTTGGGTTAAGAAATCAGGTCTGTTGGAGATGTCTGACAGATTATAAGACGAGCGTCGAACGGTAAATCCAGAGAGACAGAAACAGCCAGTATGGGGAAGTCTCAGAGCAAGCTTGCCAAATTTGATACACCGGTGTTTTGTCAAATGAGAAAACGTTATGGGAAAAAATGCATGCAGGACATGGGAAAATTAATACAGCACCATGATTTTCCCAGGGAGGGAACACTGAGCGCTACCAGATTAAAAGTAGTGAAGGAATCAGTGGAACAGGGCAGCGAGAAAACAAAAGGTTGTTGTGGCTGCGTTCAACATGTGTGCAAAAAGTGCGAGAAAACACTAGATTGTTGGCTCCAGGAAGCTGACAAGAGGGAACGAAAACAAATGCAGAAAGAATTAGCATGTAGGACTGAGAAAGAAACAGGTGAAAGATCTGTATGTGTGTCAGCACCACCAGAAGAGACTAAAAAAATGAGTGTTTGTGTTTCTCCACATGGAATGGTGACCGGGCCGGCGCCGCCGGCATATAACCATCACTATCCCATAGCGGAGCTGAAAGCCCTGAAACTGAACCCCGACCTCGACTGCTCTCCGCCCAGAAGACCAGCGCAATTGCAAGCACACGCAGTGGCAGCTCCACCCATCTTCGATGAAGAAGAATCTTCGGAGGACAGTAATGAAGCGATCCCCGAGACCCCTGATCAAGACACTGGAAGGGCCGGTGGACAGCTATGGACAAGATCACAGGTGAAACAAGAAAAGGTCAGCTTTACAGCTCCCATGGTAGAAGTAGCGGGGGCAGAAGGACCGATGATGGTCTTCAGACCATGGACGGTGGCCGATATGAAAGAAGCCATGGCCCATCTGTCAAACCCTGATGACGCAGGTGACAAATTTTCAAGTGAACTAATTATTTTTTGTCAAGAATTCAGTCCCACTACACAGGAGCTGAAACGGCTGCTGGCCGTGAAACTGGGGGCCACGAACTGGCACAAAGTGAGCGGATCGATCGGACAGGGAAATGTGCGGCGAGTACACAGAGACTGGGCTGATGAAAACAATGCTCTGTACACAACGGCTGTGGAGAATCTAGCAAAGGCAGTAAAGGCGGCGTTTCCAGCACGAGTGGACACAGCAAAGATTAACAGCTGCTGTCAAATGAGAGACGAGTCTGTCCGAGACTATTACACCAGACTTTTCGAGAAATTTCAAAGGCACAGCGGCTTGGAGGAGCCGACAGAAAGGGGAGCCCAACCAGGCACGTGGGAATGTCATTTGCAAAGTTGTTTTCTGAATGGACTGAGACCTGAGATAGCGCAAGCTGTGAAAGCAAGCTACATTGAATGGCAGAACGGGCGGCTGACCTCCACAATGGCACATGCTGTGCACGCAGAAGAACAGCTGTTGACAAAGAGAGACAAAACCAAGGCAAAGGAAGAGAGAGAACTTCAGCTGGCAGTCATCAGCGTCTCATCTAATAACAGAGCACCGCAGCAGAAGTGGAAAGGAAATGGAAATCAGAAACAGTGGAGATGTAGGTTGTGTAACACTGACAAGCATGAGTTCAGAAACTGCACGAAGTGCAGACTGTGCAAACAAGAGGGACACTGGGCTACAGACTGTCCGGGAAAAGAGAGGGCGGATTGAAACAAGGCGAGTGGAGAGCACAAAGGTGGGGGTCGGAGAGCGGGCGATCAGCGGCCGACTACAAGACAGGGAAGTGAAAATTTTCTAACCACACACACACACACACACACCACAAAAGCACATATACTGACCTACATACTGCTCTCTGCAATGAAGAAAATGCTTGCGAACCTTTTTGTGTGACTGAGAGAGTTATGTGTAATGATGAGTCTGTTGAATGTTTAAGAATGTACAAAAGTTCAGGATTTCTACAAATGCCAAGATATCCAATGTTAGTTGATGGTACATTAGTGAATTTTTTAGTGGATTCCGGAGCTGGCCACTCCACAATACGACCATGTGACTTGCCATGTGTCCTAAAGCTGACAGAGACAGTGCATGAAAGCACGTCAGCGTCAGGCCATGTAATTTCTGAAAAATTCACAGTGCCCTTAGCTTGTGAGACAGAAACAGGGAAAAAATTAACACATGCATTTCTGTGTTCACCGTCTTGTCCGGCACCGCTAATGGCTAGAGATCTAATGTGTGAACTAAATTTGACCCTCACTGCTGATTCCGGCGGAATCCGCATTGAGGAAGAACAACAAACATGCTGCTCGAAATGTGAGCCGCAATGGGCATACGAATGTGTGTCACAGATTTGAATTGGGCAAAAATGGTTTTGAAATTGGCAAAAGATCGAACAGCGTCATGTAACACAGAGAATATGATGGCTGACAAATTACATTGCGCGTCACATGTCGTAATTGAACGTGAACCACAATATGAGGAGGGGTGGGTTAACGGGGTAGAAAATGAGACCGTGAAATTTGATAAGATTTTCTGGACAGAAAATGTGTGTGCGCTTTCAGCTTGCCTAACAGAACAACAAAAGGAGCTGTTTTTGCTAGCCGGAGACATAACACCACATTTATCAGTAATCAAGGCCAAAGCGCAAGCATGGGAAGAGTTAGGGCCTTTTGTGAATAAATGCATGAGAACAACAGATTGGGCTGACAGTTCAGAAGGGGTCAAACACAGCACAAGTTTGGGGGCATTTATGTCAGAATGTGATTTTGGGGTCAAAATGCAGAGAACTGTGACGCCGATTGTAAAGAGTGTGCTGGAGAAACATAAGACGGGGGCTATTTCTGCCTCAGACATTCACCCTGCTCTGGCAGAAATACCTTCAGAACTATGGGCAAAACACAAATATGATGTGGGCCTAATAAAGGGATGTGAACCAGTCATAGTCACTCCTAAATCTGATTACAGGCCATGTTAAGCGCAATACACCCTTAAGAGGGAAGCGCTGGAGGGAATTATGCCAGTTTTTGACTCTTTATTGAAAGAGGGCATTATAATAAAATGCAATGATTCTCCAGTTCGCACTCCAATTTTCCCTGTGAAGAAAATAAGAGACAAGAATTCACAGACTGAGTGGCGATTTGTGCAAGATCTTCAGGCCGTGAATTCAGCTGTCATTGCAAGGGCTGCTCGTGTTCCAAACCCGTATACAATTTTGTCACAAATCCCACAAAATGCGATGTATTTCACTGTAGTGGATTTGGCTAATGCTTTCTTTAGCGTCCCAGTGGACGAGAAAAATCAATTTTGGTTTGCGTTTGATTTCAATAACGAAGGGTACACCTTTACTCGGCTTTGCCAAGGTTTTTGTGAATCCCCAACAATATATAATGAGGCTCTCCAAAGGAGTCTACAGACCCTAACACTGACAGCTGGGACGGCTCTGTTGCAATATGTGGATGATTTGCTAATTTGTGCATGTGATGAAGCCACATGTGTGGCTGACTCTGTGACTCTCTTGAAGCATCTGGCAAGAGCGGGCCACAAGGTCAGTCTTTCAAAATTACAGTTTGTAAAACAGGAAATTACGTTTTTGGGGCATGTTATTAAACCAAACAGCAAATCCATCTCTGAAAAACGAGTGAGGGCCATAAAAGATGTGCCAAAACCAGTTACAAAAAAACAATTATTGTCATTTTTGGGAATGTGTGCTTACTGTCGTACATTTATTCCTAATTATGCAATTCTTGAACAGCCCTTACGAGCCCTGACAACAGGGAAAGGGTTGAGGTCATGTGATAGGCTTGTTTGGACAAGCGAGGCGGGGGAGGCATTTGGGAACTTGAAAATACAACTGGCCATGGCCCCCACGGAATTTGTGGGGTATTCTGATTTGACTCTAATGGTCCCACATGTAGTCTCCATGATTTTGCAAGAGCAGAAAACATCACATTTATCCACAGCCCGATGGCTGAGGTACCACACAATTTTATTGGACATGCCAAACATAACTGTTAAAAGATGCACAACTTTGAACCCTGCCACACTTCTCCCCACAGAGAAGGATTGAGAGGAGCATCATTGTTGTCTATCAGCGCTTGAACAGGTGTGCACACCACGTCCAGACCTTTTAGACATGCCATTGGACAATTGTGACAATGTCCTCTTTGTGGATGGATCGGCTTCAAAAGATCCACAAACAGGAAGGAATAAGGTTGGTTACGAGATAACCACTGAATTTGAAGTCGTAACATCTGGCAAATTGCCATCAAATTACTCGGCTCAAGCAGCTGAACTAGTCGCTCTGACAGAAGCATGTAAAATTATGACTGACCAGTGTGTGACGATTTACACAGATTCGCGTTATGCTTTTGGAGTCACACACGATTTTGGTGCTTTATGGAAGCACAGGAAATTTTTGAAGTCAGATGGTCGTCCAATATTGATTGCATCTCTTGTGTCTGAGCTTTTGGAGGCCATTCTGCTACCAGACAAGGTGGCAATTTGTAAGTGCACAGCGCATTCTAAGGATAACAGTTCTGTATCAACAGGAAACGCCAGAGCAGACGCGGCGGCGAAGGCCGCGGCAGCACAGGAGACAAAAGAAGCGTCATGTGCCATAATATCTAACCCTAATCTTGACATTCCTTCTTGTTTACAGGGCATGCAGACCTTTTCAACAGAGGCTGAAAAACACAAATGGAGGGCGTCTGGCTGCAGCCTTGTAGATAATGTGTGGATGAGTGTGGACGGCATGCCTTGTTTACCCAAACACTTCTTTCAACATTATGCTAAGTTGACTCATGGGTTAGATCATGTGTCAAAGGGAGGGATGGTGTCAATGATGAAAGAATTGTGGTTTACCATGGGCTTCACAATATGTGCAGAAAATTTTTGCAAAAGATGTGTCATTTGTAGCACACACGATGTAGCAAGGGGAATCAAGACAGACATGGCATCCCAGCCACCCCCAGGGGGACCCTTTGAGTACCTGATGATTGATTTCATAGAGTTAACCCCTTGTGGAAAACAGAAACACTGTCTGGTGATGGTTGACATGTGGTCCAAATGGGTTGAGGCCTTCCCAACCTCGAAACAAGACTCGGCAGCAGTAGCGAAAGCTCTTTTAACCGAGATTGTTCCGAGATGGGGAATTCCAAGAAAAATCAGCTCGGACAACGGGACACACTTTGTCAATGAGGCAATAAAGCAGGTGGGTCAGTTTTTGGGAATTGACATGAGAACACACTGCAGTTACCACGCTGATAGTGGAGGCACTGTTGAGAGACAGAACCAGACAATTAAGAACAAATTGGCCTAGTGCTGTGAGGAAACTGGGCTCACATGGGTTAAAGCACTCCCAATTGTGTTAATGTACATGAGAATGAGGAAAAGAGTCAAACCAAATTTGAGCCCATTTGAGATACTTTTTGGTAGACCACCGTTCCTGGGAATGGGCGAGGGGAAACGAAGACTGCCGTCAACAGATGTGTGTGAGGATGACATGTTGAATTACTGCAAAGAAATGTCTTCTCTGTTGTCCAATGTTTCTGTGCAGGTGAAGGCTGCTCAGGGGAAAGTTGCTGAAACATTTCTGCATAACATCAGGCCTGGTGATTTCGTGGTGATTCGAGATCTGAGGAGGAAAAGCTGGAGGGCAAAAAGGTGGCTAGGACCATTCCAAGTGCTACTGACGACACACACAGCTGTGAAGGTCGCAGAGAGGGCCACGTGGGTGCATGCCAACCACTGTAGGAAGGTCCCGCCTACGTCACAGGAGGAGACTCAGACTGAGCATCAATAAGCGCCAAGATCAAGGCTGAACACCAAGTACCTTTATCAGTGCAGGCATAAGGACATTCAACAGAACTGACATGGCCTGTGCGCAGAGCGAGGTTCACTGTGTGGCCACAAGGAGTCATCGTCGTGAAAGGGTACGAGTTAAAAATGATTGAAGAAATAAAATCTACAGAACCCTGTATTTGAGCTGTGTGTTCGAGTGGGCGAGATAAAGACTACAAGGAAGAGACTGGAAGAGGCAGGCAACCTTAGTTGCGCAACCAATATCCGGCTGGATATTATTAGTCAACAAAGCAGATAAGACTCTCAGTGCTTCAAGGACTGAACTCCTTCACACATTTCTGGCCATACAGCTGCAGTACTGATCAAGCTAACCGGAGAAATGGAGCGTCCGAGACCGTGGCACCCATTCAGAGTGCCAGGTATGTGCGGCCTGTGTAAAAGTATGTGCATATTGACTTTGCTTTCAGTGACAATTTGTATGATAATAATGCACTTCACCGAGGGCCTGAGAGCACTGCCGATGGGGGACTCCGCTAACTGGACCGACGTGACAAGAGAGAAACGTTCACAAAAGTGTATCCAATGAAAGGTCTAGAGGGGGACATCATCACGGTCAAGGAGGGATCGAGTGTGACTTTCGGCTGCAACCCATTTCAAGCGAACTGTCCGGACTGCGAGGAACGCCCTGAAGAATATGCAGGTTTTTACATCTGTGAAAAACCATGCAAGTGGGCCAACGTGAAAGCGTATTACTACGACCACAAGAAGGGACATGACGACAGATTCATGGTGCACTCGAACAACATGTACAGCAACAACAGGTACGGAATGGAAGTAGAACTGACAAATGTAAAACTTTCTGACCAAGGCAGGTACTACTGTGGCCTGGACCTGGGGGGAACTGACTGGTATGAGACAATAGACATTGTTGTAATTAAGGCAGCCTCATCACGGATGACAACGACAAACCCTTCCGTGACACCTGAGCTCGAACAAGAAGAAAAGGAGGAGTTAGAGTGGATGGAAAACGGAGACTCAAGGAAAGGTCCGATTAACCCTGAGGTACAGGAAGCCATGTTGAAGTGCCAGGGGAACAAGGCCTGTGCACTGGCGATGCTGCAAAAGGAGGAACTAGAGATATCAACAAGCTGCTGGCTTTGTCTGCAAATGTCTCACGCTTGGAAAGCTGTCCCATTGACCGTAGCGACAGTGAAAGAAACAAAGTGTCTGATTCCACAGCAAATGACTGACGTACTTAGGGCTGTGGCTGATCTGGAGAGAGGAAAGACACCAATGAAACAGCCTGCAGACAGCTGTGACCACGTGCAGAAATACAACCACGCTGATATGGCCATTTCACCTCTCAGGGTGATGCACGAACAAGGAGATGTGTGCATTTGTTTGAACAGACCGAGACTGTTGAAAACAGGATGGTCTGACTGTAGGGTCAGAATCGACATCAAGGACGGAGTGAATTGTACAACAGTGATCAACGACAAAGAAATTAATTTCAAATGCCCTTTCAACAGGCCGAACAAGACGTCACCAGCTGCAGTATGGGTCTGCGGCGACAGGGCATTCCATCGAATGCCACAGAGGTGGTCAGGGTGTTGTTATCCAGCTTTGATGAATGTGGGAACTTCTGTGTATTTGCCAAATCACATGCCTGGGGGGGGGGAGAAGTAGACAGAAAAGAAATGTTGAAATTTTGCCAGGGGTTTTGCCAAAACATTATGCAGGGTACACATTATCTGATCCATGAACCACGCCCGGAGCGAATGTGGGGTGGTCATTGTTCTTAGGGGTGGGTACAACGGTAACGATTAATAAGATAAATGGGTTAGCATGGACTGTACTAGCAATAGCGAAAAACACAGAAAATGCTTTGACAATGATAAATGATGAGATGAAACAGTTAAGAGATGCGGTCATTCAAAACAGGTTGGTTCTTGATATGTTAACTGCAGAGAAAGGGGGAGTTTGCAAAATGTTAGGAATGTCTTGTTGTTTCAATATTCCAGATTATAGTGCCAACATCACAAATGTAATTGAACACATGAGAAAGGCTGTACGGGAGCCTGAACAGGCCAATGATATGTGGGTTGGATGGTTCATGAATATGTGGGGAGGTTGGGTTTATTGGATACTTCAAACAATACTGCCAATTGGAGCAATAGGGTTGTTGATACTGGTTTGTTTACCATGCATTATGAAGTGCATTTCCAGCTCAGTACAGAGACTGGTTAAAGCAGGAACATCTGCTCAACTGGTGAAAATGACAGTCTATTCAACTAATGATGACAAAAAATCAGAAATGAAGAGCATAGGTGTGATGTGATGACTTAAACTTGCATTATTATATTACCATTAGTGTTAGTATTACTATGCTAGACTAGTCAATTATCAGAGAATGATAAACAGGATGGATTGTTGTGGAAATTTTACATTGATCGAATAATGGAATGTTCCTTTTTGACTGTCTATGTGTGTACGTGCGGGAAGTGTGACACTTCAGGAACATATGTGACAGGACCTTTTGACCTTAGGTGGGCAGCTATTCTACTTAAAGCCAAGTAGAAACTGACTGTTTCGGGACCTATGAACTTAGACCTTAGCAGTGCTTTAAGTAGAATTTAAACTGACAGTGGACACCTTATCTGGAAAAGGCCAATGGTACAGCTGCTGGGAAGGAACCTTGAAAATACAAGATAAAATGGCTGTTCATCTCTTCCTGGGGGTGTCACTCTCTTGCACAGCGCAATTACTGTGGATTAGACTGAACCTATTCTTGCAAGAATAAATACTTCTTTTTTTATTAATTGGACTCTGAGTGTCTCTTATGCAGCGATGCTGTTTTAATGAATTTTAGCCACAACGCCCCAAATCGCCTTCATCACCCGCGGCGCCTGCCCCAATCCCGAAGGAAGGAGGCGAGGCACGGGGGGGGGGGGGGGGGGGTGGCTGAAGTGGCTCTCTCTCATGACAAAAGAAAGCCGCGACCACAATGTTGCCATGGCTATATTCTTGCACTGAGAACATGAACCATTCATAAAACGCTGCCTGCGTGTGATCGCAGCCCAGGCATGCAAGGCAGCTTTTATGACCGTCAGAGGTGGGGAGAAATCTACCGCATCCAGAAACTACATAGGGGCGGAATGGCATCTTTCTAAAGACGCGTCCTGAAAAGGACGTTCAACGCCACTGTGCATTGCTCTTTTAAAAGAAATATCACTCTTTTAATATGCTCTTGCACGGTCGAAGCACCCAGGGGCAAACTGCACTGCCGTGCAAGGAAGGAGAAAGCCGCTGTAGTGCGTTGTAGATCCAACAGTAGAGAGCGTCAAAGAAACAGGAACGGGTGTGTGACTCGCAGCTCGCTGCAGTACAACCATCGGCTCCGGAAAAAATTTCTGAATGAACTCGACGTATTTCCCCGCTTTTATACCTGTATGTCCGGGGGCGGGGTATGCAAATACTGTCTGCCAACATCTCATTGGCCTTTCTTCATAGATCAGAGGCATATTCGTCACTCAAGAGAGACCCCTAGTGTCGCTTCTTCGACACAATGTCGAAGTGAGCGACAGACGGGGAACCACTGATTCATAGCGTGAAAATTTTAACTTTAACCCTCTGGGGTCTGAGGGTGTTTTGGGCCCTGGAGAAGTTTTGACATGCCTTGACATTTGTGCTTTTTTCAGTTGCTTAAAAACATATTAATGGCTAAAGTCTGATAACACTGTATTCAGCACAATCTTGGCTACAATAATATATGAGCAACATGTGTGTACATTATTGTATTTTTGAGAAAATAACATTTATGCATGTTTTTTGAAAAAACTAAATTTTGTATTAATTGAAATAAGGCCATATAACACATACTAAACATTTGTCCACAAGACTTCTGAGAACTGGATCTTGTAGCTTAGAGTTTTTGCTACAAATTTATATGAAAACCAACCTGATCACTCATTCATACAAAACAATTTAGTCATTTAACTTTTGTAATACACTTTTAGTGTTAGAAAGTTCATATGTGAGGAGGTGTGAATTATCATGAATATTGATGTAATTCACACCTGAGAAGACAAAGACCCCTCCCCTGGGCCTATCAATGAGTAATGCGACAGAGCGAGAATGAATGTAAGGAGACTTAATGATCAAAATCAAGTTTTAAGCTAAAAGAAGTAATCTGACTATACATTTTCTTTACATAAATACTTTACTTAATTTTAGAGCTACACTACCGTTTAAAAGAAGTCTCTTCTGCTCACCATGACTGCATTTATTTGATCCAAAATATAGTAAAAACAATGATAATGTGAACTCTTTTTACAATTAAAAAAAGAACAGTTTTCTATTTGAATATAATGTAAAATGCAAGTTGTGATCAAAGCTGAATTTTCAGCATCATTACTGCAGCCTTCAGTGTCACATGATCCTTCAGAAATCATTATAATATGCTGATTTTCTAATATGGGCATATTTAAAGTGCATTTTACTCATTTACACCTGAACAGATATTTGCAAGCACAAGCTTTGTTGATTATAATGAGGCAGCATAAACACTAGTTAAAATATAATATAAACATTTATATTATTTTTATATCATATTACATATCATATTTATATTATACAGCATACAATTTAAATGCCTGCTTTAGCCGAAACAGCATTTAAATGTAACTAAAACTTGCTTATTAGGAGTCATATTTCAAATGTCAATACTCTGAATCCTGGCTGGCAAGTCTGGAAACAGTCCCACTAGTAAAATATGTACATGTTTAAATAAAATAGCATGTCAACTAATATGTAAGTAAAACTAAATGACTTACTCATTCTAAATTGTATTCTCGCCTGGATCAAGTCACTCTACAAAATGCAAATGTTCATCTGAGTCCCGCTCTTCTTCTGAGGAAAATGTTAACTCTTCGTCACTATCCAGGAGCTTCCTCACTTATGTATTGTGCAATCTTCCAAACGAGTAGAAAAATGAATGAGCTTGATGCTTTTAAAGGCACAGTCAGGGGGCGTTTACCATTTGCATCGATTGTCTGTGCATCCGATGTTTATCTGTTTATATGTCTTGACTATTTGCGGTCAACTTGGACAACAGATGCCTACCCAGCTGCAGTTTTGGTGAAGATCCAACAGGTGGTACTATAATACCACCCACAATGTATTGCAATATAATCAGGGGTTAAATTGGGCTGGTACAGTCCTGAATGGCATTCCGGCATGTTCGATTCCAAAAAGAAAAAGGAAACAAATACTTGTTTGCCAATCCATCCCCTTTATTGTAGGGCCTATTTTCCGATACGTATTCTGTTTGATCCATTTGACACATTCCATCTCTATTTAGCAAGTGCTATTGTTCAAAAATATTTAAAGTTCACTATGCTTCGCTCAAGTCAGTTGCGGACACTGGTAGAAGTGTCATTCAAAAAGTTAAAATGTAGCACGAGAGCTTGCACCTCCACATATAGACGCAAGTTCCGCTTCTGTATTGTGCCTTGGTCCGATTTCTGTTTCAAAAAATTGATTCAACTTCTTACTCATTTCTTAGATCCACTGATATGTAGTAGCAATTTTGCTTAATTGTAAAAAAACTGCATACACTAAGGGGTTTGAATCCGGAACCAATCGCATCAAAAGCAACAATAACATTGATCAATATATCATACAATTTGAGATCAAAAGACCACTCGATCAACACTCTGTAAAATGTTTCACTGTTATTTGTAGCACTCCATTTATGTTGATTCACCATTTATATTTATTTTGTGTGTTTTTTCAGCACATTGCTTGGTTTTAGGGTTCCCCCACCTCCGAAATCCCAATTAAACCCCTAATTATAAACAATTGCAAGTAAACATTGTCATATTTCATCAACACTACATCATCATCAACCAATGATCTTTAGTAATAGCTTCTCATACATTTTTGATATGAATGATTGTGAACTGCTCTGCAACTGCTGAAAACACTCACAAGCCACCACATGCTTGGAGAAAATACAAAAGTTCCACGTTTTCACTTTGAAGGACACAGCGCATGCATTTATTTAATTAAATAATATTCTTTTGAAGTTTGATAATCACATCATATCACGATTCCTGTCAAATTTAAGACCTCTTTAAATGAAAATGAAAACTTTTGTTGAATCATTTAAGATATTTAAGACTTTTTATGACCTTACATTTTGGAAAACTGAATTTAAGACATTTTAAGACTTTTTAGGGATCCAATGGGACCCTGTTTATTTGAGGCACATTTAAAGTGTGACTGAAGTTTCTCCACAGGGTTCCACTGGTGCACCAAAATAGTACGTCACAAATAGTACATGTCACAACACAACACATGCCTTATGTCTGTCTTGGTAAACTGACTTAAACTTTGGCTTTATTTTCATCACATGGTTTCTGAAATGTTTCTAATTATTGAATTACTGTTTCAGTTTGAAAATAGGCAGGGATTAAATTAAACGGTCTCAGTTACAGTTTAGGAATGTGTTTTGTTTGCTATCTAATGTGCCGTTCAATGGACTCATCGTAAATACAAGTTCCAAGCACATGAATGATGCATCAAAGTTGGAAGTTCATGTTGGAAATTGTGATTTCTAGATGATACCGAAATTTCCGAGATGGAGGTAGTTCTAAACTTTCAACAAGGCAGAGGCGGGTAGAGCTTCTGTAGTGATTGATAGGTTTTGTACGTTTTTGTATATACAGCTAATTGGTAGCGCTTGCCATTTTGGTCATATTAATTTATGTATATTACCATTCAATGCATGTTGTAAATTTTTACACAGTGAAAAATGCTTGTATTTTACCAAAATTCCATTATCGTCAGCAAGCTAATTGAGTGATATATATTATGGTGTCAAAATAAAAGTTCCTCAAGAAATATGAATGAATGAACCTGGCCTCGTCCATGTTTCCTTTTCTAGCACGTGAACACGATGTACTTCAGTGGGATTCATGCCATTAAGAAAACACAGTTTCACAATGAATAAGGCACACTATGCCGTTGGGCAACATGCATTATGTCGCAGCTAACTAGTAATACCAATTTACATTTTAAAAACATATCCACGCACGAAAACCAGAACTTGAAACGACACTTAATGCTCAAGGAAGCCTAAAGGTTTGTGAAATGAATGTGTCCCAAACAGACATTCAAAAATCATAATTTTTCATATGTTTGAGAATCATGGAAAATGTGAAAATAGGAGGTCTATAATACCTGGAAAATTATATCTAATAATATTTGCAATTTTAATGTTGCTTGCAATCAATTTCGTTTAGTTAGGGTACATGGTTATGCTGCATTCCATTCATGTTGGATGTGGGATATTCCTGCTTGAAATCTCTGACCATAAATGCAATCCATTCCCTGATATTCAGAACTGCAATGCTCCCGTAAGCTTAGCTGGGGTTTGTCTCTCATTAGAGATATCTCCTAGCAACACAACTGATAAACAATGATGCAGTGCTAGCATTTGTGCTTCAGGTGTACGATTATCAAAAGAGATTATAATTTACCATGTTTTATACAACTGTTTCTGCAGGCGTTTGTTAAACAAGCTTTAATATCATGTAATGTGGAAACAAAATCATTTATCGATATTAAATAATAAAGTGAATGTTTATCACTTACTTTTTATATTTTTTGACATGTTTGTGTGACATCATGCCCTTGCATCTTGCCAAAATCCCAGTTCAACTATGGCGTTAAATGTTGGACAAAACAGCGCAAGCGCATAAACACAGCATGCAAGTGAATTACAACTGTGTTGTAAATGTAAACCTGCAGAACATGCAAATCACAAACTCGAGCACAAAAAATATGATTGTGCACACAAATTAACAAGTCCCACACACGCGCAAGTTATTTTCTGCACAAAAAAGCAGCTGAAATCTTTAAGCACAGTCAGGGGCGGGGCCCAATCCTAATGCTATTGGCTGCTGACCAAATCCTGAATTGATTGGCTGCATCTCTTCGAATCTCTCGTGATTGGCTGTTGTTGGACGAGGACAGACAGAAAGCAGGATGATTGGGAAGCGGATGATGGAAGACAGTAAAGAGGTTATGGTTACTTTCTAAATTCCTCCTTAATTTCTTGTAGCTGTAAGATGTTTTTTGCATGTGTATATATATATATATATATATATATATATATATATATATATATATATATATATGTGTGTGTGTGTGTGTGTGTGTGTGTGTGTGTATGTATGTTTAGTTATCTTACTGTTTTCCAGGGCTGATTTACTGCTTTGACAAAGAATAAGGTATCTGGTGTGTGATGGCAGTCATGTTATATTTTCTCTCAGATGTAGCAGCAAAAAAAAAAAAAAAAACTTAATACAGTTTTAAATGTATTTCTCAAGAACATGAATGCATTTAATTAGGACATTAGTGTCTTGAGACATGGTAAGATCTATTTCAAAGTTAAATAAACTTTTCACTGTGGCATAGCTATTTTTATTAAAGAAGGTAACTAAATACTGACTCCAGGAATACACGATGACACAATCTATTTTCTATACCATTACCTCACCAGCACCCACCAAATTCAGTTTATGAAAATCCCACATGCTCTGATTGCAGTGTAACATAAAACCACATGGTGCTACAATCATTAAATTAAATAATCATAAAATTATGATTGTCAGTCACAGGATTCTTCAATCACTTATAAATAGACCTTTACATTTAATTTATTTAACTGAACTGATAACACTTCTGTTTTAAAATAAGTATTTACAGCTGTACTCTAAGAATAGTGGTGTCTGGTCCTTTTTAGTCATTGCACAGTGGCTACACAGTGAGAGACAGAACATACCATTTTGATTGTAAAATAAGGAATAATGTGGACAATGGAGGAAAATAATGAACCACCCAGCCAAATTATTTTGGTATCACACACCAGCAGGAAATGTGAGAGTTTAAAATCGACATCAAGACTAACAGAAAATAGTTGTTTAGCAGGCATGCGTCTGGACGTGCTACAGTTCCTGGCTGGGTTCTTTGGAGCTGTAAGTTCAATGTTCCTGCTGGGATCTCTTGGGTCTGATTACTGGCTTTTGGCATCTGAATCTTGTGAACAAGGTGATGCTGGTGTTTCCAGACTATGGAGAGTCAAAGAGGTTAGACTTGGAGATATTTGCCATTTGTTAAAAAACTAAAACTACTGAAACAAGGTGTTTGATTAGACTCTAAAATGTGCATAGTGACATTATGAGAGATTTCACAGATTCAGAGATCTTATCTGTGTTACACGAGGTATATGAAGATAAAATAAGCCTGCTGACAAACCATTGTAATTTTTAAGATTAAGCCTGTTCTGCACTGGGGTAAATATTTGTTTGCTTCAGTACTGTTAAAAATGTCAAAACTGAAACAAAAGCAAACAAACTGTAACAGTACATTATATGACTTTCTTTCTCGCTTGAAACACAAAAAGAGGTGTAAAAGAGATATTTATTTTGTTGGCCGTGGTTCTCTCATTGGTGAATCTTTCTCTGCTGAACCATGCGTAGTGTAGTTGTTCACCAGGAAGTCTGCTATTAAACATGATTTTTTTAAATGAAGTTGAAATAAGGCTGACTGATGGCTTTAACAAAGACATATACCATCAATAAAAAACCTCAGAGCTCACAGTAGGTCGGTTTTTAAAGGTTTATAAGTTATCGTTGAAAATCTATTTTCTATCTATAATTTTTACTTCCGGAACCAAACTGTTCCGCTCCATATCAATGAATGCAGCAGACCACCATTATGTGACACAGTTTGGCATGACTGAGCAGAATCACTGACTACGATTAAGACACCATCATCTTTTTTACATCCCGAAAGTGCACTTGACTACACTGCGCATTTGGATATATGCCAGGTTATAATGTTCTCCGTCATTTGATCATTATTTGATGAATTGTTGCTGATATGATCTCTTTTAAATAAAACATATTTTACCACCTGCTTTCATAAGGCAAGATATTTTTTGTTAATGAAGCGCAAACTATATAATAAGCTTTATTTACATAGAATGAAGGTGTGTTTGAGTGGATAGGAATGATAATGAATTAAGATGCAGCACAATTTTAGCACTGATTGTGTTGGATAAACTAGATTCCGGTTGGTTAGGAAATAAGACTTTTAGAGGATTTACCCCTGTCTACTGAAAAAAAATTACCTAATTTTGTAAGTACTAAGAAAGCCAAAATGGAATTGTACGTACTTTTGCTCCTGTAATTACTTTTTGTATCACATTTTATAGTTTGCATTTATGATAATGAACTGCACCGGTATGTATCAATACATTTACACACATTGGGCCTCATTCATGAAACTTTCGTAAATAGGCTATATGAGGAAATTCTGAGTAATATGCAAATAAAATGAGCCTTCCCGAAAACTTTCTGCCGGATTCACAAAGCCATAACACTCCCCAGATTTTTTGGTAAAATGTGTGTACAGTATGTTAGCGAAATCCAAACAGGCATATGCACATTCATTCACGATTATCATTATCCACACCCATGAAAATGCCATATAAGTAATGCACTATTTATGCTAGTAAATGCAGTTAAGGTCTATTTGGAACAGTAAGTGCATTCATATTCTAAAATTTTAATTTAGCAGGCACAAATCTCAAAGAAAGTGAGGACTTACTGTCAACGCATGTTTTTGATGGTAGCCTATATGACACTCTTTTGTGAATCCAACAGTTTAAGAAGTAAATAAAAGTGGTTTGACATGAGTGTAAAAAATTTCAGTTCACACCCAAAGAATGACGACCACCATTAACCTTCTCTGGTTCTCTGAAAACAACATATTACTGTAAGTACAAAATGAGCTCTGAATAATCACAAAAAGACAAATAACTGAAAGCTACAACAAATAAAATAGCAGTGTATCTAAAATCAGCAAGAAGTAAAGTTAAGCAGTACACTTTAATCTGCATAATTTATTCATAACTCAAAGCATTGTTGGGATCTGGAGTGCAGCTTCTTTTCACAGAATTAATAGACACAGATCGCACACCTTGCTGAAAAATGCACATACACATCTGACAGAAACGCAGGAAATAAGTTGCTTTGTGGCTATTTGAGTCTTTGAGGCTTATTTTGTTTAAAGGATAGCAGAAACAGCACTTATCAAATCAATAGGGCTTTTCAAGAATAATTTGGGGAAGAAATTCAGACACTGTCGATATACAGATGCAAAAAACTCAAGTGCAATTAATAATAAAATAAACAAAACATCATATATTCAAAAATCTCGGCTCTCTAAGAGGTATGTGCTTATGCTTTACATTTGCGTACAAATATGTATTTTGAGGTGTTATGTTTATAGGCCCTATTTAAAATGTAATTTTATTGCTGTAGTTACCTGATTTTCCCTGATGTTTTAACTTCTATTCATTTCTGCACATGTTCTGGCCCACTTTTTATTTTAATTGATTTTGTTACTCTATATATGTCATGTTTATGCTGTTTATACCTGTTTTTTATGTCTTTTATTTTGTAAAGTTAAGTTCCTGTTTTCCATGTGTCTTATTTTGAAAAGTTCATGTCATATCTTGTTTCCTTGTCATGTGTATTTCCTGTTTCCCGCCATGCTCATGTGTCTTGTTTTCATTGGTTCATTGTTTAATTACCTTGTTATCAGTTCTAGTTTGTCATTGGTTTTAGTTTATTGTCTTATCTTGTTTAGAGTTTTTGTTTTCCATTGGCTGTGTTTTCCCCATGTCCTTGTATTAAAGCCCTCTTGTTTGCCATTGTCTCTTGTCGTGTATTAACGTACGTGAGTGTGGTCCATGTTTTAGTCAAGCTATGGTTAAGTCAAGTTTATGTCAAGTTAAGTTTATGTCAAGTTCATGTTTAATGTTTGTTCAAGTTTATAGTTAAGGGTTTTGGTATTTTACGTTTATTTAATAAAACTGCACTTGGGTTCTTCACATCGTCATCGTCATTGCCTTTGCCAGCAGCTACAGACGTTACAGAATACACGACACGCCCATTATGGACCCAGCAGTCAGACTCCTGCATCTTCGTCAGGGGAATCAACCCCTGGAGGATTACGTAGAGGATTTGTGCTCTGATAGGACTTGTGGACTTTAATGAAGTGGCCCTAAAGGACATATTTTTGGACTGATTGAGTCGATCTCATCATTGATGCCTGGCGGTCGCTGTCCCTTCAATCTGGCCCAATATATTGACCTTGCCCTGCTGATCAGTGGTTCAACGTTCACGGTGGGGGAGGCAGAAACCGAACCAGAGCTCCACGTCACGGCCGGCGCCGAACCAGAGCTCAACGTCACGGCCGCCGCCGAACCAGAGCTCCACGTCACGGCCAGCGAGCCAGCGCCTGTAGCCTCGACCGTCCCAGAGCCAGCGCCTGTAGCCTCAACCGTCCTCGTAACCAAGCTCTCTGTTGGCAAAAGGAGAAAGAGAAGGAAGCAGGCACCTTCTCCCCAGTTTCTGCCAGTGCCTTCCACGTCTCCAGATCCTACCATGGCTCTGTCCCCAGAGTCTTCCACGGCTCCGCCTTCTATGGCTCCGCCCCAGAGTCCTCCTTAGCTCCACCTTCCACGGCTCCTCCTTCCAAGTCTCCGTCTCATGAGCCTTCCACGTCTCCGCCTTCCAAGGCTCTATCTTCTGAGCCTTCCACGTTTCCTGAGCCTTCCATGGCTCCACCTTCCAAGGCTCTGTCTCCTGAGCCTTCCACATCTTCTGAGCCTTCCACATCTCCTTAGCCTTCCACGCCTCAGTCTGCTCCCTGCCACATCGCAGCCATGCCTCAGCCTGCTCCCTGCCACGTCGCAGCCATGCCTCAGCCTGCTCCCTGCCACATCGCAGCTACGCCTCAGCCTGTTCCCTGCCACGTCACAGCCACACCTCAGCCTGCTCCCTGCCACGTCGCAGCCACGCCTCAGCCTATTCCATGCCACGTCACAACCATGTGCCACGCCTCAGCCTATTCCATGTCATGGCCACGCCAGAGTCTGCTCCCTGCCATGTCACGGCCACGCCAGAGTCCGCTCCGGGCCATGTCACGGCCACGCCAGAGTCTGCTCCGGGCTATGTCACAGCCACGCCCCAAACTTCTCCAGGCCATGTCACGGCCAGGCCCCAAACTTCTCCAGGCCATGTCACAGCCGAACCACAGTCTGCTCCACGACATGTCTTAGGCCCACCTATGCTCCGCGGTCCAGGCCCGCCTCTGCTCCACGGTCCAGGCCCGCCTGTGCTCCACGGTCCAGGCCCGCTTCTGCTCCGCGGTCCAGGCCCGCCCTTGGTCCAGTGCTCCACGCCTTGTCATGCCTGACCATGCCAAGGGACCCCTTTCCACCAAGCTCACTACGGAACCCGGGACTTATGTCATGTTTTATGTGTTTTTGTTCATGTGTTGGGGCGTCGGGAGCCGCCCCTTAGAGGGGGGGATATGTCATGTTTATGCTGTTTATACCTGTTTTTTATGTCTTTTGTTAAGTTCCTGTTTTCCATGTCTCTTATTTTGAAAAGTTCATGTCTTGTTTCCTTGTCATGTGTATTTCCTGTTTCCCGCCATGCTTATGTGTCTTTTTTCATTGGTTCATTGTTTAATTACCTTGTTATCAGTTCTAGTTTGTCATTGGTTTTAGTTTATTGTCTTGTTATCTTGTTTAGAGTTTTGGTTTTCTATTGGCTATGTTTCCCCCATGTCCTTGTATTTAAGCCCTCTTGTTTGCCATTGTCTCTTGTCGTGTATTAATGTACGTGAGTGTAGTCCATGTTTTAGTCAAGCTATGGTTAAGTCAAGTTTATGTCAAGTTAATTTTATGTCAAGTTCATGTTTAATGTTTGTTCAAGTTTAACAAACTTGAACCAAGAGTTTTGGTATTTACGTTTATTTAATAAAACTGCACTTGGGTTCTTCACATCGTCATCGTCATTACCTATGTGGGTTGTTGAAATTGAATTTCAAGCATTGTCAGCAGTGTCCTATACTGTGGTTAAACACTTATGTTTTTTTTTTCCTTCACATTAGTTAACATGAATCAACAATGAACAATACTTAAGCTTAGTTAATGTTAATTTCTACATACACTAGTCAATTTATAACATTACAAACTGTATAGGTTAACACAAGTTAATACAATATAAACTAAGATGAATAAACAATTGTAATTTTATAAATTGACATTAGCCAAGATTAATAAATGCTGAAAATATTTATTATACATTGTTAATGATATCTAATGCAAACCTTGTTGTAAACTGTTACCCAGTAATTATCATACTTGCAATTTCCATGACCTCATCTTAACTGAGACATTGGTTTATTTGTACTTCTAGAAAACATTTGAAAGATGATTAAACATTTTTGATTTGTCACAGCACCTAAACTACACTTATTCCCTTATGCATGCATGTATATTTAACCTAATGGACACATTATTTGTCATCAACCAAGCTATAAATTATAGTGCATTCTATTAAAACATTGTCAAGGTTTCGCCAAGGGCCCCACAAACCCAGTGGCCCGCCCTGACTGTCATCATCATCTTCGAAACTTCTTGGTTAAATCATGATAGTAACATATATAGGCCTACAGGCTATTTGCAACTGGAAGAATCTTCAGAGGAATTAATAGAATGCCTGAAGAAGGTCTTTGACAGAAGTGCTATATATAGATTTTCAAGCTATACGACAATGTTCAGGCTTTTTCTATTTTTTCCCCATTGTACTGGGTGCACACCTGTCCACAATGTGTTTATTTAAGGGTTTAACAGTATTAGCATTGACTACACGTTATCAACTGAACGTGGTAATTACAGATGCCAATTCAAATATGAAATCTAAAGTATAGAGCTCATATAAAAAATAACAAACATGTCCAACCAGTCAAGTTAAAAGTCATAAATTTCTTCAATAGAAAACAAGCACTTCTGCTGGGAAAACAATATTCAGGTTAGGGAAACAATTATACTTAAGCAGTAAATAGACGTTTCTAAATAAGTATAGGTTATGGTTTAAAAATATAACAAAGCTTTTTCCTTCGTCTTTTTTATTTTTTAAATATTTTTTTATTTTTTAAGGTTAATTTCAATAATTTAATTATCATTTAATTTGGTCATTAATGATTTAATGTAACTTTTATCAAAACGAAGTCATGACACTTTGCCTGAAAGAACACAACATGTTCAGATGTCTTATGCAGGATTCATACATGGTTGGGAGCTAGTGTAATTTCTGTTCATACCAACTAACATTTTCAAAATACGAAAACTTATGAATCTGAGAATTTACATGAGAAAGGCATTACGAACGATTTACACAAAAAATTGTTCTGCTCATGTTTCAAAAATGAGGCCCATTGGCAGCATCAGAATATGTATACTTCGCTACTTTATAATAAGCCAAAAGCAGTCTATAAATGGAGTAGGATGTCAGAATCCTCAGTATTTATAAAACAGTATGCAAGAAATACCCGGATGAACTACTACATCTGGCGACATTCTAAAGTGTGCATCCAGTGGATACTTTACCATCCCACAATGCCGTGGTAAAATTGTACCTGTTTAACAAAACCAGAATAGATTGTTTATGCGGGTGTTATTACATCATATATTTGTGTCACGGAACAATACCCATGTTCCCTGATTAAGTATGTCTGGGACTGTATTCAGAGTACTCATCTGCATACCTAAAGAACGTGCTTTATAAATGTGCCTAAAGAACCAAGATGTTTTTCATCAAATACAGTGCATACTCTGACAGCATGTGATTTTTGATGCAGCCCTTCATATTTGCTCCAGTGTCCCTGCTGAATATGTGTAACAAGAGCCAGCTGGTAGGTATGTAAACCTCACTCTCCTGGCCACAAGAGGCACATTAGTGACTCACAATAAAGGCTCTAGCCTTTAGCCTCCTCGTTAGAGCGCCTGTCTCCCTTGCCAGTGATGCCGGTTTGAATCCCGTTCTGAGCGGGTCGGCAGGACTGGTTCAAGTCTGGACTGGTAATCTGGCATAACGGTCATTTTCCTTGTGGCCTGATGCATTTTGGGGCTGATCAGGGGCATTCTGGCCGCGATAAGCTAAAATGAGCCGCCATGTTATGCAGAACGGACCAAAAAACGATGCCGCGATATGCAGAAAAGCCCAGCAAACTGTAGTGTTGAAGAATGCCAGAAAGTTCAACAAGAGCTGTTTAATTCAACAGGGAGCATTTACAATACTACACAGTTCTTATTAGCAAACACACCGTAGCAAGCTTGGTGCATTCAGTAGTCATTCTCTCTTCATCTCTTACTCTAAACTAATACCTACTTTACGACAGTGCCGCATAGTGGTAGAATGTAGCATACATATAGAGATAGAACACAACATCTCCCTTCTCTGTAAAAGATTACACCCTCATAAAAGAAGTGTTAGCGGTAAAGAGCAGATCAAAATAAGGCAAGACTGTAGTTGTCTTATACTGTAGAACTAAACAAAATTATACCCATATTTCCTAGGTAGCATTAACACAGAATATGGTGAATAAAGTAACTTTATATAAGGCACATTAAATATGTAACAGTGCACCTAAGTGTAAACATAAGAATTAACCTTCACTAAACATTTTAAAGGTGTCTAGGGCATAAGCAGTAATACTCTAACAAAAACAATCAACCATCTCAGCTTCTTATTTTCAAGTTACAGCATGACATAGTCCTTATGCCACTTAGGCTTGTATTTAACACGTGGCTGATCATTAGAGAGGTGTGGGAATGGCTTGGTTGTCAAAGTGTGACAGGCTAGATATGTCACTGTCTTGTTCAGCCACAGAGGAAAAGCGAGCAAGGTGAGATGCATTCCAAATCTTCCCATTACTTAGTAAGAAAGAGTTTGGCCCCACTCTCGTTCTCACAATTACTGGGTGAGTGAATCTGGGGTGTGCTTTAGGTACATGCTGAGGTTTTCTTATTCTCACTCTCTCTCCTGGTTTGAAAGAAGGTGTGCATGCACCATGTTTAGCATCAGTGTAACGCTTCATTATATGCTGCTGTCTCTGGACTGCATCATGAGCAAAAGCAGCCAGTGGAGATGTGGCAGACTGCAGGGGAAGAACATCCAGTTTGGTTCGCATTTGAAGCCAGTTCAATACAGTCTCTTTCCACGGCAGTGACTTTTGAATTGAGGTTTGAATGCAACTTCTGAGGACACGATGGAATCTCTCAACAGCTCCATTAGCAGCTGGATAGTAGACTGATGTTCTGCTGTGAGATATACCTCAGTCCTGAAGAAACATTGCAAAAGCTGCAGAAGTGAACTGTGCACCATTATCTGTGACTATATTCTCTGGGTTACCATGACAACTGAAGACCGAGGTCAGGAACTGAATAATGTCTGCAGTAGTAGCAGTATGTGAAAAAAAACAAGCTCAGGCCACTTGGAATAGTAATCAGTCAAAGTAATGGCATACCTGCAGACAGGAACAGCTGTGTCGAAGGGTCCAACAATATCAAGGTCAATTTTCTTCCATGGCCCATCAGGTAGTGGAACAGGTTGTAGAGGAGCAGGGTGAGTTCTGTCTTTTTTATCATTAGACTGACAAAGTACACATGAAGCTATGCAAGACTGCACTTGCAAGTCCATTTTTGGCCACCAGTACAGATTTCGCAGGCGTTGCTTTGTGTGGACGACCCCTTGGTGTCTCTCATGTGCAAGTGTGATCAGAGTGTGTCGTAGGGATAGTGGTGCAATGAGCCTTGCATCTCTCAGGATGTAGTTATCCTTGACTGAGAGTTCATCTCTGATCTTGTAGTATGGAGACTTACTGACTTAATAGAGGCAGGCCAACCACTTTCCATTTGTGATCGCAAGGCTGACAGCTCAGAACAAGCAGAGCAAGCAGAGTCAAAATCATCCACTGGGAGTGAGCTCAGGGTAGCAGAAATTTCTGCCACTATTTCAGGTTCTGCATCAAGGTTGTAGTCAGCAGGTGCATACAAGGGTAGGCGTGAAAGGCAATCAGCTGTGTAGTTCTGAGAACCTGGTCAATAAATGACATCATAGTCAAAACAGAGTATACGTGCAGACCAGCTGGCAACACGCATTCCAGCTCTACCGATTCCTTTTGTGCTGAGTAGTGTTGTCAAAGCCTGGTGATCTGTGCGGAGAGTAAAACAATGTCCCCACAAGTATTTTATCCATTTTTCTGCGGCCCACACACAGGCAAGTGCTTCTTTTTCGACTGTATGATATTTTCGCTCTGTTGCAGTTAGTGTGCTGGAAGCAAATGCTACAGGCTTCTCTGTGCCGGCAGAATGTACTTGTGCAAAGACAGCGCCAAGTCCATAGTCACTTGCATCTGTGGATATTACAGGGCGTAAAGAAGGATCGAACAGAGCAAGTGCAGGACTGTCCACAAGAAGTTGTTTAACTTCTTCGAAACTATTTTGAGCTGAAGGAGACCATGTAAAGGTATCTTTGTCGCTGGCACATGCACGCATAGGAGCCACAACTGTTGCAAAGTTAGGCAGAAACTTTGAGTACCATGATACTAGGCTCAAGAAGGAACGCAGGGCAGCAATGTCAGATGGAGGTGGGGCTTTCAGGTTCTTGATCAGGTAGAATGCCATCTGCAGTGATGACATAGCCTAGGAAGCGTAGAGAGGGCTTCCTGAAGTGACATTTGTTGTCATTAAGCAGTAGTCCAGCCTCCTTCAGTTTTTGGAGGACACTATTGAGATTCTGGTCATGTTCAGCAGGGTTGGTGCTGTAGACACTGAGGTCATCCAAATAATTCTGGACACCTGGGAGACCTTTGAGGATGTCAGCCATAATTTTCTGAAAGGCTGAAGGGGCAGATGCAAGGCCATAGGGAACCCTACAATATCTGAAAAGACCCTCATGTGTGATGAATGCTGTGAGGTCTCGACTCTCTTCATGGAGAGGCAGCTGGTAATATGCATTAGCCAGATCAATTGTAGAGAACACTTTTGCACCTTGTAGGTTTGCAAACAGTTCATCCACATGAGGCATGGGGTAACAGTCTGTAACTATGGCTTTGTTAGGTTCACGGAGGTCTGTACACATTCTTATTCCACCAGTTTTATGTCCATTGACTATTATAGGTGAAACCCAGGGTGATGCATCAATCTTTTAAATGACCGCTTTCAGCAAGCGGTCCAGTTCTGCTGAGACAGAAGCCCTTACTGCAAAAGGCAGGCGTCCTAGTTTTTGACGTACATGTTTGACAGTATGGTCGATTTTCACTTTATGCACAAAGTTGCATGCACAGCCGATGTCAGGAGCAGCAGGAATGCAGTATGCAGGTGTAGAGTCTGTAGTCAACACAGGGACAGAAGGAGCAGTGAACGGGGAGGTAGGACAGTATTGCCTTGAATGCAGATGTTTAAGGCAGCCATAATATCTCTTCCCATGAGAAGGGTGCCTTTCTTTACCACAAAGAACTTGGCTGAGGAGGTAGAACTTCCTCTACTCACTGTGACGTGTATGCATCCAAGCACAGGAATTGTTTTCCTTGTGTAGGTCACCAGTCGACTAGTAGGTGGAAGCAGTGGTATGTCGCTGAAGCACTTATCGTAGATGTGCTGTGGCAAAATGGAAACTGCAGAGCCTGTATCCACAACTAGTTCAAGCTCCTTGACATGGAAGCAGGTGTACTGACATAAATTTTGCACAAAAGTGTCTCTGATGCATGGCAAAGGTCTCTCAAGTACAGCACAGTCAGTTCAGGCAGCTTTATCTCATGTACATCACTGATTTTGAGTGAGCGGCAAACACGTGCAAAATGTCCAACTTTATGACAAGATTTACACATTGCCTTGGCTGCAGGGCACCTAGGGAAATTAGCAACATATTTGTCAGAACAACATCTGAAACAGCTATGAGAGGACGTAACAGTTGCATTGGCAGACTTATTTGGGTGAATTTGGCGTTTGTATTTTTTATATGGACGGAGCTGTACAGCTTGCACTGAAACACTATCACCTGCTGCAATAGTTTTAGCTTGCAGCCACATACTGTGTAATAGTCTCATGAGGTGCTTGTGTCCGCTTTCTGAAAGCATGACGTTCCATAACAATGTTAACTTTGGGTGTGAAATGTTTCTCTAATGCATCTGCAGCAGAGGCAAACGTGTCACCTCTATCTGGTAATAAGTAGAAAGTGCGTTGTCCCTCGACTCCGAGGCAATGGAGTAATGTAGCTCTCTTGCGAGCCTCAGGCCAAGCATTTCCTGTTGCATTAATCACCAACATGTAGTTGTTGAAAATCCGCATCCACATGTCGAAAGGCATCGGTGGCTCTCCCGGGCAAGGCAAAAACAATGGAGGCAGAGGCACGTTAGCCATTATGAATCAGTAAAAACAAGCAAAAGATGTAGGTTAACTCGTCGCCAAAATGTAGTGATGAAGAACGCCAGAAAGTTCAACAAGAGCTGTTTAATTCAACAGGGAGCATTTACATTACTACACAGTTTTTATTAGCAAACACACTGTAGCACGCCTTGTACATTCAGTAGTCATTCTCTCTTCATCTCTTACTTTAAACTAATACCTTTTATGCTCGTTTCGAGGACAACAACACCGCCCTCACAGAGAGAGCACTCGCGGCCGATACTACAGATGATGGTTCACTCTCCGTCTCTGTTGCGGATGTAACCCGATCCTTTCGACGGGTGAACATCCGTAAAGCCGCAGGTCCAGACGGCATTCCGGGCCGCGTCATCAGAGCATGTGCGAACCAACTGGCTGGTGTTTTTACGGACATTTTCAACTTGTCCCTATCCCTGTCTGTAGTCCCCACATGCTTCAAAACATCAACCATTGTGCCTGTACCGAAGCAATCAAAAATCACTTGCTTAAATGACTGGCGTCCTGTTGCCCTCACCCCCATCATCAGCAAATGCTTTGAGAGGTTGATCAGAGATTACATCTGCTCTGTTCTGCCCACCTCTTTGGACCCATTGCAGTTTGCCTACCGCAACAACCGCTCCACTGATGATGCCATTGCATCTATACACACTGCTCTTTCCCACCTGGAAAAAAGGAACACATATGTGAGAATGCTGTTTGTAGACTACAGCTCAGCATTCAACACCATAGTGCCCTCCAAGCTTGATGTGAAACTCCGGGCTCTGGGCTTAAACAGCTCGCTGTGCAGCTGGATCCTGGATTTCCTGTCAGGCAGACGTCAGGTGGTTAGAATGGGCAGCAACATCTCCTCATCACTGACCCTCAACACTGGAGCCCCGCAGGGCTGTGTTCTCAGCCCACTCCTGTATTCCCTTTACACACATGACTGTGTGGCAACACATAGCTCCAATGCCATCATTAAGTTTGCTGACGATACGACGGTTGTAGGTCTGATCACTGACAATGATGAAACGGCCTACAGAGAGGAGGTGCACACTCTGACACGCTGGTGTCAGGAGCACAACCTCTTCCTCAACGTCAGTAAAACCAAGGAGCTTGTGGTGGACTTCAGGAAGAAAGACAGAGAACACAGCCCCATCACCATTAATGGAGCACTGGTGGAGAGAGTCAGCAGCTTCAAGTTCCTCGGTGTCCACATTACTGAGGAACTCACATGGTCCGTCCACACTGAGGCCGTTGTGAAGAAGGCTCACCAGCGCCTCTTCTTCCTGAGACGGCTGAGGAAGTTTGGAATGAACCACCACATCCTCACACGGTTCTACACCAGTACTGTAGAGAGCATCCTGACTGGCTGCATCACCGCCTGGTATGGCAATAGCACCGCCCACAACCGCAAAGACCTGCAAAGGGTGGTGCGAACGGCCAGAAACATCATCGGAGGTGAGCTTCCCTCCCTCCAGGATATATATAACAGACGGTGTGTGAATAAAGCTCGGAGGATCATCAGAGACTCCAGCCACCCGAGTCATGGGCTGCTCTCACTGCTTACATCAGGCAGGCGGTATCGCAGCATCAGGACCCGCACCAGCCGACTACATGACAGCTTCTTCCCACAAGCAATAAGACTTTTGAACACATGATCTCTCACGATCAATAATCAGCACTGCACTTTATTAATCATCACTCTGTCAATATATTCTCCCAATTCAATTAGTGTTTATATATATTTATACCCGTACCTAGTGTGTGTGTATTCTACATTGTGTGTATTGTGTACATTTGTTATGTAAATTGTTGTGTAAGTATGTGTACATTTGTTATGTAAATTGTTTTGTGTAAATATGTTGTTTATTGTAAAGTGGTTTATGTCTCGTCACTGTCATGACTGCTATGTTACTCGGAACTGCACACAAGAATTTCACCTACTGTTGCACTCGTGTACACAGTAGTGTGACAATAAATTGATTTGATTTGATTTGACTAATACCTACTTTACGACAGTGCCGCCTAGTGGTAGAATGTGGAATACCTATAGAGATAACAAAACACACACCATTTCCAATTTCTCTTCCCAGTCCACCCCTGGACTGGTTACATATGCAAAAGTAACGTTTCGGGAGAAGCCTCCATAAATATGACAATATGAGGGTAAATAAGCATATGAGGGTAAAATAGTGAAAACTGTTTTTTTTGTTTTTTTTGTTTTTTGTGAACTATCCCTTTAAAGGTGCATTCAGTAAAGACATGAAATGTAATTTTGCTATAGGAAATCATGACCATTAACATTAAAATGAAGACTCCAGTCATGTCAGTAACCTTATAAAAGCTGTTTTATTCTAAATGGAGAGGGTCTGCACATGGGGGCTGCCATGTTAGAATCACATGACCAGCCGAATACTACTCACTTCTCAGTAACTGTCAGTTACTTCTCAGTAATCTCAATAACCTTCCTGTTATTTGACACTTTCACTCACTGATTAAAACAATCATGGCTGACTCTGAATACTAAATTTCTACAATGACATCTGAAAACTATTTATTTTAAATGATGCTGCATCCAAGACGCTAGGTGTCACTATAAGTCCAAGATGACACAAAGAGGAAAGTTAATGTGTGCTCCTTTAAGATATTATAAATAATAATAAATAGTATCATTTATTTCTTTGCTTATTTAATTTTTTATCAATGTTATATTAGGACATATCACACGTGCAACCAGATGGCAGTAACCAGGCTGAGAACACCTATTTGTTCTATCATGAGGGCCTCTTTTGGAGATGTTCTGACCAGAGGGTTTCAAATGGAGAGCAGGAGAGCATGTTGGCATTTTGGATCAGTAGGTCAAATCTTTATTTTTTACTTGGTTTCATGCATAAAAAAATTAAAAAACCTAACATTCAAGTAGGTTATATAGATACCTAATCTTTAAAGGCAAAGCTATTTCCCCCCCTCTTCAATGTATATGTGGGTCAGCAATATACAATTATATAACATCTCTATTAGATTACATTTTGTCAATGAAAATACATTTTAATGATGATTTAGATTGTGTGAGTATACTGTACCTAACCTTGGGTTACTACAGGGGGACAGTCACTGTAATAAGTATAGGGTACAAAAGGGCTAAAGTCTTCCCAATTTAAAAGGCCCTTTTGATTTTCTTTTTCTTCCAAAACAAGTTGTTAATGTAAAAATACTGATTAAATTTTTTCCAGCTAATCAACCATCCAAGAAGGTTTGCATGCTTGCCTACCTGTCTCATGCTCCTCTCTCTAGACGTACCAATAGTTTTCTAAACTCAGATTTTGCTACAGGTGAGAACTTGAGCAACAATTTCAAATTATATCTGACTGTAAGCTTTGTCATTTATTGCATTTTCAAATAAGTAATCCAACTCAATTTTCCATTGCTAGTACAAAGGGCATTTTGGTGTGTTATTTTCATGCTGGGAGTTATCTCTGTGATGATTGGAGGGTTTGTCACAATCTGCGCTACCTCAGGGACAAGCCATCGCCTTTATGAGGCTGGAGGGGCTCTCTTTATAACTGGAGGTCAAAAAGTCTTAAAAATTACAATTAAAAATTATAAAAAATATTCTATAAACTATATTAAGAGATTTTATTTTTAAACATTCTTCTAAAATCGGCTTGTAAAATCTTTTTTTTCTCTTCCCCTCTTTTTTTACAACACTGCAGGTGTCTTAATCTGGTCTGTAGTGCTGTTGTTTGCTGTGTGGGTGCAGGTCTCAGATTCTATAGAGCGATATGGCCTTCAGCGAAGACGCTTAGTTTGTCCCAGTCTGCAGCTCAGCGTGCACTATGGTCCTTCCTTTATGCTGGCTCCCACTGCTGCCTTCTTCTGCCTGCTTACTGGCCTACTCCTCCTGCTCATTTCATCAGTCAGCAGAGCATCAGTCAGACAAACAGAGAAACAGCCATTCTCAGTGCGAGAGGAACGTGTGTAATGCCTTTTTATATAAATTACAATAACTCTTTCACTCCCAATATACAAAGCAAATGTGCTATATTTTCCTTTGCTAAAATAACTCATTAGTGTCAGTTGAAACTCATGATCTGACCCAGGTGCAATGAACCTGCTGATCTATGCACTACAGCTAAGTCTATCCATTAACCATTGCTGTTTATATACAGTAGGTTACCAGGGTAAATGAGTGTTTAAAAGAAAATAAACTATTCCATTTAAAGTAAAGGGTATTTGTCTGATTGTCTGTTTAGACTTGTAACACACACACAGGTGTCAGACAGCTGTCCGTGAAACTCTCTCTCTGTCACACTGCAGCTTCCAGTCGGCCTTTATCCCTCTCTGAGGCTTGATTAGCCTGATTAGGGGTGGGGTGGGCGGAATCACGATGTTGGGGCGGCTGTGTCTCAAGAGGTAGAGCGGGTCGGCCACTAATCACAGGGTTGGTGGTTCGATTCCCAGCCCACACGCCTACATATGCTGAAGTATCCTTTGGCAAGACACTGAACCCCAAGTTGCTCCTAATGGCAGGCTAGCACCTTGCATGGCAGCTCTGCCGCCATTGGTGTATGAATGGGTGAATGAGTCACAGTGTATAGCGCTTTGAAAACCGTTAAGGTTTAAAAGGCGCTATATACACTCACCTAAAAGATTATTAGGAACACCATACTAATACTGTGTTTGACCCCCTTTCGCCTTCAGAACTGCCTTAATTCTACGTGGCATTGATTCAACAAGGTGCTGAAATCATTCTTTAGAAATGTTGGCCCATATTGATAGGATAGCATCTTGCAGTTGATGGAGATTTGTGGGATGCACATCCAGGGCACGAAGCTCCCGTTCCACCACATCCCAAAGATGCTCTATTGGGTTGAGATCTGGTGACTGTGGGGGCCATTTTAGTACAGTGAACTCATTGTCATGTTCAAGAAACCAATTTGAAATGATTCAAGCTTTGTGACATGGTGCATTATCCTGCTGGAAGTAGCCATCAGAGGATGGGTACATGGTGGCCATAAAGGGATGGACATGGTCAGAAACAATGCTCAGGTAGGCCGTGGCATTTAAACGATGCCCAATTGGCACTAAGGGGCCTAAAGTGTGCCAAGAAAACATCCCCCACACCATTACACCACCACCACCAGCCTGCACAGTGGTAACAAGGCATGATGGATCCATGTTCTCATTCTGTTTATGCCAAATTCTGACTCTACCATCTGAATGTCTCAACAGAAATCGAGACTCATCAGACCAGGCAACATTTTTCCAGTCTTCAACTGTCCAATTTTGGTGAGCTCTTGCAAATTGTAGCCTCTTTTTCCTATTTGTAGTGGAGATGAGTGGTACCCGGTGGGGTCTTCTGCTGTTGTAGCCCATCCGCCTCAAGGTTGTGCGTGTTGTGGCTTCACAAATGCTTTGCTGCATACCTCGGTTGTAACGAGTGGTTATTTCAGTCAAAGTTGCTCTTCTATCAGCTTGAATGAGTCGGCCCATTCTGCTCTGACCTCTAGCATCAACAAGGCATTTTCGCCCACAGGACTGCCGCATACTGGATGTTTTTCCCTTTTCACACCATTCTTTGTAAACCCTAGAAATGGTTGTGCGTGAAAATCCCAGTAACTGAGCAGATTGTGAAATACTCAGACCGGCCCGTCTGGCACCAACAACCATGCCATGCTCAAAATTGCTTAAATCACCTTTCTTTCCCATTCTGACATTCAGTTTGGAGTTCAGGAGATTGTCTTGACCAGGACCACACCCCTAAATGCATTGAAGCAATTGCCATGTGATTGGTTGATTAGATTCCTAATAATCCTTTAGGTGAGTGTAAATGCAGACCATTTACCATTTATGACCCAGCCCGCCCTCCGCCCTGCCACAATAATACAATACAATTTTTAATTCTCTAGCTCAGGGGTTCTCAACAGGGGTGGTAACGCCCCCCCCCCCCCCCAGGGTGTGTTTAAATGATGCCAGAGGGCGCTGAGAGCAAATTATTGGAGAGGAGGGTGTTAGGTTACAAATGGGGAGCGTTTATCAGTCATATTAATCATTCAAAAAGAGGTTCCTCTTTGCATAAAAAAATCTAGACTTGGAATATAACAGTTCTCCATTTGGAAACCATTTGAATTCAGCTCAGAATTCCACATGACCACCCTTGAATTCACTATAGTAACACTATAGTAACTGTACTTTAGGCAGAAATAGACTCATGATTAGTATGATCATATCACTACTTCAACTCAATTAAATATGTAATAGTCTACATTAGGGGAATGAGAGAATATAATTCACTATTGTTACAAATTATAAATGTTTATATATTGTATTAATTGTTTATAAATGTGTTTAGGGTAGGCCTATTGTTTATAATTACAATAAGTTGTTTTTATAGGAATCATGTTACATCTAACCATAGTTGTGAAGATCCATGCTTCCATGTGCTTACCATGGTCTACAAACACCAGTGTTACAACTATGAATAAATAAATACATTTAAATTATCATAAGGGCAAATGCAAAATACACATTTTCAAAGATGAAATAGATATGCATCAATCCTCAATGTGCCAATCCTTTAGCTTAAAAATCAGGCTAAAATATATTTTTGGAGTGTAAGAAAATATCACTGGTTTTGTTTGCCTTCAGAAATTTCAAGAGATGACTAATTTGAATCAATAAGAACCTGATGAAAGGCGTTCCAACTCAGTCAAGTCAGAATAATTTAGCCACATAAATTAGGTGTTAACTTTTTACTTTTTATAGATGTTATACTGTAGATAACCTTACTGTTGTGAATACCAGAAAATGTACATCTGCATCCAAATCAAAATCAATGCCGTACATTAGAATGAGCATTTCACTGGGACAAAATATGCAATATTATTGGTCTTTTCACTTATTTTTTTAAATATAATAAAAACGTCACTTTTATTATTGTCTTCACATTTTCATTTTATAGGCCCCATATATAGGCTTGGTCTCACATTCATGATGCATAAGCCTGATTAATTTATTAACAAAACTGTAAAATGAAGTACATGTAAATTTTTTGATTACACAATGTCGCTTTCAAATTATGTCACATAATGTGCGTGTGGGGGGGTGGTGGGGTGCTGGGGTAAGGGAATAAAGTGGGGGGAGGGGCATTCATACAAAAAAGATTGAGAACCACTTCTCTTGCCCATTTAAAAACAACTGTAGTTGGTAACGTCGTGGTTACTGTCGTAACCTCAGATCTCTGATGGAGGGAACGATACATTGTGTCGATATAGTGACACTAGAGGTCTCTCTTGAGAGCCTCGGTTACCTCTTAACTTTGAGAAAAGGCCAAGAATTGAGAATTCGCGAACAGAATTTGCATGCCCCTCCCCCCGGACATACGGGTATAAAAGGAGGGAAGCGTGAGTCTGTTCAGATGGGTTTTGAGCTGAGGAGCCGAGAGTAAGGTCCCGGCTATTTCAGTGGCTTAGTACAGTGTTGTGTCAAGAGGCCACAACGTCTCGTTCCCTCCATCAAGGAACGGAAGTTACGACAGTAACTGAGATGTTCCCCTTCTGTCACTCACTCATCATTGTGTCGATGTAGTGACACTAGGGGTCCCTATTTAAAAACGGCACAACACTGAACATGTTACGTGGACTGCTGATGCAGGTGCAAGCAAGCTGTTGCGTGTGTGCGAAAATAGCTGGTGCATCAAACTGCACGTAACCTTCCCCAATGCCCCAAGAGACATCATATAGTTCCCCACATACCTGAGGGAGGGAAGGGACGTAACTAGCCTGGGAGCGCCAGCCGCAGCCTTTTCTCTCTCTATGTTTTCTCTCCATAGAGTGTTAGATGCGGCCGGGGCCATCTAACGCTATAACACGCATCAGGGAAGGCGTTCTTTTCCGATCCTATTCTTTCAGGGGAAAAAGACCCCCACATCCTGTCCAACAGGGGAGGTTAACATGTGGCAAATACATCACATGGGCTTACCAGCCACACATGGAAGTGGCGCGGTGCAAGGTCCTGCCTCGACGGGGAGGAGCTCTACAAACACAGTGACTGGAGGCAGAGGGGGCTCTGCCCAAGGGAGACGCGGGTCCATCAACAGGGGGACCATACCGCAGAAAATACATCACAGGAGATTTTGGAATAATCAGAACCTGTGGAGCACCCGCTGAGTTCGGAGCCAGAGGGCTAGGGAGGATGGACACCCAGGGTCCGTGACTTGCAAGCGATACACCCGGCCAACTGTTGTCACTGTATTACCGAATTCCACGAGTTCGGACCTGTCAAAATATGAGACAAGACCGTCTCAACCCAGAAATTGTAAAATCTTGCGAAGGTATTTGGTGTTGCCCAGCCCGCCGCTTTGCAGATGTCTGCTAGAGAGGTGCCATTGGCCAGTGCCCACGAGGATGCCACACTCCTTGTAGAGTTTGCTCGAACCCACAGAGTTTTGCGCTTTCCCTTTCCGCTGTCCACCAAAGCAGACAAAGAGCTGCTCAGAGTTTCTAAAGCTCTACGTGTGATCCAAATAGGTGTGCAAAGCAAGCACGGACACAGCAACGCTAAGGCTGGGTCTGCAGTGCCTAACCGATCGAGCAACTCATCAACGTGAGGCATTGTGTACGCGCCAAATTTAGACACCGCGTTGACTTTCCTATAATCCACACAGAACCGCACCGACCCGTCACTCTTAGGCACTAGAACAACAGGGCTAGACCAATCGCTGTGGTATTCCTCTATTGCCCCGATATCGAACATTGCACCCAATTGTCCTCGAACAATTTTCTTTTTATGCTCATTCAATCGGAAGGGGTGGCTACGTACCACAACCTCGGTCTCAATGTGATGTTGAATGAGGTTCATACGACCTGGTAGAGGGGAGAACACATCCAAAAACTCCTGTTGCATCCTGGAAACCTCTGTTTCCCCAAAGTGCGGAGTTTTGCTCTGAGATCAAGGACATATTGAATTTAATTCTTAATATCTGAAGGCCCCTCCTCCCAGGCTTTGCACAAGACATCAAGCACACTGCGTTGGCGCCGCCCATACAGCACCTTAAATGGGGAGAAGCCAGTGGAGGCTTATGGGACCTCTCATACTGCGAATAACAGGGGGTCGAGCCATTTATCCCAATTTCTAGCACCCTCTTGCACGAAATTACAAATCATAATTTGGAGGGTTTTATTAATTCACTCCACTAGGCCATCTGTCTGCAAATGTTATACAATAGTGCAAATCGACTTAATACCTAATAGTTCATAAAACTTGCATAGTGTACATGACATAAAGGTTGTGCCCTGATCGGTGAGAAATTCTATTGGAATCCCCACCCAGGAGATTACTTTGAAGAGTGCCTCCGCAACACTATGTGCTGAGATGTTGCATAGAGGCACTGCTTCTGGATATCGCGTTGCATAATCCCCTAGGACCAAAACAAAGCGATGTCTTCATGCTGTCCGCTCTAATGGCCTGACGAGGTCCATCCCAATTCTCTCGAAGGGGACCTCGATCAGTGGAAGGGGGCGCAATGGCGCTTTTGGGGTGGCTGGTGGATTTACCAGCTGACATTCGCAACATGCCGCACATCACCTGTGGACATCACCGGCAATGCCCGGCCAATAAAAACGGGCTATTAGACGGTGTAGTGTTTTACTTTCTCTTAAGTGACCTGCCATGGGATTGTAATGAGCCATTTGGAACACCATTTCCCGATGGCTCGGTGGTATCAAAAGCTAGGTTGTATTTTCTTTTGTTTGAGCATCCTGCGTCACTCTGTACAACCGCTCATTTATAATGGCAAAATAGGGATATGAAAGAGCGATATCTGGCCGGAGTTGTTGACCATTGATTACTCTCACGTGGTCAAAGGCGTGCTTGAGGGTTTTGTCCCGTGACTGCTCCAAAGGGAAGTCCCCCTCAGGGAGGGGGCTACATGGTGGGTTGATTTCAACCTGTGTCCACCAATGCTTGGTAAATACCCCCCTTGACACTAACCGGTATCCGGTAAGCACCGGTTCGATCGGGTGCGGCCTGCGGGATATCAGAGTCCCACACCACCGTCCCCAGCTCCATCAGAGGGCACTGATCCCAGAAGTGGTCCGGGTCTCCATACCTCAAACACGCTGGCCCAGGCGCTACGCCCATACTTGCATCGGCGGGTGCCCCCACTTGAAGGGGAGGGCAGCTGAAGATTGGGGCAGGAGAAGGTGTTGCCTCCCACGACCGGTGTGAGGGACCAAGCTGGCAGGCATGAGGAGTCAAAAAATAGATTTTCAAAAATATAAGTTTTTATTTACTAAACAAAAAAACTACTTATTGACACCAAAAAATAGGAAGTTCCTAACCAAACAAACCTTCACCAAACAGACCTACCCCAGACTAAAACATGAGGGAAACTTATATAGTGGCTGATCAGGCCATTCTGACACAAAAGGGAGGTAGACAAACACATAATATATAAACAAACCACAATACCTACAAACCCTGTTAAGACAATGCTACCTAATATAAATTAAGGATAATTAAATCAAATAATTATAACAACAAAAGCATAACTAGCTAAGAAAAGAACACAACCCAAAATAGACAACTCCGCCACCCCCATGATATGGGAGAACATTGTGCAGTCCAATTATCCATCCCCTACTTAAAACAGCTTGGATTTAGTTGGAAGTCCTTTTGTCAGCCAGCCAGAGAGCCCCAGCAGCAACTCCCCAGGAACTGGTAACTCAAAAAAGAAAAAGTATTCATTTCACAGAATGTAACTTAAGTTAAAGATGATGAACCTGAAATTAGCAAAATTGACAAAGTTAACTAAATGTGTGCACCCAAATAGATAACTAATGTCAAATAACTAATAAAACTGTTTTAAAACTAAAATCTGTGTGTCCAGTTATTTATTTTGTACTATATGTAATGTGAAATGAAAGTTACCACCATGAGTTGTTGCTTCCATGTGTGGCTGCTAGTACGGCCATCACACACTCCCCCCCTTCAGAACTCTCGCTGTGACAGCGAGAGAGATAGTCTGCAGTCACATTGAGTCTGCCAGGGATGTACTCTACTATAAAGCGGAAGGGTTGCATGGCCAAATACCATCTAGTGACACGTCCATTTGTGTCCCTCATTCGCTGCAACCACTGGAGGGCCTTGTGATCAGTCTGTAACGTGAACTCTCTACCTTGCAGGTAGTATTTAAGGGAGTCAAGGGCCCACTTGATTGCCAAGGCTTCTTTCTCCACTGTTGAGTAGCGTACTTCCCTAGGGAATAGCTTGCGGCTGATGAAGGCCACTGGATGTTGGTCACCTTGTGGTCCCTGCAGAAGGACAGCTCCAATACCCCTCTCAGAGGCATCTGTTTGCAAAATGAAAGGTTTTTCAAAATCAGGACTATAGAGGACTGGGTTCTTACCCAGGGACTGCTGAATGTCCCGGAATGCTGCCACAGCCTCCTCCGTCCACTGGACTTGGTTTGAACACCTTGATCCAGTCCTATCTGTGAGTGGGGCAGCTCTGGCTGAAAAGTTGGGGATGAATCGGTGATAAAAACCAGCCATCCCCAGGAAGGACCTCAGCTGCTTCCTGGTTTGAGGCAAAGGGCAGGACTCAAGTGCATGTACCTTGTGAACTTGCGGTTTAATCACTCCATTTCCAATAATAAAACCCAGATACTCAGTCTCAGGCTTGGTGAAGACACACTTTGCAGGGTTAATAGTCAGGCCCGCCGATTGGAGGTGCTCCAGCACTTCCCTCAGGTGCTTAAGATGCTCCTCCCAAGTAGCACTGTAAATCACAATGTCATTGAGGTATGCACAGGCATAGTCATCACATCCAAACAATACCTGATCCATGAGCCTTTGAAAGGTCGCAGGGGCACCATGCAGTCCAAATGGCAACACTGTAAACTGAAACAGTCCCCACGGAGTCCGAAAGGCAGTCAACTCCCTGGATTTCTCAGACAAAGGCACTTGCCAGTAACCCTTACACAGGTCAATGGTGGTCAGGTAAATTGCTTTGCCCAGGCACTCAATCATGTCATCAATACGTGGCGTTGGATAGCAATCAAACTTTGACACAGAATTCAGGTATCTGAAATCAATACAAAACCGTATTGTAGCATCCTTTTTTGGAACCAACACCACTGGATTACACCACTCACTTTTTGAGCACTCAATGATCCCCAGAGACAACATCAGGTCCACCTCTTTTTTCAGTGACACCAGAAGGTGCTCTGGAATCCTGTAACTTATTTGTTTAACTGGAGCCTCTTCTTTTAACACAATATCATGTTCCACCATATTTGTGCGACCTGGGTACTCTTGAAATATTTGAGGATTACATAAAGCTTTCACCTGAGTTTGTTGATCAGCCGACAGATGGCCCAGGTCAGGTTCAGTGGGGGCTGGTGAGGGCAGATATTGGTCATCTACCGCCTCTTCCTCCTTCACAGCTTTGATCAGCAATACTTCTGCCTTCCTCTCAGGTCTTTCAGCCCACTCCTTTAGGAGGTTCACATGCAGCACCCTGCTGGAATGTGGTCGGCCCGCAGTGGCAACTTTGTAAGTGGTGGGTCCAAGTTGTTTCTCCACCTCAAAGGGTCCTTGCCATTTTGCCAGCAGTTTGCTGTCACTGGTAGGCAGCATGACTAGGACCTTCTGACCCGGAACAAAGGTCCTCTGCCGTGCCGACTTATCATACCAAACTTTCTGGTACCGCTGGGCCTCCGCCATGTGCTGCTGGGCAAGTTCTGCCATCTTTTTTAGCCTCTCTCTCATCTGAACAACATGGGAGATGATGTCAACACCTCCTTCCCTCTGCTGGTCTCCTTCCCAGGTCTCCCTAAGCAAGGTCAATGGTCCCCTCACCTCATGACCATACAACAGTTCAAATGGGGAAAACCCAGTAGAGGCCTGGGGTACTTCCCAGTATGCAAAAAGGAGGTAGGGTAGCCATTGATCCCAATCAGAACCAGTGTCATTGACAAACTTACGGAGCATTTGCTTGAGGGTCTGATTGAACCGCACCGTCAGCCCATCGGTCTGTGGATGGTAGGGGGTTGTACGCACACTCTTGATGCCAAGCAGTTGGTAAACCTGTTTCAGAAGTGTGGACATAAAGTTAGTGCCTTGGTCAGTTAAAATTTCACGAGGGAAACCAACTCTAGAGAAGAACTGTACCAAGGAGAAGGCTACAAACTTTGCTTTGACAGATTTCAGAGGAAACACTTCTGGGTATCTAGTAGAGTAATCTGTGATCACCAACATGTAGCGGTTTCCAGTTTTGCTTTTTTTCAACTGGACCAACAATATCCATACCAAGACGCTCAAAGGGAGTACTAACAATGGGGAGGGGTTGGAGTGGAGCTCTACACGGTCCTTTACCTGAAGTCTTCTGGCACTGAGGGCAAGTCCTACAAAACTGGGCAACATCTGCCCGCAAACCAGGCCAGTGAAAGTACCGTCTAATGCGAGCCAGGGTCTTGTGCTTCCCTAGGTGGCCAGCCCAGGGAACAGAGTGGCCCAAGATAAGTACGGTGTCTCGGGCCACCTTGGGAACCACTAGCTGCTTAGCTGGTCCATGTTGATGATAGAGAATACCATTCTGCATGAAATACTCCTCCCCGGAACTGTACTCAGACTCACTCCCCACCGCTCTCTCTTTAGCATTGCACAATAAAGTTACTAGGCTGGGGTCATCGCGTTGTATCCGAACAATGTCTGAAGGTATCTTAAAACCTAGTGGCAAGTCTGGAGCTATTGCAACTGGTGATTTTATAACAGTGTGCTGGAACCTCTCCTGCCTCTTTTGCCTGCGTGACTTCCGGGACTTCCCTGGTTGAGTATCCAGGTCTGCATCATAAAAAGGCAGGGCACTGAGGGTAACAAAGGGCTTATCTACCAGCTTGGCCTGGGCTCTGGTTATGGCAACATTGCAACTTTGAGGTTGGTTTAACAAATCAAACAAGACTGGCAGGTCACTACCCAGCACTACTGGAAAAGGAAGGTTGTCAGAAACTCCAACGTTCAACAAGTAGGGTTGTCCTTGCACTTCAATGTAAACATCAGCAGTGGGGTAAGATTTCTTATCACCATGTACACAGCAGATGGGAATGGTTTCAAGAGTGTGAATAACATTGGATGGTACAAACTGCCTGTGCACCAGGGTCTGATCACTACCAGAATCAATTAGGGCCTTCAGAGCTTTACCATTAACTCTGACATTTGTCATCTTCATGGATTGATTGTTATATTTACGGTCATTTAGCCATGGCACAGCACACATCTGAGTGAGCTTAGCAGGGTTCTTTGGGCACATTGGTTTTGTATGACCCTCCTGGCCGCACAGGTAGCAAATAGGCACCCTACTAGACCTTGGTGTGTTTGTTGGCTGGTTCTCACTCATGGAAGCCTTACCCACACCTGATGTTGCCCTCTGATGGTATTGAGTGGGTGTGGGTCTACGAGTGTCTTTTATAGCCTTCCAGGTGGAGTAGCTCCACGGTTGCCCTTTCCTTCTTGCAGCCACAAACACCTCAGCCAGTGAAGTGGCCTCTGCAGCCGTGGAGGGATCGTGTTCCCTAATCCATACCTGCAGCTCAGGAGATAGCATCCGCAAATACTGTTCCAAGACTATAATTTCACCAACAGCTTTAACAGTTTTACCTTTTGGTTGGATCCACTTCCCATAAAGCTCCTTCAGTCTTACATACAGCTCCTTGGGACTCACTCCAGGATCAACATCTGTTGAACGGAATCTCTGCCTGTAGGTCTCTGGATAAATGTCATATTTCTTAAGAATGGCATCTTTAACACAGTCATACTCATGAGCATCATCCAAGTCCATATTCACATAGGCCCCTCTAGCTTTACCAGTAAGCAATGGAATAAGGCGGAAAACCCAGTCAGACTTAGGCCATCGACATGCTGCTGCAATCCTCTCAAAAGTTACAAGAAAGTGTTCAATATCATCATGCTCTGTTAATTTCTCTAATCTGGGTTCTGGGGGAAAACAAAACTGACCTGATGAGGCAGTAGATGGAACACCCTCTAGTGCCAGTTCTGTTTGGACTTGGGGCACAGGTTCATCTGAGCCCAGATCTGTTGATGTGTTCTCTGGGATCGGAGAAGTGCGAGCTTGCACCTCGAGCTGCAGCAGTTGGAACTGATGTTGGAGTGTCCTAAACCGCTGCTCCTTTCGTGCAGACTCTTCCCTCAGTCGAGCATCACGAGCCTCTTGCTGGCTCATGTGGGCACGGAGAATGCTAGCCAAATCCAACCTCATCGGATCTCTGCTTTCTTTACCTTCAGTGCCTGTGACTCCTCCTGAAGCTCCAGTGTCAGTGTCATCTGCTTGCTCCTCTTGTTCAGTCTGTGGTTCCTGAGACTCCCCACGATTTCTTCCACTCCGTCCTCCACGCTGCATTGCTCAAGAAGAAATGGAGAGTTGAGAAAAAAAAAATACAAAAAAAATAATACTTCTCAACTGGCTGATCCCACCACTGCCACCATATGTGAGGGACCAAGCTGGCAGGCATGAGGAGTCAAAAAATAGATTTTCAAAAATATAAGTTTTTATTTACTAAACAAAAAAACTACTTATTGACACCAAAAAATAGGAAGTTCCTAACCAAACAGACCTTCACCAAACAGACCTACCCCAGACTAAAACATGAGGGAAACTTATATAGTGGCTGATCAGGCCATTCTGACACAAAAGGGAGGTAGACAAACACATAATATATAAACAAACCACAATACCTACAAACCCTGTTAAGACAATGCTACCTAATATAAATTAAGGATAATTAAATCAAATAATTATAACAACAAAAGCATAACTAGCTAAGAAAAGAACACAACCCAAAATAGACAACTCCGACACCCCCATGATATGGGAGAACATTGTGCAGTCCAATTATCCATCCCCTACTTAAAACAGCTTGGATTTAGTTGGAAGTCCTTTTGTCAGCCAGCCAGAGAGCCCCAGCAGCAACTCCCCAGGAACGGGTAACTCAAAAAAGAAAAAGTATTCATTTCACAGAATGTAACTTAAGTTAAAGATGATGAACCTGAAATTAGCAAAATTGACAAAGTTAACTAAATGTGTGCACCCAAATAGATAACTAATGTCAAATAACTAATAAAACTGTTTTAAAACTAAAATCTGTGTGTCCAGTTATTTATTTTGTACTATATGTAATGTGAAATGAAAGTTACCACCATGAGTTGTTGCTTCCATGTGTGGCTGCTAGTACAGCCATCACACCGGGAACTGGCCTTGGAAATCCTCCTCGCCTGCGTGGGGCAGGAACTGGCCCTGGGGAGAGTGTAGAGCGAGAGGATAGAGGGGAGGGGGATGAAAAGGGGGAAAACACAGGTGGGGGAGAGAGATAGTAGGATACATTCTTGGAGCTGCCTGGGATATGAAGTATGAAGACCTCCTCCTTATCAGCTGACCGCCTTCCATCATCCTCCATCCTCTCCCAATTCTCCTCTACATTCTATTCTGTTTCAGCCTTTTCTTCCCATTCTCTACAACTATCTATTTCCCAATCTCCTCCTATTATGACCGGTTCCCTTTGGCTTACTAAACCTGATTCCTCAGTCACCAGAAGGGGGTGAAACTCCTCAGCATCAGATCTTAACTGGACTGATGGCTATCTCTGAGTTTCAGGTGCCATTCCAATGACTCTCCATTTGATTTCATCCTCTGAGCTGCTCTCATCCATTTCTCTCATAGCATTTGTCTGATGTCTTACTTCACCTTTGTTAGTCCTCCTGCTCTGTGCTCTCATTTTGTCTAGCCATGTTTTCTCTATTCCAGGTTCAAGCTCCTCAATTGGAAAGTCACAGGGCAGCAGCAATTTCCAGCAGGGGAAACTTCCCATTCAAGATCTCCTCCATACACTTTCCTGTCATAATAATCTTTTCTCTTCCTCTCACTTTGATACTTGTGACACAATTCTGTAAGTATCTTTCATTCAAACTATCAATTCATTTGTGTATTGCTTTGGGGAAGGAACTTGATCACCTGGTGTCTGGCAAAACATGATGTTGATTGTGAGCCTGGGAATCCTATCAAACATAATTGCGTACAATTTTAACCGTGGACCACTTTTGCCAGGGAGCTTTTCCAGTCCGTCTTGTCCTCCTCCTTAAGTTTTCTCAGCATGACCAAGAGTGTTTGATTGAATCCCTCCACCTGACCGTTTCCCTGTGGATGGTAGGGAGAGGTGCATGAGCCCTGTATCCCAGAGTACTCTTCCAGCTTTGTGAATAGCATGTTCTCAAATTCTTAACCCTGGTTGTGATGCAGCCTCGTGGGAAAACCAAACCTCAGGACAAAGATGCCAAATATCTTCTCTGCGGCTGTCTTGGCTGCCTTGTTAGTACAAGCATACGCTTGAGCAAACCACGTAAAGTGGTCCATAACACCAATATATACTTATATCCCCCTTTACAGCTTTTTAGGTGTAAAAAGTTAATGGATACATTCTCAAACGGATATGTCGTTATCACACTGCTCAGTGGGGCTCTAGTTGGTTTATTTGACCTCTTCCGTTTTAGGCAGCTGCAGACTATGGTGATATGGTGTTCAACTTCTCCCTGCATCCGCGGTCAAAAGAATCTCTCACAGATTACAACCAATGTTCACGCAACACCTAAATGCCCCATTTCCACATGTAGTTACTTATAGACCAACTCACAAAACTTTGTGTGTAACTCTAGTTGTACCAGTTTGCTGTCTTCCGGTACAACACACTGCCTTCACTCACACACAGTTTTCTTTTCTCTCTAGCCATAATCCTGATGTCTTCATTGACCTCTCATCCATTCAGGCTCAGCCACTGTCCCTTCATTACACATTCTCAGACTTTTCCAAGTACCGGATCTTCTTTCTGGACTTCCTGCAGTTGCTCTTAAGGTAATTAATTGACTGGGGATGCTACTCGCTCCTGACTTTCCTCTGCAACCATTGTGGCAATACTCAGTAGACACATCCAAGAGTCTTGCTCTTTGACAAGATGCAGACCTAATGCCTGCTTGATACTGATTAACACCTCGGGTTGTACTTCCTATGAGCAAGCGTGCACGAGCGGAATTCTTGAAAGCCCATCTACATCTCCGTTGCTTTTCCCTTGATGGTACTTAATTGTGAACTCGAACTCGGCTAACTCAACCCAGTGGTGTGTCGTAGCATTCAACTTTGACATTGTCATTGCGTAGGTTAACGGATTATTGTCTGCGTAGACAGTGAACGATAGAGCATAGTATACTGTAAGTACTCCCGAAACCTCTCACATATCACCCATTTCAGAGCCAGGAATTCTAGCTTTACTGAATGGAAGTGGCAGTTTCTTTCAGGGTCTGGAAGTGTTCTTGAACCATAGCCAGTAACAACCAGCTTCCCGGGCTTGTCGCTGATAAAGGGCCGGTCCTAATCCCTCCTGTGATGCATCTGTGTGGCATATGAAGGGTTTTTTGAAATCTGGATAGCCCAGAACAGGTGGGTGCAACAGGAAGTCAATCAGCTGACATAACAATTCCTGGTGTAGTGGTGTCCAAGTAATTGGCTGACTGGCTGACAATTGACCAACTTTCTTGCTCTTTCCTTGAGATTTACACTTTATTTTCTTTTTGGCCTTTTGATCAGGTGCTTTTTCGATTGTATGGTATATTTTCTAAAAAGAATTGATTAATATTATGAGTAAACAAATTAAGGTAACCAATATAATGTTATTATAAGGTAAAAGGAGACAGATGTGTATCTGGGTCACCATTAAGACCACATGTGGAAAAGTCCCTTACATTAGGTGTGAATTAGTACATTCTATGGAAAATAGATAACAGTATATTCCATGGAAGAAAGATAACCTTTTTTTTTTTAAATAGGTAAGTGAAGGACTTTCCACCATTAGATAAAAAGTAGAAGGCCTGAAAGATAATGGTGGCGAGTGAAAAATGCTGAGTGTGGGCCCATTGGTCAGAGATAGTGGACTTGAGAGATTAATGGGTCTAAGAAATATAACTAAAAGGTATTTAAATGAGAACTTAGAACTGTGTATTCAGAACAGACAGCTGACCTTCTCGAGTTTGTTGGTGACACAATAAACTTAAATTTTGGCATCTGGAACCCTGGACTCTGAGAGTTTACTTGCATCTTAGAAAGATTCTTCAAAGATTTTCCACGACATAACTGGCGCTGCGAGCTGGGTTGGATCAAGGCCAAAATGGTAGATAAACTGTTGAGGGGTCTGCTGATGCGGATTGCACAAAACCACTGGCACCAAAAACTGAGGTAAACATTTTTGCTTAAAGGTGTTTTTGTGTGATCTGATGTAAGTTTGACCTAGTAAGTAGTCACCCTGGAGGCCTTGCCAGCCCAGACATAGACTAATTTGACTGATTGGTTAAAAGTAGAATTGGGTTCCAGATTCCAAAAACCAGTATGAATGATTGTTTAAAAGAAAGAACATTCCTATGTAGGTGGCCCATGGGGGCAGTGAGTGAATTAAATTCCTATATAGGTGGCCCAAGGAGGCATTTAAGCAAGAGAAAATTAATATGTAGGTGGCCCAAGGAGGCAGTGAATGAGTGAAAGTCCTATATAGGTGGCCCAAGGAGGCAAATAATATTCCTATATAGGTGGCCATTGAGGCATGGAATGAGTGAAAGTCCTACATTGGTGGCCAAAGGTGGCAGAGAATGAGTGAAATTCCTGTATAGGTGGCCCTGAAGGGGCAAGCGAAAATTCCTATACAGGTGGCCCAAAGGAGGCATGGAGTGAGTGAAATTTCTACATTGGTGGAGACATTTAAAAAGGTTGAAGTAATTAATAAGCCCAGGCTGAGTAAGAAATGGGGAATTATTAAAATGTATGCCTGCATATAATAATGAATCATGTGTAGAACTAACTACATTATTTGTGTATATGTGTTAATAGTACTAACCATAATGTTTTTGTGCTTGCTTGGTTTTATGCTTTCAGTAATTGTGTTGCATTGTGTGGCAAGTATGATGTAGATCAGAGAAGCAGGTGCAAAATATAGATCATTGATAAGTGAAAAAATGAAAAATAAAAAGAATGTGGTTTTTCCCAAAGGTAAAAATGTACCAAGATACTGACTATGTCGATTGTTTGGGCATTTGCCAAATTACAATGTGATCCAGACCGAAAAGCACAAGCATTAATAAAAAAAATAAAAGCACCTGTTACGTCTCTCTCTCTCTCTCTCTCTCTCTCTCTGGCAGACTGATTAGTGTGGGGGATTCAGAGATAGAGAGGAAAAAAGGCAACAACCTGAGGCGACAAATACAACATTTAGACGAGACATAGACAAAGAAATGTTTTCCCTTACAGTGATTACAACTAAAGAAAATGCTGAAGCAAACAGGAAGCTCCCCGCAGACCCAAAGAGTTGGAAGAAGAATTAGAAAGATCATTAATAGAAACAAAGGGAATCAGTGATCGTTTTTGGAGAGAGTCAGAGTACATAGACTACACAGGGCAGAGGAGAGAGTTAACTAGACAAGAAAAAGGAGTTATTGAGAAAACCTGACTGGAATAACCATTTTGGAATAAACTGAACGAAGCTGGCCTTGGATCAGCTGGAAGGAAATAGCTTTACACAACATATGGCTCAAACCATTTGCAGAAAATATAAAGAAAATTTGTAAGTCAGGCTATGGGGACCAATTGGCCACGTTCAGGGGAAAATTGAGTGTACCAGCCAAACCGGTGCAAATCCCCTACCTTAGCTGTGATGTAGCATACTATTGGGAAACACTGGTAATGAGGAAATAATATCAGCCACTACAACTGAGGGAACAATAGGGATATTAAATGTAAAAATTTGCATAGATCCCCCAGAGAAGAGAAGACAACTGTGGTTGGAAGTATATGAGAAGGTAAAAACTGAGCAAAAGTCAAGGGACAGTTCAAAGTAGGAGTTTGACAGAGAAAATATATGCATAAAAAAGTAGTAAGGCATAAACTTTGAATATGTTAATCATACAAATATTAAGAATGTTGTGTAGTCAACTGATAATGTGTAATAAAATAGCTGTTAGAACAATGGATGTATTAGCTTAGTGCTGACAACCACATTGTATGTACAAGAAACAAGTAATGTGTTACTGTGTTTAAAGATGAAATATTGTAACCCAAAAAATGAATTTGTACAAGCAAGTATAAATAGCATGTGCAAGCAAACAGTTAACTCTGAAAAATCTATATAAATGTATTATGTAAGCGATAAAAGAAAAACATGGACAAAGAATTAAAAGTCAAAATAAAGATTTGTACTTTGAAAAAAATAAAAAAGAATATAAACTGATCAAAGTCAGAAAAGAAATGAAAACAAGTGAATAAAAGAAATAAAATAATAAACAATAAAACACGAATACAATATGAGAATGAAAATAATAAACAATAAAAAAATTAAGACAATATGATAAATATTTAAGCAACCAATTATAATAAAGGCTGAAAAAAGTGATCAAGCCCTATAAATAATGGATAACTTGTGTAAAAATAAAGAAGAAGAAGATGAAAAAGAGGAAAGGGCACATTACATAAAAATGAAAGAGAAGACCTGACCAGATTCCTTGAACCTTTTATCTAGAGCAATGTGAAAGAGATTAAATACTTATTTCTGTGACTACATGGGAGAAATGCCAAATAAAATTAACCTCATATCTTACCTTCATACACTGGGCAGGCCAGGTAATTGGAACAGGTCGCTGGTTCGCTGTGGGAAGACCCTGGAGTACTGATTTAATAATCCTAAGGAGAGACGTTATTTGGATGCAAAATAACCCGTGTAGACTGGGAGCTGGCAAAACCATTAAACAAAAAACAAACAAATGCTGTATTGAAGTACCTGAGAAGTCCTCAACCCAGCAAAAGTCCAGGGGAAGTCAGGGGTCAGATGCTTTCAGTGGACCTCGTCTGACCAGCCTGGTGAAGACTAGCATAATAGAAAGAACGGTCTGGGGTTAAAGAGGTATAAAGATCATCGTAAGGCAAAACATAGTGGTAAAAAAAGATGGCATTAACCCTTTCGCACGTAAATTCTAAATTATTTAGCTGATCCCCCCAGCGTGAATTTTTTTTCAAAAAAAGTCTATGAGAGTAAGTCACAGGGAAGAGGGGACATAGGTCTTGTTAGCAGGACAGTTGGGAGGAGCTGGCTCAGTGGCGGATGCTTCAGCGATGTCATCATCCAGGGACCATTGAATCGGACTTACCACTACATTGAAAGGGAGAATGGTATCTGGTGTTTCCTGAGTTTCTTCAGAAGTGTAAAGACGGGAAAGTGCATCTGCTTTGACATTCTTATTACCTGGACGATAGGAGATAGTGAAGTGTAAGCGAGAGAAGAATAGTGCCCATCGTGCTTGGCGAGGGTTCAGGCGACGAGCCTCCCGGAGATATTCCAGGTTCTTATGGTCTGTGAGTATCTGAAAAGGGAATTGGGCCCCCTCCAGCCAATGTCGCCACTCTTCTAGAGCCAACTTTATAGCCAGAAGTTCACGGTTACCAATGTCATAGTTCTGTTCTGCTGAGTTGAGTTTCTTTGAGAAGTAGGCGCATGGATGGAATCTGGGTGGTTTCCCCTGTTGTTGGGAAAGGACGGCTCCTACCCCCGAGGTAGAGGTGTCTACTTCGACTATGAAAGGTCTACTAGGATCAGGATGGGCGTAGAAGGGGAGCTGTGGTGAAGGCAAGCTTAAGTTGCTGGAAGGCATAGGAGGCTGTGGGAGGCCAGGTTAGGGACTTAGGTTTAGATTTGAGTAGAGTAGTAAGAGGTGAAGCGAGGGAGCTGATGTTCTTAACCCTCTGGGGTCTGAGGTGTTTTTGGGGCCCTTGAGATGTTTTGACATGCCCTAACATTTGTGCTTATTTCAGCAACTTACAACATACCATTGGCCAACATGTAATTTGGCTGTATTCAGCACAAACTCTGCTACAATCATATGTAAGCAAAATAGATGTACATGTTTGCATTTTATAGAAAAAAAATATTATGCGTGGTTAGTAAGTTTGGGAAAAAAAAATTGTCACTGCAATAAGTCCATATAACACATACTGAACAGTTGTCCACAATTCTAGCCGACATTCTTGTAGGCTAGAATTTGTACTACAAAATGATGTGAAAATCATTCTGACCACTCTTTCACAAACAACAATATAACAATTTAAATTTTGTAAGTCAGTTTTTGTGTCAGCACTGCTGTATGCGTGGGAGTGTCGATGGACATGAATATTAATGAAATTCACACCAGGGGAGACAAAAGACACTCCCCCAAAGGCTAATGCCCCATCAAGGTGCTGTGAGGCAGCCTGAACTGAGAATGATATGAGATGCAAAGGTTTTGTTTTTCAATCTGTTTTATTGTAATTCCTCTATGTGAAGGAACAATGTTGTGCCTCATGAATGACATGAGATGCAAAGGTTTTGTTTTTCAATCTGTTTTATTGTAATTCCTCTATGTGAAGGAACAATGTTGTGCCTCATGAATGACATGAGATGCAAAGGTTTTGTTTTTCAATCTGTTTTATTGTAATTCCTCTATGTGAAGGAACAATGTTGTGCCTCACAAGACCACAGTGCTACATATACAAGTCAACTGACTTATACTTTACAAAAATACTTTGCATAAAACTTAAGACATATACTTGATTTTACACAAGAAACAACATGTGGTGTTAAAGGAGCCTGTGTACATATGGAGAGATGAGATTTCCATTACACGAGAGTAGATGTTAAAACGCCACAATCTCACCGCAACCCGACCATACGCAACCCGTTGACTAAGGCTGTCGAAGCCCCACTGCCGTCATTAAAGCGGGTTCAGTGGCAACGGTTCCGTATGGCATACACAAATCCTCATTCACGCAAAATACAGTACACAGGATTGTAATAACTATGCAGCCTGATGGTTAGTGGAAGGTGGTCAACATCTGAACAGTCACACATCGTTATGCCACTCTTGAAAACAGTTCCTATTCAACTGAAGACATAAGTGAACATTGCATGCCTGGCATTTCCATGGTGTCAATTGCCTTTTACCATGCACTGTTGAGCAATGCACACAATTGTTTGAATAGACTCATGGGCGAATGCGAGTCTACAGAGCTCAGTTGCGGTCCAGCTTCCCGTGCGGGCAGGAATCGCAGTGTCTGAGGAACCATGTCAACATCAGTCTCTGTTTTCCATGACAGAGTGGACTGCCTGTTGCTTGCCTGCTTGTTTGCCTTGGCTCTCTTCGGGACAGGTGCTTGGACATGTTCATTGTCACATCTGTTAAAAAAAATTAAAAAAAACGTGAGCATGCTGATAACACAATCAAAGAAACTGTATCATTATCAATCACTAATTGCCATGGATAAAAAAAGACGTTTTTTGTAATTTCACACAAGAATATGTACTTATATTATGACGATGTAAACACAATTAGGCTACATTTCATCTGTAAAATATTACATTTATGCACTTACTCAGTATGATACTCGATCGCACTTCGAACTGAACGACACCTGCATGCTCCTCTGCGAGGTGCTGGAGAAGGAGAGCGTGATGCAGACACATTCCTAAAAAAAAACAAAACAAAAAAAACTGTTAGCATACATTATCCAAAGTAAACTGATGGACAATTAATGGGCCATATAGACCGCGCGCATTTAGTGATACACGCAATGAACGGATCGTTCGCGAACGACACATCACTAGCCTACATTTCAAACATTTACACATGTATTCACAAACATCTGTGCATAGGGCAGTAAGCATGATAAGTAGTGTCATAGGCTAACCAAAACTGTACATATAAAAATATATTGCATAGACAGTAACGTTAGGCCTATCACATATTTTACCGGAAATATATTTGCACTAAATTATTGTGTTGCATAAGCAGATATTCGCAAACAAGATACATTACGCATAAGGCAGTATTTTAGCATGATAATCAGTGTCATAATCTAATCAAAACTGAGTGAAATATATTTAATGTACAAATATGTTTAGAGTTTAATCACATTTAAAAAGTTTACACTTGAGCATACACGAATGTTAGGGATATTGTGGGGCAATCTTTCCTGTAAGATGTCAAAAGCTAGCCAAAACTAGGCACAATAGTTTTTGTCTCAGCTCATTACAGATAATGAGGGGAGAACGAAAAAACTGTACTCTCCTTGGTTTCAAACGGATTACATAAGCTGAAAATATTATTATTTTTTTTTTTATAAATTACTTAATGTAAAAGAAGAGAATGCAAGCTTCATAAAGACATATGTCTTGTGCCTGGGTGACAAGTATTTGCTGAGTTACAGTTAATTTACGGACGCGTTTCAGAATGGACTTCACTGACAGAGAGAACGCAGAACTCGCATCATGTTTGTTTTTCTTTATTTGGCCAAAAGCACAATACTTTGTTTTTATTGTGAGTATCCACAAAAAAATAGACACTTAACAGGATCTAATGATGTACAACACTTATATGTAAGATCAAAATCAACCGAGTATTTTGAGTCTCTTTTGCACTGATAAGAAAAAAGCGAGACAATCGCGCCGGCGCGATTGCGGACCCCAGAGGGTTAATAACCCTGCGATAGAAGTTGGCAAAACCCAGGAAGCGCTGGAGCTCCTTTATGGAGGTTGGAGTGGGCCAGGTTCGTACGGCTTCTACTTTACCCTCGTCCATCTGGATGCCCTCTGGACAGATGTTATATCCGAGGAACTGGAGGGACTTCTGGTGAAAGGCACACTTCTCAGCCTTGAGGTATATGTTGTATTCCCTTAGTTTTTTCAACACAAGCTTGACATGTTGTAGATGGTCAGTCTCATTCTGGGAGTGAATAAGAATGTCGTCAATGTATATTATGATGAAACGATTGAGGTACTCACAGAAAATCTCGTTCATAAAACCTTGGAAAACTGAGGGGGCATTGACCAAGCCATACGGCATAACTCTGTATTCATAGTGGCCAGTAGGTGTAACAAAGGCCGTCTTCCATTCGTTTCCCCTCCGGATACGAATGAGGTTGTAGGCGCTGCGAAGATCTAACTTGGTGAAGATTTTTGCTCCTCTCAATAATTCCAGTGCAGCAGGGACAAGAGGAAGGGGGATATCGGAACTTCAAGGTTATTTTGTTGAGGGAGCGGTAATCAAGGCAGGGACGGAGACCTCCATCTTTTTTAGCCACAAAGAAGAAGCTAGAGGCAGCGGGGCAAGTAGATGGACGGATGTATCCCTGGGAGAGAGCCTCCTCGATGTACTCCTCCATGGCCCTTTGTTCAGGAATCGAGAGGGGGTAATTCCTTCCCCTGGGGAGAGGCTCACCTGGAAGAAGGTCAATTGCGCAGTCCCAGGGTCGGTGAGTTGGTAGCTGTGAGGCCCGGAGGGGGCAGAAAACATCCTGGAAGTGGGAGTAGCAGGAAGGGATTTCTAAGGACTGTGAGTAGGTTGGGCTTTCGACTGTGGTTGTATTAAGATTGACGAGAGGTTCCTTGTTTGATTTAAAATGGTTAGGAGTTGGCAAGTTTGGAAAACAGGTGGGGAAGCATTTGACACTCCACTTCTGGACTTCACCTGTAGACCAACAGATGACCGGGGAGTGACGGACCAGCCAGGGGCGTCCCAGGATTATATCGGAGGTGGAGTTTTCAAGTACCAGTAAAGTGATTTCTTCTGAATGTAGACAACCAACTTGAAGTTTGACTGGTCCAACCCAATGATGGATATATCCTTTCCCTAGAGGTTCGCCGTTTATGGTCTGGATTTGAAGGTGGGGTTCACAGGGCCATCTTTGGAGCAAAAGCGTGTTGGAGATGAAGTTGCCGGCTGACCCGGAATCGAGGAGTGCTGGAACTGAGACAGAGAAGGCAGAAGCAGTAAGTGAAACAGTAGTCAGCAGAGGTGAGGTGCTAATTCTTGGTGTGTGTAAATAACTCACCTGTGGGCGAGGAGGTCGAATGGGACACACGGAGATAACGTGTCCCTTTATTCCACAGTACAAGCACAACCCCGGGGTCAGCCGGCACTGGCGCTCGGTAGGGGACAATCGGTAGGCATCCACCTGCATAGAATTGTTGTCAGGTTCAGTCGTAGGGGCAGAGGGATGTTGAGTGGGAAAGAATGGATGTGAGGTCGGTAACTCATCTAGGCAGGACTGCATTCTGTTGGCCACCCTGATGGAGAGCTGGATGAAACGTTCTAGACCCATGGCATCGTCAAAGGAGGAGAGGTGTAATCGTAGCCTAGGTTCAAGTCCCATACGGTAAACGGTGAGGAGTGATGACTCATTCCAACCGCTGGATGCTGCTAAGGTGCGGAACCTTAGGGCATATTCATTAACTGTACTCTTCCCTTGATGGAGGTTATATAGCTGTTCACCAATTGAGGAATCACCTGCAATACTCCGCCGATCCAGAGTAGGGCGCTGGGTTGGCCACAGGACTAGCGGAATGGGCTGGAGAAGGAAATCAAATCAAAAATCAAATCAAATCAAATCACTTTATTGTCACACTACTGTGTACACGAGTGCAACAGTAGGTGAAATTCTTGTGTGCAGTTCCGAGTAACATAGCAGTCATGACAGTGACGAGACATAAACCACTTTACAATAAACAACATATTTACACAAAACAATTTACATAACAAATGTACACATACTTACACAACAATTTACATAACAAATGTACACAATACACACAATGTAGAATACACATACACTAGATACGGGTATAAATATATATAAACACTAATTGAATTGGGAGAATATATTGACAGAGTGATGATTAATAAAGTGCAGTGCTGATTGTTGATCGTGAGAGATCATGTGTTCAAAAGTCTTATTGCTTGTGGGAAGAAGCTGTCATGTAGTCGGCTGGTGCGGGTCCTGATGCTGCGATACCGCCTGCCTGATGGAAGCAGTGAAAGCAGCCCATGACTCGGGTGACTGGAGTCTCTGATGATCCTCCGAGCTTTATTCACACACCGTCTGTTATATATATCCTGGAGGGAGGGAAGCTCACCTCCAATGATGTTTCTGGCCGTTCGCACCACCCTTTGCAGGTCTTTGCGGTTGTGGGCGGTGCTATTGCCATACCAGGCGGTGATGCAGCCAGTCAGGATGCTCTCTACAGTACTGGTGTAGAACCGTGTGAGGATGTGGTGGTTCATTCCGAACTTCCTCAGCCGTCTCAGGAAGAAGAGGCGCTGGTGAGCCTTCTTCACAACGGCCTCAGTGTGGACGGACCATGTGAGTTCCTCAGTAATGTGGACACCGAGGAACTTGAAGCTGCTGACTCTCTCCACCGGAGCTCCATTAATGGTGATGGGGCTGTGTTCTCTGTCTTTCTTCCTGAAGTCCACCACAAGCTCCTTGGTTTTACTGACGTTGAGGAAGAGGTTGTGCTCCTGACACCAGCGTGTCAGAGTGTGCACCTCCTCTCTGTAGGCCGTTTCATCATTGTCAGTAATCAGACCTACAACCGTCGTATCGTCAGCAAACTTAATGATGGCATTGGAGCTATGTGTTGCCACACAGTCATGTGTGTAAAGGGAATACAGGAGTGGGCTGAGAACACAGCCCTGCGGGGCTCCAGTGTTGAGGGTCAGTGATGAGGAGATGTTGCTGCCCATTCTAACCACCTGACGTCTGCCTGACAGGAAATCCAGGATCCAGCTGCACAGCGAGCTGTTTAAGCCCAGAGCCCGGAGTTTCTCATCAAGCTTGGAGGGCACTATGGTGTTGAATGCTGAGCTGTAGTCTACAAACAGCATTCTCACATATGTGTTCCTTTTTTCCAGGTGGGAAAGAGCAGTGTGTATTGTAGATGCAATGGCATCATCAGTGGAGCGGTTGTTACGGTAGGCAAACTGCAATGGGTCCAAAGAGGTGGGCAGAACAGAGCAGATGTGATCTCTGATCAACCTCTAAAAGCATTTGCTGATGATGGGGGTGAGGGCAACAGGACGCCAGTCATTTAAGCAAGTGATTTTTGATTGCTTCGGTACAGGCACAATGGTTGATGTTTTGAAGCATGTGGGGACTACAGACAGGGATAGGGACAAGTTGAAAATGTCCGTAAAAACACCAGCCAGTTGGTTCGCGCATGCTCTGATGACGCGGCCCGGAATGCCGTCTGGACCCGCGACTTTACGGATGTTCACCCGTCGAAAGGATCGGGTTACATCCGCAACAGAGACGGAGAGTGAACCATCATCTGTAGTATCGGCCGCGAGTGCTCTCTCTGTGAGGGCGGTGTTGTTGTCCTCGAAACGAGCATAAAATGTATTAAGCTCGTCCGGGAGAGAGGCAGCGGTGTTCATGGCGGAGTTTTTATTCCGTTTATAGTCCGTGATGGTGTTAATTCCCTGCCACATACTTCTGGAGTCAGTGGTGTTAAACTGTTCTTCAATTTTGTGCCTGTACTGGCGTTTGGCTGCACGGATGGAGTTACGGAGGGCATAACTGGCTTGTTTACGCTCCTCCGCGTTCCCGGAATTAAAAGCGGTGGTCCGCGCAGTAAGTGCCGCGCGAACATCGCCGTTAACCCATGGTTTCTGGTTGGGGTAGATCCGTATATTTTTTGTCGGAACAACGTCCTCTAGGCACTTTCTGATGAATCATTTTCACGTTACGCTATCAGCGTAAACCTCGATGTCGTCATCGGAGGCAGACCGGAACATCTCCCAGTCCGCGTGATCAAAACAGTTCTGTAGCGCAGAGTCTGATTGGTCCGACCAGCACTGGATCATTCTGAGGGCGGGTGCTTCCCGTTTCAGTTTCTGCCTGTAAGCGGGCAGAAGCAGAACGGAAGAGTGGTCAGATTTGCCAAATGGTGGGCGGGGGAGGGATTTGTAGCCATCCCGGAAAGGAGAATAGCAATGATCCAAAACCCGGTCCCCTCGTGTGTTAAAGCTGATGTGTTGGTGGTATTTTGGTGCTATTGTTTTGAAGTTGGCTTTGTTGAAGTCCCCGGCAACAATGAATGCGGCCTCAGGGTGCGCGGTTTCCTGCTGACTTATACTGCCATACAGTTCCCTAAGTGCCCGGTCTGTGTCGGCTTGTGGGGGGATGTACACAGCAGTGATAATGACCGCTGTGAATTCCCTCGGTAGCCAGAATGGTCGACACAGAAGCATGAGAAATTCCAGATCAGGAGAGCAGAAAGACCTGATAAAATGTATATTCCTCTGATCACACCATGATTTGTTGATCATAAAACATACACCTCCACCTCTGCTTTTACCTGAGAGGTCTTTCGCTCTGTCCGCTCGGTGCACGGAGAAACCCGTGGGTTCGATGGCCGAGTCTGGAATCTCCGCGGACATCCAGGTTTCCGTAAGACAGATAACACAGCATTCTCTCGTCTCTCGTTGGAAAGAGATCCGCGCTCTCAGCTCGCAGAGCTTGTTGTCCAGAGACTGAACATTTGCCAGTAGTACACTGGGTAGCGGGGGGCGATTTGCGCGACGTCTTAATCTGATGAGAACGCCGGCTCTTTTTCCCCTTTTCCGTCTGCGTTTCTGCGGCCGGGCAGCCCAACAAAGGGATCCGCTGGCGTGTTTGTAAACCGCGGGTCGGCATTGAGGAATGTGAAGTCTGGTTTTCGGTGTGTGTTTGCCGAACCAATGTCCAAAAGCGTTTGTCTGTCGTACACAATAAGGCAGACAACATCCAAGACAAAAAAACACAGAACTGTAAACAAAACAAACAATAAACTGCAGTGTTTTGATGGAGCTCGCGACACATCAGCCATACTCGGCGCCATCTTGAGACATCTGAGGAAATGCGGAAGCGCCAGCTGGTAATGGCGGTGCGGAAGGATCTGAATTTAGAGAGAACGCTTGCCGGAAAGCATTAACCAGAGTCTGAAAGGGGTCAGGACTCGCCGGATTCATGATTCTAATATTATCGGTTAAGTTTATTGAACAGATGTAGAATATGGTATTACGGAGCGAAGGTGTCGGAATGAAGTCGTCGGAGCGTGGACGAGTGGAGCGTGGAGACTCTGAGACGTTGGAGAGTAAATCTTGGAGGAATAGGAGCTAGTAAATTCTAGGATGATGGAGAGGAGAAACAGGGATGTCATCTATAGCGCGAAACAACGTAGAGACAGGTAAGTGAGAGTGAAGGGAGAGTGGAGCTTATATGTTGTGGAGCTGACTGAAGAGGAGACGAGTTGCAGGTGTGGATAATTAATACTCAGGGGAGATGTGTTGAGGAGTGTTAGTGCTGGGAGTTTCAGGTAGAACTGTGACAGTCTCTATGATTATAATCTGTCTTGTGTATACAGTATAAAAAAACATGTATCTTTGCTCTGTGAGAGTTAAAAAATTAGATTTTATTTAATTTGATTTATTGATCTATGCTTTTATATATATATTTTTTATAGACAATACAACTTTTTTTTTATATAAATATCAATATAATGATTAACACTATAAATATTTTTAAAAATACAAGCAACATAACCATAACAGCTACTATACAGCATTCATATCATTCAATTAAATTGCATTTGTGGTAAATGAAAGCCCACAATGCACACATTTAATAGATTTTAAACCAATTTTAAGGAAAAAAATACACCATTTACAATACATAATAATGGAACTGTAACCATAACTAAGATTTGCTTATTTTATTTCACAGTTCTCAGTAATGCTTCAGTTCATGGTACTCAAAACATGGGCTAACGCAAATGGGAGTGTTGCACAGCTCTTATGTACTCTGTGAGTATCTTACTACTTTAGTACTCTGCTTCCTCTTTGCTCATTTTGCAGTTGATCATGGTCATTCTCATCCTATTTGCCCCCCTGTACCACAGGCCAAGTAACGTTTCTAGGAGAATGTGGAACTGGTATACCAGTATCCTTCCTCACATAAGGCGGCAGTAAGTAGGGCTGCACAATTAATCTAAATAAAATCAAAATCGCAATATGACCTTGTGAGATTATTAAATTACAAAGGGCTGCAATTTAATTAAATGAATATTCTGCTCACTTCAAAGTTTATTTGCACTGCTCTGTCCAGTCTAGATTAAGTTACTCCATTGTTACGGTGTTCTCAGAATGGTTCCGTGCTCCACAAATCCATCTCATGCTTATGGGGCTTTTCCATTGCACGCTACAACTCGAGACTGCTTTTTTTTTTTTAGGTACTTTCCACTTTGGATAGTACCTGGTACTTTTTTAGTACCACCTTGGTCGAGGTTCCAAGTGAGCAGAGCCGATACTAAATGTGACGTCAAAATCCTGCAGGTCACTGATTGGTCAGAGAGAATCATCAGTACCAGCGTCAAAGATTTATTTTTTTTTAATTTATTGATCTATGATTTTATTATGCATTTGTTTATAGATAATATTTTTTAAAGAAATATCAATATAATGATTAACAATATAAATATTTTAATAAATACAAGCAACCATAACAACTAATATATAGCATTCATTACATTCAGTTACATTGCATTTTTGGTAAACAAAATCCAGCAATGCATACATTTCCTAGATAATAAACTAATTATATGGAAAAAAATACACAATTTACAATCACAATGGAAATATAACAATAACTAATACAAATGTCATAACAACAATAACTTTTACTTAATATGTGCTTATTTTATTTAGAAATCAGTAATGCTTCAGTGTGTGGTACTCCTCAAAACATGGGGCAACTCACAAGGGAGTGTTGCATGGCACACACATGAATTTGGTGAGGTGCCTCTGCTTTGTCCTGCGAGTGCTGGATAGGCAGACCTTGCAGTGCCGCCTGGTCCTGCTGCCCTGGGAAGCTGTCTTAGGGATTTCGGAGGGGAAATGCCTAGCTGTCAGGTGCAGTGGAGTGTCCAATGCAGGGCGGCCTGCTTTGGATGGACACCAAGGTGTATTGTGCTCTTCCAGCAGTCCTCTCATCAGGTTCATCCTGAATTGCAGGGATGTGATGACTTTTCCTATTAATAGCAGAGCACATGGGTAGGAAGTGAGGAGGAGTGTGGAATATGACAGCATGGTCATTATTATTTTATGTTAATTTTAGTTTAAGTTTAAATGCATTAATTGAGTTTACATGAAAAAATAAATATTAAAAACTGATATGCAAATTTCTCACCCGTAAATTGGAGGTGGACAATGTGGCTGTTCATTACTGCAATGTCAAGGAGGTAAAAGAAGACTTTCTTGTACCATTTGGTGGTTTTTCTGGTTCAATCAAAAAAGCCTTTCATCATGTCAGCCTTGTCCACTGCTCCCATCTTTTTATTATATTCCTGCACACAGAGAAGCTTCATCTTCCTTTCTTTGGTGATGTGATCAGCCTTTCCAGTGACTGACATGGTGGATGGATGGACCGTGGTAAGAAGATGAACATTCCTCTTGTCATGCCATTTCACTGCCAGTTGTGTTCCATTTTCTCTACATTAAACCTGGTCCTTTTTCATTTTGCTGGTGAATATTGACATTCCCTTCCTGTTGGCTCGTACTGTCCCACAAGCTCCTGTGTCCAGAGACAGGAGGTGCTGGAACAGTGTGTGACCTTTTTTAAGTATGGGGCCAGAAATGTCATAACAACGGACCCAGAGATTCCAAGGCCTTCATAGTGCTGGATGTCTGTGGTGGATCCTGTGTATATGATGATGTTCTGCACGTAACCGGTAAGCACATCACATAACACAAAAAATTTGACCCCAAATCTGTGGCGTTTAGTTGGTATGAACTGGCAAAATGACAGCCTACCCTTGAATTTCATCAACGACTCATTGACACACAGATCCCTGTAGGGCACAAAGATGTTATGAAAGGATGACGTGAAGGCAGTGAAAATGTTTCTGATTTTTTGCAGGGGGTCGTTGATGTTTGCCATCGCATTGTTGGAGAAGTGTAGGCAGCGGAGGAGCAAAAGGAAGCGGTCCTGGGAAAACAAAGTCACGAAAAATGGTGTTAGGAACATGGGATCTGTACTCCAATAATCCCGAAGTGAATTCCCATTAGCAGCACTGCCACCAGGAATGTGTACATTTCATGAGCATTTGTTGAAACCCACTTTGCAATCTTGCCTTTCACTTCAGGTGGTGTTTTCTCCTGCAGCTCTGAGGCATAGCGGTTTGTTTCCTCAACAATTTCCTCATTTAGCTACTCAGTAAGGAACATCTTAAAACACTGGACTTCATTGGGTGATTCTAGAGGGTTTTGCACGCCGCACGTCCGGTCATCAAAGGCAACCCCAGGTCCAGGAGGGGTAAAATTACTGGTAGAACTCCAGCAGGAAGAGCTTACCTCCTCCACCTCCCTAGGTGTTGTGTAAACAGGCGTAGGAGCAGTGACTGAGGCATCTTCATCCTCAGCATCAAGGGCTTGGAAGTTGGGGGGCATCACCTCATCTGTGTCACTTCCCTCATTGTCAAAATTTCCCTCTTCCTCATCAGAATTAAAAATGATTTCTCTGATCTCCTCATCTGTAATATATTTTATTTTTAAAGACATCATTTTCTGTGGCAATTGTGTAAATAAAACTGTAAATATATAAAATTAACTCAAGTGGGTGTGTGTGTAAAATATATGACGAGCTCCGATACGAGTCTGAGGTAAAAGTGACGTGCCGTGATGTCACTTGTCACTGGGGGGAAGGGAAGACTAGTGATATGCTATGGTCATAGCCGTTGTTTTTTTTTTAATTTTATTTTTGTATGTTTTTTAAATTGCAGTGCAGGCCTGTCTGAAAAAAAATTATATATATTTACACAGATTCACAATTACAAATAATTAACAAAATGTATTTCATGTGAATAAAGCACTGTGTTTGAAATGTGATTGTTTTTCTCGCTGTTGTCATAGATATGAATGTTTAGATATACGCAGGAAAATTGTATTCCAATACTGCGGTGTGTGGAAATGGACAGTAAACTTATATGGTAAGTATTCTATGTTTGAATGCATACGACGTACAATAAACATTTTCATGTGATTTGAAAAGACTGTTTGTTATAGACATTATGTGCTTAGCCAGTCTCTATGTTGCATCCAAACCATATGGCAGCTGATATGGTGAGTTTCAGTTAGTTTTGCACGGTCATACATTGTGTAAATTTGTAGTCTTTTGTTAGTTTGAATGCCTGTAACAAACATGTGGTTGAAAAGATTGTTCAAGCGGCTTTTTTAAGCATGTAAATGGTATTGCTTAACCAATCCCCCTCTGTAGCAGCAGTAGCTAAACAGCGGGAATGCAAATTTGAATTTGAAAATGTGCCAGTTGATGACGTCAGACACGAACGTTCTAATCAAACCGGTTTGATGGTACTCCCCAGGGACCACTCTGGAATGATCAAACCAGTGTGATGGTACGTGCGAAAGGGTTAACGCCAATAGACCAAATGTGCATCGAACTTCCGGTGTACAAGGACATCATAAGATAGGTCTCTAGAAAATGGGAGAGGAGAACAAAAGGGTTGAACACAAAATGGCCAGCAGAGGGAACATTTGATGTGAGTGTATGTAGAGAAATGGAGGCACTGATAAAGAATCACAAGCCTAAGGATAAAAGGCAGAAAAGTATAATTAAAAGAGACAGGGAAATGATGATGATACACCTATTCAAGAGTAAAGGGATAAGGTTGATAAAACAGGAGAGACAGGATGGAAAAAAGATGGAAGAAGAAAAAAATAGAGAGACCACACCCATATGCACCACCACTTGAGGCAAACGAAAAGAGTCAGATGCCTGTTATGCAGTTTAAAGGAACAGTGCAAGTGGCAGGGGAAGTGGACATAGAAGAAAAAACACCACCAGAACCTCAGGAAGACCCAATATAATCCGATCAAGAAATTGAGTATCAAAGAGCACCAAGCCGGCAAGAGATATGATGTGAATTGGAGGAACATAGCCGACAAGAGATACGACGTGAATTGGAAGAGCATAGCCGACAAGAGTCAAGATGTGAGTTAGAAGAATATAGAAAGCAACAGAGGGAAAAAGAACTTAGAGAACAAGAAGAGACAAACAATACAGAAAGATTCCCCAAGATTAATGTAAGTAAACTGGCACAACAACAAATGGAAGAGAGTATGGCAAGACAACAAAGGATCATGGACGAAATAGAGGCCATCAGTCAGAATACATAGAGCACGAAGAAAGAGAAGCCTTAATGGAACTAAGAATATCGAAAATAAACAGATGACATGAGTACCCAGAAACAAGTATCCCTATAAGCAGGTCCAAGGGAGAATTCATGCAAGTCTCAGATGATGGGGATGAAACAGAACAGCCTGGGCAAAAGCTCCAGCAGTACGAGCAAGTGTCACAATACCCTATTGTAATAAAAGGGAAATATGACTTCTATGTACAATGGGCCAATCATGATCTTGAAGGATTGCTGGCTGCCCTCCCAGATATATATGAGGGAGCAGGAAGATGGATTAGAGAAGTTGAAGAGCGCGCAATAGGTACACACCTGGCGCTGGGAGACAATAAACCCCTGATTGCCAGATGCGTAGGAGGGACCAAGCTAGTGGACATATTGAACAAGGCAGGATGGGGAGCAGCAATATATGATACAACAATGGATGACATGACATTCAGGAGATGCCGTAATGACATATGGGCATCCTAAGAAAAGAATTTCCAACAAGCCTGGATCTGAAGGCATTGAAAGGAGAACCAATGGGAGAAACTGAAAACCCAAAAGCCTACATCGACCGATAACTAAAAAGATGGAAAATGGAAATCGAAAAAGACAGAGAAAAAGACTCATGGATGACACCAATTTTCCGATTCTCCATAATAGATGCAATGCCTGCACCAAGCAAAGATTAGAAGATGTGGTAGGTTTAACCACTAAATCACCAAAAGAGTTCTGTGCACATGTGTTCATGCAGTGGAACACCACAGGAAAATGAGGAAGGACTGAAACAACAGGAGAGAGAAGTACTTAAAAAATTGGAACAATTGCAACTAGAAGAACTAACGGGAAAAAGGAAAAAAACTTCAAGAGGCTGTAAGAGAAAAGGAAGGACCAACCACAGTGATGGTACCAGTAAATACGTCTGTGCCAGTGATCCCAAGCAATGCACATGTACCAATGGTCCCGAATGTGCCAACTACACCTGTGGCCCCATATGTACCGCTTGCACCCATGTATCAACCTGCATCTGTACCACAAGTTGCTCCAATACCACCTATACCGAATGCTCAAAACGTAATACCAACCCCAGGACAAGCAATGCAACATCCTTTACCAATGATAATTTATAATTTTCCAGAGCAACCGAACAGAGGCTGGAATCAACTGCCTCAAGGTGGAAGAGGAAGAGAAAGACAGAACAATGGGTCCAGAAACATTGACACCTGCTGGGGATGTAATCAACTAGGACATAGGAGTTCTGGGAGCCAAGGATTCACTGCCCTGTGAATCCTTGGCTCCCAGAACAACAGGTGAAAGCCAATACCTGGCAGCAAGGCTATCAACAACAGGTCCAAGGTCCACTCAACCAATGGCGTGGACCACCACAGGTCTACTAGGGATGCCCATAGAATCCTATGGGGAGGGGTCAGTTTCCAATTATATCAACTGATGATGATCAAGAACCTATTATGCAGGTTAAAATAGAGGGCAAGATAACACCAGTTATGTTAGACACTGGAGCCACATTCACATGTATAAGTCCAAACTATGGCTCTCACCTCCCCCAGTATGGTAAATATGTAAAGACAGTAGGATTGTTGGGACAAATGACGGCTCCAGTAAACATAGAAGTAAAAGGAACAGCAATTAAAATCCCAATTCTAATATCAGAAAACACACCAGTGAATCTATTGGGAAGAGATGCTATATGCAAAATGAACTTACAAATATGGTGCTCTCCAGAAGGGATATACATATACGATAGAGTTGTTAGACAAATGACGGTTACACAGTCGCAAGAATCTCAAGGTCCACAAGCAAATGTATATTGGTTAGGAGAGTTAGGGAGGGAAATAGAAGACACAGTAGGTAAATGGGGAAAATACATTGAAGCACAGCTATGCGAACCAAATGTGCCAGGGACTGAATATCATTGTACGCTAATATATGACACAGCAAGAGATCCAGACCTGGTGAAAGAATGGTAGTAAAACAAAGCAACAGAAAATCTCATTAACTTCAAAATATATAGTTGTAGGACAAGAAGGGGCCACACTTCAAATTGAAAAAAGTAATTTCATAGATGAATGTTTTCAGGTACTAAACTCAACCCTGCATGTAACACTATACATAAGCAAGGGAAGAGAGCCAAAAAATGTGTGTACCACAGAGATGCTAGGAACATCCAAAGTAGTGGTTATTACTACCGAGGAAAAGTTAGATTCAAAAACAGCGGAACTAATGGCAGAAATGGAAAAACAAATGCCAGCTGAAATATGGTCACAACATCATACAGACGTAGGGTTAGTGAAATCCATAAATCCAAATAGAATTAGAATAAAACCAGGAACATGGCCTCCCAAGAAACAACAATACCCACTAAAACAAGAGGCAGTATCAGGAATAAAAAAAACAATTGAAGGGCTACTCAAGGCAGGAGTATTGTTTGAAACATCAAGCTGTTGCAATACACCTATACTACCAGTAGCAAAGAAAGATAAATCAAAATGGCAATTAGTATATGACTTAAGAGCAGTTAACATAATAGTAGAAGATTGGCCTGCAGAGGTGCCCGCACACACTGCTGACTACTATTTTACTGTAATTGACTTGTGTTCTGCCTTTTTCAGCATCCCTCTAGCAGAAGGAAGCAGACTGCTTTTTTCATTCACCTATCAAGGTAAACAATATACATACACCCGAATGCCTCAAGGGTTCAAGCATTCACCGCATGTGTTCAATCAAGTACTGAAAGCGGATCAAGAAGATCTCAGACTTGATAGTACATTAATTCAATATGTAGATGACTTATTGATTTCTTCACCAACATTGGAGCAGTCTCATCAAGATTCAATCAAAGTACTTACTAAACTGGCTGAGGGAGGTCATAAAGTATCTAAAGATAAACTAAAGATAAACTACAGTATTGTCTACCACAGGTGGAATATTTGGGACGAAATTAACAAAGTCACCAAACAAAGTCAATATCACCTAGCCAATTGGAAGGCATAAGCAAAGCACCACAACCACAGACAGTGGGACAAATTATGACCTTTTTAGGGATGACAGGATTTAGCGCTGACTGAATAGAAGACTATGCTATTAAAACAACCTCCTTATGAGCATTAATGAAACAGACAGGCCAGCAAAATATTAAAAGTAGGCTGACTTGGGATGCTGATGCATTAGTAGCCTTTGAGTCATTAAAGAAAGAACTCCAGACAGCACCTGCACTGGCCACCCCATTGAAAAGTGCCAAGAAGGTCCAGGATCCCCAGTTGAACAACCCTCAGGAAGCACACCACAGGATGAGTTCCTCACAATCAACCTCAAGGACCTTGAATGGTCTCTCCAATGAAGCTGAGCAGAAACAAGATACTTCAGAGAAAGAATCCAGAAAGAAAAGAACCCTTGACCCGCCATATAAATATGACTATGAATATGGAATTAGCCACGACGAATAGGAGGCAAGGTTTGGTTGGCCAAACATCTTCTCCGTACAACTACCTGAGAAGCTGCCCCCTCAAATTACTATGACACCTGTAGACACAGAATATGAAGCAGATTCCATAGATTCAGTAGAAGAAGAATGGTTAAAAACATGCATATTAAAATGATTGGTACAAATGGGCTGAATATACGTTAAAACAACAAAGATGACAAATTTTATATTGTGTTCGCCTTCTCCCTTGAATAAACTAGCGGTAGTTCCAAATCAATATGACTATAGGCCTTGTGCTCTGTACTACTCAGAGAACTTCGTTGAGAAAGAGAAAACATTGTTTTGCCCTGCAGAATGCCTAGCGTTTCTGGGAAATCCAGAATACTATAGATATTATGATATGGAAGGGTGGGGTGATGAATGCAAAAGTCTGGATATTCATGTAAATAATAGAAAAAGGGAAAGCCCTCTAGCGTATACAATAGATTGACAACTGGAATATGAATCCTTTAACAAATCTAAAGGGGAAGTAAATGTGGGAAAATTTAAGGGAAACTGTAAAGTAACATGGCACTTAGACGAAAAAAATTATTATAAGGAAGATGTAATCAGATTTAGTGGACCACAATACTCAACAGCAACAGTAGGACAAAATTGTGCCCACAGGAAATTGTGGTGGCTCAGTGGTTGAGGCTCAGGGTTACTGACCAGAAGGTCGGGTGTTCAAGCCCCAGCACCACCAAGATGCCACTGTTGGGCCCTTGAGCAAGGCCCTTAACCCTATCTGCTCCAGGGGCACTGTATCATGGCTGACCCTGCACTCTGACCCCAGCTTAGCTGGGATATGTGAAAACTAATAAATTTCACTGTATATATGCAAAAAACTGTGTGTATAATGTGTGACCAAAATAAAGGATTCTATTCTAGCATGGGACCCCTTTGAATCTAAAATCCAAGCTGCACCAAGGAAAATTGTCCAAGACAGGTACAGAGTGAAAAGAGCGTATGCTCCAGACCCCGATGTTCACGTAGATGCAATTGGACAACGCAGAGGGATACCTCAAGAATTTAAGGCTAGAAATTAGATAAAGTTAGGCTTTGAGTCAATATTTGTATGGATAACGGCTAGCAAAAATGTAGAATGGATCAACTATATCTACTACAACCAGCAAAGATTTATTAACTACACAGATGATGCAATAAAGGCATTAGCAGATCAATTAGTGGCCACAAGTAAAATGGCATGGCAAAACAGACAGTCACTGAACTGGCTATTGGCGGACAGGGGGGGGTGTCTGTGTAATGTTTGGAACTGATTGCTGTACGTATATTCCAAATAATACAGCCGCAGATGGCTCCTTTACAAAAGCAATGAAGAAATTAAACAAGTTAACACTAGAACTACCACGGCGGTCATTTTGACTGTTTTTAAATTTTGCAATGTATTAACTTTGTTGAAATAAAACCCATATAGCCATAGGACCATGACTTTTCTTAAATGTGTGTATATTTTATTCTAACATTGTTATTTTATTAAAATTTCAAAACAAAAAAGAGTTCTGAGTATTTCTACCTTGAATGGCCATAACAGTCATTTTGACCACACGCATTCAGCGTTTGCTACATAAAGGAACAAAGGCCGCTGTTCCCCACAGAGGTGCTGAGAAGTGACAATGCAACACTCACAGTCTATCAGTGCAACAGAAGGAAAGCGCTGTCCACACAGCTGTTGCCATCACAAGTGGCCAAAAGGCTAAACCAGAGACAGTCACATATATACAACAGAACCAAGTTCAGAGTAGATGTGCTAGATCAAATGGTGAGGAATACTCTGTGAAAGCACCCACACGTAGATGTCCAGTGGCTGTTTTTTATAATATCATTGACCTGGCTGCAATAAATGCTTCCATCCTGTTCAAGAAATGCACAAATGAGAGAATGTCATGGAGGAACTTCATAATGCGACTGGCAAATGAACTTTGCTATGGCCATATGAGAGCAAAAGTCACACAGCTGATGGTGCGAGGACCCAGGCAGGAACAGCTGCAGATGGAGAGGTGAAGGCGGTGTCAAGTGCGGAGAATCTGCAAGAGAAACAAAACTAAGGACACTTGTGACAAATGTCAAAAGGTAGTGTGTGGGAGCTGCACATGGAAGGTAGAGATTACCTGTGTTGACTATGAGTAATCGATCCACAAGCATCAGTGAATGATGTGTGGTGTTTCCCCCAAAACAACCAGATGCCTTGTTCAAGTGAGCCCACTTTTAGGAGAATTCATTCATAATGATTTTACAGCATAATATATGCTAGTTATATATAGTTTTACAGCATGATATTTTTGCTCACTGTAAAACAAATATTGCTTTCTAAATCAGTTTGTTTTCCAACAGTTTAGCGAATGTTCATTTTCTTTATTAACTGTTGTAGCCATTTTGGGTTAGGATTTGTGAATGTGTTTGAATGTGTTTCATTCATGTCCAAGGTTTTTAATATGCATTGAAATACACATTGGTGTATGATGTTTTTATAAGCTATTGTATCCTAAAATTTGTTTTTATTTTACAAAGAAAATAATAGAATATAAACAATCAAATTTGTATCTGTAATTAGCTACAATAGTAGGTTCTGTGGTTGTCGATGAACTAATACATATTCACATTCATTAGAAATGAAATTTTGTGTCCTGGTGTTTATTATTAATATAACAGATTCATTTATTCGTGGATTTTGATTTCAGTGGTGGCTGCATAGGATTGTTTCCAATTCGTGTTGTCCAAACATTTCCAGTAACTCCAGAGTGCTGTAAAGTCCAAAAGTCAACATGTTTTGAAAAAAGATGGATGTAATAATTTCCAAAATTCACACCATGTTTTTATCTAATGAAATATTCTGCCTCAAACCATGTTTGTTGGCGTTTAGACTTTCAAAAACATTTTCACTGTGGTGAAAAAAGTTGCTGGACACAAAGCGAGACAGTCTAGCAGATATATATACACTACCGTTCAAAAGTTTGGGGTCACCTAAACAATTTTGTGTTTTCCTGAAAAGTCACACTTATTCACCACCATACGTTGTGAAATGAATAGAAAATAGAGTCAAGACATTGACAAGGTTAGAAATAATGATTTGTATTTGAAATAAGATTTTTTTTACATCAAACTTTGCTTTCGTCAAAGAATCCTCCATTTGCAGCAATTACAGCATTGCAGACCTTTGGCATTCTAGCTGTTAATTTGTTGAGGTAATCTGGAGAAATTGCACCCCACGCTTCCAGAAGCAGCTCCCACAAGTTGGATTGGTTGGATGGGCACTTTTTGCGTACCATACGGTCAAGCTGCTCCCACAACAGCTCAATGGGGTTCAGATCTGGTGACTGCGCTGGCCACTCCATTACCGATAGAATACCAGCTGCCTGCTTCTGCTCTAAATAGTTCTTGCACAATTTGGAGGTGTGTTTAGGGTCATTGTCCTGTTGTAGGATGAAATTGGCTCCAATCAAGCGCTGTCCACTGGGTATGGCATGGCGTTGCAAAATGGAGTGATAGCCTTCCTTATTCAGAATCCCTTTTACCCTGTACAAATCTCCCACCTTACCAGCACCAAAGCAACCTCAGACTATTATATTACCTCCACCATGCTTAACAGATGGCGTCAGGCATTCTTCCAGCATCTTTTCATTTGTTCTGCGTCTCACAAACGTTCTTCTTTGTGATCCAAACACCTCAAACTTGGATTCATCTGTCCACAACACTTTTTTCCAGTCTTCCTCTGTCCAATGTCTGTGTTCTTTTGCCCATCTTAATCTTTTTCTTTTATTGGCCAGTCTCAGATATGGCTTTTTCTTTGCCACTCTGCCCTGAAGCCCAGAATCCCGCAGCCGCCTCTTCACTGTACATGTTGACACTGGTGTTTTGCGGGTACTATTTAATGAAGATGCCAGTTGGGGACCTGTGAGGCGTCTGTTTCTCAAACTAGAGACTCTAATGTACTTATCTTCTTGCTCAGTTGTGCAACGCGGCCTCCCACTTCTTTTTCTACTCTGGTTAGAGCCTGTTTGTGCTGTCCTCTGAAGGGAGTAGTACACACCGTTGTAGGAAATCTTCAATTTCTTAGCAATGTCTCGCATGGAATAGCCTTCATTTCTAAGGACAAGAATAGACTGTCGAGTTTCAGATGAAAGTTCTCTTTTTCTGGCCATTTTGAGCGTTTAATTGACCCCACAAATGTGATGCTCCAGAAACTCAATCTGCTCAAAGGAAGGTCAGTTTTGTAGCTTCTGTAACGACCTAAACTGTTTTCAGATGTGTGAACATGATTGCACAAGGGTTTTCTAATCATCAATTAGCCTTCTGAGCCAATGAGCAAACACATTGTACCATTAGAACACTGGAGTGATAGTTGCTGGAAATGGGCCTCTATACACCTATGTACATATTGCACCAAAAACCAGACATTTGCAGCTAGAATAGTCATTTACCACATTAGCAATGTATAGAGTGTATTTCTTCAAAGTTAAGACTAGTTTAAAGTTGTCTTCATTGAAAAGTACAGTGCTTTTCCTTCAAAAATAAGGACATTTCAATGTGACCCCAAACTTTTGAACGGTAGTGTATATATATTTTTTTTTTTTACATTTATGCATTTGGCAGACGCTTCAAAGCCCTTATTACAGGGACAATCCCCCCAGAGCAACCTGGAGTTAAGTGCCTTGCTCAAGGACACAATGGTGGTAGCTGTGGGGATCGAACCAACGTCCTTCTGATTATCAAATCAAAATCAAAAATCAAATCAAATCACTTTATTGTCACACTACTGTGTACACGAGTGCAACAGTAGGTGAAAGTCTTGTGTGCAGTTCCGAGCAACATTGCAGTCATGAAGGTGACGAGACATATACCAATTACAATAAACAACATATTTACACAACACAATTTACATAACAAATGTACACATACTTACACAACAATTTACATAACAAATGTACACATATTAAACACAAATATTTACACAACAAATGTACACATATTAAACACAAATATTTACACAACAAATGTACACATATTAAACACAAATATTTACACAACAAATGTACACATACTTACACAACAATTTACATATCAAATGTACACAATACACACAATGTAGAATACACATACACTAGATAAGGGTATATATATATACACACACACACACACACACACACACACACACACACATACATACACTAATTGAATTGGGGAGAATATATTGACAGAATGAAGATTAATAAAGTGCAGTGCTGATTGTTGATCATGAGAGATCAAGTGTTCAAAAGTCTTATTGCTTGGGGGAAGAAGCTGTCATGTAGTCGGGTGGTGCGGGTTCTGATGCTGCGATACCGCCTGCCTGATGGAAGCAGTGAGAGCAGACCATAACTCGGGTGGCTGGAGTCTCTGATAATCCTCCGAGCTTTTTTCACACACCGACTGTTATATATATCCTGGAGGGAGGGAAGCTCACCTCCGATGATGTGTCGGGCAGTTCGTACCACCCTTTGCAGGTCTTTGCGGTTGTGGGCGGTGCTATTGCCATACCAGGCGGTGATGCAGCCAGTCAGGATGCTCTCTACAGTACTAGTGTAGAACCATGTGAGGATGTGGTGGTTCATTCCGAACTTCCTCAGCCGTCTCAGGAAGAAGAGGCGCTGGTGAGCCTTCTTCACAACGGCCTTAGTGTGGACGGACCATGTGAGTTCCTCAGTAATGTGGACACCGAGGAACTTGAAACTGCTGACTCTCTCCACCAGTGCTACATTAATGGTGATGGGGCTGTGTTCTCTGTCTTTCTTCCTGAAGTCCACCACAAGCTCCTTGGTTTTACTGACGTTGAGGGAGAGATTGTGCTCCTGACACCAGCGTGTCAGAGTGTGCACCTCCTCTCTGTAGGCTGTTTCATCATTGTCAGTGATCAGACCTACCACCGTCGTATCGTCAGCAAACTTAATGATGGCATTGGAGCTATGTGTTGCCACACAGTCATGTGTGTACAGGGAATACAGCAGTGGGCTGAGAACACACCCCTGTGGGGCTCCAGTGTTGAGGGTCAGTGATGAGGAGATGTTGCTGCCCATTCTAACCACCTGAAGTCTGCCTGACAGGAAATCCAGGATCCAGCTGCACAGCGAGCTGTTTAAGCACAGAGCCCGGAGTTTCTCATCAAGCTTGTTAAATGCTGAGCTGTAGTCTACAAACAGCATTCTCACATAGGTGTTCCTTTTTTCCAGGTGGGAGAGAGCAATGTGTATTGTAGATGCAATGGCATCGTCAGTGGAGCGGTTGTTGCGGTAGGCAAACTGTAATGGGTCCAAAGAGGTGGGCAGAACAGAGCAGATGTAATCTCTGATCAACCTCTCAAAGCATTTGCTGATGATGGGGGTCAGAGCAACAGGACGTCAGTCATTTTAGCAAGTGATTTTATATTGCTTCGGTACAGGCACAATGGTTGATGTTTTGAAGCATGTAGGGACTACAGACAGGGAGAGGGACAGGTTGAAAATGTCCATAAAAACACCAACCAGTTGGTTCGCGCACGCTCTGATGGCGCAGCCCGGAATGCCGTCTGGACCCATGGCTTTGCGGATATTCACCCGTCGAAAGGATTGGGTTACATCCGCAACAGAGACGGAGAGTGAACCATCCTCTGTAGTATCGGCCGCGAGTGCTCTCTCCGCGAGGGCGGTGTTGTTGTCCTCGAAACGAGGATAGAATGTATTAAGCTCGTCCGGGAGAGAGGCAGCAGTGTTCATGGCGAAGTTTTTATTCCGTTTGTAGTCCATGATGTTAATTCCCTGCCACATACTTCTAGAGTCAGTGGTGTTGAACTGTCCTTCAATTTTGTGCCTGTACTGGCGTTTGGCTGCACTGATGGAGTTACGGAGGGCATAACTGGCTTGTTTACGCTCCTCCGCGTTCCCGGAATTAAAAGCGGTGGTCCGCGCAGTAAGTCAAGTCAAGTCAATTTTATTTGTATAGCGCCTTTCACAACACACATCGTTTCAAAGCAGCTTTACAGAAGTTCAGCATTAACAAACGATAAAAATGTAATGTCTATAAAGTCGATAAATCAACTCAGTAAGTGCCGCGCGAACATTGCCGTTAACCCATGGTTTCTGGTTGGGGTAGATCCGTATTGTTTTTGTCGGAACAATGTCCTCTACGCACTTCCTGATGAAACACGTTACGCTATCAGCGTAAACCTCGATGTCGTCATCGGAGGCGGACCGGAACATCTCCCAGTCCGCGTGATCAAAACAGTCCTGTAGCGCAGAGTCTGATTGGTCTGACCAGCACTGGATCGTTCTGAGGGCGGGTGCTTCCCGTTTTAGTTTCTGCCTGTAAGCGGGCAGAAGCAGAATGGAAGAGTGTTCGGATTTGCCAAATGGTGGGCGGGGGAGGGATTTGTAGCCATCCCGGAAAGGAGAATAGCAATGATCCAATACCCGGTCCCCTCGTGTGTTGAAGCTGATATGTTGGTGGTATTTTGGTGCTATTGTTTTAAAGTTGGCTTTGTTGAAGTCCCCGGCAACAATGAACGCGGCCTCAGGGTGCGCGGTTTCCTGCTGACTTATACTCCCATACAGTTCCTTGAGTGCCCGGTCTGTGTCGGCTTGTGGGGGGATGTACACAGCAGTGATAATGACCGCTGTGAATTCCCTCGGAAGCCAGAATGGTCGACACAGAAGCATGAGATATTCCAGATCAGGGGAGCAGAAAGACCTGATAAAAATGTACATTCCTCTGATCACACCATGATTTGTTGATCATAAAACATACACCTCCACCTCTGCTTTTACCTGAGAGGTCTTTCGCTCTGTCCGCTCGGTGCACGGAGAAACCCGTGGGTTCGATGGCCAAGTCTGGAATCTCCACGGACATCCAGGTTTCCGTAAGACAGATAACGCAACAATCTCTCGTCTCTCGTTGAAAAGAGATCCGCACTCTCAGCTCGCAGAGCTTGTTGTCCAGAGACTGAACATTTGCCAGTAGTATACTGGGTAGTGGGGGTCGATTTGCACGACGTCTTACTCTGATGAGAACGCCAGCTCTTTTTCCTTTTTTCCTTCTGCATTTCTGCGGCCGGGCAGCCCAGACAAAGGGCTCCGCTGGTGTGTTTGTAAACCGCGGGTCGGCATTGAGGAATTTGAACTCCGGTTTTCGGTGTGTGATTGCCGAACCAATGTCCAAAAGCGTTTGTCTGTCGTACGCAATAGACAACATCCAAGACAAAAAAACTCAAAACTGTAAACAAAACAAACTATAAACTGCAGTGTTAAATATATATATATATATATATATATATATATATATATATATATATATATATATATATATATATATATATATATTACAAAAAAGATTGTATTATGTAGGACTATCTGCATTCGATTGGCACTCCATGCTCCATTTAATCCATATTATTCCATTTTATTCAAATTGAGGAATTTTTTTCTAGGATTTTTTAATTTTTTTAGGGTGATGACGTCATAAAATATGACGACAGACATTAGAAGCTTCATTCTAAAACCTCAATAGAAGCTTCGAATGTAAATATGACATGGAAAAAATTACATTTGGTACAGTCTAGTATGAACAGTCAGAATGACCACTATGGCCATTCTAGTAGTTATAGAATTCCATTAGTTCTAGTGTTAAGAGAAGAGGTGACTTTCAATGCAGGAAGAGATCAGATGTTTGGTAATTGGTTTGATAACCTGTTTGGGTCATGGAAAACATGGTTCATTAAAATGGAAATAATGATAGCTATAGATGTGGCCTTGTTTGTATTGTTGTTCTGTTGCGTTATACCCTTCCTCAGATCAATGATGGCTAATATGGTGGCTAAACAGATGGTGACTGTATCAATAAGACCATCTGGAACAAATGTAGAAACCACAATATATACCATGGGGCCTGGGTTGGATGATTTCTTGTAATTGATTAAGAAACCATACAAAACATAAAGGAAGGGGAACCTCTTATTTCTGTTGTTTTTAATTGAAAACTTTTCTCCTGGTTTGATAGTAAGGGAGATAGCATGATTATTGTATTTTCTTTTATGTGATAAATCAGTTAGAGTTAGAGGATGTTTGTATGTTGTTTTGACGTATTCCCCTTCCTGGATAATACTACTTATTCATATTAAAGTTAATTATCACTTTTATAGAAATATATCTACAGTAACATTGCAATGTACTTAATCAAGTAGAAATAGAGATGTTGATGATTGTGTTTAAGTAAAATATGCATGGGAAAGTGTTATGAAAGAGGGCTGTCCAGAGAGAACAGTTGTGTGGGAAAGATATGAAGAAAGGATCAGCGAGCACATCAGTGCTTGGCTACAAGAGCAAAATACTCAACTGGTGGTTTAAAAACCCGCTGTCTGCTCCAACACACCACCAGATAGCACTTCAGACTGCCGGAAAGGTCTGAGAGCTCCTCTGGCACCGAAGGATGCATATTAATATGCTAAAACTACTAATAATATACTAAGTATGTATAACTACTGAGATAAGTTTAATCATTTGTATTCTATATCACACAAGGCTAAGACTGCATGCACATGCTTCATACAGAAGTTGATTGTTTTCAGAAGACCCCCAGAAAAAAGTTATCTATGGGATTGGGATTGAGCAGTTGTGGGTAAAGGACTGTGTGGCCTACATTGGTCAATTAATGGAAAAGAGAAGGGACTGCCTTGTGAGATTGCACTCTGGGTGAGGGTGATAGGATGAGACTGTGAGAAGTCTCAGAGGGGGGAATATATGGCATATTTTCTGAAAAGAATTGATTAATAATATGTGTAAACAAATGAAGGTAACCAATATAATGTTATTATAAGGTAAAAGGAGACAGATGTGTATCTGGGTCACTATTAAGACCACGTGAGGAAAAGTCCCTTACATTAAGTGTGAAATAGTACATTCCATGGAAAATAGATAACAGTATATTCCATTGAAGAAAGATAACTTTTTTTAAAAAAAAAAAAGGTAAGCAAAGGACTTTCCACCATTAGATAAAAAGTAGAAGACCTGAAAGATAATTGTGGCGAGTGGAAAAATTCTGAGTGTGGCCCATTGGTCAGAGATAGTGGACTTGAGATTAATGGGTCCAAGAAAGATAACTAAAAGGTATATAAATGAGAACTTAGAACTGTGTATTCAGAATGGACAGCTGACATTCTCGAGTTTGTTGGGACACAATAAATTTCAACTTTGGCATCTGGAACCCTGAACTCTGAGAGTTTTCTTGCATCTTAGAGAGATTCTTCATTGATTTTCCACAACAATTGATAACAGGCTGTACGGTTTGGCTATGCATTAAAAGTTTGGGATTTATGTTCGATAGTTAAAAATCCAAGGACTTTCCTCAGGTCCCCCACGGTTGATGGTTTCCTCTCCTTCAAGTCCTGTACTGGGGCTAACTCCTCCGGGTCTATGGTATATCCCTCCCTGAATACAATCTTGCCAAGAAATTTCATGCTATCCTTAAAAACCTCACACTTTCTCTGTGTCAATTTCACCCCATGTTGCGGATAACACTGTGGCACCTTTCGCACATCGTTTAGGTGGTCATCGAATGTACAGCTGTGGACCAGATAGTCATCGAGATAATTCTGGCATATTTTGTCCCGCAGCACAACTAAGCAACCCTCCATGCTACGTTGAAACTCTGCCAGGGCTAAGGATAGGCCAAAGTGGAACCTAATCCACTCATCCAGCCCCCAAGGGGTGATAAATGCTGTGAGTTTTTGGTTGTTCTCTTCCAGGAATCCCTGATGGTACGCCTTACCATAATCCAATACTGAAACCAAGCACTCCCACTCAGGCTGTTCAGCACATCCTTCACCCGTGGTATCAGGTGTCGTTCGGGGATGGAAGACAGCAGAGCCTGAGACTTCCATCTTTTTTCCGCACACAGATGATTGATGACGAGTATGGTGACCTGGATTTCTGGATCACCCTCTGTTCAACAAATCTTCAAGATACTCATTTACCTTTTTATGTAGTGGTTTGGGCACTGATGTGTGTGTGTGCCTAACAAGAGTAGCATCGCTCAGCCGAAGTTTTAGTTGCAGTGAGGGAATTTAGCCATATCATTGTCGTCATTTAAGAATGCACCACACTCCTCTCTGAGCATCTGCCTCACTTTACTCTTCTGATCTGGTGTCAAGTGTGCTAGAGAGACTGAGGGGTCCCAGGATCAGCTGAATTAACACTTCAGTTTTCTTAAAGTCTAAGGGGAAAGCTTTGCTCACTTTTAAAGGACTGACCTGTGGTTGGTGTTCCACACTGCTTTTGAGTAGCTGCTCAATGACATTATAGCTGATTATCGGTTCTTTCGCCACACCCAGATAGTGGGAAACGAGCATGGGCACCAGTAACTCAGGCTGTTGTACATCCTGCTCTTCAAGCTGAAACTTTACTTCAATCCAGCCTATGCAATGAATTGATGTTTAGCTAACTGCTTTTCCCACCAATGTCGCACAACCCAGGATTTCCTCCATACTGTGCATTACGGATATGGTTCGCTCTCCACTCCACATTGATTAGGCATACTTGCGATCCTGTGTCCCACAATGCAGGGGTTGCAAGTCCATCTTATAAAGCGGTTTATGATAAATTTCCTCCCAATTAGGTCTAATAGTTTGGAATGGCAATTGGGAGAGATATGACTTACATAGGTGGAGCCTTCCAGTTGATCGTCCAGAATCATTTGCACAGTAGCCTCTTGCCTCTTGCTGTCTAACCCTGAGCTGAAGGAGCTCCTCCACACTACTATTCACAAGTACTTGGTTTGGTGTTGACAGCCGCGGGTGTATCACAGTTTGTACCGGTAAATCTACCTGGTGTGTTCTGTCTGTTGGCGTCCTTAGGCCTCTACAGCCTTTAGAGAGGTGTCCTGGCTGTCCGCACTTGAAGCAATGCACAGCTAAACCCTGATAACTGCAACAACAAAAAAAAAAAAATCAAATTTCTACTACCTCCTCTTTTAACTGTTTCACTACTTCATACAGTTCAGAGTCTTTCTGACTATTAGTCGCCTCTTTCTGAACTTTATTCTTAACTTGGCCAGCGGTGTCTCGGACGCTTGCCGTAGCTCCTCCAGTCATACTGTTTTTCTGATGTATTCGTATTTCAGTTTGTATTTCACTAACCTTGTTGATTTTGCTGATATTTTTCCTTAATTTGGCTTGTCTTTTGTACTCTACACTAGCCGCTTCATTCATCTTCTCTATGAGCACGTCATCAGTTTTCTGCAGGCCATCCAATTAGATTTTAAGTTGGAACTTATTATGATCACTCAACAGTCCGGTACTGACAGATTGCAGAAACCTTTTCTGTACTCAGGGCTGCACTGTTCATCTGATCCTGTTTCTCTGGATGCTTGTAACAGTCTTTCTTTTAGTTCAATGGCTCGAAAAAGAGAGTTTTCATCTTGGCTAATGTTTCCAATTTGTGATAGAGATCGGTGGAGCTATCTTCCTTATAGTGACCTTTTAAGATAGGGTGATAGTAGGGTGAGACCTCCTCTTCTGATTCAATGGCATTATACACTGACTCACTGATTTGGTGAATTAACATGTGCTTTTTCTTATCTTGAGACACCGGCAATTTCGCAAACATGATCAATTCCCTCAGCTATTTGATGTGCCGGCGTAGTAAAACCTCACTCCCTCTGTCCTGCAGACTTTCCAGCTCCTTTTTTCAGTAGTGGGATCTCCCTTGCTTGCGTTGCGTGCGCGATTCCATCTCTCATTCATGCACTTTAATTATTGTCACTTTATAACTGGCTGCTACCTCAATAACTGCTATGTCCATATAACACTGTCTCATAGTATGTTATGTTTACATTTGGCATTTTTAGAAACTGTCATCTTTTTGCACTATTGTGTACTGGTCGGCGCTGCACTGTCTCTTACTGTGTCTATTGTCCTGTTCATTGTTAGTAATTTATTGTACTGTCCCATACTTTTTGCACACATTTGCACGTGCACTTTATATAGGTATATTATATAGGTTTATTTAGTCTGTGTAGTCTCCTGTGGTTTTGGGTTTGTCCTATGTTGTTTTATGTAGCACCATGGTCCTTGAGGAACGTTGTCTCGTTTCGCTGTGTACTGTACTAACTGTATATGGTTGGAACAACAATAAAAAGCCTATTATACTTACACTAATATATATTCATACAAATATATTCATACCTCAATACATGCTGGGATCTGGCAAATCATCCACCTAACCCAAAACACTTAGGATTTGTCGCTCACTTTGACATCGTGTCGAAGAAGCGACACTAGGGGTCTCTCTTGAGCGCCGAATATGCCTCTGATCTATGAAAAAAGGCCAATGAGAGTTGGCGAACAGTATTTGCATACCCCGCCCCCGGACATATGGGTATAAAGGCGAGGGAAATATGCACGTTCATTCAGATATCTTCGGAGCCGATGGTCGTGTATGCAGCCAGCTGCGAGTCACACACACCAGATTCCTGCTTCTGTTCCTCTGACGCTCTGTTTGCTGTTGGATCTACGGCAAACTTCAGCGACTTTCTCCTCCGGTGGAGGGCCGGGAGGAGAATTTTTTGTTGAATTAGTTTTCACATTTTCATATTCTCAGTAATAGAGCTATTTCCTTTTGTCTCTGGGTCACCTGGCCCGCAAATGCTGTTCTCACGGCACTCTGCCGCCAGATCTCAACAGTCCCGGCATCCTGGATGCAGACCACTTGCCTCCAGCCCCCACAACTGTTCCCCAGCCGGCTGGTTCCGATGAGTCTAGAGGACGCCTACCCTGGACCTCCTCCTCCGTTGCTAACCCGCCCCCTGCCAGGTGTGCGGAGCAAGGACAGCGGAAAGGGAATGCTGTCTCCAAACAGAGGCTTCCCCACTGGGTTGTGGATGCCACCTTACTGGCCTATCGCACCCAGGCCGTGCCCCCCCTTGCGGGTCCAAGCGCACTCAACAAGGAGTATTGCGTCCTCGTGGGCACTGGCTACGGGCACCTCCCTAGCAAACATTTTTAGAGCAGCAGGTTGGGCAACACCTAACACCTTTGCGAGATTTTACAATCTCAGGGTTGAGTCAGTCTCATCTCGTGTTTTCTCAGGTCCGAGCCGGTAGAACTCGGTATATGCCGACGGTCTGACCGGGTGAATCGCTTGCGTCCAGCGCCCTTTCCCACAGCCGAGGTAAAACAGTGCGCCTTCTTTCCCAGGAGATCCCTCTAGGTCCCTGGTCGATTCCTCCCTAGCCCTCTAGGGTCCGCAGTTCAGTGGAGGAACTTGCCGACCCAGTCCACTACGGGTACCCCAGGCTACCCTGTACTGGAATAAGTGCTCCACAGTTCAGGCCTCCTACACAGACTCCTCCTGTGTGTACTTCTGCGGTACGGTCACCTTACGAGCTGACCCGCATCTCCCTTAGGCAGTTCTTCGCTGCCCTCCGATTGCTGTGTCGTAGCAACTCCCCCCTCCTCGAGGCTGGATCTACCACTGCCATTTTTCCCACATGTGACCGAAGAGGCCATGTGATGTATTTTGCCACCTTACCTCCGCTTTCGGGCAGGTGTGGCCTCCGCAGGGTCTTTTCCACCTGAAAGAATAGGAAACTGGGCAAGACCCCTTCCCACGATGTGGTAAGGGCCCCGGCTGCTCTTGCTCTATGCCGAGAAACATGGAGAGAAAAGAGGCCCAGCCAGACTTGCATCGTTCTTGTTTCTGCCGACCTTTTTGGGGCATTGGGGAAGGGTACGTGCAGTCTGAAACACAGTTGGTCGCTTGTGTGCGTGAAATACTTGCCCGCTCCTGTGTCAGCAGTACACGTACCCAGCTCAGTGCATGGCGTGATTTAAAGTGGACCCCTAGTGTCGCTTCTTCGACACGACGTCGAAGTGAGCGATAGATGGGGAACGTCTCGGTTATGTATGTAACCTCCGTTCCCTGATGGAGGGAACAAGACATTGTGTCCTCCCAGCCACGTCGCTGAGCCGAGCCTCTGAGGTGGCCGGACACTCCCGGCTCCTCAGAAAAATCCTGAATGAATGTGCGTATTTCCCTCGCCTTTATACCCGTATGTCCGGGGGCGGGGTATGCAAATACTGTTCGCCAACTCTCACTGGCCTTTTTTCATAGATCAGAAGCATATTCGGCGCTCAAGAGAGACCCCTAGTGTCGCTTCTTCGACACGATGTCTCGTTCCCTCCATCAGGGAACGGAGGTTACATACGTTACCGAGACGTTTTTTGTACCTAATTTATTTGGGTTAAAACAACATCAGGGACAACAGTGTTGAAGAGAAACGATCTGTATTGAACTGGTAGCTTGTGGAGAGAAGCCAGCACTGGTGTAATATGTTTTTCTTTTTTAGCACCTGTCAGAATCCTTGCAGCTGCATTCTGTACAAGTTGCAGGTGGGACAGATGGTACTGAGAAATTCCTATGTATAGGGAATTAGTCAATGTGGGTGATATAAAAGCATGAGTTTCCAGATCTTTGACAGATAAAAAAGATTTTAGTTTAGAAACACCTCTCAGTTGAAAGAAGCTACCATTGACAATACTGTTAATTTATTTATTACATTTCAGGGCAGGGTCAAAGATTACACCAAGGATTTTAACATGGTTGTTCACATTAATTCAGATAGAAGTTAATCTATTCCTAATCTCATTGGTAGAGGAAGAATAATGTATAAATACATCACAATTTAAATTACTTTTTTCATTTTTTTTTTTTTTTTTTTTTTTTTTAGAATATTAAAGCCTGACTGAGGCCTACAAACATAACATATGACTTGAAACTGTGGCTATACAATTTCGCTGGATGAGTTGAGATTACTCTGTGTTCCACCAAACACTTTAATGGATCCGAAGGAAACTGCCAAGCAATCCGCATCTTCATCCGTTTGCCTGCAGAAGTGAAGAAAGAAGATTTCTCCTCCCTCTTCAACCAAGTCAATGTCGCTGATTTCTCTACCAGCCGCCGAGAATCAGCAGCCATACCGCCCGCCGATAGATCGAGGAAACACATTCCGTCATCACCCGAGCCTCGAGGAACCGAGTCTGAGTCAAATGACGGATAAGCACACATTCGTCCTCACACGATCCAAGAGGTTAACGTCTGGGCAGAGATAGAATATTTAGGTGTGTTATTCTTGTTTATCATGGTGATTGCTTGTACAGTTTACGGACCACCGAGTCCACTCATTGTTGCTAATAATACTCAAAGTATAAATGTAACATACCACAAATCTAACATTATCACAAATTAGATTTTGCTGTGTTGAAATCCAACCACATTGGACTGTTGTGTATTTACACCATCGTGGATGAGACCGGCACACTGTGTTTATCCATTAAAGGACCAAAGATCACAGGACAGGTTACGAGTCGTTCATCGTGTCTTTGGGTGATAAACTAACAGATGCATTCTCTCCCACAAACGCAAAACCGGCTTCGGCGCCGCCACATTACTCTCTCTCTCTGTCGTACTAACCGCACACACACGACCGCTCACAAACATTTGGCTAGTAGATAACCTTGTGTTAATGCTCAGCTTTGACCCCAAGTTACCGTACAAGCGGAGACATGCTGTTAATGGGCAGATGCCATTAACCAGCTTCTCCCCGCCCACATTCACGGCCATATTCTCTGGCCGGAAATATAGTGTGACTTACTCTCCATGAGAGTCACGTCCGCCATTTTGTGCATGTCACTTCTTTCACACACACATGCACACACAAAGTTTATTGACTGCATTGTATTGATAATTAATTGATATTACTGCATCAATAAACTTTATATTTCAAAGAGAAGTGTTTTGGTTTGGTTAGCATACACATGTGTCAAAGGCTGGCAGGGGATGCCAGTGCTCGGATTCAAGCCTTCGTTTTGAATATCCTTTTGAATATTGATGCTCTCCGGACATTGATTTTCCTAAGAGAACAATCTAATAATGAGACAGATATACTGTCAGTTATACTGTCTGGTTATTAGTCCCTGATTCTAGGGTGGTGCCCCGGCGATATTAATCCTTATTAATATTCTATTGATTTGAATAATTGACAGTTATCTTTGATGATTGTTGAATTTGAAGGATCAATAGGCTAGTGTAAATTCTAATCAATGTTCCATTAATTTTAATAATGTAATATATTATTATAGATATTATAATAAATTAATATTCTATTGAAATTTGATAATTGATAATTGTCTTTGATTATTGTTGATTTAAAGGATTAAAAAGCTAAAATTGATTCTAATCTTTGTTCTATTGATTTTAGTCATTGATAATTATCTATGATAATTATCTATGATAATTATTAATTATTGCTAATAACCAAACCCGCTCCTAAACAGAGCCCTACATTAATTGGTGCCCCATGTGCCAGTTTGTCACAGTGTGTATGCATAAGAATCCAAAGTAATAACTTCAATTATTACTCAAAATTTGGTTCTGTTTGACAATTGACTTCACATGACTTGCCAAGCATAAGACAGTGTGGTGTGAAAGTGCTCTTAGAGTGAATTAAGTGTTAAGTTTACGATAGTCTGCTCAAAGCTTGCTGTTGTTGTTGTTATTTAACTCCTAACGCTTTCATCTAAATATTACTGAGTGGTGTCAGGTCACCTTAGTGACATCCACCAAGGAGAGAACACAGTAAAATTACATAGCAGTGAAACATTACATAACAGTGACCTATAAGCCACAGGTTGAAGTCTCTCACCTGTGCGTTCCTGTCAGCATCATAGCAACTGTAACTCAAGCTATCAGAGCAACTGTGTCATGAGCATTTGTACTGCCCCAGTAAAATTAGTTGCTAATCACTCCACGTGGCTGGAGCTGAAGCTCCCCAGAGGTCAGATTACTCAGACCCAGCACTGTAAGGTGTGGTCGCTGATGTCCTCTGTCTCTCTGTAAAGGAGAGAGATAACCTTAAAGGCTACAATATTAGTCATTGCGATGAAGCATTGTAGAAACTAGTTGATTATGTCAACAACACGGTCGAGAAGTCAAAGCGCACAATCCCGGTCCTCATGGGACAAATGTCCCTTCTTCATCACAGCAGAACCCAACTGCAAACTGCAGAATACCAGGCCCAGCTCGCCCAGCTACAGTACAGTTACCAATTGGTGCAGAGGGAAAATTAGGTGCACCAAGAAATTAGGTGCACTCAAGCTGAGGGAGTCCAGACACAGGAAGATAATGCCAGGATGCAGGAGGGAAACGAAACCCTGCGAAACCCCTGCAGGGGGCAGGAACGGGCCCTGGAGAGAGGACAGAGGGAGAGGGTTGAGGGGAATGGGAGAGAGTAGGGGAAAACACAGGGGGAGGGGGAAAAGAGGGAGAGAGAGAGAGAGAGAGAGAGAGAGAGAAAGAGAGGGCTCTTCCGCTCTTGGGATCACTGCCATGTAGTCCTCCACTAATTGGACGGCTGCCTCCATGACGCCGGGCAATGGCACTGGACCCAATCCACCGTTCTCCTGGGCAAACGATGAACAAACTGCTCCAGCTGCACCTGGTCGACGAGCCCCTCGACGTCGCGGTCCCCCACTAGAAGCCACCTCCGGCAGGCATCACGGAGCCGCTGGGCAAAGGCGAACGGCGGTCGGACTTCTCCAGCTTCATACCCCGGAAGAGCTGATGGTTTTCCTCGGGGCTCTGACACACCCGTTGCAAGATGGCTCTCCTTAGGTCCGCGTAGGCCAGGAGGCTTGTTGCTGGCAGTTGTTGAGCCGCGAGTTGGGCTTCCCCGGACAGGAGAGGAACAAGGCAGGCTGCCCACTGGTCCTGCGGCCAGCCCCAAATTTCCGCAGTTCGCTCAAATAAATCCAAAAACGCTTCAGCATCGTCGGCCGCCCCCATCTTCTGTAACGTGGGCGGGGGCAGCGTGGCGCGGGTGTCCAGGGTCGCGGCTTTGGCTGGTGGGGCCTCCTGGCTGAGCAGGCTCCGGATGATGTGACGATCCTCTGCTTGAGCCCGCATGATCTCAAAAAACGCTGATCTTGGTCCTGCCTGAGCTCAAGCAGGGACTGTTGGTGGCTCTGATGTAGGATAGTGAGGGACTGGAGGACTTCGGCCAGCTGGGAGGACTCTACGGGGTGACCCTTCTCCATGGTTGGACGTATCGGTTCCAGTCTTTACTTTTCCCGGGTTTCGGCACCATTGTAAAGGAATTCGGCATCTCCGAAGAGGAAGGAGGACACGGAAACGGGGATGAACTCAAAGGTAAGGCTTTTAATTCCAAATAATAATGTGGGCTTGGTGAACATAAACTCTTAACATACAAAACACAGTATTAATTTTCCCTCTGAGGCCAACACTGGACTGGCGTAACTCTCTCTCTCGACTGGCAGAACTGTGGCTCTTTTATTTGCTCTCCCCGTGCTCACTGAAATTAGAGACAGGTGTTAGACATGATTTAGCTCAGGTGCAAGCGCCCTTACCGCTTTCTCCCTTCGGACGGGTGCTTGACCACGCCCCCGCTGCCACACACCCCCTACAGTCAGTTTTCAGTCATGCCACCTTGCATTTCAAAATGACTGATTCCACACCACGGAGGGGGGAAATTACTTCCAAGCCCAGAGTGATGTAAGTGGCTTGAAGATCCCATTAGCAAGGGAGCTGTAAGCAACCCAGGGTCCGACTGGACTCCTTCCCCACTACGAAGGGAAGGATGTCAACCTCATCGCTATAGCGATCTGAGTGACTATGGTGTTTCGGATGACTCGGACGACCCGCGGTCATACCGATACCAAGGCTTGCACATTCGACATCTCGAGTCCCTCGCAAGGGACATAAGAGCGCTTTTAACCAAGTAATCGAGATTCAAACATCAACAGTTATCTTAGAGGATTTGAGCGCTGCCTGGTTTACATGAGAAGGTGAATGCTAGAACAGGACCCCAGAGGCGATGATCGCACCGCCAGTAGGGGGGGCAACAGAACCAGAGGGGCAGTGACCAGACACACCACCAGGGTCACGCCAGGCCAAAATGACAAAATGTTCGCTGGCCGAAAGTAAAGGTAAGGTTTAGACAAAAATTTAAACAAGAAGGTGAGTGGGTAGACAAGGTTTCAAACCCCCTCAGAAAACAAGATTTGAGAAAGGAAATGGAGGATATAAGGAGATGCTTGACTGAGTTTGTAACGCAGCTTGATGCTCATCCATTCACCAGGTCTGCAAACTCCTCAAAGGAACATGCCGCTAAACCCCCGTCAGCATGACTAAACGATTTACCCCCTCCCATTTACGCTAAAGTTTACTTTGTAGGTTGGGAAAAGGGGAACAGGGGAGTCCAAGTTGCTTCCCAAAACAGTCATTCCTAACACACCACAACCTCCTTTTCTGACCTTCTTGGGCAATCTGTAGCAAAAGGGCAATGCCTGACGCATATATATACACAGTATCTCACAAAAGTGAGTACACTCATATTTTTGTAAATATTTGATTATATCTTTTCATGTGACAACACTGAAAAAATGACACTTTGCTACAATGTAAAGTAGTGAGTGTACAGCTTGTATAACAGTGTAAATTTGCTGTCCCCTCAAAATAACTCAACACACAGCCATTAATGTCTAAACTCCTGGCAACTAAAGTGAGTACACCCCTAAGTGAAAATGTCCAAATTGGGCCCAATTAGCCATTTTCCCTCCCCGGTGTCATGACTTGTTAGTGTTACAAGGTACACTAGGATCTGAAAAAAAATAATTATTGCGCTACATAAAGATAGCCTAGGCTATAAGAATGTTGCCAAGACCCTGACACTGAGCTGCAGCATGGTGGCCAAGACCATACAGCGGTTTAACAGGACAGGTTCCACTCAGAACAGCCCTCGCCATGGTCGACCAAAGAAGTCAAGTGCACGGGCTCAGCGTCATATCCAGAGGTTGTCTTTGAGTGCTGCCAGCATTGCTGCAGAGGTTGAAGGGGTGGGGGGTCAGCCTGTCAGTGCTCAGACCATACGCCGCACACTGCATCAAATTGGTCTGCATGACTCTCATCCCAGAAGGAAGCCTCTTCTAAAGATGATGCACAAGAAAGCCCGCAAACAGTTTGCTGAAGACAAGCAGACTAAGGATATGGATTACTGGAACCATGTCCTGTGGTCTGATGAGATTGGAAGGTGTCAAGCTTCTGTGGCGGAAACCAGGTGAGGAGTACAAAGACAAGTGTGTCTTGCCTACAGTCAAACATGGTGGTGGAAGTGTTATGGTCTGGGGCTGCATGAGTGCTGCCGGCACTGGGGAGCTAAAGTTCATTGAGGGACCCATGAATGTCAACATGTACTGTGACATACTGAAGTAGAGCATGATCCCCTCCCTTCAGAGACTGGGCCGCAGGGCAGTATTCCAGCATGATAATGACCCCAAAGACACCTCCAAGATGACCAATGCCTTGCTAAAGAAGTTGAGGGTGAAGGTGATGGACTGGCCAAGCATGACTCCAGACCTAACCACTATTGAGCATCTGCAGGGCATCCTCAAATGGAAGGTGGAGGAGCACAATGTCTCTAACATCCACCAGCTCCGTGATGACCGTGATGTAATTATGGGGGAGTGGAAGAGGACTCCAGTGGCGACCTGTGAAGCTCTGGTGAACTCCATGGCCAAGAGGGTTAAAGCAGTGCTGGAAAATAATGGTGGCCACACAAAATATTGACAATTTGGGCCCAATTTGGACATTTTCACTTAGGGGTGGACTCACTGTGTGTTGAGTTATTTTGAGGGGACAGCAAATTTACACTGTTATACAAGCAGTACACTCGCTACTTTACATTGTAGCAAAGTGTAATTTCTTCAGTGTTGTCACATGAAAAGATATAATCTCAATATTTACAAAAATGTGAGGGGTGTACATCAGCTCCCACGTACTACTCGACATTGGTTACGGAATAAGTATAATGGGTTCCAACACCGTTGTATTGTATTTTTATATATATATATATATATATATATATATATATATATATATATATATATATATATATATATATATATATATATATATATATATATATATATATATATATATATATATATATATATATATATATATATATATATATATTATATATTCAGAGTTAAAATGCTTTACATTTCTAAAGCAGAAGAAATAATCATTGATAAGACAATACAAAAAGTGGCTTTAGAATAAAATGTATTGTTTACTACCATATTATTGATCATAAGTCAATCATTGGCATACAGTTCACAGCAATCCATTTCACAAGTGAATTTGTCAATCAGTTCGAGATTTATTATGAGGGCTTGTTTAAGGGCCGGTCAATTTACACCTACATCTGACGTCTCGGATGTGTTGCGTCATAAACATAAAATGTTTAGGTCACTGTGTCAAGTTAAATATAGTTTAATACTCAATCTTTACACACATCTTGAGATCCCTTAGATTGCAATTGCGCTCCGAGTGTTTTGAACGCAAGAACGTAACGCATGTTTGTGGATCGAGTAGTAACACTGCCTACTGAAGTGTTTTCTTCACTGTATAAACTGCGCATTGCTCATACAGCTGAAATTTCACTTACTGCCCTCTATAGTAAACAGGTGGTACTACAATCTTTGCATTTCTCAGGAATCTCCCTTATTATGGTCCGTGGGCATGCGATTAAATGCATTAATTTTTGAACGTGTTATTTTTTGTAAAATGAATCGCACTGAATTAAATCGACAGCCCTAATATATATATATATATATATATATATATATATATATATATTCTTGTTGCACGTAAATCTGTTTTGAACACTATTCTGATGCTAGTGAAACTTTGTAATATGGCACTTTCATACCAATGTCTCCTTAACCCTCTGGGGTCGACGGATGCGCCGGTGCGTCCTGCTGGATATTTTTGTCATTACAGCGGAAACAACTTAAAATACTCCAGCATTTTTTGGTATACAGATAAGTGTAAGACATTTAGAGACTAGAAAGGGTTTGTTTATTTGTGTACACTCACAATAATAACAAAACCTTGTGCTTTTGTAAAATAAAGAAAATAAAAAGGGTAAGTTATCAGACGTCTCTGTCTCCACGAACATGAAACATATGTCTAAAGAAAGCTTAAAATGTCTACTTTTAAATAAAACAATTCAAATTTAAAACAAATATTCTCCTGCAATGCAATCTGTTTGAAACAAAGTGATGTACAGTTTTTACTGGTCTATCTAATTATCTGTAATGTGATCCCACCCACCAGCAGAGCGCGCCATTCATACGCTAATGTGCTGAGACGATCAACGCAAATGTACACGCCCCCCGAGGTTTAATGTAAACAAAATTCATTCATTTTTCTGCGCATTTGTAATGATACACAGGCTGGAAACTCCTGGATATTAAGGAAAAGTTTACATTTTCCTCAGAAGAAGAGCGGGACTCCGATGAACATTTGTATTTTGAAGAGAGATTTGATCCAGCCGAGGATGCAACTTTCGAGTAAGTCATTTAGTTTTCATTAGTTGACATGCTATTTTATATAAACATGCCACTTGCCAGCAACCCACATAACAAAATTGGTCTGGCCCAGTGCCAGGCCACACATTCCACTTACGCTTGACCCACATATCGCAATGAATTACAGTCCTTTAGTGGGCCACCTCTGGTAGCCACATGCGAGCCACATATATTTGACCAGAGCTGGCCCAATTCTGGCCCTATGTTGGACCAGACATGTTTTCGTTCTGGTTCCAGATTTCAGCCTAGACTATGCCTGATCCATGCCACATTAGGCCCAGATGAAAAATGCCTCGACAACAGCACATTATTAACAAATGTTTGTTATTACTTGAAACATTTAAAATGTTTATTACATTTTAATATCAAAATAAGAAATTAGCTTATTTTTAAGCAATTTTTAAGCAATAAGAAAATTTGCTTACATAACACACTTCTTGTACACAGGTTGTTCACAACCCCTCAGTCTTTTAACAAACAATGTTCTGAAAGTTCCAAGAATGAACCCAACACCATAACAATATGCCTGAATTTCTGCATTAGCTTTATCTCAGAACTACTTTAATAAGTAACAAAGAAGTACACTGTAAAAATGTCAGTAATTTGAACAGTAAAATAGTGTAAAAATGCTACAGAAATAAAATGTTAATTGATTAACAAATATTAACTGTAAAATATACAGTAAAATGTTTTAATATATTTTAAGTCAAGTTTTTACAATAAAATGATGAAAATGAATAAAATGTATAAAGTAAGATTTTCCTGTATAATTAATGGTAAAAAGAACAAGAGTACATGTACTTTTTTACAGTAAATTATTGTTAAAGTTACAGTAAAAAACAGTAATAGGGTGTTCCCACAATCCCCTGCATGACCCATCATATTTTATGGGAATAGTTCTTCTTGTTTTTAATATTAGTTACGTACACTGGGGTGCTCTGTGTTATAGTTGATGTAATTTAGTTCATGTTTACTGCATTATTTAAATCTCACATGTGTTACCATGGCAGTGTTTAGTGTTTGTGTGAGTGATACTGAGCACTGTCTCTACATGTTCATTGGTCATTGCTCCTGGAAGAGGCACTACTGATGAACACTTCTGTAGTCACTACGGTGATTAACAAATACCTCAAAGTAAACAACAGATTTTTACAGTTCAGAAGGCATGTTAATTAAAACATTTTACTGTAAATTTAACAGACTTTTATTTTTTTACCATTCCAGCATGTAAATTACAACCATTTTAAACTGTAAAATGTACAGGTTGTTATGTAAAGTGGTTTACATTTTAACTGTATTTTTTTTTTTACAGAATTATTCTGGCAACAACGGCTGCCAATTTTTTTTTGTAAAAACAACAGGATTTTTTTTTACAGTGTATTTCACCATTGAATATGGATTTTAGCAAAAAAAAAAAAAAAACTTTCACAATATGATAATCCAACTTACCAACTGTTTCTGAAGGTCAGGGCTGCTTTTCAGTTGTTCCTCCAGGTTGTGAAGAGAACTGAGATCCCCCAGTGGCAACAAATTTAGATCTAGGCCTATCTCTGCCTTATCAGCCACTTTCATCCCCTGTAGGGTTTTATAGATGTTTCGTAGCTGCTCCATTATCATTTCCTGATTGGTTAATATATTATGCAGGAGGGCTGAGAAGAAAATAAGCAACATTAAATTAGAAATACAACAAAAACTAATGAACGGGGTTTCTTGATGAATCAAGTTAAATTTAAGAACTTTTTAAGACCACTATGAATGAAATTTAAGGTACCGTATTTTCCAGACTATAAGTAGCGTTAAAGAAAATCCACATAAATTCCCAACTCTTTTGAGTCAATTGGGTATTGAAAGAAATGTTTCACCTGTTTATATTCATTTCCCACAATGTACATAATTCCTTCATCTTCTTCCTTCATATTTTGCATTCCTTCCACTTATCAATTTTCACACAACCATGTCCCTCTTTGGGCTTCACAATAATATCATTAATAGTAAGCACTTTAAACTGATGAACTTCTTGTGAGAAGCCTTCTGGCAGTGGCCCATGCACATGCTCTTTATCCAATTTTGGAGCTGTCACGATTCGTAGCAATCAAGGCAAGGATGAAGATGATATGAAGGGACCCAAGTGCAGTTTTATTGACCAAACGGTGGTGATACAGGAACAAGAAACGATGACTAGAAACTAAGAACTAGGGACAGGAACAGGACTATGATCCGATACACTGACTAAAATACAACTACAGCCAGGCAGACATCAGGATTACAATAATACTCAACGAGAGACAAAGCAAACATGAGGACTTAAATACATGAACAAGGGAAACATCAGCCAATGGGCAAACAGAACTCTAAACAAGATAATAAGGCAATTAACTAAAACCAATGACAAAACTAGAACTGATAATAAAGCAATCAAACAATGAACCAATGAAAACCAGACACATGAACATGGAGGGAAAACAGGACATGACAAGACTGGGAAACAGGAACATAAGAATGATTTCAAAATAAGAGTGCATAAACAAAAGACAATATGGAACGTAATAGGTGCCAGAACTTAAAAATAAAAGTACATAAACAAAAGACAATATGGAACGTAACAGGAGCTGTCTCTTTTACACCAGGACCAATTTTCTATTTGGTTCTAGCTTGAAGATAATGCTAGGTTTTAGCTTTGCAATAGACTAAGAAAACACTACAAATTGTTGATAGGCAAAGGTGATGCAGCTTCAAGAGCGGGAAAAAGGAGCAAATGATACACTCAATATGACTGTTATGGCCATTCATGCTCAAAACTCTCTTGTTTTTGTAATTTTAATAAAATAACAATGTTAAAATAAAATATACACACATCCTAACCCTAACCCTAACATTGGCTTTATTTTAACATAGCTATTACATTTAAAAATTTTAAAACTGTCAAAATGACTGCCTCGGTACCGGGTAGTTCTAGAGTTAACAATAGAACAGTCCTCGTGTTGGATCACGAGCAGATGACCACAACACGTACATACCGTGCTGTGGTTGGCGCCTTATACTGGCACAAAATGGTAGGGTCATTTTGAGCCGTAGGGCGGCAGTCTCCCATCAAGGATGCAAAAGAATTGACAAATGCATATCATGGTTTTACAGATGGATCTACATAAGGGTTAACCGTAAGCCATGCAATGCTTTTGTTCAAGCTGTGACCTTAGAATTATTCAATTCTAAAAATGAGTGTACTGTAGTTCATTTATTTGAAGGCGAATTGCGATTGATTTGAAATGGATAACATAAACTAGTATTAACATTTAAATTTAACAGGTTTAGCTTAACATCCTCTTGTGAATGTAATGTAGATTGTTGAGGTTAGCCTTAGATTCTAAAATTAACGTTAACTGGCACTTCAGCAATTCCCGACAGAACTGTATATTTGTAAGCTAACTGCCAATTTACTGTGAAAAAACGGTAAAAGTAAGCTGTAACTGATATAAAATTAACTAAAGTATTTCAGTTACCACTCACGAGCGTTGGCAGTCTTGTGTGGCCAGCACGGTCAGTCTTGACTGTTGGAGGACTCCGGTGACGGAGACACAGGTACGTCACAGTCATTGACGTCATCACGTTGACCAATCAGCAGACGCTGTGTCCGAAATCACCCCCTACTCTACTCTAGTGCACTATATAGCAAGCTCGCCATTTTGTAGGGCTGTCCGAATTTTATTTGATCTGATTAAGAAAAAATATGGTACCACCATTACTTATAATGCAATTTTTTCCACTAATGACATATTTACAATGTATAAACTGTTACTGTTTTCCTTTACAAGTAACTTAAAGTGGGCTTGATTTTGACTCAATACTCTCTATGTAGCATTTATTTTGCAGCTGTCTGCTCGGTTCTTCTATGGAAACGAGGAGACTGTTGTGCCAGTCTGTCAGTGATGATGAGGGCACTTTAGAGGAGGAGGAAGACAATGACGATGTGGCAGTATATCATCCCACCCAACCTGGACACTTTATGTCTGAGTGACAAGGGCCCCTATGAGTTACTTTATCAGACATTCTTCATTATTGTGAATCTGCCACTGGCACAGAGAGACTAATGACCTCAGGGGCCATTGTTTTTGAAAGCCATTGTTTTGTCTTGAATATTGTTATTGTTACATATTGCATTGAAACAAACATTTGTTTAAAATAAGTATTTTCATACTTTTGTTTATAAATAAAATTTCCTTTAACTGTTAATTTGTGTGTATACTGTACATACATACATACATACTAAATATATGATTATTCACTTGGTTAGATCTTTATTTTTTTGCTAAAACAATTTGACTACATTTATTTACTTATCTCATTTGACTGTGACCGGCCACACATATGTGGCCCAGGGGTATTTGGGCCAAATACTTTGGTCAGTAACTGGCCCACATGTTGTTTTCCCGCATTAAAGCCAGTGCCACCTCTGCCACACCTGGGCCATGTTCGGTTCACATGCCGCACGGCAGTACTGACTGAATGCCACCTGTGCCAGCTTCATGCCAGATGTGGGCCAACTATATCTGCTACCTGGGAAGGATTCAGAGTATTGAAATTTGAAATATGTCCTAATAAGCAAGTTTTAGTTACATGTAAATTTTGTTTTGGCTAAAGCAGGTATTTAAATTGTATGCTGTATGATATAAATATGATATGTAATATGATATATAATTATATGAATGTTTAGAATATATTTCATCTAGTGTTTATGCTGCCTTATTATCATCAATGCTTGTGCTTGCAAATATGTGTTCAGGTTAAATGAGTAAAATGCACTTTAAATATGCCCATATTAGTAAATCAGCATATTATAATGATGTCTGAAGTATCATGTGACACTGAAGACTGCAGTAATGATGCTGAAAATTATGCTTTGATCACAAATTGCATTTTACAATATATTCAATAGAAAACTGTTCGTTTAAATTGTAAAAAGAGTTCACAATATCACTGTTTTTACTATATTTTGATCAAATAAATGCATTCTTGGTGAGCAGAGGAGACTTCTTCTAAAACTTTTATATGGTAGTGTAGGTATAAAATTAAGTAAAGTCTTTATATAAAGAAAATGTATAGTCAGATTACTTGAACAACTTAAAACTTGATTTTGATCATTAAATCTTCTCACATTCATTCTCTTTCTGTCACATTCCTAATTGATAGGCCCAGGGGAGGGGGTCTTCTTTTGTCTTCTCAGGTGTGAATTACCTTCATATTCATGATAGTTCACGCCTCCTTGCATATGAAATTTCAACACTAAAATTGTCTTACAAAAGTTAAATTACTATATTGTTTTGTATGAATGAGTGATCAGGATGTTTTTCACATCATTTTGTAGCAAAAACTCTAGACTACAAGATCCAGTTTTCAAAAGGCTTGTGGACAAATGTTTAGTATGTGTTATATGGCCTTATTTCAATGATTTAAATTTTTGTTTTTTTCAAGAACCACACATAAACGTTATTTTCTCAAAAATACAAACATGTACACACATGTTGCTCACATATTATTGTAGCACAGTTTGTGCTGAATACAGTGTTATCAGACTTTAGCCATTCATTTGTTTTTAAGCAACTGAAAAAAGCACAAATGTCAAGGCATGTCAAAACTTCTCCAGGGCTCAAAACACCCTCAGAACCCAGAGGGTTAAGATGATTCGCTTATGTTCTCCTCTTTTGTAAGTCACTTTGGATAAAAGCGTCTGCCAAATAAGTAAATGTAAATGTTTTAAACACCAGTCTGAATCCATCCCACAGGTTAACCCCAATCATTTCCAAGGAAAAGCCTTTTAACCTTTAACCAACCTTTACTCTAACATTTTGGTCCTAGTAACCATTGTCAGGTCCTACTTTGATTTTGTGTTATGACCAAAGAACAACAAAGTTTTGTTTAAGATTATGTTACGGTTAATGCTGTAACTACATATAACCTGAAATGTTTATGTGTGATGAACTTAGTTTTAGACATAGCTAGAAGTTCTATGCACAGATGTGCCTCAATCTCTGTCCAGACAATAAAGCCTCTGTGAACTCTAATGAACTGTATGGACTGAGCAACCAATTTCTTTCTTATCAGGAATACATGGATGGCGTAACCTACAGGTTACTGTGAACGAACAAGAACTGTTCGGCCCTTCAGTTGCTCTAAAGATGCTGGACAATAACCAACTCTTCAGACCAAAGGGGGGGATTGCTGGGCCAAATGTATTCAGATATAAGACAAAGGCAGTCCTAACACATTTGTAAAGCCTAACTTAGGTCTTCAAACACAATCATACATCTTATTGATAAAAACCATGGCAAAATCAAACAAAGGGAGTAAAAAATAGAATACATATCCCAAGAAGCCTTGCTCACTTTACAACTATGTTTGAAATTCCAAAGGATCGAACTCTCAACTCCTATTGGATGAGGCACTCAACAGAACGGCCCTCAACCATGATGTCAACGGGAGTAGAAATACCTTGGAGATCCTTCTAGGTATCGTTTCCAGTGATTTTGCTTGCCGTGCGTAGATGCAGCTGATCGCTGCTCTCAGGTGTAGCCTTATTGTACAAGGAAGTAACGTTTGACTTGAAACTGTGGCAATACACTCTCTATCTCGCTGGATGAGTTGAGATTACTCTGTGTTCCACCAAACACTTCTGCATCCCAAGCTATCTGCATCTTCATCCATTTGCCTGCAGAAGTGAAGAAAGAAGATTTCTCTTCCCTCTTCAACCAAGTCGACATCGCTGATTTCTCCGCCAGCCTGCCGAGAATCAGCAGCCGTACCACCCACCGACAGAGCGAGGAAACGGCCTCCCGCCATCACCCGAGCCTCGAGGAACCGAGTCGGAGTCAAACGACGGATGAACACACATTCAACATGCATCCTCACATGATCCAAGTAAGAGGTTAACGTCTGGGCAGAGATAGAATATTTAGGTGTGATATTCTTGTGTATCAAGGTTATTTCTTAGGGACCTCCGAGTCTGCTCATTGTTGCTAATAATACTCAAGGTATGTACTGTTATCAGAGATTTTGCTGTGTTATAATCCAACCACATTGGACTGTTGTGTTTTTACGGCATCGTGGATGAGACCGGCACAAGACCGGCACAAAGACCAAAGCTGCCTTCTCTCCCATAAATGCAAAACCGGCTTCAGCTCCGCCACTTTATTCTCTTTCATCATACTAACCGTACACACACACGACCCCTCACAAACATTTGGCTAGTAGATAACTTTGTGATAATGCTCAAATTTGTCCCCAAGTTATCGTACAAGTGGAGACACGCGGTAAACGGGCAGACGTCATTAACCAGCTTCTCTCTGCCCACATTCGCGGCAATATTTTCTGCCCAGAAATCTCGCGTGATGTACTCTCCACGAGAGTCACGTCCAACATTTTGAGCGCATCACTCCTCACACACACACGCACATGCACACACGCACACACACACACACACACACACACGCACACACACACACAAATACATACACATACCTTCCTCATGTGTTATATGCTTATTTTGGATACCATATCTAATCATGTCACTGTTAGTTTGAAGTTGTAAGTCGTAAGTTTATTGACTGAATTGTATTGATTATTAATTGATATTACTGCATTAATAAACTTGTTGTATTTCAAAGAGAAATGTTTGGTTTGTTTTGCTTACACATGTGTCAAAGGCTGGCAGGGGATTTGAGTGCTCGGATTCAACCCTTTGTTGTTTCCTTTTGAATATTGATGCTCTCCGGTCATCGATTTTCCTAAGAGAACAATCTAATATTGAGACTGTTATACTGTCTGGTTATTAGTCCCTGATTCCAGGGTGGTGCCCCAGCGATGTTAATCCTTATTAATATTCTATTGATTTTAATAATTAATGATTATCTTTGATAATAATTAGTATTCTATTGAATTTGATAATTGATGGTTGTCTTTGATGATTGTTGATTTAACTGGGGCTGATGCCATATGCCACAGGAGCCTCTGGAACTGTTTTAGAAGAACTGCTGTGCCGGGCTCGATCATGAGGATGTCATTGAGACATGCGGAGAAAAGATATGCTCTGCACCGGGGCGAGCTTGCTCTTTCCCATTTGGCCTGAAGCCCTAGATGGCTGAGTTGCCTGAGCACCTGGTCCCTGTGAGCGCATAGTATGTCGAGAGTGAGCTAGAATGAGCCAGTCGTCGAGGTAATTGAGTATGCGGATGCCCACTTCCCGTAGTGGGCCAAGGGCTGCCTCTGCGACCTTGGTGAAAACATTAGGGGACAGGGACAGGCCAAAGGGAGGACCTTGTACTGGTGCGCCTGGCCGTCGAACGCGGACCGTAGGAAGGGTCGCTGCGAACCCACCGCCTTTTTTTGGGTACGATGAAGTAAGGCTGTAAAAAACATTCTTCTCGGCAGGAGGGACAGGCTCTATCGCACCATTGAGTAGCACAGTTGTAATCTCTGTACATAAGGTGCTGGCATTTTCGCCGCGCATCGAAGTGGAGCGAATACCACAGAAACGAGGCAGGAGCCTGACGAATTTAATTGTGTAGCCAAGTCAGATGGTCCTGGCCAACCAGCGAGACGGGTTGGGCAGCGAAAGCCCTGCATCCAAGCTCCATACGAGGGACACTAGTGAGGCGATCGTTTTTGTTGTTCTGGTTGGGGCTTCGCAGCAGGGGGAGCAGGTAATAATGCATTTGGAGGCAAAAGTGCATCACGAGGCTTGGGTGCTGAGAAAAGGCTCAAAGCACTTACCTCCCTCTACGCACCTGGCAGGGGGCGGGTTAGAGACTGAGGAGGAGGTTCTGTGAAGACATCCTCGGAACTCATCAGCGCCGGCCCGCCGGGGATGGGCAGTCGTGGGTCCGGAGGTGAAGTAACTGTGTGTGGACTGTGGTTTTTTGGTGCCGGGGTACTGTGAGAATGGCATGCTCTGGCTAGATGACTCAGGAAGTGAGGATATCCCTCTTTTATTGACAATGTTGGTACTGCAGCCCAAAGGGGGTGCGGCAAAAGAAAATAAGGCAAATAAGGATTTACCTCCCGGCCCTCCACCGGGGGACGGAGTGGTCTTGGTACCAGCTCCGGACCGAAGATCTGACTGACTGGATCTTCCCTCTTAGTAGCGCTTAAGAGCTGAGCCCAGGTTGAGGCGGAGCTGCCTGTTGTTTGCTTGATAAAGCTGCAGGGGGGCAGATGGGGCGCGGTATGCGCTGCGGCATGATGTGAGAGATGTCTGCCTCTTTACCGCCGAAAACTGTTGGGCGAAGTTGCCAAAGAGACCAAGCTGGGAGACGGGGGGCATTGAGGAAGCGGAATTTGTCAACGTTGCGCATCTCAACCAAGTTTAGCCACAGGTGACGTTCCTGGACCACGAGGCTGGCCATTGCCTGCCTGAGTGCCTGCACTGTGACCTTCGTGGCTCTGAGAGTGAGGTCGGTGGCAGAATACAGTTCCTGCAGCACGTCGGGGTCAGGAGGGGAGTACCGGACGATCCCGCAAGGTGGTGGCATTCTCGGGTCACAGGTGGATCGCAACCGCTCTATCCACCTGGGGGACCTCTGTATACCTGTGGGCCGCAGTGAGGAGGTCGGTTCCGGGTAGTAAAAGGTGCCCTCTACGACCTCATCAGCTCGTCATGCACTTCCGGGAAGAATGGTACCAGGGTGCATGGCTGAAAGCGGCGCTCTGTCCCGAGGTACCAATCGTCAAGCCGTGAAGGCTGTGGGGAGGATGGAGGGTTCCAGTCCAACCCAATGCTCATGGCAGCCCGGGAAAGCATGTCAGCCATCTGCACATCAGCCTTAGTCTGGGCGGGCTGACCCAAAGTTGGCAGCCCAGTCAAGTCTTCTGCGTTAGACGCCTGAACGCTCTCCGATGCAGCGGTAATGTCATCATCCAACTCATGGGACTCGAGGGAGAACGCGGGCTGGCCGTGTGGCGAGCCTCCCTCACCTCTAGCCCGGACAGAAGCAAGCGAGCTTTCCGGGGGGAGGGTGGTTCGTAGGGACGTACACGGCAAAACTATGTCCGCTGCCATCCCCAAATCTCCTCTATCACCAGCCGGGTCGGCCTCAATCCCGTGGGAAGAAGGAGGGAAGCAGGGGGGCGGCTAAAGTGGCATTCACTTTAAGAAATGAAAGCCATGGTCATATTCTCACAGTGAGTACATGTATCATCCACTAACGCTGCCTCTGGCACACGAGGCAGCGCTTATGAACTTTTAGGAAAAGAATTCCCTTTTAGACGTATACACTCTTTTACAGAAGCGCTGTCGAAGAGCTTGCTAATAACTTGCTGTTTTATGGCATGCACAAAGATGTTTTAGATATATTAATGTGACCCATGTGGGATTAGTGGCTTAATTGACATGAGTTTTTATTTAATGCTGAATAATAATAGTTTCACCACTGTGAACTCTGGCATCATTTTCTTTTTTTTTTTTTTATTTATTTCTTTTTTTTTTTAGATATGCTATAAATTGTCCTGGCCTATTTTTTCTAAAGCCAGATGTTATTTCCTGTTTCCCACAATGCAGTTCTTGGATTAAATAACACTTTTTAAGGGGACAGAAAGACTTAAAACATTTATAACTGGAAAAAGGATTTAAATAATTTAAGACTCAAGTTTCAGTTCTACATCGGTACTGCTAAGTTACAGTACAATGTAAATGAGTACATTGTATACTTACAACATTGTCAGCAATAATAAAATGTTCATAAAGACCGTAATTGTAACAAGCGACCGCAAACGATCGAGACGATTTGGACAGCATTGGATGGAAGCTTCTTTATGACACTGCTCCCTCTGAAATCTTTAATTTATTTCCAAATAAGGGAATGAGAAATACTGTCCATTTTAGCAGCACAAACAAGCATCGAGCACAAATGAACTACACCGATTTGGATCGATCACATGGAATGGAGAGTGACAACACTGCTCCCAAATCCGAGCTGTTATTTCTAAGAATGGGACATTGATAAAAAGTTCATTTTAATGGCACAAACCAGCACAATTCGAGCACAAACGAATGTAGGGAGGTAAGGGCCTGGTCGAGTGCCCGTTTGGAGAGCGAGAATGCAATAAGAAGTTCCACCTCAGACGAACTGCTACTAATTACCGTTTCTGTGTTCACAGTGAGAGACGGGAGAAATAAAAGATGACCCAGTCCACAGAGAAGGGGAGAAAGTGTTGCACACCAGAGACTGTGTTTTCCATATTATAGTGTTGTGCTGAAAAGCTACAATGTCTTACCTTTTATGCTGCAAAGCAGACTTTTGGTTTATTTTAGTGTGAAGCTGAAAAGGGATTACTATTTTTATTTTGTTAAATAAAACTGACTCACGTGGACTGTGGAAACCGACTCCCGCTTCCTCCTTATCATTCACACAATGAAACTTGTCACAGAATGACATCAGTTTGGAGTGATTTGGAACAAATGGGGTGGAGAGTGACATCACAGCTCCCGCATCCAAGCTGTTATTTTTAAGAAAGGGAAATATGTACAAAGTACATTTTAATGGCACAAAGCAGCACAAATTGTGCACAAATTGTGCACAAACAAATGACACCAGTTTGGAGCGATTTGGACCACATGGGGTGGAGAGTGACATCACTGCTCCCAAAAAGTTTCTTATTATATCTAAGGAAGGACAATAGCGTGTTTCTTTTAACGGCACAAACCAGCACCAATTGAGCACAAATGAACGCCATGGGTTTGGAGCGATTTGGACCACATGGGGTGGAGAGTGATGTCACACAGCCAAAAAAAGAATGTTTAATATTTCAAATACCAAACCAGCACAAATATTCATTTTAGGATCACAAATCAGCACAAATGCAGCACAAAAGAATAGGATAGTTTTGGAGATTGTTTAATTATATGGGGTGCCAACTTCATGGAGGTCCACTGCTAAAATTACGTAGCACAGCTGACTGATGGTTTTGCCGGTTTAAAACTCGCAGAACCCAGCTATCTTTGAAACTCTGCTTGGTGTGGATGCAGCAGGTATAACTTGACTCTTCGTTTTCGAGAGGATCAAATTCAGTTGTAAAAAGGTAAGTCATGGTACTTTATGTTCAGTTACCAGTCTTGGAAAATAATTTTCTCTATAGCCTAGAACCATCCCTGAAAACATTCCTTAAATTACAATATATAAATTTTAGTTAGCTATCTAACTTTGTACAATGATTAAAGAACTGTACAGATAACTAATTGACTTTCCAAAAGCAGGGTTATATTTGCTAGCTTGTTCATTGCTGTATTTGTTTGTTAACGTTTGCTGAAATTATCTTGAATTAGCCAGCATTCTGTAATTAATAAATTCATTCATTATATTAATTGTACTTCACGCGAAATTTGAATCTTGTGTGGATTATTTTGTGTAGGCTCCAATGATGTTCAGTGTTGAGGTAGACAAGTGTATCCTATTGCTGCCAGAAGTGAATGACTTTGATTTTTCTACTTATGTTCATTAGATACTGTCCAAATGAATCTCTTGACATTGAGGGCAATAAATACAGAAATAACATCAGTAATAAAACAGTGGCTGAAGGAGACACTGCATGGAGTTATAACCTGCCCTTAACATGCACTCACACACTTACATTAATAAAATCAGTAAATTGATAAAATTAATTGTAACTGATAAAATCAGTCAGTACAGTTTATTAATAAACCTGTTTTAATTGTACAAGAGGAAAATATATCCCATTCCCAGTCTATTTCTGTTCTACACATTAAAATGTGTTTTCTAAAAGTTAATTTATGCCATAGGTAAATTTATTTAAAAATAAATGAATGTGTTTAATGTAAGCTGTTTTTATGGGTTGCATTTTACTATTCTCTACATTAACAGCTGATGAACTTAAAAATTCATCATTTAATTAATGATGAACTTAAAAATTCATCTTAATTAATTCCATCATTTACTCACCCTGAAGCCATCCCAGATGTGTATGACTTTGTTTCTTCAGATTAAGATTTTTGGAAGAATATCTCAGATCTGTAGGTCCATACAATGCAAGTGAATGGTGGCCAGCACTTTGAAGGTTCCACAAATGACATAAAGGAAACATAGAAGTACTCCAGTGATTTAATCCATATCTTCATAGGCGATATGATAGGTGTGGGTGAGAAACAAATCAATATTCCAAAAATCCTTTTTTATTTATTTATTTTTTTTTTTTACAAAATCTACACTTTAATTTCACTTTTCAGTGCATCTGAAGTCTGAGTTAAAGTTGAGATTTAGAGTAAAAAGGGACTTAAATATTGTTCTGTTTCTCACCCACACCTATCATATCTTGTTATCATAATAACAGCATCAAGATGGTGCTGAGTATGGCTGCTGCGCTGTGAGCTCCGACCCAATATTGCAGTTTTTTGTTTGTTTTGTCTGCAATTCTTGTGTTTTTCATCTTGGATGTTGTCTGCCTTAATATCTATGATAGACAAACACTTTTGGAGATTGGTTCCTCAATAGCACACTGAAAACCGGACTTTAAATTCCTCAATGCCGACCTGCTGTTTTCAAACAGCCGTAAAAGGGGAAGGAGAGCTGGAAAGATGATGCTAATCGACCCTTGATACCCAGCATACTACTTGCAAAAGATCATTCGGATCTCTTTCCAACGAGAGACGAAGGACTGCTACATTATCTGCCCTACAGAAACTTGGATGTCTGAGGAGATTCCAGACTCAGCTATCGAACCTGTGGGGTCTTAAAAGACCTCTAAGGTAAAAGCAAAGGCGGTGGTGTATGTTTTATGATCAACAAATCCTGGTGTAATTAGAATGTACATTCCATCAAGTTTTTCTGCTTTCCTGATCTGGAATTCCTCCATGCTTCTCTGTCAACAATTCTGGCTATGGAGGAAATTCACAGAGGTCATTATCACAGCTGTGTACATTCCCCCACAAGCCGACACAGAACGGGCACTCAAGGAACTGTATGAGAGTACAAGTGAGCAGGAAACTGCGCACCCTGAGGCTGCGTTCATTGTGATCGGGAACTTTAACAAAGCCAACTTGTCACAAATGACTGACATAAAGTGTTGAAGGCGGGTCTAGAACCCAGGTCTTCTGGTCAGAGAAGGCTATTCCTCTACCTCTGGTCTACTGGGGAAGACAATCTGTAGGAAACCCATGTGCAGAAGCAAAAGGCAAATTGAGGCTCAGATAACTCAAATGTTGGCAGTCTTTACTTGATTGCAGTTCTCAAATACAAACAGACAAGTAGTCATAGTTTTACAAAACAAAACATAAAGTCAGCCCAAAGGCAACAGAAAAACAGAACTTAACTCTTCTAGACCTCAGGAAGTCCATAGATGGTGGGCTCAAGACTGAACACAGCTCAAAGAAAGCTGCCAACATAAATAGGGCAAAATACAGGTGGAACACATTAACCTGATTAGCAGTAATAACAACAGAGATCACAGCAGGTGGTGCCACCTAGTGGCTGGGAGTGTAATTGCAGGAAGGAGCGGACAGCTCTCCATAGTGGCTTGGAGAGTAATTGCAAGAGGGTTCAGACAGTGTTCCCTGGTGGCTTGGAGGGTCATTGCAGGGGGAGTCTTACAGGAGCCCCTCTCTCAGGGACGGCTCCTGACGTTCCATTGGAATCCAGACGGTGGAACTCTCTGATAAGGTCTGGATCTAAGATGTCCCCAGCTGGCACCCAAGACCGCTCTTCTGGACCATAACCTTCCCAGTCCACTAGGTATTGGACACTTCCACGGACTCGACGAGAATCCAGCAGTCGACGGACAGTGTACACTGGCTGCCCACCAACGATCTGTGGTAATGGGGGTGGGGCTTCTTGGCTGTGGACAGAGGAGAGCAAACAACAGGCTTCAAACGTGAGACGTGAAAAGTGGGGTGGATGCGCATAGACCTGGGTAGGAGTAGCCGGTATGAAACAGGGTTGATCTTCCTAAGGATCTTGAAAGGACCGATGAATCGTGGGGCCATTTTCCGAGACTCTAGATGAAGTGGAAGATCCTTAGTTGATAACCACACCCTCTGACCCTGACGTAGGGATGGCCCGATTCTACGGCGCCGGTTGGCCTGTTTCTGTTGCCGTTGCGATGCTCGAACTAAGGCTGTGCGTGCTTTCTGCCAGGCCTGGCGGCACCTCTGGACCAATTGGTTTGCGGCTGGTACCTGGACGTCAAGTTTCTCCTCAGAAAACAAAGATGGGGAAAACCCAAATTGACATTCAAAGGGAGACATGCCCAAGGATGAATGATGTAGAGTGTTATGAGCAAACTCAGCCCAGATCAGGCGGGAGCTCCAGGTGCTTTGGTTATTGGAGACCAGGCACCTGAGGGTCTTCTCAATCTCCTGGTTGACCCGTTCTGTCTGACCATTAGACTGAGGGTGGAACCCAGAAGACAGACTGATGGACGCTCCAATAAGACGGCCAAAAGCTTTCCAAAACCGAGAAGTAAATTGCGACCCCCGATCAGAGACCATGTCCTGAGGAAACCCGTGGATCCTGAAGACATGCTGCATCATGAGGTCTGCCGTCTGACAAGCTGTGGGAATCTTAGGCAGAGGTATGAGATGACATGCTTTTGAGAACCTGTCTACCACCACTAAGATGACTGTGTTAACTTGCGATTTAGGGAGTCCAGTAACAAAATCCAAGGAGATGTGAGACCATGGACGCCGCGGGATGGGTAAAGGGTGAAAGTGACCCTGAGGGTGGGCCTTAGGTTCCTTATTTTGGGCACATTCAAAACAGCCAGATCCAAATTCTCTGACATCCGCTTGCATACTGGGCCACCAGAACCATGTCTGGATACACTTTAAGGTTCTTGTAACTCCAGGGTGACCCGAAAGAAGAGATGCATTTCCCCACTGCAACACATCAGATTGTACAACATTAGGAACAAAAAGGCGACCTGGGGGGCCATTACCTGGGTCGGGCTGTTATCGTTGAGCCTTCTTTACTGCCAAGTCTAGTCCCCACTGCTCCCCTGCCAACACCTTGGAGGCTGGGATGATGGGCTCGGGTCTGTCCTCCACCTCTGGCGTATCAAACTGTCTCGAAAGGGCATCAGGCTTAGAATTCTTAGAGCCTGGTCGATAAGAGAGGATGAACTCGAAGCGATTAAAAAGGAGAGTCCATCGGGCCTGTCGTGGATTCAACCTTTTAGCAGATGTATGTGAGGTTCAGTCTTGCTGTCACAAATGACTGACATAAAGTGTTGAAGGCGGGTCTAGAACCCGGGTCTCCTGGTCAGAGAAGGATATTCCTCTACCTCTGGTCTACTGGGGAATACAATCTGTAGGAGACCCATGAAGCAAAAGGCAAATTAGGAGGCTCAGATAACTCAAAAGTTGGCAGTCTTTACTTGATTGCAGTTCTCAAATACAAACAGACGAGTAGTCATAGCTTTACAAAACAAAACATAAAGTCAGCCCGGGGGGGGGTATTTTATTTTTATTGTAAACAGTCTTCTTATTTTGAGTATACTGTATATTGTATATGATTAGGTGTATAATGTATATTGTGTTGTATAACAAGATGTGTAAACTGTGTTATGTGTAAAACGGATGTTTATTGCAATTGTCATACTGCTATGTTGCTTGGAACTACACCCAAGACTTTCCCCCACTGTTGCGCTTGTGTATATGGTTGAGTGAAAATAATGGATTTAATTTGATTTGATATCACTTCTGAAGATACAGATTTAACCACTGGAGACTTATGGATTACTTCTATGTTTCCTTTATGACACCAGTCACTTGCATTATATGGACCTACAAAGCTGATTTATATTGCTAAAAATCTTCATTTGTGTTCAGCAGAAGAAAGAAAGTAATACACATCTGGGATGGCAAGAGGGTGAGTAAATTATTGGAGAATTTTCATTTGGGGTGAACTGTTTTGAACTTCTCTGTATTGACAACTCATAAACTTCAACAAAAATACAAATAATTAATTTCAACTGCTTTTTGTTACTTTTTTTTGAATATGACAGCCAAGTTAACGCCATGTGCCATTCTCAGGCCACATCTGAACTATAAGGTCAATACTATTAGCGTTCTTTGGGCCACATCTGGTCCACACCAGTTCCTCCTTCATTTTACAAACTGTGGGCTACATCTGGCCCAGAACCATTCATTTAACAATCTTTGGCCCACACCCATTAGTTCTCCTCACTTTACAGTGTGTGGGCCAGATCAGGGCCGAGGATGCAGGTGAGCCAGAAATAAGTCAAGTATGTGGCCCACAAGTGGGCCAGATAAATTTTTCTAACTGGGATGTCACATCAATTCAAATTTGACAACACGGAAATCAGAGTTTCTCTTACATGAACAAAAAGTTGGTGATGGAAACTGCTTTTAAACAATTTTTTTTCTGTGAACAGGGCCTCTGTTTTATGTAAAGTAACCACTAGAGGGCAGTGTTTCTTCAGATTTTGACTGTTCCATGAATCTGATCCTATGCAGCTGAGATAGAAAAAATAAATCACTGTTTTATGAATAAGATGCGGGAGCTCAGATAATAATAGTACATTTGAAAGAAGAAGAAGAAAAAAACCTTAATCAAATTGCCATTTTATCCAAACCTCAATGTTCTCAGTTTTCCTTTAAAGTCATTCTTGCATGAAAGAATTACAATACATTTGTTGAGTCTATTGTCACGCCATTTAAATTGAAAAATGCAAAACAGACCACTGAGATATTCTGAGAGATGGAGCATCAGAGCAGATTTGTCTTTAATGTTTGACACCACTTGCCACACTAATCTGAGTTGCGAGGTTGGTGAGAATAATTACACCTGAACCAGTCACATCCGCTTTCACCTACGCAACCAACTTAAACATCTCTGTCAGACTTGACCCTCATCAAACCACTGCAATGAATTTATATTTTAAGGTAGGTTTCAAAGAAAAGGGTTTGTCAGATTCGGTCATATCACCTCAAATTAAATTTTATTTGTATTTTTCCCACGGCGTCTGTTGGCAGATTCATTACCGGTTCTTTTCCACTCCCCACATGATCTTTTCTTGCTTCTAGACTGTCAAATGCATGGTTTGCACAGTTGTTCGTCCCCCTCATCACAGAGGGTCTTTGTAATGAGAGATAGATCTGTCCAGAACAATTACCTCAGGAGCTTTAACGGCACTCACAAAAGCATTTTAATCTCCTCACACTTTTTGCTGGAGATGCAATTAAAAGAGGCAACTAGACTCAAATATCTGACACACACACACACACACAAATAAATAAATAAAATTCCAGGCCCAAGTTTACTGCAAAGCAAGCAAAACGCCCCTCCAAGTTTGTTGTCCAGGGTTGGATTAGCCATTGTGAACAGTGGCACTTTTCCTGGTGAGCCAGTAGTAGGTAGATGCTTTTATAATATAAAATAATTTATATAATATGATATAAAAAAAAAAAAAAAAATCATGCCCAGTATTGTCTTCACTTAAAGATGTTGGATCAAAGAAATAGAAAGGGGCCTTTCACACTGATTAGGTTATTGCACTAAAAGCTCCATGATTAGAACAAAATCTAGAAGTGTTTTTAACAGGCGCTACTTAAAATGATGGTGAAAAAAACAGTGAGAAGCACCACAACGTTCAAAAATATCCATCTAGTGCATGTTTACATAGAAAAACAAATGAAAAACATTGTGGATGAACAGTTTCTAAATGTTGCTAATCATCTAGGTTACTATTGTACTATTGAAATTGGCAGACAGAATTAACATGTTCCGCCCCCCCGGACATAAGTGTATAAAGGGAGGGAAATGCATCTGTCCATTCAGGTTTTTGCCCTGAGGAGCTGAGAATGAGGTTCGGCCATAACAGTGGCTCGGTTCAGCATCGTGGCCGGGAGGACACAACGTCTCTTTCCTTCCATAAGGGAATGGAGGTTACAATAGTAACCTAGACTTTCCCATCTGTCGCTCACTTCGACGTTGTGTTGAAGAAGCAACACTAGGGGTCCATATATAATCACGCCATGTGGTGAAACGTGTATGTATGCTGCTGATGCAGCTGCGGGCAGGCACTTGCGTGCCAAAGCGACAGGCTGCTTCAGACTGCATGTGCCCTTGCCCAATGCCCCATAAAATCGTCATAAACTTTTTAGGTTCCCGAAACCCCAAAAGGGGGTACAAAGCAACGTGCCAAGCATGGGAGCAGGCTGCGCCATCTTAACGCTATCACATGCATCAGGGATGGCATTCTTTTCCAACTCATATTCTTTCAGGGGTAAAAGACCCCACAGAGACCACCACCTGCCTAGACTGGGGGGGATGTAAAGAGTGGCGAAATATGTCACATGTGTTTTCAGGCCACATGTGGGAATAGCGCAGTGGTAGATCCTACTTGCTGCGAGGGAGGAGTTGCTACAACATTGCGACTGGGGGGACCGCGCAAGGGAGACACAGGTCCGCCCGTAGAGGGACAGTAGGCTGGACAATACACACAGGGGTATTAATCCACACAGGGGCCTGTCCTGTGGAGCACCTATTCCAGTACAGAGTAGTTTCAGTACCCTGGGCTGGTCGGGGAATTCCTCCGCTGAATTCACAGACCAGAGGGCTAGGGAGGAGTCATCCAGGGACCCGAGTTAGTGGGGTCTCCTGGGATAAGAGCACATGTGATTGCCTCAGTGGAGGGGAAAGGCGCTATATGCAAGTGGTACACCCAGTCAGTTGTTCCGGGTTACCCAGTTCTACCAGCTCAGACCTGAGAGAACATGGGATGAAACAGGCTCAACCCTGAGATTGTAAAATCTCGTAAATGTATTGGGTGTTGCCCAGTCTGCTGCTCTGCATATGTCTGCTAGGGAGGTGCCATTGGCCAGTGCCCACAAGGATGCCACACTTCTTGTCGAGTGTGCTTGAACCCGCAAGGGGGCGGGCACGGCCGGTGTGTAATAGGCCAATGATATGGCATCAACAACCCAGTGGGAAAGCCTCTGTTTGGAGACAGCGTTCCCTTTCTGCTGTCCACTAAAGCAGACAAAGAGCTGCTCAGAACGTCTAAAGCTCTGTGTGCGGTCTACATAAGTACACAGGGCACATACTGGAAACAGCAATGAAAGGGCTGGATCTGCCTCCTCCCGGGGCAGCACTTGCAGGTTCACTACTTGATCCCTGAAGTGGATCGTAGGAACCTTTGGCACGTAGCTCGGTCGTGGTCTTAGGACGACATGAGTGTCTGCCCGACTGAACTCCTGGCAGGTGTCGCTGACAGAGAATGTTTGCAGGTTCCCAACCCTCTTGATGGAAGGGAGCCCGATCAGGAGGGCCGTCTTCAAGGAGAGGGCCTTGAGCTCGACTGATTCTAGCGGCTCGAAGTGGGGTCTCTGAAGGCCCGAGCGGACCAATGAGAGATCCCAGGAGGGGAACAGGCTTGGCCTGGGAGGCTTCAACCTCCGGGCGCCTCTAAGGAACCTGATAATCAAGTCGTGCTTACCCAAGGACTTGCCGTCCACTGCGTCATGGTGGGCTGGGATAGCGGCTACATACACCTTCAAGGTGGAGGGGAGACAGCCTTCCCTCCAACCTCTCCTGCATAAATGAGAGCACTGACCCGACTGTGCACTTCTGCGGGTCTTTGGACCAGGAAGAACACCAATTCACCACTTGCCTGGTAGAGGGAGCTCGTGTGATCGTGTCTACAATGGCAGGTGGTAGGCCACTTAGATCTTCCACATCCCGTCCAGCAGCCAGACGTGGAGGTTCCAGAGGTCTGGGCACGGATGACAGAGGGTGCCCTGTCCCTGAGAAAGAAGGTCCCTCCTCAGGGGAATTTGCCAGGGAGGGGCTGTTGTGAGGAGCACGAGATCTGAGAACCAAGACCGAGTGGGCCAGAAGGGGGCTACCAGAATGACTTGTTCCTCGTCCTCCCTGACCTTGCACAGCACCCGTGCAAGAAGTCTCACTGGGGTAAATGAGTATTTGTGCAGCCCTCGTGGCCAGCTGTGTGCCAGCGTGTTTGAAAACTCCAAGATCAGTCATAAGCCGCCGCCTTTCTTTGGTACAATGAAGTAAGGGCTGTAGAAACCCTTCTTCATCTCGGCTGGACAGGCTCTATCTTATCTTTGAGTAGAAGCATCACGATCTCTGTACGCAGGGTGTTCGCATCTTCGCTGTGCACCGAGGTAAAGCAGATGCTGGCAAAAGGGGGCGGGGACCTGGCGAACTGAATTGCATAGCCGAGTCGGACGGTCCTGGCCAACCAGCGCGACGAGTTGGGAAGTGAATGCCACACGTCCAAGCTCCGTGCGAGGGGCACTAAGGGGACAATCGCTTTTGACGTACCTGGCAAAGCTTTTCACCAGGGTGAAGCAGGCAATATGGTGTCGGGAGGTAGAAGCGCATCCCGAGGTTCTGGTGCTGAGAGAAGACTCAAAGCACTTACCTCCCTCCGCACACCTGGCAGGGGGCGGGCTGGTGACTGAGGAGGAGGTCCCTTGTAGACATCCTCTGGACTCATCAGAACCGGCCGGCCGGGGGGCAGCAGTCGTGGATCTGAAGGCAGGGGTTCCGCGTCCTGCGTGCCGGGACTGTTGAGGTGTGGCACTGGGTTGCCTTGAGAATGGCATTTGCGGGCCAGGTGACCCAGAGAAAGAGGAAATTGCTCTTTTATTGAGAATATGGGTACTGAATCCCAAAGGTGGTGCGTCAAAGAAAAAGAACTGAACTGAGGATTCTCCTCCCGGCCCTCTACCTACCTTTCCAGCTCTGGAGCAAATGTCTCGTTCCCTGGGTTGTCCGTCTCAGGAATTATTGGGAGCCTTCTGGGTCCTCAAGGACGTTCGAGAGACAGGGGGCATGCGCTTCCTGCGGGGCACTTGACACAGGGGCTTAGAGCTGGGCCTAGGTTGAGGCAGAGCTGCGTGTTTTCTGGAAGCCACAAGAGGACACCCTCAGTGAGCAGACAGAGCACGACCCGTGCTAGTGGTGCGACAGGGCATGATGTGAGAGATGACCTCGTCTGTTTCTTCACTGCTGAGAACTGCTGGGTGAAGTCCTCGATGGTGTCGCAGAAGAGACCTAACTGTGAGAATGGGGTGTTGAGGAAGCGTGCCTTGTCCACGTCCCTCATCTCTACCAGGTTAAGTAAGAGGTGTCATTACTGAACCACGAGGGTGGCCATCGCCTGCCCGAGTGTCCACGCTGTGACCTTAGTGGCCCTGAGGGTGAGCTCGGTGCCTGAGCGCAGTTCCTGCAACGTGTCGGGGTCAGGACTTCACAAGTGTATATCTTTGAGTGCCTTGGCCTGGTGAACTTGCAGGAGGGCCATGGCATGCAGGGCGGAGGCGGCCTGTCCAGCGGCACTGTAGGCTTTGGAGGTCAGTGATGACGTCATCCTAAAGGCCATGGAGGGGAGCACCGGGAGATCAGACTGGGTGTGCCGACCCAAAGGTGGCAACCCAATCGAGTCTTCCGCGTCAGATGCCGGAACACTCTACAATGCAGCAGTGAGCTCATCATCCAGCTCGGAGGGCTCAAGGGGATAAGCGGACTGGCTGTGAGGAAAACCGCTGTCACCCCGAGCCCAGGCGGAAGTCAACGAGCGTGTCAGGGGACGGGTGGTTCGTGGGGATGAGTGGTTCGTGGGGATCTACCTGGCAAAACTGAGCCCGCTGCCATCCCCAAATCACCTCCATCACCAGCCGGGTCATCCTCAATCTCATGGGAAGGAGTGACGCGGGGGGCGGCTGGAGTGGCATTCCTTTTTAGGAAGGAAAGCCGTGGCCGCAACGTTGCTATGGTAATGTTCTTGCAGTGAGAACACAAACCAACCACAAATGCTGCCTCGGTGTGATTGCTGCTCAGACACATGAGGCAGCGTCTGTGACCGTTGTGCAGAGAAGACGAAAGCCGCTGATATGCGCCATAGATCCAGCAGCATAAGCTCTTGTAGAGATGAGTGAACAGTCAGTGAATACAGCTCATTGATCACACAACTGCTCAGCTCCGAAGGAAAAATCAAATGCATTTTTCTCCCTTTATGCCCATATGTCCGGGGGTGGGACATGCAAATTCTGTCTGCCAATTTCTCATTGGCCTTTTCTCAAGTTCAGAGATGTTTGAGGTTCTCAAGAGAGACCTCTAGTGTTACTTCTTCAACACAACGTTGAAGTGAGCGACAGACGGGGAACATAATGTTTTTTGTTTACTAAATAACGAAACGTGTTTTTGCTCTTACTATTAGCCTATTTACAATCCAGCTCATTGCATTAGATAAACACCCGAGAGAAAATCCAGAGAGTAAATTAGGTTTTATATGTAGGGATGCCATAATACCAGTATCGGAAACGGGTCCTACACTGAGCTAACATACTTGTACTAGTACCTGTAAAAAATTTCTGATACCAAAAATCGATACCTTCTGTGGTATGAATGTCATTGTGTTAACATTGAGCTCACAAATTAAAGGCTACGATTTAAAGGTGGTGTATGAGATTTTTTCATTGAAAGGTATGCAAAAAATTGTCATACTCCCTGAGAGATATTACTGAAATAAATGTCGTAAGATATCTCACCTGTCTCTGTGACAGCTTTAGTCTGTTAAAGCTTCAAACAGCAATGTGTAGACAAAAATGTGTTGATTGCAGACAATGATGCTTTTGGCCTATCAATCATTTTGTGTGTTCACAGTGTTGTAGTTACAGCAAATTAATTAGATTTACTGCTATTTTTAAGCCATGTTGTCTCAAAAAAGCTCATTTTCTATCTTTGTAGGGTGTAGGGTTTTGGAAATAGGGGCGTTGCTAATCCAACGGCTCAGTCCAAACAGAAACGGACCAAGCCATCACTCTTCAGAACCAGTTTTGATGTTCTTGAACCTGGAGCAAATTTTCCTTTGTTAAATGCCCCAGTGCTCTGAAGTTTTTTGCTGTTTGAAGGTCCCTCCCTCCGATTTTCCCATAGGACATCGAGCACACCATGCAGTGAAACCCTGTGGAGGCTTGCGGGACCTCTCGTTCTGCAAATAATAGGGGCTTGAACCACTTGCCCAATTTCGAGTGTCTTCATGCACAAACTTAGAATCATATTCTTTAAGGTCTGATTAAATCATTTGACCAAGCTGTCGTTTGGGGGTGGTAAAAGCTGGTCTGAATCAATTTAATCCCCAATAATTCACTCAGTTCACATAGTGTACATAACATAAACGAAGTGCCATGATCAGTGAGGATTTCTTTCAGAATCCCCTCTTGGGGGATTATTCTGAAGAGTTGAAATGTTGTCGTGGCTGAAGACCCCTCCTGGTGTACCAAGCTCCGTAGCACCTGCTGGTCCTCTGCTTAAGCAGATCCTGATGTTGGGCTTGGTGGAGGCCGGCAAGGGTCTCATTACTTCGGCCAGTGGCGTGGACTCCATGATGGCATTTTCTTCCTCCTAATCTCAGGTTACAGTACAAATGTGACATATCTCTTGTTCTCATCTTAAGGAGGGATGGGAAGTGATGCCCAATGGAAGACTTTATTTTTATACACTTTTCAGTGTCATAACAAATAGTTTTCTTTTCAGCACTACAAATAAACACTCAGCTCATCTCTGCTGCATGCGTCTCTCCTCCACTGGTTTGGATTGCACTTTTATCCCTCCAGTGAGACTTCTTGCACGGGTGCTGTGCAAGGTCAGGGAGGATGAGGAACTCACTACAACACAAAACAGCTGTAAGAGGTGATTTCTCAAATGTGTCAATCTTTACCGTTCTTCCTCTCCTGGCCTCGCTCTCCACAGACATATAAATACAACCGAAATATATCATCACTGTATAGGTATGTAATATTCAGTATACAGTATTACTACTACTTAGAATAATAATAATAAGTCAATAATAATTGTATTATATTCAAGCAAAAACATATGTGATGCTCTGTTGTGCAGTACTTGATTTATTATTAAAAAATAACTTCAATGTTGTATTTTGGGTTATGCTGTGAGAATCTGTATAAAAGTATAATAATAATAATACAAATTAATTGTTATATTTTCATTTGATTACAGTTTTAAGGAATACTTTATTTATACACCCTTTTGATGATAAAATTGAATTACAATTTTGAATACAGAATTCAGAAATACATTTATGTGAGTAATGTAAAATGTAAATTAAATATTCACTAAGAATGGAGTGCACCCGGTAAAAGCGCAGCATATGAAGATTACAGCAAAATTGATTAGTCATAAGTAGGCAATAAACGAGAAGTGCTGCAATTCAAAGTTTCAAAATGCTCAGAAAAGTACAATTGTGAGTACAACAACAAAGTACAAAAAAGAGGAAGGTGAGTGACAGCGGTGAAAGAATGTAGTGAGATTTTTTTATGAATAAAGAAAATATTACATTACTGGGATTAGGTCAATTGCTCATGAAAGAGATGCGTCTTTAGATGTTTATTGGAAATAGTTAGAGAATCAGTTAATGGGGTGGAGTTCAGAAGAAAGTTTTACCATCAAGGAATAGTGGATTTGAAAGTCAGAGAAAGTGAAATTGTGCCTCTGTGAGATGGCACCATGAGGTCCCATACACCCACTGATCGCAAGCTTCTGGAGGGCACAAAGACTTGAAGTAGTGAGTGTACTGTATATAGGGGGCATGGAACCACTGGCTGTTCTATAAGTGAGTATCAATTCCTTGAACCAATGACAGCCAGTGCAGTTTGATGAAGAGTGGCATGACATGCTTTCTATGACTTGTTGAAAATTAAATCTGCAGCCATGTTCTGCATCAATTGCAGAGGTTGGAATGTATATGCAGGAAGCCCTGCAAGATGACCAAAGCAGAAGTCCAGTATAGATATGCAATGAGCTTGGACAAGAAGTTGTGTAGCATTCTCTGATCTTCCTAATATTGTACAGTGCAAATCTGCATGATCTTTGCGATGTGGTTCATGAAGTTCAACTGATTGTCAAACACAACCCAATGATAAGTCTAGCTGAATGGTGAAGTTAGTGAAATAGGATTTGGTGTATAACTGTATTGAAGCAGCAGATGATCAAGCAGAATGAGAACAGATGATTTTGATGTTGCTCTCGCCAGCTGCAGAGCTTTGGTGATGGACAGCAATGCAGTCTCAGTGAGTGTTTGCTTTTAAAGCCAGACTGTTTTCTGTCTAGCAGGTTGATCTGTGAGAGAAAAGAGGAGATGTATCTAGCATGGGAGCAGGCCGCACCAGCTGCCTTTTCTCTCTATGTTTTCTCTCCACAGAGTATTTAGTTATATGGCTGGGGCCTTTTAACGTTCATTATATGCCCTGGGAAGATGTTCTTTTCCTATCCTATTCTTTCAGGGGAAAATACCCCACGGAGACCACATCTTGCCCTGAAGGTGAGGTTAACATGTGGCAAATACATCACATGGGCTCACAGCTGCACATGGAAGAGGCACAGCGGTATGTAGTATTATACATACAGAACAAGTGCAGCAACCTGATTTGAATCTAGGAAAACCCAACCTTGGCAATCCTGGAATTCTTCAATGTCATAAATTAACGGACCAAGCATCAATAATCCTACTGAAGGCCTGTCTTTGGACAATAAAATGGTCAAGACATTCTAAACACCATAATTCAAAGCAAAAAGGGTAATTGGTCAGAAAGGACCCTCAGCATGACTTTCTGAACTTCCACACAGTGATAAAGCAGACTTTTGTTTCTGAATTCAAAGATGATTTGACTGTGGTATATTTTGATTAAAAATCTCATCCTGTTTCTAAAAGATTTAGCTTCAAAGCTGAACCTAAATATGTGTGGTATTATTTTCAATAAGCCATGAGAATAATATCACTCCAATAATTTAATTAATCATAATTCACTTATTAAAGCTAATTCCTTACAGTAGAAATTGTGATCATATACAATGAGACGTTGTATTATGACTTTAATGGAGAATTTTATTCAGACAAATAATCTAGTTATTTTTAATTTCTCGATATTATAATGGTTGTCGAACTCGAAAGAATCTTTTCTATCTTCTGAAAGAATACACTTTGGGCTTTAATTTTGGGCTTTTATTTTATTTAAGATCTCACAAAAAATTAGGTTCCTGCAAGCTTTTCTTCTCTGTAAAAGCACTGGAAGCGTACAGAGTAAAATTATGGCTCCGTCTTTCAAGATGAAACAAAATCTGACTGCACTACTTGACCATTGGCCAGGATTCCACACTCCTTGTAGAGTGCGCTCGTATTACCAAAGGGGCAGGCATGGCCTGGGCCTGATATTCCAACACGATGGCATCCACGATCCTGTGGGCAAGCCTCTGTTTGGAGACAGCGTTCCTTTTCCACTGTCCACCAAAGCAAAGAGCTGCTCAGAGCGTCTAAATCTCTGTTTGTGATCCAAGTAGATGTGCAAAGGATGCACCTGACACATCATGAAAAGGCAGGGTCTCCCTCTTCACGGGGCAGCACTTGCAGGCTCACCACCTGATCCCTAAAAGGGGTCATGGGAACTTTGGGAACATAGCATGGTCAGGGTCTCAGGATCACTTAGGAGTCCTCCGGAACAAACTCCATTCACTTTTCGCTAACAGAGAACCTGACCCTCTTGATGAAGTGCACGTGAGATTGCCTTCAACTCGACCTACTCTAGGGGCTCAAATGGAGCTCCCCATGGGTGAAAGAGGCGATAGGAATCCTAGGAGGATTCAGTCTCCTTGTGCCTCTCAGGAACCTGAGGATCAAGTCGTGCTTCCATAAATAATTACCATCTACTGCATCGTGGTGGGCTGATACAGCGGCTAAATACATCTTCAAGGTGGAAGGGGTTTCCACCCCTCCAGGAAGGAAAGCACGGATCCGACTGCACATCTCTGAGGGTCTTTGCTTCAGGAAGAACACCAATTCACGAATACATGCCACTTCAGGGCATACAGCTGCCTGGTAGAGGGAGCCCTGGCCTGAGTGACAAATGCCTCCAAACAGGGCTGGGGCGCCATATGCAACGGGCACTCAGTCGTTAGCACTGTCTCGAGTTGCTGGCAGTACAACTTGCCCTGAGGAGGCTATTGTCATTGATCTGGGCCAAGCATGTGTTGATCCGGACAGATAACACAGCGAAGATTGCATACATCAGCCACCAAGGCGACCTACACTCTCGTTGAATGTCACAACTCGCCCATCGTCTCCTCCTTTGGATTCTGCAGCGGCTCAAGTCGATTCGGCAAGCAGAGGTAGACCTTTTCGCTTCCCCAGAATCCACCCACTGCCCACTTTGGTACTCTCTGACTGAGGTTCCCCTCAGCACAGATGCCCTGGCACACAGCTGGCCCCTGGGGCTGCGCAACTATGTGCCCCCCCAGTGAGCCTACTTGCAAGGTCAGGGAGGATGAGGAACAGATACTCTCAGTGGCCCCATATTGGCCCTCCCACCTGCGGTGGTAGACACGATCACTCAGGCCAGGGCCCCCTCAACCTTGGTGCCTTTATGGCCTGAAGTGGTGTCTGTACGCTCAGTGGTGTTCTTCCCGAGGTTAAGACCCCCAGAGATGCGGAGTAGGGTCAGTGCTTTCCTTTCTGCAGGAAAAGTTGGAGGGACGGCTGTCCCCCTCCACCTTGAAGATGTATTTAGCCACTATATCGGCACATCACGATGCAGTGGAAGGTAAGTATTTAGGGAAGTACGATTTGATCATCAGGTTCCTGAGAGGCGCGAGGAGGTTAAACCCCACAGGTCGCGCCTCGTTCCATCGTGGGACCTCCCCGTGGTCCTTCAGGGCCTTTGGGGAGCTCCCTTCAAGCCCCTTGAGTCAACAGAGCTAAAGGCACTCTCTCTGAAGACCACCCTCCTGACGGCGCTCACCTCCATCAAGATGGTAGGGGACCTGCAGACGTTCTCTGTTAGCAAACTATGCCTAGAGTTCGGTCCGACTTTTTCTCACATCATCCTGAGACCCCGACCTACGTGTCCAAGGTTCCCACGACCCCTTTTAGGGATCTTGCAGGGGACTTGCAAGCACTGCCCCAGGAGGAGGCAGACCCAGCCTTGGCGTTGCGGTGTCCAGTGCGCGCTCTTCGCATCTATTTTGACCACAAGCAGAGCTTTAGAAGCTCCGAGCAGCTCTGTGTCTGCTTCGGTGGGCAGTGGAAGGGAAGTGCTGTCTCCAAACAGAGACCCACTGGGTTGTCGATGCCATCACTATGGCATACCATGCCCAGCATGTGCCGCCCCCTGCTGGCCTATGAGCCCATTCTACCAGGGGAGTTCTGGCTTCTTGGGTGTTGACCCCTCTCTAGCAGACATATGTAGAGCCGCGGGCTGGGCAACACCTAACACCTTTGCGAGGTTCTATAACCTCAGGGTTGAGCCAGTTTCATCCCCTGTGTTATCAGGTGACACAAACAGGTAAGTTCGGACTCCATAGTGCCTTTCCCCTCCCTTGAGGTGAAGACGAGTGCTCTTTACACAGTTGCATTCGCAGGAAGTGTGAACCCTGGACATTCTTCCTCCCTAGCCTAGCGGCCGTCGAGTTTTCGGAGAGGCTCGCTGCTGCCCTGGTACGGGCGTCACTAGGCCCCCATACTGAGGTAAGTGCTTCACGTGTGCTGGTTGTCCCCTTGGGCAACCCCGTATGATGTATATCCCACAAAATGGTTTCCCTGCCGGTAAACCGCATCTTTATTGGACAGAGGGCCCTCTGCCCTGGGTCGCTGTGTTTGTAGTAACTCCTCCCCCCTTGGGTAGGATCTACCACGATGCCGCTCCACACAATGTGCTTCCGCTCCTAACCGGTAAGACCGTGTGTGTATTCCACCTAACCCCCCCCCCCCCCCCCCCCCCCCGGCCGGGTGGCGATCTCCGTGGTGTCCACCCCCCAGCTTGGACCATGTATTTGGCCCCCAGCCGAACTATTTTGTTCCTTTTACAGGGGAGAATAATAGAGAGAAGGCCCCGGCTGGGCCAGCCATTCCTTATACTTCTAAGCAGTTAGCCGTTCCCCTAGGGGACCGCTTCATGCCTGCCAGTGTGTTGGGGGTAGTTATGCGACGGCTTGTAGAGGTCTGACTGTCTCGCACCGCCAGTCTGCATAACTCAGTTCAGCTCTTGTGGCGTTTTCCATTGGGACCCCTAGTATCAACTCATCGACACACCGTCGAGTGAGTGACAGACGGGGAATGTCTCAGTTACTGACGTAACCTCCGATCCCTGATGGAGTTTCCCTCCAGCCACAACACTGAACCAACAGCTGAAAGTGCCGGGTCTTTGGCTCGGCTCCTCAGTGCGATACCTGGTGTGTATTTGCAGCGTCACTCCTTTTATACCCGTATGTCCGGGGTAAATTGCACATGCCAATTCTCATTGGCCTTTTATCAAGATCAGAGATGTCTGGGCTCCGCAGGAGCGACCCCTAGTGTCAACTCGTCGACACAACGTCTCGTTCGCTCCATCAGGGAACGGAGGTTATGTCAGTCACTTTAACTTTAACATTCCGTAAATTCGCTTTACTACACCATGTATCTGGGTTAGTGGATATATGGCAGGTTATACGCTCTTCTCCATCATATATACTGCTGATATGATACATAGAAAATGTACACAAACATCTAATTTAAACAGAAAATTATTTTACCACCTACTTTCAACTGTTGGTAATAGCTATGTAAATTGAGGTGGGCAATTTTTGTGAATGAAGCACAATCTATAATAAGACTAATTTACATAAAAAGGAGGCAACTTAATTTAAATACTTAAGACACAATTTCAGTGCTGATTGAACCTTTCTAAACTGGATTGCGGGTTGTTAATGACATGCAGGTTGTAAAGTGACGCATTACCATGCACAAAAGTGGTGCAACTGTTTAGTGAATTTTCATAGCGCCCTACATGTTATATCTTTATACCAAGGATTGTGACTTAGATTATGGTGCAAATTAACTTGAAACTGCACTTCATTCTAATTTATGCAATACAGGCCAAAGTCAGAAGACAGCTTGTATGTACATTTTTGGATCATATCATTCATCTAGACTAGAGGACACACCCAGGGGGCACAATTACCTCATTCACGTACTAGCCTAGAAGAGTAAATTACTGATGGATTCAAGATCTCTTCACCAGGGGACCTTGTGTTTGACCACTGTGCCCATCACAATTGTACTCACTTCTTTCTTTGAGCACTGTCTCTGTTTATGAAGGGGGCCCTCCGGAGGTCATTTTCTGAGATGATGCTTTGTCTGGACTTTTGGTCAAAGGGCCTGAGGCTTGGCATGTTGTCCTTAGAGAGGATATAGGATGGCTGATTTTGTGTTATCAGAGACAAAACAGACAGAATTTAGGGCCACAATCAGTCCCAAACTGTGGTACTGTGACTGTCTTTTGCATTGTGGAAATTCCACTTATATCTTAGTTACTGAGAGCTTATCAGCAAAGGCTGTACTTTAATTTCCAGAGATGTCAGCCAGCACTCTCATTCCTTTGGCTATTCTCTCTTGCTTTATTTCTTTCTCACTCGCTCAAGCCAACTCTTTTATGGTCCACAATGAGTTCTGTGATTGCTGTGCACCCCTGTGCCCTGCGCTTCCCCTCTCTGTTGTGCAGCAGGTTAATGAAGATCGCAGAACAGCATGCCACTGTTAGACATGTCACACATGCTGAGGTTTTGAACAATCCCTTGTCCATCTTTGGAACGGAGTCTGGCAAGACCTTCTCTTTCAGCCCTACCAGGGCTGCATGCTACACTCCAGCTATGAGAAAGGTAACATTGATGTACTGAACATGTGCAATCTCATTGAAATGTCATTGTTTGATGCTTTCACTTTTTCCTTACTTTGCTATTTTGAATAGCTAGTCTTACGATTGTTTATAAGGCTGCTCAAATCTCCACTCTAAGAGGTTATTGACTGTTCTGTAGGTCCTGAACGTGCTTATCAATAAAGTAGAAGGCTGTTAGCAGCTTTAGCACTGCAGATGATTCTTTATTAGCTTAACTGTATTTCATTTGGCCAGTGTGTACTGAATATTATGGAAGGAATCCTGACTTTCAGAGTTTGAGCCCATTCTCTCTCTACTTCTGTCTTTACATCCTGGCCTCTCCACTCTTCCTGATAAAAATAAATATCAACAGTTTACTGAAGGTGTGAGCAAAAGGGAAAGACAGATTAAATCCAAGTTTTTTTCATCCATGAGTGCTTTCATGTCTTTTTTCAAGTAGAGAATTTCAGCGCAGCTACTCTTGCAGCTGGCACTAATGGGAGAGTAGGAGGTGTGAAGAAAGAGAAAGTGAGATTCCTGATGAAGAGGGATTTTTCTTAACATTAGACTGTTTTGTTTTAAATTGTCTTGGTCATCAGATTAATAAAGGATGTGATATGACAGTCTAATCAAATATATAATTGATAATTGAAACAGAGACCTACAGCAGAAAAGACCATCTCAGCTTTAAGATTTAAGGATCTTAGAAGGGGTGATTTACATTTGACCTCAATACACCCAAGGTTTTAATGAAATAATGAAATACAGAGGCAGCATGGAAATGTTATTAAACCACCTCAGAAGAATAAAAAAATGGAAAAACAATATTTTCTGTAAAACTGAGTTTTCTGATATTCCTGGCCTGTCTTCTAATCTCCTGTGTTTGGAGAATTTTTTTTCTATAAAATTTGTGTCAGGACTAATTTTGAGGCGAATGAATACAGATGTCAGGGTGACATTGGATCCCATGGCAGGGCCCTTAATGAGATAACAGGCTTTAGTCAAAGAATTAACACTATTGAAAAAATTGATTAGCTGAATGGATGCAGATCCGGCTGCAACAGGGAGCTTGGCTTGCAATTTGCATTTGTGCAATTTCAGACTGTGAGACCTGTACTGCCAAATCACAAATCTGTTTCCAGTGTCTGTATTAATTATCAAACAAAAGCTGCTGTTGCATGTTGATTCATCAGGTTAACTCCTGTATTATCTCCCATTAAGCTGGGAAAAAGGGGAGATTATGGGGGCCTTCGGGGGCGTTTTATAAATTCTTTGAGACTATTAAACCATGACATGGACTTTGGAGGATAACACCATCACTTTCCTATTTGCATGCTTCCCTTGCATGTGCTAAAATGCACATTTAAGCCTTACATTTGATCATTTATTTTAGTTTTCAATTAACTCTGGAGCATGTTGGCACTGGATGGAGGAGGTGACTTGCAAAATCTTTTTATAAGATAATCAGTATGTGTGCATACAGAGTATACAGTCAGGATATGTGTAAACAGTGCTCAGTAGTGTCTGGCCTCTTATTTGACCTGTTTGCATTATTTGCATTATATTATGTTACATATAAACTGCATTATAGGTCTGCACAGGCCTGAAATCATAGCCAGAAACCGGCCTGTTTCTGAAACTCGTCTGTTTGTGCACATTGTTTTTTTCATTGATTACAAACCCAAACCTAAACCAAACTGGAGTTATACTTGAAAACTGATCTGTACCAGGTCTGTTTGCAGAGCTCTAGGACTGAATAGCCATTTTTAAATAATACAATAGGGTACCATAAAAACAGACAATGTAGTAAGTCTTGTTTTAGGTGCCATTTTGTTGGCATGTGAAAAACTGTAATCATTAACATTAAGGGCTGTCTCTTTTTGTTGAAGTGATGATTGCTGGCAATGCAGTTCATATTATTTTCATAAGAAGGTAAGCAAATGTACCCAGATCTAGATTTAACACCCTCGTGTTTGGGGGAAAAGTTTAGTTGACTGAGTACTAATCACACAGGTAATAATCTCCTATTTCACACATGGATGCAGCCTGTGATGAGAAAAGTATGTCACAATATCGATAAATAATTATGAGCGATGAGACTCTCTTCCTGTATTGGAAGTTGGCTGAAATTACTTCATGATCTGGAGGATTGTGGGAGAGGAGATGTTGTAACAGCATCTTTCTGCACACTCACAATTGCACAATGATTATGCAGTGTAAGCACATCTCGACATCCAGTGTGCATGTGAGCATCGTGGCCCTTATAGAGAGATGCTGTCTGATGATCTGGTGTCTGGTGTTTTATGCATTTCTCATCAGATGAGTCTTGATTCACAGATCATATATTCTTCACCCCATTGACAATAGTAACTCTGACGCCTTAGCTGATGTGTTTTAGTGGACTGTTGTTTCAAAATGGAAACAACAAAGGTAACACCTTTGTAATAGAACATACAAAAATGACAAGGTGACAGGATGAAAACACAAAGTGGAAAAGAGAAGACATGAATGGAGATGGGGAAGGAAATGTAAAAACAGAGAGAGAGAGAATGGTTAGGGCATAACAAAAGAGGGAGATATTAAAAAAAGTGAAAGAGAGCAGATAAATAAAAGAGAAAGAGAGAAAGAATGTTGCAAAAAAGGGATGAGGGAGCAGCGGTAGATGGAAGGATTACAAAATGAGTCCAAATTTTCTTTGGCAATCTTGTCTCTCCTGCTGCAGGTGTGGTGATATTTCACTAAAGCAGGCCAGACGCGAATGTCATTAGTTCCTAAGCCCCAGGTGAATTTGCCACTGTTCCACATGATTAATCCAGATAATTGTGTGTTGATAGTGTGCATGGTCGATGAAATTCAATTTTCAGGCCAAGATTCCTACACAAACAGCTCAGCAGAGGACTCGGAGGTGAATGTGTATGTGTGAGAGTCTGTGGGTGCATGGTTTGGTGGCATGTATGTTGATTCAGGTGATGACTTGTGATGCTGTTTGTGTCTTGCTTGCTGGATCGGCCTTTGTGTAACATGTGCCAAGAAAAATTGTATGATGTTGTGAAAAAGGTAAAACTTTAGTAAAAAAAATAGACCATACAAGAACAAGCATCATGCCCATTCAAACTGTACATGCCGCCTCTGATTATTGAGCCAAGTGGATAGCTTCCAAAAATGTATTTGTTCGTTTTATATTTAAATTGCATGATTATTAAAGTGCTGTGGAAGAAATCAAAACGATGTGGTAGAAATCACCATTTGCATGACTAAATCTGTTCAGTCCAATTGAGTCATCCCCTCAGCAGATCATTTACTTTTAACTGAAAATTCTGTCGTAGTCTGCTTACCTTAATTTCACTCGAAACTCAAATCACTTTTTCCTGCAGAATACAAAAGGAGTTATTCAGGGGCGGAGCTTGACTTATCGATTGATGGGTGCAAGTCGGAAGCCTGGTTTACAAGCAAGCTCCAGAATTTAAATAAAGTATGGAAATGGCCTGGAATTTCTTATGATATATTTGTTTATTTTGCTAAAGCTATTTTTCCAGAAACAAATTTTAATTAATTTTATCTGTGTAGCACCTTTAATACATCAAATGCAGCTCAATATATTATTTACACTGATCAGCCACAACATTAAAACCACCAGCCTAATATCTTGTAGGTCCCCCTCGTGCCACCAAAACATCGTCAACCCACATCTCATAATTGCATTCTGAGATGCTATTCTTCTCACCACAATTGTAAAGAGTGGTTATCTGAGTTACTGTAGACTTTGTCAGTTCAAACCAGTCTTGCCATTCTCTGTTGACCTCTCTCATCAACAAGGAATTTCCATTCGCAGAACTGCCCCTCACTGGATGTTTTTTGACACCATTCTGAGTAAATTATAGAGGCTGTTTTTTATTCAACTTTTAATAAAAAACATAAAAAAATATCGGTAGACTATTAATAATAATTTCTAGGTTTTAGACAGAGGCTATTTATATTGGAGAAGTGTAAAAGTCTTCTTCTGACAGTTATTTAACACTCCAAGTGTAACGGGAGCCAGCTGGTAGATGGCTGTGCAGTGTGTAAACCTCACTCTCCTGACCTCAAGTGGTGCATTAGCAACTGACTCTAGAGGCTGTAGCCTTTAACCTCCTTGTTAGCGCACTCGCCTCCCACGCTGGAGACGCCGTTTCGAGTCTCGAGGCCAAAAGTCCCTATTATTTTGTTTCCATTCCACATATTTAAACTCCTTTAAGGACAACTCTCACCCACCTGTCTTAACTTTGTACTCACCTCCAGAGATGCCTGCGGTTAGATTGGAGGAAGAATGGGCATGAAGCAAATACATGGTAAATCAGACAGGGAAATAGACACTGCTTCTAATTCTTTGTTTGCTGAGTAGAGTGTTACATAAGAAGAAAGCTTTTCTGGCATATTTCTTTAGATAGCTCAACAAACAAAACACCAATTACGGACTTTGGTGACATTCTCACTTTCTCAGCCTTTCTCTGTTTTTTCAGAACGCAAAGACTGATGTTCTTTGCATGTGCAGAAGTTTGGTTCGGAATACATATAATGCACATGTAAATGAATATTTGTAATGGATTGCAAAATTTAGGGGACATATAAACAGTAAATTCGGAATCTGCAATCAAATTGAATTTATTCAAATTGATGAAAATTATTGGATGTAAACATACCCACTGAGTCAAGATTTATCCGGTGTCCGTGCTGCGTTCATTAATGAGATCACACACTCCACAGATGCAGATGTCCCAGGTAGGCAAAAAACAAACTCCATGACCTTGGCTAAGACTCCGAATTTTATGGTCTTGCTCTCCAGCTCATGAAAAATGTATTTCCATCTCTCAGACAGGGCTGTCTTTTTCACGTTCTACTCAGTGATGCGACGAGTGACAATGTTTTTTACGCAACCCCACTCATCAAATAGCGTGGTTTCGTCAGTCAAACTGTTTGAGGCTGCTCTGAATGTCTTTCCCATTCTGGGATGTTTCTCAGTAGGGCCCACTCAAGTTTTTCTGTGTTCTCCAATGAGCAGCTCCAATTTTGGAGGCAATCCACCAATGCTGAATAAATGTTCCTGACTGCACAAAATAAATCATTGCATGTCACCAGCTTCAACCAGGGCACCCAACTGTTTTTTACTGTCAGAGGTTATGAATGATTCCTCCAGCCTGGCCTGCAAGACATTTCTCAGGTCATGAATGTGCAAAGCTATGGCTGTGCACAACAGAATGATAACCAAAAAGTCCTTCACTTGCGTGCACCTTGTCAGATTCTGAACTTTGTTTCACAGTAAAATCGCTAACACTTAGTGTGGCACACTTACTTTTAGCAGCATCCACATGCTTTTTTGTATGAATATGTTGCGTGATGTTGGTGTCGGGGCACTAGAAAAAGTTAAGGTTAAATACAGGACTGTCCTGGGAAAAACGGGACGTCTGGCCACCCTTTATTCATACATGCTTCACAATTGTATTTTTATGTGGCCAGGGTGCACAGAGTTGTCAAAACCTTTATGTCTAGTGTATCTGGGTTGTTTTGATTTGTGGGAGAGGTAACTGCATCGCTCAATGTCAACATTTTAGTGTTTATAATATTCAAATATTATATTAAAATATAATATATATAATAATATAGAGTAAATTGTGATTCAGGCAATTCCTTTTTAAACAGTCAATATCATAATAATATACTAAAACATTGTTTTTAATGTTGATTGATGACAGCAGCATGCGCTGGATCATTTGTGAGTCACTCTTAGGGAGTTAAAAATCCTCAGGAGGACTACTAAGCTGTCTTGGGTTTAGGAGCTACTTTTAGTGTTAAAATGCTTCTTGAATTACACTTAGATTACATTTTTTATGAGTCCTAAAATTAGGAGTGACACTTTTTAAGCGTTGCTCCTAAATTTCCACATTAGCAGCTACTTTTTGTGATATTTTGTGATTGCGGGCCCTGGTGTAGGGATAATATAATCTATTCTACTTCCTTTGTATTACCTCACAATGACTTGGTGATCCAAGTTTCTGCACACCCTACAGACATTATAGACATTGTAAATGTAACAACATGGACAGCCATGTGATGTACACTGATGAGCCAAAACATAATGACCACCTGCCTAATATGCTGTTGATCTCCCCTTTTCTGCCAAAACAGCGCTGACCCACCAAGGCATATACTCTACAAGATCCATGAAAGTGACCTGTGGTATCTGGCACCAAGACATTAGCAGCAGATCCTTCAAGTCCTGTAAGATGTTAGGTGGAACTGCCATGGATCGGACTTGTTGGTCCAGTACATCCCACAGATGCTAATTGAGATCTGGGGAATTTGGAGGCCAGGACAACACCTTGAACTCTTAATCGTGTTCCTCAAACGATTCCTGAAAAATGTGTGCAGTGTGACAGGGCGCATTATCCTATTGAAAGAGGCCACTGCCATCAGGGAATACCATTGCTATGAAGGGGTGTACTTGATTTGTTTAAGTAGGTGGCACATGATAAATTGACATCCACATGAATGGCCGGACCCAGGGTTTCCCAGCAGAACATTTCCCAGAGCATTACACTGCCTCCACTGGCTTGTCATCTTCCCACAGTTCATCCTGGTGCCATCACTTCTCCAGGTAAATGGCTCACATGTACATGGATGTCCACGTGATGCAAAAGAAAATGGAATTCATCGGATCAGGCAGCCTTTTCCACTGCTCCAAGGTCCAGTTCCGATGCTCGCATGCAAATTGTAGGTGCTTTTGATGGCACATCATGGGCAATCTGATAGGTCTGTGGCTACGCAGCCCCATACGCAGCAGGGTGCAATAAACTTTGTGTTGTGACACATTCCTCCCATAACCATCATTAACATTTTCTGTTACTTTCTGTGCCACAGTTGATCTTCTGTCGGTTTGGACCAGAAGGCTAGCCTTTGTTGCCCTCTCGCCTCAATGGGCCTTGGGCACCCAACACCCTGTTGCCGGTTTATGGTTTGTCCCTCCTTGGATCACTGTCTCACCACTGCTGACTGGGAGCACCTCACAAGCCTTGCTGTTTCAGAGATGTTCTGCTCCAGTCATCTGGCCATAACAATTTGGCCCTTGTCAATGTCGCTCAGGTCTTTAATCCTGTTAATTTCTCCTTTATTCAACACATTATCTACGAGAAATTATTGTTTGCTTACCATCTAATCTACTCAGACCTTGACATGTGCCCTTGTTTTCTTCACCTGTGTGTGGTCATAGTGTTTTGGCTCATCAGTGTATTAAACTCTCTGGCTCTCAAAAGTAACAGAAGTACAGAATGAGACATTTCTACACACTGTAAACTCTAATGTTCGTATTACTGGGCAAATTAAGTTTTTTAATTATACATCACTTGAAACATCAAGTTTTGGGCTCATAACTCATATATCTATGTTCCTTGAAGTTATTTGTTTCTTAAAAATCCATAGACTTAAGATTGTAAGTGTTAATAAACTATTAAGTAAAACAATTTGTTTATGGGGAATTATATAAAAATATTAAGAACACTTTATTATTTCACCATTTTAATTCTACTTATTTCTCCACATTATTTTAATGTTAAATCACAGCTACTTTAATCTGCTCACCTTTTCACTTCACTTCTCTTTGTTTTCTCTACCTCTGCTTCTCTCTCCCACAACCCGCGATTCCATTTTCACAGCAGCAGGTGAGCTACGTGTGGTGGAGGCTTGTTGTCAATGATGTCGAAACAATCAGTGTTGCTTTACCTGGTCCGTGCTTGTAAAATATCCACCTTGTCATCTTCTAACGTAATACCAGAGAACGTCTCTCTTGCTCTCTCTCTCTCTCTCTCTCTCTCTCTCTGTTTCTCTGCTGAGCATGTGCGATTGTCAGTAGTCCGCATGGGAGTCAGTAATCCTCGTCCCTGGGTCACCAATCTCAGGGGTGCTTCGAAGCCTTCCTCGTGTTCTCGGCAGCTGGCAGTGAGACAGGTGGCATCTGCTTCCTGCGGTGGGCTTGATGCAGGGGCAGGGCCATAGAGCTGGTGCAGTCACCGCAGGAGGACGCCCTTGGTGACGAGCAAAAGGGGTGTGGGATCTTGAGCAGTGCTGCGGCAGGATATGCTGGATAGCCTCTGTATGCTACTTCACCGTCTGAACTGCTGGACAAAGTCCTCAGTGGTGTCACCCAACAGGCTAACCTGGGAAATGCAGGCGTCAAGGAACCGTGCCATGTCGTTCCTCTCTCATATCGACCAGGTTGAGCCAAAGGTGGTGCTCCTGGAACAACAAGGTGGACATCGCCTGCCCGAGAGTCCGCGCCATGACCTTCATCGCCCGTAGGGTAAGGTCGGTCGCCGAGCGCAGTTCCTGCATCAATCCCGGGTGCGGGGACTACCCTCGTGCAGTTCTTTTAATTTTAATATGTCATGTTTTGTTGTTCATTTGAGGTTGTATTTACCTAATTTTAAGACCAGCTGATTATTATTATGTCCTGATATCTAAAACCATAGAATTAAAGGAGGGTGTACATTCTTTTTCAAATTTCAAATATATATATATACATGTGTGTGTGTGTGTGTGTGTGTGTATATATACACACACACACACACACACATATATATACACATACATATGTGTGTGTATGTGTGTATTATACACATGACATGGCACCCCAAATTTCACACTGGACTTAAAGCAACTTGGATTCTTCCTCCAGACTCAAGGTCCTTGATTTCCAAATGATATGCAAAATTTACTTAAATATTAAAAGAGGACTATGGACCACTGAGCAATATTTATTTTCAGTAATTTGTGCAAAGGAGCCCTGACCATGTATTGGGGCATAAATTAACATACTTTTCAGAATCTAGAATATATGAAAGTTCCACTTTTTGAATTAAATTGTGGAAAAAAATGTACTTTTCCACGATATTCTAATATATATATTTGGGTTGCGGTACCCACATTCTCAATGAAAGAGCTATTTCCTTTGTCTCTGGATCACCTGGCCCGCAAATGCTGTTCTTACGGCACGCCACCAGATCTCAACAGTCCTGGCATCCTGGACACTGACCACCCATCTCCAGCCCCACGACTGTTCCCCGGCCGGCCGATACCGATGAGTCTAGAGGACGCCTACACTGGACCTCCTCCTCAGTCGCTAACCCGCTCCCTGCCGGGTGTGCGGAGGTAGGTAAGTGCTTTGAGTCTTTTCTTAGCACCCCAGCCATGGGTTGCCCTGTCGCTGCCCAACACTGCCCTACATGCTCCGCCCCGCTGCGAAATCCCGCCGGGTACGTCAAAATTAACCATCCCTTTGGTGCCCCTAGCGCAGAGGTTGGACGCGTGGCTTTCACTTCCCAACCCATCTCGCTGGCTGGCCCGGACCATCCGACTCGGTTACGTAATTCAGTTTGCTAGGCCCCCGCCCCCCCCTTCATGGGTGTCCGCTTTTCCGCAGTACACGGCGAACATGCCCAGTCCCTGCCCGCGGAAATCGCTACTTTTTTGGCCCGTTTCATCCGACTCGGTTACGCAATTCAGTTTGCCAGGCTTCTGCCCCCCGCAGTACACAGCGTACATGCCTGCGCGCAGAAATCGCTACACTCTTTTTCAAAGACGCAATAGAGCCTGTCCCTCCAACCGAGATGAAGAAGGGTTTCTGCAGCCCTTACTTCATTGTACCAAAGAAAGGCGGCGGCTTACGACCAATCTTGGACCTGTGAGTTCTCAACCAAGCGTTGCACAAACTCCTGTTCAAAATGCTCACGCAGAGACACATCTTAACCTGCGTCCGGAATCTATATTGGTTTGCAGCCGCCCCTTCCTGCTGTTTGCGTTCGATGGCCAGGCGTATCAGTACAAAGTCCTCCCCTTCGGCCTGTCTCTGGCCCCTCGCGTCTTCATGAAAGTCGCAGAGGCGGCCCTTGCCCCGCTCCGAGAAGCCGGCATCCGCATACTCAATTACCTCGATGACTTGCTTATTCTGGCCCACTCGCGAGAGTTACTATGCGCCCACAGAGACCAGGTGCTCAGGCACCTCAGCTGTTTGGGGCTTCAGGTCAACTGGGAAAAGAGCAAGCTTACTCCAATCCAGAGCATCTCTTTTCTCGGTATGGAGTTAGACTCAGTCTCAATGTCAGCACGGCTCACCAACGAGCGTGCCCAGTCAGTGTTGAAGTGCCTCGCCACCTTCAGGTCAGGCGCAGTGGACCCCTTAAAAGTTTTTGGGGCAAATGGCATCCTCTGCGGCGGTCGCACCGCTGGGGTTGATGCATATGAGACCGCTCCAACACTGGCTTCAGACCCGAGTCCCGAGATGAGCATGGCGCCACGGCACGCATTGGGTGACAATCACCCCCGCCTGCCGCCAAACTTTCAAACCCTTGACAGACCTCTGTTTCTTATGGGCCCTAACCCTACAGCAGGTGTCCCGACGCGTCTTGGCCACGACCGACGCCTCCAGATCGGGTTGGGGCACCGTTTGCAATGGGCACGCAGCCGTAGGCCGTTGGAAAGGGGCCCAGCTGCGTTGGCAAGTACGCTTTCGCCCCAGTGAGCCTTCTTGCACAGGTGCTGTGCAAGGTCAGGGAGGACGAGGAGCAAGCCACTCTCATGGCTCCTTACTGGCCCACCCGGGCCTGGTTCTCAGACCTCGTACTCCTCACGACAGCCCCTCCCTGGCGAATTCCCCTGAGGAAGGACCTTCTTTCTCAGGGATGGGGCACACTCTGGCATCTGCACCCAGACCTTTGGAACCACCCTGGACGGGATGTGGAAGATCTAGCTGGTCTACCACCCACAGTCGTAGACACGATCAACCAAGCCAGAGCCCCTTCTACCAGGCAACTCTACGCCCTGAAATGGCGTCTGTTCGTGAATTGGTGTTCTTCCCAGGCAGAAGACTCACAGAGGTGCGCAGTTAGGTCGGTGCTCCTGTTCCTACAGGAGAGGTTGGAGGGGAGGCTGCCCCCTTCCACCTTGAAGGTGTATGTTGCCACTATTGCAGCTCACCACGACCCAGTAGACGGCAAGTCTCTGGGCAAGCACGACTTAATCGTCAGGTTCCTAAGAGCTGCCCGGAGGTTATATCCCTCCCGGCTTAACCTGTTCCCCTCCTGGGATCTCTCGGTGGTTCTCGCCGGTCTTCAGATATCCCCTTTCGAGCCACTAGAATCAGCTGGACTCAGGGCCCTCTCTCTAAAGATGGCCCTGCTGATGCGCTCGCCTCCATCAAGAGGGTCGGGGATGTGCAATTGTTCTCTACTAACGACACTTGCCTGGAGTTCGGTCCGGCAGACACTCATGTGATCCTAAGACCTCGACCGGGCTATGTGCCCAAGGTTCCTACCACACCCTTCAGAGATCAGGTAGTGAACCAGCAAGCGCTGCCCCGGGAGGAGGCAGACCCAGCCCCCTCACTGCTGTGTCCGGTACGTGCCTTGCGTGCCTACCTGGAATGCACCCAGAGCTTCAGGTGCTCTGAGCAGCTCTTTGTCTGCTTTGGAGGACAGCAGAAAGGGAACGCTGTCTCCAAACAAAGGTTGACCCACTGGGTGGTGGACGCCATTCTGTTGGCCTTTCACACCCAGGCCATGCCACCCCCTCTGCGGGTTTGAGCTCACTCTACTAGGAGTGTGGCATCCTCATGGGCACTGGCTAGGGGCACCTCCCTAGCAGACATTTGTAGAGCTGCGGGCTGGGCAGCACCTAACACCTTTGTGAGATTTTACAATCTCAGGGTTGAGTCAGTCTCGTCCCGTGTTCTCTCAGGTCCGAGCCCGTAGAACTTGGTACACGTTGACGGTCTGACTGGGTGAATCGCTTGTTTCCAGCGCCTTTTCCCTCCGCCAAGGTAAAACAGTGCGCCTTCTTTCCCAGGAGACCCCCCCTTAGGTCCCTGGTTGATTCCTCCCTAGCCCTTTTGGGTCCGCAGTTCAACGGAGGAACTTGCCGGCCCAGTCCACTATGGGTACCCCAGGCTACCCCTACTGGAATAGGTGCTCCACAGGTTAGGCCTCCTACGCGGACTCCTCCTGTGTGTACTTCCGCGGTACGCTCACCTTACGAGCTGAACCGCGTCTCCCTTAGGCAGTCTCCCTGAGGCGGGATCTACCACCGCGCCATTTTTTCCACATGCGACCTAAGAGGCCATGTGATGTATTTCGCCACCTTTACCTCTCCCCTGTCGGGTGTGTGTGGCCTCCGCAGGGTCTTTTCCTCCTGAAAGAATAGTAATTCGGGAATTTGACCCCCTTCCCTCGATGCAGTAAGGGCCCCGGCTGCTCTTGCTCTATGCCGAGAAAGCATAGAGAGAAAAGAGGCCCAGCCAGGCTTGGCCCGTTCCCTAGATGGGATACGACGTCGAAGTGAGTGACAGACGGGGAACGTCTCGGTTACGTGTGTAACCTCCGTTCCCTGATGCAGGGAACGAGACATCGTGTCTTCCCGGCCACGTCGCTGAGCCGAGCCACTGAGGTGCCCGGAACAATCCTGAATGAACGAGCGTATTTCCCTCGCCTTTATATCCGTGTCCGGGGCGGGATATGCAAATACTGTTCGCCAATTCTCATTGGCCTTTTTTCATAGATCAGAGGCATCTTTCGGCGCTCAAGAGAGACCCCTAGTGTCGCTTCTTCGACACGACGTCTTGTTCCCTCCATCAGGGAATGGAGGTTACATACGTAACTGAGATGTTATCAAAGCCACAATGGAAGTGTTAACATGTCAAGATAATGAGAAAGAGAAATTAAAAAGAATGATTTTGTAACTGGAATATGAAAAGTAAATCTTTAATGTGAAAATTTCACATTCATGTGTCTGTTTTATGTTCGGTCTAGTCCACTATGAGAGAATAACATTTTTAACAATATTAAATTAAACACTATAATGTCTTGATATATAAATGTAAGAACCCATGAAAATATGCATTGTTTTTTGATGTGTTTAAATATATCTGGAGAACAATTAACATGTGAGTGCAACTTTATCGGTGTAAACTTGATCAACCAACAAACATAAGACATGTAGCGTTTATTATTTTTGCTAGGGAATGTTTGAATGGAGAGATTGAGTGAGACTTGTGAGGACTAAAAAATCTCTTCTCTCTTGATGTCTCCACTCAAACAAAGGAGCGCCCCGAATTTAGAAGATAGATAGCTGATTTGGTTGAATGTACATCTGGAAGAATAAATGTAGGTTCTAAAACTACCTAGAAACTATTATTGAATTAAAGAGATGTTTTAAATTAAGTGTCCTAGAAGCATGACAGAGGCTACCCTGATTTTGTTTTGTTCTGATGGTTAGTCTTCACCAAGAGACAAGGTCTTTTGTGACATTTGCTAAAGGAGAAAACATAATAACTTGAATGGAAATTAGTGAACTGTAAATTAGTTCAATTGTAGCATTTTACTTTTACTTTAGACAATTTCAATAGATTGTTGAATTTTAGTAATGCTTTGTAAATTTAACCATATTATGAACTGTCTCTGTTTATTAAAATATTTTATCACAGTGATAAATACCAAGCATTCTATCACTGTGTTATCAGTGCATCACACCCTGTGTAGAAGATAAATTATAGATTGATTTTTGAGGTAAAGCTTTGAGAACCGTTGCATACAAAGAGGTTCCTAAATTATTAAAAAAGTATTAAGCAAACCTGGGAATGGAAAAAAGAAAACATGGTGGTGACTAAAAATTAACATGTCCTGGCTTGTTTATAGCAATTTAAATAGATAGCTTAAGAAATGGGGTGTACAATTATCGTCTCGGTTACATATGTAACCTCCGTTCCCTGATGGAGGGAACGAGACATCGTGTCGAAGAAGCGACACTAGGGGTCTCTAGAGCGCCGAAAGATGCCTCTGATCTATGAAAAAAGGCCAATGAGAGTTGGCGAACAGTATTTGCATACCCCGCCTCCGGATACGGATATAAAGGCGAGAGAAATATGCTCGTTCATTCAGGATTTTTCTGAGGAGCCGGGAGTGTTCCGGGCACCTCAGCAGCTCGGCTCAGCGACGTGGCCGGGAAGACACGACGTCTTGTTCCCTCCATCAGGGAATGGAGGTTACATACGTAACTGAGACTTTCCCCGTCTGTCGCTCACTTCGACGTCGTGTCGAAGAAGTGACACTAGTGGTCCACTTTAAAACTCGCCATTTGCTGAGCCGTGTACGTGTACTGCTGACACAGAAGCGGGCAGGTATTCTACGTGCACAAGCGACCGACTGTGTTCAGGCTGCACGTACTCTTCCCCAATGCCCCAAAAAAGTCGTCAGAATCCTTTTGGTTATCCTAGGGGGGAACAAGGTGACGCTCCCAACTAGGGAACGGGCCAAGCCTGGCTGGGCCTCTTTTCTCGGCATAGAGCAAGAGCAGCCGGTGCCCTTACCGCATCGAAGGAAGGGGGTCTTAACCGAAATCCTATTCTTTCAGGGGGAAAAGGACGCGTCGGGACACCTGCTGTAAGGGTACTACAGCCCGTAAGAAACAGGTCTGTCCAGGGTTTGGATATTTGGCGGTGATTGTCACACGGTGCGTGCCACGGCGCCATGCTCGTCTCGGGACTCGAGTCTGAAGCCAGTGCTGAAGCGGTCTCATATGCACTAACCCCAGCGGCGCGTCCGCCGCGGAGGATTCCATATGCCCCAGGAGCCTCTGGGAAAGTTTTAAGGGGACCTTTGAGCCCGGCCTGAAAGCGGCAAGGCACCTCAACACTGACTGTGCACGCTCGTTGAGGAGACTTGCAAACGTTGAGACTGAGTCAAACTCCATGCTGAGAAAAGAGATGCTCTTAACTGGAGTAAGCTTACTCTTTTCCCAGTTGACCTGAAGCCCCAAACGGCTGAGGTGCTTGAGCACCAGGTCTCTGTGAGTGCATAGGTAATTGAGTATGCGGATGCCAGCTTCTCGGAGCGGGGCAAGAGCTGCCTCTGCGACTTCCGTGAAGACGCAAGGGGACAGAGACATGCCGAAGTGGAGGACTTGTACTGATACGCCTGGCCATCGAACGCGAGCTGCGGAAAGGGGCGGTGTCGAGGCAAAATTGAGACGTAGGAGTACACGTCCTTCAGGTCTACCGCTGCAGACCAATCTAGATGCTGGACGCAGGTTAAGCATGAGCATTTTGAACTGGAGTTTGTGCAACGCTTGGTTGAGAACTCGCAAGTCCAAGATCGGTCGTAAGCCGATCTTGGACCTTTCTTGGGTATGATGAAGTAAGGGTTGTAGAGACCCTTCTTCATCTCGGTTGGAGGGACAGGCTCTATTGAGTCTTTGAAAAAGAGTGTAGCGATTTCTGTGCGCAGGCATGTACGCTGTGTACCGGGGGGGGGGCAGAAGCCTGGCAAACTGAATTGCGTAACCGAGTCGGATGGTCCGGGCCAGCTAGCGAGACGGGAAGTGAGAGCCACGCGTCCAACTCCATGCTAGGGGCACCAAGGGGACGACTATTTTGACATACCCGGTGGGGTGGAGCAGCGGGGCGGAGCAGGTAGGGCAGCATTGGGTGGCGACAGGGCGACCCGCGGCTGGGGTGCTGAGAAAAGACTCAAAGCCCTTACCTACCTCCGCACACCCGGCAGGGGGCGGGTTAGCGACTGAGCAGGAGGAGGTCCAGTTTTTGGTAGGCGTCCTCTAGACTCGTTGGAACCGGCCGGCCGGGGAACAGTCGTGGGGGCTGGAGGCAGGTGGTCCACATCCAGGATGCCGGGACTGTTGAGATCTGGCGGCAGAGTGACGTGAGAATGGCATTTGCGGGCCAGGTGACCCAGAGACAAAAGGAAATAGCTCGTTACAGAGAATATGAGAATGTGAAAACTAATTCAACAAAAAATTCTCCTCCCGGCCCTCCACCGGGGACGGAGCGGTCTTACCACCTCCGGAGCTAACATCTTGGTCCCTGGGTCGAAACGTCTACGGAGCGCCTGGGAGCCTTCCGGGTCCTCGAGGGGGTCCGTGAGATGGGGGCATCTGCTTCCTGCGGAATGCTCGATGCTGGGGCTGAGAGCTGGGCCCGGGTTGAGGCGGAGCAGGGTGTTTCATAGCCGCAGGAGGACGCCCTCGGCGAACAGACGGGGCATGGCCCATGGCGGCAGGCTTGCGGTGGGGCAGGATGTGAGATGGCCTCTATCTGCTTCACCGCTGAGGACTGCTGGGCAGAGTTGTCAACGGTGGCGACGAATGGACGGAGCTGGGAGACGGGGGTGTGGGAGAAGGCGTGCCTTGTCTGCCTCCCGCTTTTCGACCAGGTCCAGTCCACAGATGTGTTTCTGGACCACAAAGGGTGGCCATCGCCTGTTCGAGTGCCAGCGCTTCTGACCTCCATGGCCCGGGGGCGTGGTTGGTCATCCAGCGCAGTTCCTGCAGCACATCAAGAACAGGACTACCCAAGGTGCAAGTTTTGAAGTGCCTTGGCCTGGCGTTGGTTGCAGGAAGGGCCATGGCGTGCAGGGTGGAAGCGGTCTGGGACCGTTCCACCGCGAGGGTAGTGAGAGCGGAGGAGCGGAGAAGCCTTGGCTTTGCTCAACTCATCATGCACGTCCGAGAAGAAAGGAGCCGGGGGGGTGGGGGGGGGGGCGCGGCTGTGAGCGGCGCACCTGCCCGCGGGACCGATCAAGTAGCCCGGGAAAGCATAGCGGATCTCCGTGCGTCAGGCTCAGGCTGGGCGGCAGACACGAAGGTGGCGCCCCAGGTGAGTGATCAGCATCTGACGCCGCTGTAACGCTCTCTGATGCAGCGGTGATGTCATCCAATTCTGAAGAAAACAAGCGTGCCGGGAAGGCGGGTGGTTCGAGGGGGTTTACCCGGCAAACAGAGCCCGTCATAGTCCCCAAATTGCCTTCATCGCCCGCGGCGCCTGCGTCAATCCTGTAAGAAGGAGGCGAGGCGCGGGGGGGCAGCTGAAGTGGCTTTCTCTCATTACAAAAGAAAGCCGTGCGACCGCAATGTCGCCATGGCTATGTTCTCGCACTGAGAACATGAACCATTCATAAAACGCTGCCTGCGTGTGATCGCAGCCCAGGCATGCAAGACAGCTTTTATGACCGTTAGAGGTGGGGAGAAATCACTGCATCCAGAAACTACACAGGGGCGGAAATTACATCTTTATAAAGACGCGTCCTAAAAAGGACATTCAACGCCGCTGTGTAATGCTCTTTCAGAGACATAAACTCATAAACTTTTACAGAGAAAATCACTCTTTCAACTCTTTCAAACTTTGCGCTGTCGAAGCGCCCAGGGGCAAAGCTGCACACCGTGCATTGAAGAGAAAAGCCGCTGGAGTGCGCCGTAGATCCAACAGGAAAGCAGAGCGTCAGAGGATAGAAGCAGGATCAGTTGTGTCATTTGCAGCTGGCTGCATACACACGACCATCGGCTCCGAAGAAAATGACTGAATGAACGACGTATTTCCCTCGCCTTTATATCCGTATCCAGAGCCGGGGTATGCAAATACTGTTCGCCAACTCTCATTGGCCTTTTTCATAGATCAGAGGCATCTTTCGGTGCTCAAGAGAAACCCCTAGTGTCGCATCTTCGACACGACGTCGAAGTGAGCGACAGACAGGGAACTAAAATTAATATAATATTTGGAATAACAACATTGTGGAAGGAATAATATGCTGTTGTGTGTTACCATTGGTAAAATCATTTTTGATTCGAGGAACAGTGAAACAGATGACATTGATCAATGTATATGGTCCAATGCAATGACAACTACCCTGAATGGACAGAAAGATCAAATTGGAGGAAATTGATTCCTCCAATGAATATATATGAAGATATGCTAGCTAACCTCTCCCCAAAGGGTGACCCTCTACGATGCGCAAAGTATCTGGGTTGAAGACATCTACACTACAAGCAAGAACTCTTAAAATGATGATGAATATTTTGTTTGACACACTCTACATAACTGTGACGACCACAAACAAGGCTGATCCAATTGCACACGCATGCTTAAATATGTGAAGGTGTGAAGGTGTAACTCTGAAAGTCACAGAGTGGTGTATTTTTATCAAGTTAAGTATACATTAATCAAGTACAATCGATGCCATTTTATTCTACAATTATTTCTGATGGTCAAGCAGGTCTTTTACTCTGTGTGTGTGTTTTTGGAGGCCTGTGCAGGAACAGGAATAGCCTCACATATGTGCGCTCATGACTGCTGAGAGAATATATGGTGTGGCTCTTCAACAGGTGCCTCCTGTCCACTTCTTAAAATAATTAGACCAGAGTCAAAGAGTAGGATGATGGATAATAGTGACACGTTTGGAATAGCCCCACCTTGTTAGAGGAAATGTATTTAAGTGAACAAAAACCCAGAGATGGTTTAGTTGTTCTGCAGGCAATTTATGGTCTGATAATAAAGTCTATTCTTCTGAAATCAAAATCCCTAAGACTTCGAGTAATTTTTCACAAATTTTGGCAGAAACTACTACAGTCTTTGGGTAAGCACGACTTACCTAAGAGCCGCCCGGAGGTTGAATCCCTCCTGGCTGAGCCTGTTCCCCTCCCGGAATCTCGCAGTAGTCCTCGCGGGCCTCCAGAGACCTCCCTTCGAGCCGCTAGAATCAGTTGGACTCAGGGCCCTCTCTCTAAAGACGGCCCTACTGATCAAGCTCGCCTCCATCAAGAGGGTCGGGGACTTGCAAACTTTCTCTGTCAGCAACACTTGCCTGGAGTTCGGTCCGGCAGACACATATGTGATCCTAAGACCGTGACCGGGCTATGTGCCCAAGGTTCCTACTACGCTTTAGAGACTTTAGAGAGTAGTGAACCTGCAAGCTAAGCTGCCTCGGGAGGAGGCATGCCCAGCCCTTTGTTGCTGTGTCTGGTATGTGCTTTTCGTACCTACTTGGACCGCACGCAGAGCTCTAGATGTTCTGAGCAGCTCTTTATCTGCATTAGTGGACAGCGGAAAAGGAACGCTGTCTCCAAACAGAGGCCTTCCTACTGGGTAGTTGACACCAGTACATTGGCTTATCACACCCAGGCTGTGCCCCTCCCCTTACGGGTCCAAGCTTAGTCGACAAGGAGTGTTGCGTCCTCACAGGCACTGACCAGAGGCATCTCCCTGGCAGACATATGCAGAGCAGCGGGTTGGGCAACACCTAACACACTTGCGAGATCTTACAATCTCAGGGTTGAGTCAGTTTCGTCCCGTGTTTTCTCAGTTCCGAGCCGGTAGAACTCGGTAACACGCTGACGGATTGATCAGGTGCACCGCTTGCGCCTATTTCTCCCACCGCTTGCGCCTTTTTCTCCCAGGAGATCACAATCATTCGGATCCCTGGATGACTTCTCCCTGGCCCTGTGGGTCTGCAGTTCAGCGGAGAAACTTGCTGACCCAATCCACTGCGGGTACTTAATCTACCCTGTACTGGAATAGGTGCTCCACAGGTCAGGACTCCTACGTGGACTCCCCCTGTGTGTATTGTCCGTGGTACGGTCCCCTTACGAAGTGGACCCGCGTCTCCCTTAGGTAGTCCTAGCTGCCCTCCGGTCGACATGTTGTAGCAACTCCCCCCTCCTTGAGGCTGGATCTACCACTGCGCCACTTTCCACACATCGCCTATAAACCCATGTGATGTATTTGCCACCTTTACCTCCCCCCTTTCGGGCAGGATTTTCTGCCTGAAAGAATAGGAAACTGGGTAAGACCCCATTCCCTCGATGCGTGTAAGGGCCCTGGCTGTTCTTGCTCTATGCGGAGAAACATAGAGAGAAAAGAGGACCAGTCAGGCTTGTCCCTTTCCCAGGTTGGCAAGCGTCGCCTTGTTCCCCTGCCTAGGGTACTTTTTTGGGGCATTGGGGAAGGGTATGTGCAGTCTGACACAGCTGGTCGCCTTTGCCCGCTCCTGTGTCAGCAGTACACATACACGGCTCAGCGCATGGCATGATTTATATTGGACCCCTAGTGTCGCTTCTTCGCCACAACGTCGAAGTGAGCGACAGACAGGGAATGTCTAGGTTACGTATATAACCTCCGTTCCCTGATGGGAACATTGTGTCCTCCCGGCCACATCGCTGAGCCGAGCCACTGTTGTGGCCGGACCATTTCCTGCTCCTCAGAAAAATCCTGAATGAACTCTACGTATTTCCCCGCTTTTATACCCGTATATCTGGGGGCAGGGTATGCAAATACTGTCTGCCAACTTCTCATTGGCCTTTTTCATAGATCAGAGGCATATTCGTCGCTCAAGAGAGACCCCTAGTGCCGCTTCTTCGACACAACGTCTTGTTCCCTCCATCAGGGAATGGAGGTTACATATGTATCCTAGACGTTTATATTTTAGATACACATTATCATAAATCTTTAAAACCTTAGAAGCATTATTGTAAAGATCCACAGTAACCATTTCTTTGCTTCCATTGGGTGTTTATTTTGAATGGTATGTTCAGTTGTCATGATTGTTGAATTTCAACTGTCAAAATAAAATGATTGAAAGCATGTATTGTTGTTGCACTTTTATTGTTCTGGCCAATAGCTTCTTCTTGTTTTAAAAGAGCAATAGTGTATTGGTTGGTGTTTATTTATGTAAAATTAAAGTCCATCATTCTTTTATCTGCTGAAGTAAAATGTTCACATTATTAAGCATATTGATTCCTGTATAAAACCTGTAATTTGAAAGGTGGTTTTAACAGAAACTTAAAATGTTATTACATCCCAAGCACTGTAAATTAATTGGAAAGTGTTGCATATTTAATGGGATATTTGATTTTAGAAATTGATGTATTTTTACTTATTGGTTTTTATTGTGGTATATAAATGTTTCATAATGCCAAATTTCTGAGACTATACTGAATGATCACATAAAATAAAAACCTAGATCTGTGAACACACACACACATATATATATATATATAGGGTTAATTACATGTAATTTTTCATTATTTTTCTGTATTTAACCAATAGAATCCAGTGCTGTAACAGTGATATCTCATGGATAAACTGTACATTGTAATAGTTTGTAGGCAGGTCAACCAATATTTAATGGTTATCCATTGTAAATTTATAGGTTAAGAACATTTATTGACAGATTACCTCTGATGAAAAGATTTTCAAAAACAATAAACTGACTGCTAATTTAAATATTTTTTCTTTATTTTACTTTTTTACAGGCACATGTTGTAGATTGATTGAATAATTCTATGAAACAACATAATTCTGCTGTTATTTAAAAGATAGCAACCTTCAAATTGTGGGCTTTAATTGTATTTATGCAGTATTTCCTTGATTTATATACATTTTAGAGAAGTTTTCTAACAATAAAAATATGTAATTCTACAAATATTTGGCTGTAAAATTACAAAGAATATAAAAAGGGAAAAGGTGTAATTTTACAGTAATTCATTGTTGAATTAAGTATAGTATTTTACTGTAATCTTATGGTAACTGTTTGGCAAAATTTGCTGCCAGACATTTGACAATTTTTTTACTTTTTCTTTTTTTACAGTGTACCTTCAAATGTGGTTTCAGAGATTACACCCTTTACACCTGTATTTAATGCTGTCCACTTGACATTGGTTAACCTGAGATGGACTTTAATACGAGGTGTATATGGGGCAAAGACTTTGCATGCAGCTATAATGGAAACAAACAGGAAGTGCCCTAAAAATGCAATCACCAGCATATAATAGCTGCAGGGCTTCACAGATGAAAGCTCACCTTTGTTCTAGTTGTAATATCAGATCAGGTCTTTTAGGCATACACTGTAAATGGTGGTACGAGTGGAGTCATTCTTTCATTTTTGGTGCATGAACAGTTGATTTTCAGAAAAATTGCATTTGTGTCTAGTTCATAGAACTCATACTTGCAGAAGCAGTGCATGTGGAAATATCCCAAAATGTTCATAAAAACAATTCTGTTGCCAGAGAGAGAAACTTTTTTGACACATGATTAGTGAAACTGCATTTAAATGAGTGTGACTATGTAAACAAGGAATCATTAATAATGTTTTCAGAAAATACATATTCATGGTATAAGTCATAGAAAAATTATTCCTGCATCATTTCACTCAATCTTCATACAAATGACAAAACCCAGCCCTCAGCATATAATATTTGCATATCATTTTAATATAACCATTTGTTGCACCTTAAGACTTTCAGATGTTATGTTTGACGACTTCTGTCACCATTTCAGCACTTTATTATGGCAGGGCTTGTGTGGCTCATATATCAGATGAAGTTCAGTTTACCTGTTGGAAGAACAAGGTGTTTTTTGGGATGTGTCACTTGAGGTTTAATAAAGTGCTACAGCCACCTTCTCAAGAAACAAACTTGTTCACAGCACATTACTTGAGATTAAGTGTGAAAAAGATGCTAGATGTGGTCACACTATTTACAAACAAACACACACAGGCACACACACACACACACACACACACACGTTTGTATATATTGCTTATGAGGTCTCTCAATAGACATAATGGTTTTTATACTGTACACAATATACTGTATATTATATCCCTTACCCCTACGCCTAAACCTGACCATTACAGAAACCATGTGGCATTTTTACATTTAAAAAAACACACAAACAAACAAACAAAAAAAACATAGTTAGCATGTTTTTTAAGCCTTTTGAATTTCTAGTACACTTGAGGTGTCCTCATAAACCACATTTATAAAATAATACCCTCGTAATTACCAGTGTGTAACCTAAAAAAAAACAACATATATACCTGAACACACACACTATATATATATATATACCAGGATTGTTCTGATATGGGACATTTCTCTGTGCTGATCAGGAAGTCTCAGAAGACCAGCCAGTGCTAATGACAGTTGAGTTATAAAAAGACGTGAAGAGATAAGAAGACAAACATACAGTGAAAAGGGAGGTGGTGCTGGAATACAGATGAGCATGCTGATATTGATCCCTCTTTGGATTTATCCCTCCTTGTGGGAGCAACTCACTCATTATTCTATTCTGGTCAATTGCGTAGCTTGAGCAATGGCTTAACAGATAGCGTACAACTTGAAAAAAGAACTCCAGAAAGCAGTCTTTAGAACTTTAGTGACTTTACTGGTGATTCACTTCTCAATATTTTTTCTGTAAAACTACAAACAAGAAGAAAAATATGTATGAACATTATGTTCACATTTACATACACATATCCAGCTTAACATTACGGTTTGATTTTGTACATAGTTCCTTTTACATAATTTTGAGTAATATACACAGAGAAATTATATTTAAATGAGATTATGTACAAACAGAAGAGAAATTAGCATGTCAGTATGCTAAAACATAACACGTTACCAGAAACACGAATCAAGTGTGCTAATAACAAAAATATAGCAATAATCTTGATCTAATTATACTTAAACACTTTAAATCACTATTTAGTGTAAAAATTGCACTTACAGACATATATTTCCAAGGTTTAAACGATGGAATCAATAGCCGATTGAAACTGTGTGCACGTCGTTCTTGACTCCATTCACTGAGGGAAACCGAAAGTAAACTATATAAACAAAGTGCAGTACCTTAAATGTCCAGAGGGAGGCGGAAAGGAAACACAGCTAGACATAAGTAACAGCACACTCATTATACACTGAAATAATGTGCACATAGTTACAGTACATACAGAATTGTTTCTGAATAAGCTAGGAATTTAGGATTTACAGCTACCATAATTCAACTCATAATAATGTAGTAATAAGTGACAAAAGTCAAGACAATGTAAGTCTCTGATCTCACATATTACTTATGTACAATGGCTGAGGTGTTCTTTTCTGTTCTAAGTACTGTATCTACATATGAAAGCTCATTATGCAGTGTGTAAGGAGAGGCATGCAGAGGAAGTAGTTGGGAAAAGTGGAGCGCAGGGGTGGCTAATTGGGGTGTATGATTACACCGGCTGGTGTTAGCAGGGCTTAGGCAACAACAGGTTCATCATTTCAGAGAGTATGGACCAAGGTGACATCGCTGATATTTTCCTAATTGCACAAAACACCTTTGCTCCAGGAAGATCACATAGCATAACACACAACATACATGTGCACATTCAATAGAGGCACATGAAAAAAGTGTAAATCAGGCATTAGGAATACCTCAATCCCTAATGAATACTCAATATATACAAATATGTGAGGCGGCACAAAAGCTGCATCTGAAGTGGCATACAGTACAGTATATACCAAGAAAAGGTGTATTTACCAGACTGTTTAATACTTTTCAGAGGTGGCATAAATGTATTTACACAGCATTTACAATTGCAGTTATAATTGAATGATATTGTTTTAAATGTAAAAGTATTAATATAGAAACATGTAATGAATGAAAAGTGACTCGGGGAGAAGTAGAGGAGACATTGCGCAGTTCATAGAGGCGAAGAGGTCCTCTTCTGCCCTTTAAAATCTACCCAGATCTTCTCCAAGTGGAGGGAGCCCTAGCACTTAAAATGTCCTTGATAACCTCAGGTGAAAGCCCTGTGCACCTCAGCTGGTACCCAACAGGGGCCAAGCATGAAAGGTTCCACAATTCAGGCCGGGGATGAAATACAGTCCCCTGTGCCTGAGAAAGAAGGTCCTTCCTGTTCGAGGTGGGCCATCGAGGTGAGAATTTAACTCCGAGAACCATACTCTGTTCAGCCAGCGCGGCGCTATCAGAAGGAGGCAAGACCCTTGCTGGCGAACCTTTCCAAGAAAAACGCATACAGACGCATTCAGGGTCATGTACGTGCCTTTAAGTCCAGACCCAAGGGGGCTGGGTGACTAAGGGAGAAGTAGAGGAGACATTGCGCTATCATAGAGGGGAAGAGGTCCTCTTCTGTTCTGTGAAATCTCACCCAGATTTGTTCACTACCTCAGAGTAAATCTGCTCCCACACACACGGGCATCCAGGGACGAAACTGTCCTGAGTGACAGGAGCTACCCTGGGCCCCAAGGAGGATCCAACGTGCCAGAAATTCAGCTGACATGAACGTGGAGCCCACCGATGGTTTACGAAAGAGGCTACTGCTGTATTGCCCACCCGCACCAAGACATGGCAGCCTCAGGAGGAAGTATTTCAGGGCCAGAAATACGGCCATCAGCTAGAGACAGTTACTGTGACAACCGAACTGATGACCCTCCTATCCCTTTAAGCCGGACGACCACTTAAGGCCGCTACCCAGCCCGTCAGGGAGGCGACTGTCGTTAGCAGCCTGTGACGACAAGACAAACTTAGAGTGGGACCCAAGGTAAGAACCGGGGTCTGAAAGGGAATGAAGCATGTGTCATAACCCTTATTTGCCTTAGGGGACCGGCCCTCGGATAAAACCCCCTGGCTTCTAGCCACAGCTGAAGCAGTCTCATGTGCAGAAGGTCCGAAGGGATCACCGCGGACACCAAAGCTATGAGACCTAGTATTCAATGAAACTGACAAGCAGTGCAACCTCGACCTAGCCTGACCTTGCTCAGGGTGTTCTGAATGGAAATTAGTGCGTGAGATACTGGAAGGCTTCGCCCCCGAAAGCAAACCTCAGGAACTTCCTGTGCTGTGGCTCTATATGAAGATATGCGTCCATGAGATCGATGGTGACCAGCCAAACGTGATGTTGGGCTTGTGACACGATCGTCTTGATAGTCAGCATCTAGGACTTGAACACCCTGACTGAGCGGTTCATGCCTCGAAGATCTAGAATCGGACACAACCCCCCACCCTTCTTGGGAACCAGGAAGTATCTGCTGTAATAACCTGACTCTTTCTATGGAAGGGGAACATGTTCTATGGCCCCTTTGAAGAGATTTTGCAGTTCTTTCCACAGTAGACATGCCTGTCCCAGTTTCACGGTAGTGGGAACCACGCCGTTGAAACGCGGAGGACGGCAAGCAAATTGAATACTGTAGCCTCTTTCTACTGTTTCTAGAACCCACATATAAATACCTGGCAGAAGTTTCCACGCTGCCAGGTTCTCTGAGATGGGTATTAATTCAGATACTTCCTGTTGAGGGGATGTCGAGTGTTCCGTGTCCTGGATCAAGGCAGAAAGCAACGGTACACCCAACTCTTTGTTGGAAGTCTCTATCACCTGAAACACCAAAGGCGGCGGGAGTGAAGAGGTTTCGTGAGGGCCAAAGTGGATGATACACGCGCCCCGTCCCGAGGGGAACTACCCCCACAAGGCTGGGTACAAGACCGTCAGGGTTTCTTTCTCTTAGAAATCACGCCCCTGTGGTCTTGCATTGGGGGCTGCTGAGGGTGACGAACTGGACCCCAGTCTTTACGAGGGCGAGCATGATTCGCCACGTTTTGTTTTAGAGACTTCCGTCTAGAAGGACCGGGGTGGGGCTGGGTGGCCGACGGCCCCTCCCCCTGAGTGAGGTGCCCACACTAAGGTCCCTCAACAGATTTAGCCTAGTGCGCTTGTAACACTGCCATAGTGTGCTGGGCAACACCAGCCGACCTGCTGCCTGATAAGCTTTCCCCACAAGCATGGAGGTGGTCCTGCACAGCTTTGTGGGGAGAGTAGGTATCTTTAGCGATGATGTCGAGCCAGGTGAGAGAAAACCCGTAGGTGTCTCTTCTACTGGCGGCATCACCGAATACCCCCGAGCCACAGCACGCATGATAGTTGAATACACCAACGTCGAGGGCACGAAGACACGGGAAGTATAAATTTCCTCCATAAAGAAAATACTTGCTATGGATGTCATAGAAGAAAGGAAGAGACTGATACAGAGTTCCCTTCCCTCTTTTATTTATTTAATTATTTTGGCCACCAGACAGAAATGTGTCTTCTAGTTTGGAGCATTTGGGGGAGGTTCTCTTGTTCGCGTGGCCAGTCTAGCTGTAGTCTGGCCACAGCCCGCGTAATCACCTCGAGTAATTTACCAGCCGCTTTATTATTGTGTGTGAAATGTACAGAGGTTCAGCGCCCCGCACCTCTTGTGAACCGAAGAGGCGCTGAAGTGCGCTTCGAGATCACGGGAAGGACCAGCTGGGTCTGGGGAGAGAGCGAGGGAAAGGGATGAACCCATCTCTCGCTCCTCAGCCAGATCCATGCGAGAGCCCCGGAAGTAAGCGAGGCGACCGCGAAGCATTTTGCCCGAAAGCAGATCGCAATGCTCGCATTTGTCTCTTAATTCCACAGCCGCTTTATTATTATGTGCGGGATTTACAGAGGTTCAGTGTCCTCGTGAACCGAAGAGGCGCCGAGGCACGCTTCAGGCTTACGAGGATCAGCGCTGACTCCCGGAAGTAAGCAAGGCGAGCGTGAAGAATTTCGACTGTAAACAGATCGCAAGGCTCGCACCTGCCCCGCCCCAACAAGAGCAGCATGCTCTTCCCCAAACACACAAAACAAAATCTGGTGTGTTTGTTTCAGCCATTGAGGGTAATCATGGAAACACACACTGCTTGTTTTGTTTATCAATCTTTTTTTTTCTTCTTCTTTTTCTTTTTCAGAGGAGATAGAAAGGAGAAAAGGTTCACTGCGCACTGCCTAACAGAATCTAACTCCTAACAGAGGAAAGAAAGTTTGACAGGCTTGTGAGACACACAGCACAGTATGCTCTGAAGAAAAGATATCTGACGAACATGCTGGTGACGCCTCTATTTATAGCCAGGCCACAGGTGCATCCAATGATCTCACCAACCGAGGCTATAAATTTCCGGTCAATGTTCATTGACGTGTTACACACATATTCACAGCTGGTCACAATGCAAGATCGTACCCATACCGCTTTTAGCAAGCACAGCATCATAGTGAAGCTTTTTGTAAAGGGAACTGACATTAAGAGTAATGCAAGAACTCAGCTTTGAGTTTGCGTCAGTGTTAATAGCTAATAATAGATCAAATCACCAAAGAATCAGTATCCTGTGTTTACTGTATCTCTGTCTGAACTTATCTGCTTTTTAATATTGCTGCTGTCCATTACTTTAAAGAAGACTCAAATGAGACATCAGCAAATCTTTTGTCTTTTAATGTGAGAGCTGAAGGATCTTTAAATTACACCTTTTTCAAAAGCCTAAACCTTGGCCTATAGAGTTGAAAGACAATCATGAACTGTCTGTTAAGTATTTACATTTAAGTGTACCATAAGGTTTAGAGCAGATAAAAAATACAGTTTATAACCTCTCCGTTGTCTAATTGTGAGTAGTATCCACCTTATTTTTCAGTGAATTTAGGGCGCCACCATTATCAACCATGAATGTGGAGCTCTTCCAGTATAAGCCACCTCCAGCCAGTTCAGCTATACAAAAATACTAATTTATACTGCTTTATATTGCAGGCTGGCAATACATGTGATTGTATTATTATCATTTATGAGTTTTTTCATAAGCACATTAGTTTGGAGTGCACATAATTTGACAGTTTATCGCATTTTGCCATCCTTTTATCCTACACAGTTGCACAGGCAGAACGAATAAGGGATCAGGCGCTGACACAGACAATCCTCAGCACCACCTGTACAGCTTACAGCAAACTTTACACAACCAGGAGAGAGCAGAAAGCCGCAGGGAAAATTCTGCTTCAACTTCCTTTGCAACAAGACTGCATTTTGTATCTTGGCAAAACAATAAATGCATAATTCTCTCCATTCTTGTCACAGAGGAGCATTCTCTCTTTCTTAGCAGTGTATAGTAAAGAGACATGCAGATCTTGCATTCAGCATGGCTTATGAAACATTGCCGATAAATAAATAAAGGCATCAGTGGAGATTAAGAAGGTACATATGGAGGTTTGCATGGAGACAAGAAACACTGCATCATCAAGCTCTCTGTAAAGTAAGAAGCAGATCTTATTATCGTCTCTTCATCAGAGCGCAACAGTCTGGTTCTGGAAGTAAAAATCCCATTCATTTAACCCATAGACGAATTGATTTTCAACGATAATTTATAAAACTTTAAAGACAGACCTACAAGGTTGTTCATCGATGGTATATGCTTCCGTTGAAGCCATCCATCTGCGTTATCTCAACTTCATTGTTTAAAAATCGTGTTTAATAGCAGAATTCATGATAAACAACTACAATACCCATGGATCCACCAATCAGAGAACCATGGCCAACAAAACATGCACAACATGCCTCTGAACACTGCATGCTCCCTTGAAGCACTGTGAATGACGCAATCGAGTCATTCTCCCTTCAACCTTAAACTACTTACTGTATATATATATGTACACATCGGAATATTTTGAAATAAACTTAAATATTGATTCTATACTTACAAACAACAACCTAAAGTCAATAGATTTTTGCAATCCCATTGTTTTTTTTATTCAATTATAGAATTCGCAACAAGCAGATTGTAGTTCATGAAAGACAGCAAGTACAAGGCCTTGTACCTTTGTCTATATGTTGATTTAAAAAAAAAATTGGGCTCAAAACTAAGTTTGTGATTCACCTCAGAGATGGTTGATTTGGTTAATGGCTCACAACTCCTTTATGAAGGATTTGATTAAAAGTCTATGGAAGAAATTAATGGGGAAAATACTTCCGGAAACGAGAAGGCTGTAAAAGTGAGTGGGCACAGTTGCGCTCTATACAACACAACAACAACTGAATGATTTACTTACTCTTTTACTAAATACTGTAATTAGAAAAATTATCTGACAATAGGATATTATTCTGCAGTACATCCAGTGGTCTAAATGTCTAAATGTCTTGTTATATCAACTTGGATAAAGACGAAGAATAAGTTCCTGCTAAAACGACATTTGTATTATAAAACCATAACAAAACAACAATATAAGCCACTGTGGCCAATAAACTATCAAAGCTACAGGTGCTACACAAGTGGCGGACATCAAAGGCGCATGAAACAATTGTTGTACAATACTTGCCTTTGAACCTCATCTAGTATCATGCGACAAAGGCTCAATGAATACGCATCAAATCATGCACAACTACCCCTCTTTGTTTCACAAAATTGTTGCAGGTGTTTTTAATATTTTTTGCTACTACGAATAAATAATATATTAAACGGGGGTGTCGATGCAATAGCAGAAGAGAGAGAGAGGGAGTAAACACGCAGATGTCCGTCATGTGTGCAAAGGAAACAGCTGCTTTTTCAGAGAACACGACGTTCTCAAGATATTGAAGCAACGAAGTTTATGCTTCATTATTCAAGACTGAAACAAGACTTAAATTAAATAAAATAGAATATATGCGAATATTAATTCGATTATACGAGTGAATAAACGAATTAAATTTTTTTTGCAGTGACAGCCATATCCACTAGATGTCGCTAACGTATTTGCTAACATTGAGCTGAACGGTTGCGGTGTTTACCTTCTGGAAGCCTACACGCAAACCACTTCTGATCTCAACAACGTCTCTGCAGAAGCAACACAAACGAATAACAATTAAACAATAGGAATATTCTCACATCTAAAGGAATTAAATTTAAAGGGTAAATAAAATGTGAAACAATTGTTGTGCACTGCAATTCCTTCAACACTCCAAAAGAAAGAGCCAAGTCATTCAGAAACGGGATTCAGAAGAAAATTGGGCACAACGGGGTTTCTCTGTAAAATCAAGACGGCGCCCCCTGGTGAACTGAAAATACATCTTTCCAATCTCAACTTTTTGCGTTAGCGCTATCATCACCTGCTGCCACTAACAGACGGACACATAACAAAATAGAAAAATAGCCTTTTGTTAAAGGGCCTTGTGTTCAAATTCATCTTTTTGTTGTTGTTTTTTTTGTTTTTTGTTTTTTATATGGCATTCTCATATTCATAACATAATGGTCAAGAAATAATGGTTTATTATTATGCAATTAAATTATAATGAATAATCCACATAATCTCATACTCAAAAAGGTTTTTGAGTAAAGAACATTACATAAATGTATAGCCTAAATATTGAAACATATTTAAAAAATAAGAATAACATTAAAATTTTCTCAACAGAGATTTGAGTTTTAACAACCTGAAACGAATGTATTTAACTGCATGTAAGCTATTAAACTATGTAGCATATTTAAAATCCATTAATGTATTAAAAGCTTTAAAGTACACATATTTGTCTGTGGGTACAATGCTTTCAAGTGAAAAAAAAAGACATAAATAAAAGACATTTAATATTTTTAAATGTTTTTAATAACTACGCACGATCCATGTTTTCCCAGACTTGACTATGCACGCCCTAAAACATTTTTAAATATATATTCTTGTTGCTCTCTAATATGTCTTGGATACTATTATTCTAATGCAATTGAAACTTTGTAATGTAGCACCTTTTGTACTACTGTCTGCATTAGATAAATCACTTATGATGTATTATTCCTCTTTGGTTAAAAGCGTCTGCCAAATTAATAAATGTAAATTTAAATGTATAAAAATTTTCCAAGGAACATCTTGTGTGCTTCAATGGAAGTAAGGCAATCTTACATTTTATACAAAGGAGTTAACACTGTCAATGTCACAAATTTGCTTATTTACTGACCTAGAAATGCAGATTCTTAAGTTTTTCTTCTTTATTTACATCATAACCTTTCTTTGTTTCAAAATCATTTGGTTAATTACCTAAAAGTCAAAAAAAAAAAAAAAAAAAAAAAAAAAAGCCCATAATTTTAATGTGGTCTCTCTTTCTGGACCCCAGTATAAAATAGCTGGCCAATTTTAAGGCAGCGGTTTTTAAACAAATTCACTCAAAGCAAACTGCATCACCTTTTTAATTAGTATTATGTAATTCTGCAGTGTAAAATTGCACAATCGTGTTACTGGAATAAGAGAAGGAATTGGTTTAATAATACAGAATTAAATATCAACATAGACCATAAATTATTGTAGAAATGAATAATAAGTGGCACAGACGCAAATTCATTGACATCATTTGCCTTAGAGAAACTGAATTTATTTGAAAAATATTATACTCAAATTATGTTACCCGTTTCCCTTCCATTGACACCCCCTCGAAAAAGAATAATGCAAAATTGTAATGAATAACCAACAGATGAAATATGTCTAAATATCAAAATATATATTGAGGATTATCTCAGCACATGGCTGGCTTGTGCGATGTTTACCCAGAAAAGGGTGAATTTTGATCAACTCTCATTTTTTTCAATTTAATTTTATTCTTTTTCTCAAGTGACTTTCATAGAACTTTCAGTAATTTTAAATGAAGCTTTATCTAATTAAAAGACATACAGAAAATATACAGATATGCCTAAAATAATAAAGTAAGACATATATAATTAAAATAATTGTATTATATTATATTAGGTAAATTATTTAAAATCATACTTTTTTTCTTTTTTTTCCAGATTTAATGGCCCTGTAATCAGGGTGATTTTGGTATGTGAATGTGATCCCTAAATGCATCAAATTCTCAAAGAGGCATCAGGTTGTTTAGAGAATTAGTAAACATTCTGCTCTATCTTTGCTCTATGCATATGATTTTAAAGTTGTTTCGGAGGGGTTGCAAAGAAATAATTAGTGACATCACAGAAAATAGAGGTTTAAATTCAACAATTTATTTTAACATTATGTTGTGTGGTTGACAGTTAGTAGTAATAACAATTTTAAAGTAATCACAAAGGTAGAGTTACACATGCTGAATTTCGAATGTTGTTGACAGCTAAATCTCAGCCTACAGAACATCAAGGCAGATAATTGAACTCTGTTTTAAGCTGCACACCATTGTTTAAAAAAGGCCTGTCTGAATGTTCTTTTACCTGCTGCCAAATGACTTGAATTTGCATGTCATTTTCCACCCCTACTTCCATCTAAAATAACACTCATTGTGTAATAACAAGATGAACTATGTCAGAAATACCACTCCAGTACAGGGGTACATCTGCCTGCCTCTCCTCTCTCGCTGAATGCTGTTTAGAGCAGCACAAAGGGTGATGGGCAGTCGTTAGGTGGACACTCACGCTTTTGATTTTTAATTGTAATCGTAATCCTCTCCTCTTGAGGGCTGAAAATGTGCCGTTTGAAATCTGGATGGAAGATGAAGGGGGAGAGGTGATATTCAGAGAAGCCCTCTTTATGGTGGCGATACATTAAAATGTTTAATGCAACTAAAATGTAAATCACAGTTCTTGAAAACAAATTAAGGGAAAAGATAACAGAGCTGTGTGCCATCAATACACCATCAGCCCAGTCTCTGTTGTGGCCTACTACCGGCCTAAAATTACAGCAGGCTTGTTACCATGGGTAATGGTACACTGTCAGATGGGCTGATTGCAAGGTTATGGTAAACAGAGCAGTCAGAGAGCGGTGGATGAATTGAGAAGACGAACAGACAGGCCATTTCAATCACCTAGCAGTTCAGACAGATGCTCTCAGTGTGGTGAGGTTGTCACAGTTACGATGATCCCTCATAATTGTGTATTCAACTTCAGTGATTTGGTGGGGCCCCCAAACATTGTGTTTCTCTGTCCAACATTGTGAGCAGTGTAATTGCAGAATAACTCGACAATGCCTTCTACCTCAACCCTGTGTTGGACTAATTGTTGTACGACATATAAGACCCGCTGGAAATTTGTTTTTTTTTAATGGATATTTTAAACACGCAAGTCAAAATTCCTGGAAGAAATGCCTGCATCTCTGCAATGCATCTTTGTCTCAAATCTTACCAACTTTTAAAAAAAAATTTGGGCTTGTTAAACAATCCACAGTTATCGTATTGCATATTAAAGCTGCACTACGAAACTTTGGGCTCTCTTGTGACATCTGTGGTTCAAACCTAAAATTGCAAGCAACTTGTGGAGGAATATTTTATGCTAGTTGTGTTCCGGCACTGCTATTCTGCACTGATGATGGTTTAACATTACCTGATTTGCCTGTGATCATCATTATGAAATCATCATCTGCAGAGCCGGAGTCATATTTTTAAATGTTTAAACATTTATAACATAGATATAACTTGTCTTATTTACATATTTTAATGATTATTCAAGTGTTTTATATACTACACATTAATATTTGAATTGTACCAGACATATATTTTAAGAGGTGAAACTTGTGATATTACTGTTATGTGTGCAATTGAATACACTTATTTTTATTTTAAAATCTACAGCCTTTGTGGACAATGCAAGTTAACCATGATACTACAATAGTAGGTGTATGCACTACCAACAATAAGTCTGTAATATAAAAACACAAAATGAGGGTTCAAGAATGATGGAGATTAAATATATGTTATTCAAATTTAGAAATAATATGCAGAAATAGGCATATAACAATTACAACTGTAAACTTCCAATTCTTTGGAAATAAAGCTACTATAGATATATGTAAAAACAAACTAATATGGACATTACTGTGCTATGATATTAAAAGAGTATAAAAAAACTTGAGATGAGTATACATTCATGGGGAATTACCTTGTAGTACCATGTTACTATAGTGGCTTTTTAACAGACTGTCTGCTAAATGGGCAATGGAAAGTTATATACATTTCTGTAACTAGATAAAAACTTTGGAGTATTTAACATTGCAGCAGTTTCAATATTCCCAAAGTCATTAATATATTTGTAAACATGTTATTGTAATTTCACTAGAAAACATAACGTATTAAAATTATCACAATCAGAATACACAATATCCACTGAGTAATATTTGATTCATTAAAGCATAACAACCAATATAAGCTTCAACAACCCTACCAGAGAAAAATATCTAAGCATTATAACAAGTAAACAACTTTGCAAACATATAACTGTTAAACACCCATCCCGAGACTGATGTCCTGCCGCTGCTGTCCTGTACTGTGACTGACTGAACCATAGCTTCCCAAGCCGACACACGCAAGACACAGCTGGTTTTTCTTTTCTGAGCTTATGGACATGACATAAACACGCAAGGCCGAACGATGTAAGCCTGCGATTTTGCGCCAAATCTGACCAGGCAGCTCGAAATGAAAACCATTAGGCTTAACATAGTAAATCAGGGTAAGACAAAGACAGGGTTTTGAACACATATTTTTATGTACTCAATAATGACCTTTTGTTAATTCTAACCAAAAAATTCTTACATGGAGCAGCTTTAAGCACAATGAGCTGATCAAAAGAATAAAAGTTTAATCATAAGCAGGACCACCAGATTTAAGGTTAGGAATTAAAACTGGAGGCATATTTGAGCCCTGTGTCTCTGTCATAAAGGAGTTCAAGGTGTTGTCACTGAGAGAGGGACAGGTCAGCCTGTTGGGCAGTTTCTCTTTACTGCGCTTCCCTTTTATTCCCTGAGGTAGCATTATCCACCTCAATCATTCCCTTGTTTGGGCCTCTTGCACTCAATTAAAAAGAGTTGGAGTTACAAATTTGTTACAAATTAAGCTTGTTGAGATCTTGAAAAGTTGAGCAGGGCCACAGAAGTGGTTGAAGTAGTTTGGATGAGTGTAGCTGAGCTTTCCCCTCATCCCTGGCCTGGTGCCCTGATGCTAGCGATACCCTGAGGTCTGGGGAAAAGGCTATGCTTCTGGAGCTCCCTCTCCATTAGGGAACAATCACTGGCATTGTTAGCTGTGGAAGTGATGAGATTTCAAATGGAATCCTGCTGGAGGAAACAAAGATGGTGGGATCATTTTAGTGCAACCAGAGCTCTGGGCAGGTGCCCCTCTCTGAGTCTTTAATTGATCTCATTTGTTACTTATACTGCCCGATCAGGCTGCTATCACTGCTGGCCCATCACGGATGGTCCCGCTGTGTCACTGTGATGACAAGGTGATGGGTTGCTTTGGGGGTGGATGGGTTGGGGGTGTTGTACGACCAGGGTGAGTAACCCAGTCAAGCCACCTCACTACAGTACATTTCCCGGCTTCATTTCAGGAGTGCTAACCATTGCTCTGAAACAAGACACCCCAAAATATCCCAATTACACAAGCACTTCATGTCCTTTTGTAACAGGATTTCGCTTTCTTTCCTCTCAAGAGGACAAAGGAGCTGATTGTACCTCAAGCAGTGGCCTAAAGAGGCATGTCTATTTAACAGGAAGCTGGTGAAGATGTGTGGATACTTACTGAAAGCTTTCAATGGCCCCCAGTAGAGGCCTGTAATAGGACCGGAGTTATATAAACTTTGTCATTTTTACAGCTGAATCCCATTTAAAATAATATGAACAATACTGTGAAGGTGGCAGCATATGCAGCAAGGTCATTGCTTTGTGAGACTCCAACTTAGAAGGCTGTTTAGACCGAACACATTCTTGTACTAAAAAAGCTAGATGCAGTGGAACAAATAGAATATAACGCAGGTGCCTTGAGATGTGTTTTTATAATTTTAAACTCTTTTTAACTTAACGTGAGATGCTGAAAACACAGCGAGGCACAGCGCAACGGACAAAGATGTCTGTCAAGCACATGTTTACAAAAAAAAAAAACATTGAAAAAAAACACAGATGGATGCAAAACTCTGCAGGTTCGCTTTGTGTGTTCACTTGACTGTATTTCATATGCTTTTTTTCTAAGAATTAAGTCCAAGTACATGGTTCTGCTTAGGCATAACTAGCCTAAAATTAAAGAGTGGTATATCAATCTGACTCTAAAATAATCTCAAAATAGTTACACTATAAGAATGATGATATCCCATTAGCCTTATTGATGAATGTTCCTTTAAAATCACGAATGTTTCTAGAAAGTCAACATGAGTGTGGTGTCTGAGCACCATGGACTATGTCAGTCTCAGTCCAATGAACACATGAACACGTTAGCTTAATGATGCACTAGGTTCAGTGAATGGTCAGGTCATTTGTTTTGTATTGTTCTGTCTCTATAATTTTTTACCATGTCACTTGCTTCAAAGTTGGCGTGAAACTGAAGACCTCCTCGCCTGGAGCCCAGTGTGCAGTCGAGTCGGCTGTCAGAGGAAGTGATGGTGGTTTTACAAACCCAATTAGCATTATCTCTGATTTAAAAAATGAATCACATTTTTATTTCACCCCCATCCGTCATCTGCCAATTTCACTGGAAATGAAAGTGCCACCAATTACTGCCCAGCGGCACCAACTCTGGCACAAGCGCAGCATGTTTCAGTGTCGGGTGGCATCTTGTGTGGCTTGGTCTTTGTCAGTGGGAATGAGAATGAAATTAGACTAATAGGAGGCTTGTTTCCAGCCACTGATTAAAAGGCCTAGGAGTTCCTGAGGCATTGCCTAGATCCAGGTCTACACATCTTTGGAGAGAGTGAAGGCGAGAGGTGGTTCCTGTAATGTCATTTTGGACATCAGCACGTCTGTCTCCTCAGGGTCATTCTTCCTCCGACTTACTTTTTTCCACGGAACACAGGCAAGAAAATGTACCCTTCCTTTGGGGTGCTAATTAAGGGAAGCATCCAAAATTAATCAGCAAATTCACTAGGGCGAAGGGCGATCTGTCTGAAGGTCTGGAAACAAAGTGTGCTTGAACCAGGCACAACGAAGCCCTCGGCTATGGACTCAGAGAAAAACAAGTGCACAGACGGTGATGTGACACAAAAATTCATATAAGTATAAAATTTTACACTCATTTTTCTTGTCAGCTTGTCACATTGAATTATAAAGGTTGATTCGCTTATCTGGCTAAGTGAGATCATATGAGTCCGGTCATCTGAATATCATTGCATGGTCACTGTCAAAATGAAAGAACCACATCAAAAGGCACTTAAAAGTCACTCAAGCTTTGCAGAAGGTGCTGTTGAACAGACGCTGTGAACCCCCCCAACAACCCCCCCCCCAACAAAAAAAATCTGTAAAATCTGGAGATGTTTCACAGCCTGACTTGGCCTTGTGTTAACGTCGCACACTCGCCCTGCCATTCTGTTCGGCGCCTTACCACCCCCTCAGAATAACATGACACGTTCTCCCTCCAAAGGAAGCCATGCTTCTTTATCAGCTGCAGATTAAATGTCTTATATAACTGCTTCTTTTCTCTGTTTTGTCTTTCTGTCTTTTTTAAGCAGTCTCTAATCAACTGAGGGCCTGGAGGCTGTTTGTGACCTTTTGCTATGCAAATACGAGCAGGCTCTGGCATGGAGACTGTCAGGAAGAGCTTGGAGAGAGAGGTAAAGCCTGTGTTGCAGCTCTCTGGGCATTTTTGGCACTTTGCTAGTGATATGACTGGGCGAGGTGTTTGTTTGATAATGGCAGTTGAGTGATTTTTTGACAGGTGTTTTTGACACTACAGTCTGTTGCAGTGTGCAGAGACTGTCTGCTGTCACTCATCTCCATGTCAATAAGAGTGTTCTTGATGCAGGCTGACTGAAGGTGCCCTGGGTGTCTGAACATGTGCCAGAGAGGTCATTTTTTCCATATACTGTGTTTGTGGCTTTTAGAGGAATATGAACAGTCAGTGATAGCAGGCTGTTTTAAAGTACAATATAAACTGTAAGACATGTTTAATAGTTTCAAAGCGTGAAAGCGGACAAATGAGTATAAATGTGCTCAATACATTATCCTTCCAGTTAATTGCATCGCACATTGCACAGTTGCACAACACAAAAGTCACAATTCATCCGGTTAGATCCTAGCATTTATTCAACGGAAAGGCCTGTAGTTTTTTTTTTTTTTTAAATGGTAATGCCTTTAATAAGGAGAAATATAAGTGTTTCTTATTGTTTGTTGTATTTTTTTGTTTTTATAGTACACTGACTGCAGACTAATATTGCATTAATCATTAGTATGAGTTGTGTTGCATGTTATTTGGATGTACACAACCAGTCAAAACTTTTGAAACACTTACTCATTCTTTATTATAATTTGGTTTTTCACATTTTAGATCAAAACTATGTAATAACATAAATGAAACTATGGGAATTATGTTGTGACTAAACAAAATAAATAAAAACTATAATATATTTTAGCATCTTCAAAGTAGTCACCCTTTTCCTAGAATTTGCATACATGTACTCTTGGCATTTTCTCAACCAACTTCTTGAGATATCACCCTGGGATGCTTTTTAAATACTATTGAAGGAGTTCCCATCTATATTGGGCACATATTGGATGCTTTTCTTTATTATTTGGTCCAAGTTATCAATTTCAAATTAAACAATTTTTAATAAAATTTTTGTTTTATAATGAATTAAATTAATATGGTGGCACAATTATATTTTGGTAAAAAATACTTATTTCAAACATTTAAGCATATGCCTTCAGATCAAAAGATTTTTAAGATCATGGGAAACATTTCAGTCAAGTGTTTCAAAACATTTGACCGGTAGTGTATATTGGCAATAATTATAATATGTGGACAGTGCACTAGAGTAAAGATCACAATATAGTAGTTTGCATTTTAATTCACTGTAAATTGTATTTTGTTTATTGAACTTTTGCAGGAATAATTCTGTCTGTCACTGTTCTGTCAGGCACAAATTAGAAGTGTGCCTTTCTCTGTTCCTGCAATGAGGCTTATATATGAACTCATTCAACATGACCACTGGTATCTATATGTCTGTGGAAATTACTGCAGTTCAGGTTAAAGGAACCCTTTGGTCTGTTCTAAACAAGATATATGGCAAAAATAAATAAATAAATACAATTTAGCAACATTAGTAATGTATCCCCATATATGTGATAACTGTTAACTGATTAGTCACAGTGTAATTGAGAACATTAAAATAATAAAAAAAATTATCTGGATCTGATTTCAGTTTATACCATCAAATCCTATTTACAAATTAAATTATGGTTGGAATGGTTGTACACTTTTGGCCATATACCTAAATGCTATTCTTTTTGTAATAGGAATAATTAAATAAATATTCAACTGGTTAATAATTTTCGTTTGTGTTTGTTCTCTAAGTTTATGTTAGTGAGATGGTCTTCTGGTAGCACATTACATGAAAGTGAATGGTCGATGTGGCATGTACACAAAACTTGATTTTCTGAATGTTTTTTGACCTGTTCTCAGTTTTTGCCCACATTAATATACATTTATAAAAAGCAGTAAATTAGCACATCACTAAAATAGATGAATTGCAATTTGCATATTTTTAACAGCAGAGTGGTCTCATAATTAGCTAAAATCTAATGTTTTTTAACTTGGCAGAATAATCAACACAGTGTGCCAAAAAAAGTAGCAAAAATTGGTTGACCCTCACTCAGGTGAAGACAAGAGAAATTTTAAAATGTTTAGACATAAAATATTGCCCAGGAGTTAAAGCTGAATTTTTGAAAGCAGGTACACTACCAGTGACCTATAGAGTCAGTCTGACAGAAAGTGTTAATGCTGCTACATTGCATGTAATTGTTTGACTTGTATTTAATGTATGACTAATGTGCATAAATGGCTTGACTCTGTTCCAGTTCATACAGACCAAAGTGTTTTCCTGTACTGTTTCAGCTCTCTAGAGGATTTGTTACTCTCTGCAGTGTGTAAGATCTCGTAAGTGCATAATTGCTGATCAGGGTGCCCATGTTTGCCGTGTGAGGGACCTCTGTAAAAAAGAAAGAATGAAACTCACATTCGTCCTGTACTTGGACACAAATTTTTGCCCTGCATATAGTGAGGCGACTCTGTTTGGTTTGTTTTCATGCCAAGGTAACGTTGTTTTTGTTGGCTGCAGCAGCAACTCACTCTCTCTCTCTCTCTCTCTCTCTCTCTCTCTCTCTCACATGGCATGACATCTTTTTCTCTGACCTCTATGATGGGCAACCCACAGGCCTTTATGTTTGTGTCTACTAGGCACAGAGATAAAGGCGGATCTCTGCCCTTTTTAGACATACCACCCAACCTTCTCTTTGACTGCCTGCGAATGGGGTAAACATTCCTCCTGGTTGCTGATGCATAGTGACCACTGTATCCAGAGCCTCCAGACTTAGAACTATTAATTAAAAGAAAGAAATATGTAATATTCTTAATTCACATGATTCTTCTAAGTGTTTTAATGGATGATTTAACATAATAATTTTCTAGCAGATCCAATACACATGACTCTCACCTGATGCTCATCTCAAACCTCACATATATCATGGATATGGGACACCACTGAGAAGCTAATCTTTCTGTTAATTAAGTGCAACCACAATTTGTGATATTTAAGACATTCTTGCTCTTTTTTTATTTGCCTTGGCTAATTTGGGGTTTAATCCTTCTCATTTTAAAGTCAATCTCAATAAATATGTCATGCATATAGAGGCACTGTGATATTTGTGTATGTAGTATTAATTACACGCAAAAGTTATTGTTTATCTTTGCTGAAATTCTTTTTGACTTCTGCAAAAACGAAAAAGAAAGATCATTAGGGTTTAAAATTATGACTACTTTGTCCGTCAAAATCTTTAAATCCAGACAGATATAGTATTAATTCATCAGTGAAATTAATGAATATGATAATGATGTATACAATAATCACATGACATTACTTTAATGGCACAATGACAAGAAAAACAAAACAATAAAATAAGTATAATTTTTTGCTTCTAGAATGTGAAAATGCAAACAGTAATCATTATGTTAAATGAAACATTAAAAGCTATCAGTTTCGTTTCTACTTTTCATTAAGGAAATAAAATATTCATACAAAATTGATTTACTGGAAAATTAAAATGGTCATTAAACAGATACTGAACAAATTGTCAAAAATTAGGCACAATTTCAAAGAACAAAAATCCTGTCACCCTGGAAAATAAAATTCACTCCTTAGCAAACATGAAGAAAGAGCTTTCCCTAATTAAGTGCAGATTTTCCCCTATCTTCTCCTCGTTAATCAGCGGTTCCACTGAGTTCATTGTGTGGCAGTTTACTGCTGCTTGGGGTTTCAGATGAATGGAAAAAAGTGAAGAGAAGAGGAGATAAGAGATTGAAATAATTTGTTTAAATTGGAGTTGCTTAGTGTCTCAGCAGGTGAGACCAGTCTGTATGAGAGCTCTGGGGCCCGATTGGACCACGGGGCCAGGGTCAGACTGCCATAGCTCTCTGTGTCACATTATACCCCCCAACACCGCTAACAAACCAGACACTAATTATCTCTGAATAGCAATTTTATTGAACTCTAATTTGTGGTAATAGATTGTGATAGGTTAAAGAGAGAGAGGGTGGGTTGTCTTTTATTTAAGCTAAACAATAGTTTTTAAGTTTAAGACATTTGTAGCATAATATTTTACCTAACATATGTTTTACAGATGATAAGTGGTTTCATACTAAAGGATGATTTAAGTACAAGAGATTACAGCTTTTAAAACTTTTAAATTGTTTTAAAGCTAAAGATGAATCTGAAAATCCATGTGCACTGGTGAAATTTGTATGGTTCTTAGATGGGAAAAGTGTCACAGGTCTTCTTCAAGAGAAAAACAGAATCTCTTTTGAAACGGTGTTGTGGGGGATAACGGACACAGGGCAACAGCAGATGCCTGGGTCAGCAGGGTCAACACAAACACAGACACACAAACCACTTTTTCCCCTTATTGCCTGGATTGTTAAGGAAGGGATTTGAGACTCGCCAGCCTTCTTTGTAATACTTGTTATGATGTCAGTCCTTCATACTGAAGGATATTGAATTAAATGAAAAATTCCTTTTCATAGATGCTATGTTTTCTTTTAACTTAACACACAAAGCAAACACATCCTCACCACAGATGCAGGTAGTCAGGCTCTCTGCTCAGCGGTTGATCTGGCATTTTATGTTTACTGTGGATTTTGGTTTCGTGGGTTCACATCACAATACGCAGATTTAGTGATTTTAAAGGAAGTTGTGGGGCTTGCAGTGGAGAATAGAGACTTCCCCCTCACCCACTCTTCACACATGCACATACAAACACACACACCGTCACATACTCTGCCTCTGTAAACCTGTCCACCCAAATTGGATGGTTAATGCCTAGCTTAAGTTTGACTAAGCTAAAATACCTAATTACAATTCACCGATACAATTCAAATATCATACCCTGGTTTAGGACTTATGCCACAGTAACAGTATCATTTATTTTCTTTATCCATGTCTTACTGGGCTCTGAGCCCTTAAACCCTTCACCAAACAGAAATAGATCAAAAAATGCCATTCCATTGTTTCGTTTACAGCTGAGATAACAGAAATGTAGGATTTTTTAAATATATATTTATCCTTTTATAGGTGTATTTTTAACACCAGCAACTTGATTGATTTTATTTTTAAGAATATTCTTTGTTAATAAGTAAATTAATTAAATTGAAATATGTGTGCAATATTTTGATAATTTTAGTTTAAGATGGAAAATGCACATAAATAAAAATGCTATATATAAAATCATTATAATTAATAATAATATGTATGTATTTATGTATAAATTGTATTTAAATGTAACAATTATCAAATGCATATAAAAATCTTAATACATAGAAAAAATTTGATTAGATGTTTTGACTATGCATTGGATATAGCTTATAAATAACATTACATATTATGTCTATAATGATAGGAGGAAATATACATTACATAAAAAAGAAGGAAAAAAAGACATTGACAAAAGATGTCCCAATTAAAAAGCACTTTTGGCATTTTACAATATCTGAATTATTATAATTGTAGATAATCAACAGCGTGAATTTAGTTTCAATTTTAGTACATACCTATTTCTCAAATTAATATCTATTGCCTTTTCCAGCAGTCAAAATGGGACCACGTTGCATGTTCTTTGCAACAAAGCCATTCTTCCTTACTAATGCCAAACAATTTGTGTCAGTGTTCCAGGGTTTGAGGTAGGTGCTGTAATAGTTCTTTCTGCCATCCTATGTTTTAGGAGGAAATTATATTCAATAGACTGTGACTGAAAAAAAAATCCTTTTAATGTACATGAATTAATCATGTACATCAGTTCCACATTAATCAATTATGTTGCATAAACATATTTCCTGTTGTTTAGCTTATTAATTCTTTGTCATAAAACATAATTTGTGCTCATAATTTCAACATAGAGGAATAAAGTTATTTTTCAAGACCCAATGAAAAAGCTTCAAAGTGATTTTATATGTGTACCTACCATAATTTCCTCAGTTTTACATAATATTTTTGTCTCACATGACTGATTTAGGTTGTAAGGTTATGCTAGTTATCAAAGTAAACAAATCCCCTGCCTAAATCAACATGCCATATTGTTGATCATACTTGATTGGTTCACATTCACCCTACAAAATGTAATCTTGTAGAGTGCACATTTAAGAACATCTCATTAATCGAAACCAAAGAAAACAAGTTTAGAAGAGAAACATAAATTGTTGTGAACCTCACAAATAATATGATTTAGTAAATATGTCAACCTGCTTTTTCCAGTTTTCTCTTTAGGCTTTAGCCCCCATGTACCCTTTCAGATTAAACTTAAAATATTACACAATCAAAACAGAAAAAATACAATCTTTGTTTTTTGTGGACATGTGCATGTGTACACCAACCCTGTTTGAGATGAAAGTATGCAATTTGTGGGAAACATGTAGTACTCAGTGGAGCAGGAGGGGAAGCTAGAGAACAGTATGGGGTTAAGGGCTAAATCTGAGAAAATTTTAAATATTTTTAGGTCAAATTTGATACATAGATGTTCAAAAACTATTTAAAGCTAACATCCAGAAATCCAGAAAAAAGCTGAATATCACAACTAGTTCTTCCCATATGGGTACATTTTGACCACCTTTTAAGAAAATGGAAGAAACAATTTGATAAATTGTTATTTCTCTTAAACAACTTATATACATATACAAACATATAAATATATGGTTCCGGAGCAGTACCAAACACTATGCAGTATTTATAATATAATATTTATAATATATTCTTTATCTGTCCCTGGTCAAAAATGATCCTAAGACAGGATGGGTTAAAGGTTATAGACATTCAATAATAATAATATTGAATAATAATAATAATAAAAATATTGTAAATTATTATTATTATTTTGAAATAGTAAAAGCAATTTTAATACAGACAGTGTCAGCTTTTATGATAATTATACCTTTTTATATATCTTTTTTTATATAATTATAATTTTGTTTGTTTGTTTCATCCATTACCCAATTTATTGGATGATGCCCACAGTTAGAGAATTTTAGTTGGCAGAATTTTACATTTTTCTTGTAACAAACAAACACAAAATAGTGCATCTCTGACAAGAAATAGTCAGAGAAGGAAAATCAGCCTTGGGACCATTGGTAATTGGTAGATATTGAGGAAAATATGTATAGTTGTGTGGGTAGTCTGATTGAGAACCAATGCTTAATTAGCTCCATAGACACTGAGTCTAAAACCACAGCAATACACTGCAGAACTCTAGATGTTTGGTCGGTACCATATGATCTTACACACATCCAAATTATATTCATTAGAAATTCAGCTCCTTATTTTGTTTGGCTTTCCCTCTGGCTGCTAATTAATGCATAAAACTGCTGAACTGAACATCATAGAAAAATTTATGAATATTAAAATAAGCCTGAAATAATTTTTTAAATTCTGGCATCAATTAATTTCTGCAAATGTCATAGAACTCCATAATTTTATGATTATACAATACTATCAATAAATATAACCAGATATGCCTGCTCAATAATCAGATATTATAATTGTATAAACTTCAGAGCACTAAACTATTTCTGAAAATGGCTGCTGGGTGCAGGTACACACCTTTTTTGGTTAAGTCCCAGATAGTGTGGTGTAGAGTAATGCAAGGGGACTTCTTTTGCCAGAGTCATATTTTAATAATTAAAAAGGCTGAAAAATTTATTTGTCTATATAATATAATAATCTGGAATAAGCTTTAACAAAATTCTTGAGGGGAAAGCACCTGAGAGAAGAGGAAAAAAGTCTTGAATGTATGATTTTTTCCCTTTAATATTGACACTACATATGTGCTGTCTTAGTGACTTTTAACAGAACATGATTATTAATGTTCCCTTGTAGGAGGAGCTGCATGTTAGGAGGAAAATTTATTTAAAATATACATTAAATCGAGCGCTTTACCATATTTTATTACAAATAGTTGAATTGAAATGTATTTATTCAAAAAAAAAATATGTTTATATGTCCACAACAAACAGTCAACTGAAACCCACCTAATTTAAACACTATTAGGATAGCAAAATCAAATATTTTATATTTGTATTTATTTGAAAAATAAACATATGTCTATTTATACTTCTTGATAAAATTGCGACCGACACAAAGACCCCCTCTTTCAAATCTTGGTGACAATTCTTTAAAATTACTCAAATGCAATCTGACTTGTGACAAGGGGATGTAATTCTTAAAACAGAATATGCCCATCAGTGAAGCCCCAATTTGCATAATGAGGAGACTTCCATTTCTGCTAGCAATATTTTTGACATATCGAACTTGGAGCTGTGCTCAAGCAAAGTGAAAAACGTCAAAATGGATGACAGGAAAAAGGAGTGAAAGCACCGGGCACTGCCTCTGTGTGAGGAGGGCACACGTGCAAACACACAACTGTGTCTCAAAGAAAACGGAGGCTTATTTGACTTTGGCAGTGTATTGGAGCAGTGTAGCTCTGAGCAGTACATAAAGGGAACACCAAGCATTACCACAGGAAAAGCTTTTTTTGACTTTAAGTGACAGCCTGACAAAAATGACCATGCTGACATTAATTCCATGCAGCCCTTTTGCTCTAATTGTTGATTCAATTTGCTAATTACTAATTTGATTTTAAGTGGCAGCCAAGACTCCATGTATTGGGGACAAATGTGGTAGAAAGGAAAATTTACTTTTGTTTTCCTGATAGCTTGTCATAAAAGATAACAGAGTAGTTATGAATATCCTATGAGTTTAGTCTTAATAGTTTCTGATCTGTATATTTTTTCATAACAATGCTCCATGAAACACGCCAAAAATTCTCCATTTTTTACATGTTCAACCACACAAACACTCTTTCACATGCACAAGTAGTACTGATTGCTCCTCTACTGAAAAGAGAAAAGATTTTGTGAAAACATTATCTGAAAAAGTAGCCATTAAATCAGCTATTTAGTCCCTACACTGATTTGCAATGGTAATTATAGTGTGTAATTAGAAACAAATGTGTGCAGTGTGTGTGTGTGTGTGTGTGTGTGTGTGTGTGTGTGTATTATTATTATTATTTCCTTTTTTTAAATATTTTTTGTTATTTAAGCCATGCTTAAATTAAATGTACAACCCCAATTCCCCCAAAATTTGGGACATTATTAAAAATGCTAATAAAACAATAAGTAGTGATTTGTAAATTATATTCACCCTTTGCTATTGAAAACACTACACCTACACATTATATGATGCTTTACCTTATGAATTTCTTTGTTTTTTTGTCCAGTAATTTAAAATCAGATGATTGCAACATGTTCCAAAAAAGTTGAGACAGGGGCAATTTAAGACTAATAACAATTTAACAAGTTAAAATAACAAGGCAATGTGAAACCGGCGATGTTAAACATTGATGAGTCTACATTTCAAATAGTTTTTGAAAAACACAGCTGTCGTGTTTCAAAGAGGAAAAGGACCATCCAAGCTGTTATTAGCATCAGGTCCAAAAGCCAGTGTCTGTATAGGCCAGGGGTGTGTTAGTGCCCATGGCTTGGGTAACTCGCACATCTATAAGGCAACCATTAATGCAGGAAGGTATGTACAAATTTTGGAGCAGAATATAATGCCAAAAAATTCTAACAATGGTTACATCACTTCGGTTGGTAAGATCTTAAAGCAGTTTTTGTGCAATGGTTAAGAATCTTTGAGACTTTGTTGGAAATAAATTTCACAAAGCTGAGAGGATTATTGTTCAGGGAAACTCACACACTGTAGTCTTTTCCATCCAGGCAAGCAGACTCACCAAGTCATTAATTTCTTGTCATACAGATTGCAGTCAGATAATCTTTGAGTGAGATGTGTTTTCCTTTGATCTTCAGACGTTAGTGAGGGTATTCAGCCGTGTATTCCCAGAGAGCCTTTTCATGGATAAAAGTTTGAAAACGACCTGCAACGCACTGCTTTTGCTCTTAAATTCACTGTGATTTTGTTGAGCTTGCAAATTATGTGTTGATCTTGAATGGCATTGGCATTTTCAGATTGAGATACATAAAGATATTGCTGATTTTGATGGTGGGCAATGGCAAAATATTCTTCTTGGATAATTATGGGTTGATATGGTGACATTGAATTAATATGGCATGTATGAATATATAGTTCATGAATTTTAATATTTTGCTGGATATGTTAATTTATATATCTATATATTTATATATATATATATATATATATATATATATATATATATATATATATATATATATATATGTTGAAAATATGGTTTGACATTGATAGGCCATGAATGTTCCATCAGGCAGTTGCGCAATGTGCATCAACTCAGAGGTTCTTTTAAAGCAAGAATTTATATATTCAGGGTTCTAACTATATTCCACTTTGCAACCACGTGCATAGATTGTGTTATCCTGTCCTATAAGTGATGAATATAGACTGCAAACTTTTTTCTTTGCAGCAATATAAAGATGTATCATGGGGATGGATGGAGGGTGTGGAGTTTCAGTTTGAGGCATTTTATATTTGTATTGATTAATAAACATTATTTAAAACATCTGTCAAGCCCTGTTAAATATCGTTCGCATGGTTCAGTGACTTTTGGAACCCAGGGCATGGAATATTTAATTATTGTACAAACTGAATAATCAAAAAGTCAATTTCCAAACCACTGCCAGCCCGTGTTCTGGAGACAATTGCATTTGTAAAATTTGTATTCATAATCTACGTCTCGCTCCTGCGTCCCTACCCACAGTCTTACGGTGAGAAACTCTGAGTGTATTTACACTACAGAGACAGCCATCAAACCTGGTTCAGGTTGTATTAATGACTTTAGCTGTAGCGCTTGTCTTTCACTGTCATCCAGAGAGGCTCAGTTGATACCGATATGCTCTTAAAAATGTGTATGTTTAAAATGATGATTATACTGTATTTAAAGCCTTTCATTTAAATCAAATGCTCTACAACACATTCTGTGGAAATATACATGAGCTGGAATGCCGCTCTATCAAATCATGTGTTACATACTTATATTATTATGACCACTATTTCTACCATGACAACAACAACTGCTACTACAACTACTATTACTACCAAGGTAAAATGTATTATATTGTGAAAATACATAATATTGAATAATAATAATAATAATAATAATAATAATAATAATAATAATTAATTATGAGAACATAATGCTACTATTACTAATAATAATACTAGTTATTTTCATTAAAGGTTAATTACATTATTGAAGATACTATTTTCTGAATAACCTTTTTATTTATTAATAAGCTGCTCTTTTTTATTTCCAGTATCATTTTAAAACTACAATTTGAATGTTTAATTTTTAAGTGTGCCAGTGTATTTCTGAGGAAAAAAAAAATACATTTAGGGAAATCATTTGCAACGCGTTGAACTTAAATTGAGACCAGATGTATATGAATGTATTTTTAAAAGACTAAATTAAATACATTTACATTATACAAAAGTACTTTCAGTAATATTTTATATATTGGCTCCATATTATAAGATAATATTGTAACATATTATTAACATATTATTAACACATTATAACATATTATTTTTCAATTTGATAAAATAATGCTGAAAATAACTGTAAAACTTTATTGGACCTTACTGTCCATGTGCGATGCTGTCTGTGCTGTCCTGTACAATGAGATAATTGTTTTATTTAGCAAGCTGGCTCCCCTGCGCTTGTGTGTGTGTACTTGTATCTGGGTGTTTGGCAGGCAGTACCAGGCTGGGTCAAACCAGCTTAGTTCCAAGCCACTGAGTGACCTGGCTCGGTGGCGTGCTTGCCTGGTCCCAATGACCCATATGATTTCATTACTGAGAGGTGAGGGGAACACACATATATACATGAGTGAGTTACAGTGCTGTAAGCCACAGCTGCCATGTGGAAGGGGTCACACAAATATGCATGACCCACAAACACAAACAGACAGTTAAAAACACAAATATGCAGCACTACGCCTATGGACACATACAAATGCAAACACACTCACTCACACACACACACACACACACACACACACACACACACACACACACACACACACACACCTGTATATTAAGTGCTTGTAAACGTAAGTCAACAGGCACTTCATACTGTACCTAAATTGATTAAGCCTTTAGAACCTCAAAATTCCTTAGAATAAAATTGAAATTCACAAAGTTTTAAAATTATGCTTACGCCTAGTGCATTTTTTACTTAAAAACACAGCATTGCGTTTATGCAGTTTTTAAGCAAATTAGCCTATGCTCAAGATCAGTGTTTGAGTTGTGGGGTTGTAAATGTCAGAAAAAAATAGCTTCAAAAAATCCACTAGATGGCAGTATAGGTTTATGCTGATCTTTTCTGCTGTTGTGGAGATGTAGCTGGTTCTCTTTGTCACTATAGGTAGAGACATAGAGGAAGGCCTCTGAGACAAAACAAGGACATGCACTTTGATTTGCCACTTTTTATGTATACTATTAAGCAACGCTCACCAATCAAATCAATCTATAGTTCTCTCTTGCTCAATTTGAGCACTCAATGTCAATATCTGCATTAGCTTAAATTCTCTGTTTAATTGTAAAGTCTTTGTCTGGTGTTCGAGTTTCTCTTCAACACACTCTATGTCCAGTCCAGCTTTTCAGAGATGTGCATCTGACAGCCATCGCTGGAAGAGGTGAGTCTTGATTGCAGTAATCAACCCAATGTCAGAATGAATGTGTACAGAGGAGGAGTGTAGAGTGCATCTGCCAAATTCAGCAGCATTTGACACAAAGCCCCTGCTCTCTCTCACCATCTCTCTTTATCCGTATGTTTCTCTCCCTATAACATCTTCACAAACTATTCAGACTGGGTTAGGGTTACGGTTTGGAACTTCCACTTTCATTGTACGAGAGAATCATTGTTTAACTTAAACATTGTTTAAACTTCTTGTTCCCCGTCTGTCGCTCACTTCACCGTTGTGTCGAAGAAGCAACACTAGGGGTCTCTCTTGAGTGCCAAATATGCATATTTGCACACCCCGCCCCCGGACATACGGGTATAAAAGCGGGGAAATACATTGAGTTCATTCAGAAATTTTCTTCGGAGCCGATGGTTGTACTGCAGCGAGCTGCGAGTCAAACACCCGTTCCTGTTCCTCTGACGCTCTCTGCTGTTGGATCTACGGCACATGACAGTGGCTTTCTCCTTCCTTGCACGGCAGTGCAGTTTGCCCCTGGGCACTTCGACAGTGCTGAGCACATTATAAAGAGTAATATTTATTTTAAAAGAGTGTTTTTCCTCTATTAGAGCAATACACAGCGGCGTTGAACGTCCTTTTCTTGACACGTCTATTTAAAGATGCCATTCTGCCCCTTTGTACTTCCTGGATGCGGTAGAGTGCTCTCCGCTTCAGACGGCTACAGGCGTTGTCTCGTGTGTCTGGGCAGTGATCACACCGAGGCAGCGTTTGTGGATGGTTCATAATCTAACTGCGAGGGCATGACCATGGCAACGTTGCAGTAGCGGCTCGCTTTCAATAGAAAGCACGCCACTCCAGCCGCCCCCCTGCATTGCTCCTTCTTTCCACAGGATTGAGGTCGATGCGGCTGGCGATGGAGGCGATCTGGGGATAGCAGCGGGTGCAGCTCTGCCGGGTACGCCCCCTCGGACCACCCGCCCCCCAGCGTGCTCGTTGACTTCCGTCCATGCTCGAGGCAATAGCGGCTCACCTCACAGCCAGCCTGCTTATCCTCTGGAGCTCGAAGTGGATGAGTTTACCACTGCATCGGAGAGCGCGGCGTCAGACGCGGATGACTCCCCTGGGCTGCCGCCTTCGGGCCAGCATGCCCAGGCTGAGGCTGATGCTCAGATGACCGACATGATTTCCCGGGCAGCCACCAGTATGGGCTTGGACTGGAACCCTCCGTCCTTCCCACAGCCATTATGGTGTATTTCCTGAAGCATATGATGTATTTCTTTTATTCCTGAAACTTATGATGTATTCTCTTTTATTAATCAAATCATATTGTGTATGGCCAAATTAATTTAACTCATATGATGTTACACTGCAATGTGTGGGAAAGGTAACAGAGGGTGAGAGGGGACTGCTTTAAAGCAACGTGTCCCTTACACACACAGTGACATGAGCTCATTCTATAGAAAACTGGTTAATCATTCTATGGGAAAAACAAGTCAAATGTACATTCTTTTTTAAAAATAGCCAGGCAAGGGTTTTTCCACCAATAATTAAGAAGGAGAGAATCTAAGAGATAATGGTGGAAAGGTGGAAGGCCACTAGCGAATTCATTGGTTAGAGATAAAGTGGACATAGATAACAAAATAGTATAAAACTGAGAGTTTGGAAGAGTGTATTCAGAACGGACAGCTGACCTTTCTCAAGTTTGTTGATGTTTTCAATAAACTACAACTTTGGCATCTGGAACCCAGGACTCAGAGAGTTTTCTTGCATCTTAGAGAGATTCTTCGCAGATTTTCCATGACACATCACGGTTGGATGACTGGTTCCTCAGGTCCGGGCGTCGCCCACAGCCTCGCCACTCGCGATTCTGCTCTCGCTACCCTCGACAGCGCAGCGGCCCACGGGTACACGGCGATTCCCCAGGTGGATAGGGCTGTTGTGCTCCACATATGCCCCAGAAACCCTACCACCAGGCGGGTCACCCTGTGCTCCCCTCCAAGGCCTGTAGGACAATCCTCGCTGACCGCGAAGGCCTACAGCGCCGCCGGACATGCCACTTCCGCCCTGCACGCCATGGCCCTCTTGCAAGTCCACCAGGCCAAGGCGCTCAAAGATCTGCACGGGGGTAGCCCTGATCTCGATGTGCTGCAGGAACTGCACTCAGCGACCAACCTCACCCTTATAGCCCTGAAGGTCACAGCGCAGTCACTCAGCTAGGCGATGGCCATGCTCGTGGACCAGGAACGTCATCTGTGGCTGAACTTGGTCGAGATTCGTGAGACCGACAAGGTTTGCTTTCTCAACGCCCCTGTCTCCCAGTTCGGCCTCTTTGGCGACACCGTCGAGGACTTCGCCCAGCAGTTCTCCGTGGTGAAGAAGCAGACAGAGGCCATATCTCACATCCTGCCCCGCCGCAAGCCTGCCGCCATGGGCCATGCCCCATCTGCTCGCCGAGGGCGTCCTCCTGCGGCTAAGAAAAACACTGCTCCGCCTCAACCCGGGCCCAGCTCTCAGCCCCAGCATCGAGCACCCTGCTGGAAGCAAACGACCCCATCTCACGGAACCCCTCGATTACCCGGAAGGCTCCCAGGGGCTCCTGAGATGCTCGACCCAGAGCCCGAGATGTTAGCTCTGGAGCTGGTAAGAACACTCCGTCCCCCTGTGGAGGGCCGGGAGGAGAATCTTTTGTTGAAATTATTTCATTTGCTGCCCCCCCCCCCCCTACACGGGGCTGCAGTACCCACATTCTCAATAACAGAGCTATTTCCTTTGTCTCTGGGTCACCTGGCCCGCAAATGCCGTTCTCATGGCACCCTGCCGCCAGATCTTTACAGTCCCGGCATGCTGGAAGCGGACCCCCCGCCTTCAGCCCCATGACTGCTCCCCGGCTGGCCGGTTCCGACGAGTCCAGAGGACGCCTACACTGGACCTCCTCCTCAGTCGCTAACCCGCCCCCTGCCAGGTGTGCGGAGTAAATGCTTCGAGTCTTTTCTCAGCACCAGAGCCTCAGGACACATCCTTGCATCCCGACGGTGTACTACCTGCTCCACCCCGCTGCGAAGCCCTGCCAGGTACGTCAAAAATAACCATCCCCTTGGTGCCCCTAGATAAAGAGTTTGAATGCGTGGCTTTCACTTCCCAACCCGTCACGCTGGCTGGCCCGGACCATTTGACTCGGTTATGCAATTCAGGTTGCCAGGCCCCCGCCTCCCTTTGCGGGCATCCACTTTACCGCAGTATACGGCGAGCATGCCAAATCCCTGCACGCGGAAATCGCTATTCTTTTACTCAAAGACACTCCAACCGAAACGAAGATGGGTTTCTACAGCCCTTACTTTGTTGCACCCAAGAAAGGCGGCGGCTTACGACCGATCTTGGACCTGCGAGTTTTGCTCAAACTTCCGTTCAAAATGCTCACGCAAAAACACATCTTAACTTGCGTCTGGCATCTAGATTGGTTCGCAGCGGTAGACCTGAAGGACGCAATTTTGGCTCGACATTGACTCTTTCTACGGTTCGCGTTCGACGGCCAGGCATATCAGTACAAAGTCCTCCCCTTCGGCATGTCTCTGTCCCCTCGCATCTGAAGTGGCGCCTGTTTGAAAATTGGTGTTCTTCCCGGGCTGAAGACCCACAGATGTGTGCAGTTAGGTCAGTGATCTTATTTCTGCTGGAGAGGCTGGAGGGGAGGCTATCCCCTTCCCCTATACATGGCTCAGCGCATGGCGTGATTTAAATTGGACCCCTAGTGCCGCTTCTTCGACACAACGTCGAAGTGAGCGACAGATGGGAAACGTCTAGTTACGGATGTAACCTCCCTTCCCTGATGGAGGGAACGAGACGTTGTGTCCTCCCGGCCATGTCGATGAGCCGAGCCACTGTAGTGGCCGGACTATTTTTTGCTCCTCAGAAAAATCCTGAATGAACTCGACGTACTTCCCCGCTTTTATACCCGTATGTCCAGGGGTGGGGTATGCAAATACTGTCTGCCAACTTCTCATTGGCCTTTTTTCATAGATCAGAGGCATATTCGGCACTCAAGAGAGACCCCTAGTGTCACTTCTTCGACACAACGTCTCATTCCCTCCATCAGGGAACAGAGGTTACATCCATATCTTAGATTTTTTGTGTTCACAGAAGAAAGTAAGTCATGTGGGTTTGGAACAATATGAAGGTGAGTAGCCGGGTTTCCATCCATGTATTTTTATGCAAATTTTGGAATGTCACATTAAAAAAAAATCTCCAAAATGTACATAAAAAAAATCGTTGACTTGATGTGGATACATGAGGAGGAAGACATCCGCATTAAAAAAAATTGTATGTGTCTGAATAATTTGCTCATATCTTGACAAACCAGTAGACCAATAAGGCAACTGCCACTGATCAATTTTCTGCCAATATCCCCAGAAGTGACAATTTTGTTCTCTTGAAAAAATGGGATAGAAATGCTGCTTTTTTCACAGATTATTTTTCAGATTCGTAACACTAACAGAAACATAGTAGTGATGACATAAGTATAATTGTGCACTATTTCTTTAATAAACATATTTTTGTTTCCAAGTGCTCTCCAGTTCACTTATGTATTCAACTCATCCTCTCACACCATTTCTACCACTTTCTTCTCATTTCCCTAGCTCCCCTCTTCCATTTCTAATGTTCTGATGCTCCGTTCTCTGTTTTTGAGATTGTAGTATGAAATGCATGGAGAGGAGAGACTGGAGGGAAATTGACTAACAAATAGCTTGAAAGGAATGCATGGCAAATCAAACTAAAGCCTGCAAAGACAGACAAAACACCATAATTTTCTCCCAACTTCTGAAGTCGAGTCACAACAAACTAGCGTTCCAATGCCAGCAGAATGAAAATAGAGATGGAATCAGTCTGTGTTTTGTTGTGCTGTCACTGTGACATTGCTGGGAAGTTGTTTGGTTAGGAAAGGAGAGGACCTTGTTTGATTGGCATCATCTCAGTGGTGTCAGTTACCAGCTTCCCCTTCATGGTTTAAAAGGGCGGCTGAACCTGTCTTTGAGCATACAAGAAAACTAAATTGTATTTTTTGTACATGTATTTGTAAACACTAAATTAAAAACTAAATTAAATGTAAATTCAAAACTAATTAAAAATGTTGTGTTGAATTTTGTATCTTCTATGGGGGAAAAAAATTGACTTTAATAACTTTGAAATAAGCAGGCAATAATTGGAGAGTGTCCTTGCTTTTTGTTTTCTTTGACAATGTGAGGGTCATGTACATGAAGGCCTGTCAAAGCTTCTACTGCCATTTTCTTTATTAAACAAGACTTGTTGTGAATATCAGCACTCTATCTATCTTTGTATGTGTGTGTGTCCATCGCTGATATTCTGCCAGTAAAGTACTAACCTTTCCACACACAGATCAGGAGAATACTAATTTGTCCCGTCTCTCTGTTGTTTTAAAACAACTAAATTACCTCAGCCATCATAGGCTACTGTGAAAATCACATAACACGCACACAACTGCTCTCTTCAAAGTCTGAACACAAGGAACAGAAGCGCACAGCTAGAGAGGTGGTAATGACAGACATTATACACACACATTTCAGGAGTGTAAGGAGAAAACACAACAATGAGCTTTCATCGTGCATCTGTGACACAAGAAATGACTCTACTCCTTTTATTAAAGTGCTGGTTATTTTCCTGTTGAGATGCACATTAAGAATATTTACTTTTTTCTGTCGCTGCTCTCACCGACGTGTCTGACGGATGACAATTCTCATTGTTTTTGCATTAATGTGTTTGGATTTAAAGAGACCTTTAAATCCATAAAATGCATGATTATTTTGATAATTTTCATAATGTAGCCTACATAGAAAATTCCATTGTCGCTATACTCTGAGAACAGGACTGTTGAGGCATATAAACTAAATGGGTATAATCTGCAATTGCTTTTTTTACTGATTTTTTGAAAGCATTAATAATTTGTCTTTTTAACAACAAGGCTGTCAAGCATGCACTTCTGTACATTTCTGTTATTTGATTTCCCATGGTGCTGAAGTCTATCACTATCTCTATTTTAGGTGAGCCTGGCTCCATGAAACAGGCTTGTAACAGGTAGTTACGTTAAAATATGCTCCCCCTGTAACTGTAGCAAAACCTTTTTTTAGCTTTGCTAATGGGGCGGATTTTGAGCATAAAGGCTACCGTTAGTGTACAGTGCGAATGCAAGACAGCCTGCTAATGCTGCCTCATCACTTGTTGTCTGCCATACCTCTGCTAAAACAAAACAATTTTGGCCCATTACTGCATTCCTGAGTGGTTTTGGCAAAATATCTCTGTGACCCTTGAATTAGCAGGAAGGGTGGCATACTTGTGCAGATTATGGTCCAATTGAGCAACCTGTGGATATTAAATAAGCAGACTGTTTGACAGGGAAAGATGTGTGGTTTTAAATCCACATAATAAATCCACATGCCAAATAAGTAGGATGTCCAAATATGCAGTATTCATATTAGTATGTGAACAATACCGCATGGGTGGCACAGTAGCTCAGTTGGTAGCACTTTGCCTTACAACAAGAAGGTCCCCGATTCGAGCCCTGGCTCGCCTGGGGCTTTTCTGTGTGGAGTTTGCATGTTCCTGTGGGTTATCTCTGGGTGCTCTAGTTTCACCCACAGTCCAAACAAAATTCAAGTTAAGTGAACTGGAAACTCTAAATTGCCTGTAGATAACAGTGTGAATGTCTATTAATACTACAATGTATTAATTATTTATCTAAAATTGTAATCAGATTAGATTACTTTACTAATAACTTAATTGAAATAGTAATCACATTGCTAATTAATTTACTTTTAAGTTACTTTCTTAAACACTTTCAACAAATTCAAAATTAAGCCAACCGTGTATTCAGAAAGTTTTCAGACCCTTTTATTTTTTCAAATTTTCTTATGTTGCAGCCTTATTCGTCTGATGAAACAAAGTATGAACAGTTTGGCCTCAATTCCAAGCATCTCTTCTGGGTGAAACCAGGCACATCTCATCACCTGCACAATACCATCTCAAAGGTGAAGCATGGTGGAGGAATCATCTTGCTGTGGGGGTGTTTTTCAGGTCAGGTTGAAGGAAATTTGAATGAAGCAAAATACAGAGATATCCTTAATGAAAACCTGGTCCAGAGTGCTCTGGACCTCAGACTGGGCTTAAGGTTCACCTTCCAACAGAGCAATGACCCTAAGCACACAGCCAAGACTACGCAAGATTGTGCAAAGCTTGTTGCTTCATACCCGATAAGACTTGAGGCTGTAATCGCTGCCAAAGGTGCTTCAACAAAGTACTGAGTTAAGGGCCTGAATACTTATGTCTACTAAAGTGATATTTCAGTTTTTAATTTGAATAAATTTGCAAAGTTATAAAAAATCTGAGTGTAGACCGATGTGAATTATTTATTTATTTATTTAAAATTTAGCATTGCTTTTTTCACGTGAGTTTGACCGCTTGGTTGTAAATGTATGTTTAAAAACGGGGTCACGTATTCCACCTTCTCTTCTGGAAAAGGACAGGAGGAGGGGCTTCTACGACTTGGTTCATAGTAAAGTACAACCAATAGCTGGACTCAAGTAGACGCGCATATTTTCAGAAATTACCAGGTAGTCCAACATCCTCGCTCCCTTTCCTCCAAGCTATTTCTTTTTCGTCTGCTCTCCGTACATGTATGATGTTGTGTCATACAATTCCGGGTGCCCACACCCCGCTACAACAATCTTTTCATTAATTTTACAGATTTTTCCTGCTACTTCGTCAGTACGTCAGTGACATCCGGACAATCTCAATGCTGATAGGCTTTCGCGACAACGCGTCAGGTGGATGAAGCGAATTAAGCACTTTTGTGTGTTCGAGTCTCACCATTTGCTTCATTCACACCACCCGGTGCGAATTCACGTCTATTCATGCCTTTGCATTCACTTTGTATGTAAAAGCACTGCACAAAACGCTCGCTTTGCATTGTATGTGAACGCACCATAAGGTTGAATAATTTCTCTCAAATGAAGCCAATTAAGCGATTTTGCATGTTCGGGTCGTGCCATTCGCACTGCCCGGCACGAATTTGCGTCTATTCGCGTATTTGCATTGACTTTCTACTGTATGTAATCTCGCCGCGCAAAATGCTCGCTTTGCATTGTGTGTGAACGCACCATAAGGCTGCAACAATAAAATATGAAAAAATTTAAGGGGTCTGAAGACTTTCTGAATGCACTGTAAACTACTATACCAATAAAAGATTTCCTTGTGGTTAAATTGTTAAAATACCAACGTTCTCATATTTTGTTTGTCCGGGAATGTATTTATAGTACACAACTGCAGACCTAAATGAGGATTGATGTTATCGATATTGCTGCCATATTGAATTCAATGCTGTTGTTATACAGAAAATGTTAACATAATGTCTGTGTAATCTTATATTCAGTTTTACAACTTTGTTGTCATGACAAAACTCTGGTAAATCCTGTAATGTGGTAAAATCATCTTATCAGATTTAGCTAACTGCTGATTTAATGCGTTCATTTAGTAAAAGTAATTATAAAAAAAAATTCATGAGTAAAATGCAATTCATTGTAAAATGAATTGCTGTCAACTGTAGTCTTATATTCAGAATAGAATAGAATATATTTATTGTCATTGTATAAATACAATTATTATTGGACAGGTACAACTAAATTAGGTTTGCAGCTTTTCTTACAATAAATAAGATAAAATACAAGTAAATCAAATAAAAATACAAAACATGATAGGGAAGTCCAGCTAATGTAAATAGTGCAATAGCTCAGGTATGTTGTGCAGCAATGGAATCAGTAGTGTGGAAGGGTATGAAATGTCAAACAGTAACACACAGTATGCACAGTAGGCATAATATGTACTATATAAAGGATATTGTGGCAGGGCGGAGGGTGGGGCCGGGTTGTGATGATACACACCCGGTACCGTATCAGGCTAATCAAGCCCCCGAGAGTGATAAAGGCAGTTGGTAGACGGTGGTGCGAGAGAGAGAGATCATTTACGGACTTTTCCGTCATGTGTGTGGTTGTCCTTTGTTTTAAGTTTCTAATTAAAATATTATTCATATTGTCCAGCCGGTTCTCGCCTCCTCTGGTGCCAAAACACGGGAAAGAGGAGGGATATGCCGATATAGAGTTCTCGCCACTACCGTGCACCCCAACGGAGCAGCCACGGCCATCTGCCGGGGGACGAGGAGCCCAGCCGGCTGGAAGCGGAGGAACGGCCACCGACCACGAGGGGAGAAGGGGCTTGAGGACCGACCGCCTGGAGCAGGAGAACCACTGCCAGGGGCGGGGGAGACCCCTTCAGTTCCCGAGAACGCGGCGGGGCATTCCATCCGCCAGGGGCTGGAGGACTGCCTCCGATCCACCCGGAGAGGCACGGCTGTCGTCCGTTAGAGTGTGGAGGAGTGGCCGTGGAACAAGCTATGGCGCATCAGAGAACCGGCGAGTAGGTTTTTTTTTTTTATCTCTCTCTCCTCTCTCTCTCTCACTGATGCTCTGCGTTGGCCTTTTCCCTCTCTTTTAAACTGTCATATTTTAATTATTTCTGTTTCCCTCCCCTTGTCCCCTCCCTCGTCCAGGTAGACGGGGATGACCTGCCGGCAGACAGCGCAGAAGGCGCGCCCCTCCCCAGGGAAAGGGGGGGGGGATGTACGTCAAGCCGGGGGCTCCCCAGCCTGAAAGAATGAGGGAGGAATGTGGCAGGGCGGAGGGTGGGGCCAGGTTATGATGATACACACCCAGCCCTGGGTGTATCAGGCTAATCAAGCCTCTGAGAAGGATAAAGGCTGATGGCAGACGGTGGTGCGAGAGAGAGAGATCATTTGCGGACATGTCCGTCATTTGTGTGTTTGTCCTTTGTTTTAAGTTTCTAATTAAAATATTATTAATATAGTCCAGCCGGTTCTCGCCTCCTCTTTGCCCGTCTAAATCCTTTATAGATATATAACTATGTAAACAGTGGCCAAACAGATCTGTGGGCAAACGACGCAAGTTGTCAGGGGTATTCAGTGGATTGATTCATAACAGTTATTGCTCTGGAGAAAAAACTGTTACTCAGTCTGGAGGTGCATGCATAAATGGCCCTATAGCACCTTCCAGATGGAAGAACTTCAAATAGATGGTGGCATGGGTGTGTGTGTATGGGTGTTCAATGACATGAGAATAAAACAAACAATATGCCACTAATTAATTATTTATTCATATGCCATGATAAAGCCCTACATGTTATTTTAATTTTTTTTTTTTTACTTTTTTTTATTATTATGCATTATTTATGTTGAATTATCTTTATTTGAGGGCCTTTTTTTAGCAAATTTAATCTCATGTAATTAATTTTATCAAAAATTTTTTACATATTGTTTCTATCCTTTTAAAACAGTATATGTTTTAACATTTATGGACTGGTTTCGAGTCTAAACTATTTTTGTGGTAATCAACTTTAACTTATATTTAACCAGGAACATTATTTTAACAGTTGATAAAGTTTTCTTTATCATAATCAATTAAAAACTTTTGGATGCAGCTTTTGACTTTTATACCTTCTGATTGTTGCCTGGTATGAACAATTGATGCGCCAGGAGGTAAAATGACTCTGAGACCTCTTGACCCTTTCTCCCCACAACAGAGTGCATTCTGGGTAATTAATTGCCCCACCCCTGCTTATTAATCTCTCCTAATGAAATTGCTAGGACACCATTCTTCCTCTAATGAACCTTCAATGACAGGACACAGCCCCATCTTTGTCTTTCGACACCACTGCTAAATTAAAATTCCTTTTTTCCTCTATCTCTCCCTCTCTCAAGGAGCAGCAAGGAGATGAGCATGTCCTAACAGCTTTACCGTTGCCCGAGCTATGCCGAGGAAAGGATGGCAAACGGAATCCCTGGTTTATTGGTTATCCGTGGCTGCGAGCACCCTTACATTAGCTCTGATTAGCACCTCCAGTATGGATCTGCAGTGCTAATTACTTGTGCTGTTGTGGTTCACTGATATTTAAGTATCAGCTCCATCCCATTATCCCCTATCCCTGAAGTCTAGTCCAGCCAAACTACACTATAAAGAGCACATACCTCACTGCAGGGTTATTGATACAAGCTGTTCGCTTGGACGTGCACGCACACACACACACACACACACACACACACACACACACACACATGTGCACACTGTAAATGAATGTTAATGTTAAATGTTAAACTTATACAGTGGTTTGATAAAAGTCATCTACAATTGAACATTGAGAAAACAAAGGAATTGTGCTGTGGGAATCAAAATAGGACCGATACGACTGGCATTTCATATGAACAAGATATTATAAAAGGTGTAAAGGTAGAGCAAGTTTCAAATTTTAAATATTTAGGTACAATCATTGATGACAAATTCTCATTCCAGGAAAATGTGGATCATATACATAAGAAAAGGAAATTAAGAAATTTTAGTATTGATAGGAGGGTCCTAAACATTGTTTACAGATCGATGATCGAATGTATTTTAACAGATAAAATTGATTCGTGGTATGGTAATTTAACAACGAGACAGAAAAATAAATTACGAGTAATTAATGAAGCAAATAAGATTACCAGCCAGAAACAGAGCACATTGCAAGAGCTATATTTCACAATTTATGGAAAAAAAGGCTATTGCAGTATATTCAGATCAGACCCATCCCCTCCATTCCTGCCTGAGGCCCTCCCATCGGGGCGTAGGCAGCGCTTACCGCTGGCTAAAAAGAACATATATAAAAGATTTGAAAAGTTGAAAAGATTTGTTCCTTTGGCGGTAACTGTTTTAAACTAAATTATTCATTGAGGTACTATATTAATATGGGTAGGTGTGTATTTTTGTATATACTGTATATACGCATACGTATGTATTGTATTCACTGTACATGTGCATATATATACATAACTACTATTCACTAGTTTTATGTATGTTTTTAATGAGGACAAATGTGTGTTCCATGTTTATAATTATGTGTTATGTATATGGATGTACGGTATTGTCTGATAAGATATATTTTTTATTTTTTTTTATGCCAGTGTCAAAGATTAATTTCTGTCCAGGAAATCTGAACAGACAATAAAGTCAAAACCCTATCTCTTTTTGGACTAGTTCTGGCCTGGCCCAGTTTTGGCTAGAGCAAGTGAAGAAACAAAAGGGAGGAGGTATGTAGGAGAAGACTGTTTTTAACAGAGGGACTGGGGAGGGAACGCACCACAGGGTGGGGCTTGTTGGATTGGATGGCACATTTGGAGAGGGACTGAAGCCTCTTGGAGTTTCCACATAGTCCCCCAGAGTGTGGAGGGCTTGCTCTTTGCTCACCCAACATATACTAATTACAATTCACATGTCTCACACTCACAGGATAATGGGAGTCAGGAAGCAGAATTAGAATATTTCAGAAGCCTGGAAGGGTGTTAGAGAGGATGAGGAAAGTGTGTCTGTTTCACTGAGAATTGGGTGGGGGTAAGTTACACAGGGGTGGTGAAAATGTTACTATATTTGGCATGTCTGTGTGTGCTTCAACCCCTTGTATCTGGCCCTGCTACCCTTCCTTCACACACTGGGTGTGTGCTGGCATGGTGAAGGCTGTCTGTTAGACTAGGTTGAGTGGCATCTGCTGGGTAAAGACAATGGGATGGCCTGGCTTTTGGCAAGAGTTTGGCATGAGGTTGGCACACAGTGTACAGAGGGGGTGGCAGTGACAACAGCAGACTCAGGCTGGCCTGACAGCATGACATCTTCTGGAATTAAATTGTTCCTTTTCCCTCTCTCTCTCTGCTTCATATTTTTTTTTTTACTGTCTTTCCACACCTTCTCTCCCAGGTCTTTCTTGGTTGCTCGTCCTCACTTGCTCTGCCACCTCTCATGACAGTCACTCATCTCTTTCCATCCATAATCCAGCCAATCTCCCTCTGTTCACTTCTTCAGCTCTCCCCTCCATCCCTTCAGCCTCACCTATTACCAGCACCATATATTCAATATTAACTCTCAAATAAAAGACAAACAGAAAATGTTTGTTGCGTCAGTCTTGTTTTTCAGTGCATGTGGTAATTTTTCTCCATCCTTTGGTGAAACTGACTGATTCTTCTCTCTTCTAAATTCCATCTATATTATTCGCCTGTGTGTTTGTGTGTGTGTGTGTGTGTGTGTGTGTATGTGTGTGTATGTTTGTGTTTGTGGTTTTCTTATAAAACAAACACTGTTAATGAACCACTGTGCTGACATCTGCAGGAACCCAATGACTAAATTAGCATGCACCACATATCAAATAGGAGCCTTCCTACTGTCAGCCACACTACCTCAAAGAGAATACACAACAAGAAGAGACAGTTTAGTAGAGAGAGAGAAAGCATGAACTCTAGCATTGTTTAGCCACAGAGAAAGTCTTCTCAGCAGAATCATCATGAAATTGATCAAAATCACTTTGTAAAATCATAATATTCAGTTCTATTCTTAAAATCCAAAGAACCATGCAACGTCTATAAATATCAGCTGATCTGACTTTTCCTTTGAATAAACCTAAAAAAAGCAATTTTATTGCACTATATATATATATATATATATATATATATATATATATATATATATATATATATATATATATATATTGCACGTCTGTCTCTGTCCTTTCTCTACTAAATAATTTTTGACTAGTTAGAGTAACCATTTTCTGGAGAGAGTCTGTTTTGTTGTGTAAATTAATCCAGGGAAAGATGGTGATGGATGATGGGGGCACAAACATTTTAATGTCCGAGCTCACTGCCGTCTCATTACGATGGTGTGGCAGGGCAGAGGGCGGGGCCGGGTCATGAGTCTACACAACCGGTCCCTTATTAGGCTAATCAAGCCTCAGAGAGGGATAAAGGCCGACTGCGTAGGTTGATGCAGGAAAGAGAGATGGTTTAAGGACATGTCTGTCATGTGTGTGTTTGTGTCTAATTAAAAACTTAAACAAAAGACACAAACACACACATGACGGACATGTCCGTAAACGATCTCTCTGTCCCGCACCTTCCTCCGCAGTCAGCCATTATCCCTCTCTGAGGCTTGATTAGCCTAATAAGGGACCGGTTGTGTAGACTCATGACCCGGCCCCGCCCTCTGCCCTGCCACACCATCGTAATGAGACGGCAGTGAGCTCGGACATTAAAATGTTTGTGCCCCCATCATCCATCACCATCTTTCCCTGGATTAATTTACACAACAAAACAGACTCTCTCCAGAAAATGGTTACTCTAACTAGTCAAAAATTATTTTGAAAAATTAAAATTAAACTCAAGACCCGGCCCCGCCCTCCGCCCTGCCACAGATTGCCTCACTACAAACCTTCTGTTGATTAACATGCTCTCAGACAAGTCAGAGCTGCCATGCTGCCAGTACTCACCTGATCAAATCTTATCCATGTCTGAGAACCAGCTTTGGTTAAATATGGGACATAGTGCAATAAAAACAACAAAAACAATGAAAGGCATTAAGAATATATATATATACAGATGATGAGGAATTTAAAAATAATATTTAGGGGCTGGGAAATTTCATGCGTTAATTTTTAATAGTGTAACACATCAAAAAACAAACAAATACAAAAACAAACAAAAAACAACAACAAAAAACTATTAATGCAGTCTATGTTTTTTTCACCTCTTGAAAAAATTGGCATACAATTTCAGGAGGTACACTCTCAACTGCACGTCCTTGCACAGAAACTGATTGTGTAGAATAGTGCACACTTATTCATTAAGTGTGGCAGATGTCCCGGGCATTGTAAACACAAGATTTAATTTACTGTACAGAGAATGGAGACTTCACCCACAAGTGGTTGCTCACTGACTGGCTGCATCCGAAAGCTTGAAAATGTTGCCTTCTGTGTCTATATAAGGAGGTAGGTTTTCTTAAGAGCTCAGATTCAGATGCAGCCCCTGATATCTAAACCAGTTTCAAAAGTGAACTCATGTAAGAGAGACCCAGCGTATGTGCGATTGAGACTTAACAGCAGCTGTGAAAATAATCATTTTGAGATTTAAACATCAGCAAATTAAACTTAAGCATTCAACCTGTTTTACAGTATATTTGGATGTATTAGTGTCTTAAAATGCTTTGGCAATGCACACTTGATCTGCCTGTTAGATCCTATTATGTAAAAGGTCCACCGTGTCATGAACTGCCTCGTGTTCCCTTTACAAAAAGCTTCACTTTGATGCTGCGCTGCTAAGCGCTATGGGGAAACAATCTTATTGTGAGCTGCTTCTGAACATGTGTGTAACACGTCAATGAAATTGACTGGAATTTATAGCCTCGGTTGGTGAGATCATTGGACGCACCTGTGACGAGGCTATAAATAGAAGGCGTCACCAGAGTGTCGTCAGACATTTTTCTTCAGAGCTTTCTCTCTGTGTGTTTTCACGAAACTCTTGCTAGAAATTGTTTAAAAATCTTAAGCCTTTCCTTCTTTCTCTCTTTATATATATATATATATATATATATATATATATAAAAAAAGAAAAAAAAGGGGAAAATGGCGGAAAAGCAGGGCAAACAATGCGTGTTTCCTTGTCAGCGTTCTATGTCTGACAGGGACACGCATCAATTTTGCTTTGTTTGCTTGGGGGAAGAGCACGCTTCTCTCGCGTTGGAACAGGGCGGGTGCGCGCATTGCGACCTACTTTCGGTCGGGATGCTTCGCGCTCGCCTTGCTTACTTCCGAGAGCCGGCACCCACACTTCATTCGTGGGGCTCTCGCATGGATCTGGCTGAGGAGCGAGAGACGGGTTCGCCCCTTTCGCTCGCTCTCTCCCCAGATCCTGCTGGTCCCTCGCGTGATCCTGAAGCGTGCTTCGGCGCCTCTTCAGTTCACGAGGGGGACCTCCTTTCCCTTGGGTCAGATTTAGAGTTAATCGCATCTGAGCACTCCAATCGCGATTCAAAATCTTCGGAGGAGCTGCTCGATGTGATTACTCGCGCGGTGGCCAGGCTTCAAATAGACTGGCCACGTGACCAAGTTCCCCCCAAGCGCTCTAAATTAGAGGACAGATTTCTGTCTGGTGACCAAGGGAAGGGAACACCTCGTCAGTCCCTTCCCTTCTTTGATGATCTCCATGATGAGCTTTCTCGTTCTTGGAATAAGCCTTATACCTCGCACATTCACGTGCCCTCGACGTCAATATATTCGACTATCGTTGGCGCTGAGGCGCGAGGGTATTTAAAGATGCCACCGGTCGAAGAGACACTTGCGGGTTATCTCTCGCCGGGTTCGGCATCATCACTTAATAAATCTGCTCTCCCTTCTAAGCCATGCAGGGTAACCTCCATGCTGGTCGGGAGAGCATATCAAGCGGCTGGTCAGGCTGGTGCTGCGCTGCACACCATGGCTGATTTGCAGGCGTACCAGGCTGACCTGCTAAAAGATCTGAGTGCTGGAAGAAGTCTCGACGATGAAGCTTTCTCTGAGCTTCGTCGAGCTACTGATTTGTCTCTCCGTGCCACCAAGCAGTCAGCCCGTGCTATTGGCCGGTCTATGTCCGCTTTGGTTAGCACTGAAAGGCACTTGTGGCTGAATCTATCCGGCATCAAGGATAAGGAAAGGGTTTTCCTTCTTGATGCCCCAGTTTCGCCTTCTGGTCTCTTTGGAGACGCCATGAACACGGTTATCTCCAGATTCCAGGAGGCGAAAAGCCATGAGGAGGCCTTTGGAAAATTCCTTCCTCGTCGCACTCAGGGGGCGAGGCCGTCGATCACCCAGTCTCGCCCTGATTCTGTGAGGAGGGAGGTTCAGAAGCAGAGCGTGGCAAGTCGTGCTCCCCCTCGCAAAGATTGGGGACAGGCTCGTCGTCCTCAGCAACCTCCCAAACAAGACCTCAGGGCTGTTATCTCCAAGAGAAAGAAGCCTTGACGTCCTTGTATCCAACCTTGTGAGGGTAGTTCCCTTCGGGACGGGGCGCGTGTATCATTCACTTCGGCCCTCCCGATACCCTCACGAAACCTCTTCACTCCCACCGCCTTTGGTGTTTTGGGTGATAGAGGCTTCCATCATAGAGTTGGGTGTACCGTTGCTTCCTGCCTTGATCCAGGATGCGGAACACTCGACATCCCCTCAACAGGAAGTGTCAGAAATAATACCATCTCCGAGAACCTGGCAGCGTGGAAACTTCTGCCAGGTATTTCTATGTGGGTTCTAAAACAGTAGAAAGGCTTGCCGCCCTCCGAGCTTCAACGGCGTGATTTCCACTACCGTAAGCCCGGAACAGGCATGTCTACTTCAGGTAGAACTGCAGATACTTCCTGGTCCGGCCTAGCCCTATCACCCCGCACATTCACGAAATGCATGGATGCAGCACTGGCTCCTTTGCGACTCCAGGGCATCCGCATTCTGAATTATCTAGACGACTGGCTGATCCTAGCCCAGTCTCAGAAACTGGCAGTTCAGCACAGGGATATCGTCTTGGCTCATCTAGGTTCCCTGGGTCCGAGACTCAACGCCAAAGGAGCGTTCTTTCCCCGACCCAGAAAATTTCCTATTTAGGGGTCGTATGGAATTTGATCACGATGCAGGCACAGTTGTCTCCCGCTCATGTCATCTCCATTCAGAACTCCCTGAGCAATTTCAGGCTAGGTCAAGGTTGCACTGTTCTCAGTATCAACGAATATTAGGTCTCATGGCGTCTGCGTCCACGGTGATTCCTTTGGGCCTTCTCCATTTGAGACCGTTTCAGCTGTGGCTAAAAGCCAGGGGGTTTCATCCAAGGGCCATTCCCCTCAGGCAAATAAGGGTTACGCGCCCAGTGCTTCGTTCCCTTTCTATGTGGTTCAGACCCCAGTTCTTACCTTGGGTCCCACTCTAGGTGCGTCTTGTCGTCGCAGGCTGCTAACGACAGACGCCTCCCTGACGGGCTGGGTAGCGGCCTTAAGTGGTCGTCCGGCTTAAAGGGATAGGAGGGTCGTCAGTTCGGTTGTCACAGTAACTGTCTCGAGCTGATGGCCGTATTTCTGGCCCTGAAATACTTCCTCCTGAGGCTGCCATGTCTTGGTGCGGGTGGGCAATACAGTGGTAGCCTCTTACATAAACCATCGGGGGATCCACGTTCACGTCAGCTGAAATTCTGACACGTTCGATCCTCCTTGGGGCCCAGGGCAGCTCAGGGCAGTTTCGTCCCTGGATGCCCGTGTGTGTGTGGGAGCAGATTTACTAATCTAGGGTAGAAGAGGACCTCTTCGCCTCTATGATAGCGCAATGTCTCCTCTACTTCTCCCTAAGTCACCCAGCCCCCTTTGGGTCTGGGCTCAAAGGCACTTACGTGTCCCCCGGTTCTTCTGCTCCCGGGAGTCTTGGTAAGGTTCGCCAGCAAGGGTCTTGCCTCCTTTTAATGGCGCTGCGCTGGCCGAACAGGATATGTTTCTCGAATTCCTCTCCTTGACGGCTCGCCTTGGCGATTCCGGACAGGAAGGACCCTCTCATCACTGGTCCGAATTGTGATAACTCTCATGCTTGGCCCCTAAGGGTACCAACTGAGGTTCACAGGGCTTTCTATTGAAGTTTCCAAGAACATTTCAAGTGCTACGGCTCCCTCCACTTGGAACTGATCTGGGTAGATTTTACAGGGCAGAAGAGGACCTCTTCGCCTCTTTTGATAGCGCAATGTCTCCTCTACTTCTCCCCGAGTCGCCCAGTTTCCCCCCTAAATTCATATTACAGAACCAGCTAACTGCCAGTTTGCTTCAGTTCTGGATTTTCTGTAGAAAGAACTGTCAGCGGGCACTTGCCTCGCCACTGCCAGGTTCCATGTGGCTTCCACTGCGGTTTTCCACACCTTGGTGGGCGGGGTGCCCCCTAAGAGGCGTCCTTCATAGGACCTCTTCACAGGGTAAGACCCTTTTTTAGACCTCTAGAGTCAGCGTTTGGTAGACTTCTGACTCTCAGGATGGTTTTTCTTATGGGAATTACGTCTCTTAAGGAGACTTGGGTACCTACAGGCTCTGTCTCTTTTGCCGGCCTGTTTAGAGTTTGCCCCAGAATGACCAAAAGCATTCTTTGCACCCTCACCCTAACTACCTGCCCAAGGTGCCTTTAGTGACCCTTGGCCGGTTATTCTGCTCCCTGCCATTTGTAACGCCGGAGCAGCTAAGACTTCTCAGACTTTGTCCAGTCTGTACCCTTCAGACTTATGTCCACCGCTTTTGCTAGTGGCGTAAAGTCAGGGCAGCAATTCTTCACTTGGAAGCCATGACCGGGGGGCGGTCACTTCCTGGCAGACTGTCACGTTGGGTGAGGTACATTTTTGTCCCGGCCTACGAGGTGCGCGGTCAAGCTTCGCCAGTAGGTTTTAGGGCGCACTCTACCAGAGGGCTGTCCTCCTCTAAAGCCTTGGCTAGAGGTCTCTCTCTGCATCAAGTTTATGATGCGGCAGGCTGGTCCTCTCCGCACACATTCATCTGGTTTCATGGTCATGTTTCTAGATGTTCATGCTACCCCGGGCTCTTATGCCCTTGGGTCAACATCTATGCTCATGTCTAAGCAAGTTTGTGTTGCGGCAGGCTGGTCCTCTCCGCACACATTCTTCAGGATCTATGGTTTGGCTAGATGTTCCTGCTACCCCGGGCTCTTATGCCCTTGGGTCGACATCTACGCTGATGTTTAAGCAAGTTTGTGATGCGGCAGGCTGGTCTTTTCCGCACACATTCATTAGATTCTATAGTTTGGATGTTCGTGCTACTCCGGGCTCTTACGTCCTTGAGTCGACATCTCAAACTCATGCCGGAACAAGTTTGTGACGCGGCGGGCTGGTCCTCTCCACGCACATTCTACAATTTTCTTCATGGGCTGGATGCTCTGCTACCCCGGACTCTTATGTCCTTGGGTCGACATCTCAGGCTCATGCCAAATCAAGTTCGTGGTACGAACTTTTTGAGTTAGATGCTTTACCCCGGACTCTTATGTCCTTGGGTCGGCATCTCAAACTCATTTCTGACTTTGTGGGTTAGATGCTTCGCTACTCCGGACTCTTATGTCCTTGAGTCGACATCTCAAGCTCATGTCTGAACAGGTTTGTGATACGGCATGCTAGTCCTTTCCGCACACATTCTTCGGATTTTATGGTGTTTAGATGTTTTTGCTACTCCGGGCTTTTATGCCCTTGAGTCGGCATCTCAAACTCATGCAGGAACAAGTTTGTGACGTGGCGGGCTGGTCGTCTCCACGCACATTCTACAATTTTCTACATGGGCTAGGATGTTTTTGCTACCCCAGACTATGTCCTTGGGTCAACATCCCAGGCTCATGCCAAATCCAAGTTCATGGTACGAACTTTTGAGTTAGAACCCTTGGGTCGGCTTCTCAAACTCATCTTTTGACTTTGTGGCTAGATGCTCCGCTACTCCGGGCTTTTATGTCCTTGAGTCGACATCTCAAGCTCATGTCTAAACCAGGTTTGTGATACGGCAGGCTAGTCCTTTCCGCACACACTCTTCGGATTTTATGGTGTTAGATGTTCTGCTACTCCGGGCTTATGCCCTTGAGTCGACATCTAGAGCTCATGTCTGGAACCTCTCGCGTTCTGTGAAAACACTTCACAACGATCAGGGGTCCGGACAGCCCCAGTGCAGCGGCGTGGGCATTTCGTTCCCCATAGCGCTTAGCAGCGCAGCATCAAAGTGAAGCTTTTTGTAAAGGGAACGTCTTGGGTTACTTGTGTAACCCTTGTTCCCTGAAAAAAGCGGAACGAGATGCTGCGCTTCTTTTGCCGCGCTGGGACGTCCCAGGACCGCTCTTCAGAAAAATAATCTGACGACACTCTGGTGACGCCTTCTATTTATAGCCTCGTCACAGGTGCGTCCAATGATCTCACCAACCGAGGCTATAAATTCCAGTCAATTTCATTGACGTGTTACACACATGTTCAGAAGCAGCTCACAATAAGATTGTTTCCCCATAGCGGTTAGCAGCGCAGCATCTCGTTCCGCTTTTTTCAGGGAACAAGGGTTACACAAGTAACCTGAGACGTTTTTCCCCCTCACTCACCTTCAGTTCACTTCAGTGTCTGTTTAGTTTTCCCCTGCGCTCACGGACGACACTTCCCAGTATGCACCTGTTGATGACTCACCTGCCCTCCATCTTCCTCAGCTGTTCCCTCATCAGTCATATGTTTGTATGTATACCCTCTAGATTCAGTCACTGATGGTCAGTTCTTATGTTCTAATTATCGTTATTTCCTTATGCTTTACTATTTAGTACTTTGTATTGCTCCATATAGTTTGTATCACCTTCTTCATCATCTCCATTAAAGAAGCCTGCATTTAGACTCATCGTCTCATCTCATCTCTGCTTATCGATACACACTGGAAAGTGCTCAAAGATTTTCCCCAACTTTTAATTACAGCAAAAGTCCTCTTATTAGTATAATTAACTCTATTCAAAAAAACATAAACATGTACAATTATTTGTAGAAATAATTTAAATAAATGATGACTAAATTATAAAGTAAATATCCTGTATTTATGATCATATTGACTATTGTTTTAATGTACCATGGACTATGATCACTCACGATTAATCATGGAAAATCATGCGATTAATTAGTTGGTAGAGTCAATGTTATGTCTAGCTCATAGGAATGCTCAAACAGCACTTTTTTTTTTTTTGTCAAAATTTTTTTTCTGCGTTAAGTAAAATGTATTTTACATTTTTTAGTCTGCATTTTAAGCTGTGATAGAACAAAGCACATTAAAATTACTCACATTAGTTTTAACATTTAAATAGAGATTTTTTTATGGATTAATGCACTGGTAACAGTTTGAAAAAAGGAATTAGTAGAACATTTTGGCACCTAATTTTTCATCCCATTTTTTTGTAAAATGTCCTCAATGATCATGGTCACAGGGTTGTGTAATCTACTAATATGTACAGTAAGCATACATTTTTCAGCAGCATTTAGATATGAGTGACAGAAACATGGTTGTTTGTCTTTGTGATTAAAAGGCAAGGTGACTGTCCTTTTAATTAAAAAGTGTGCATTATTACAACCTTGATTAAAGCTGTCAAATCTTTACATTGTCACCTCTCATCAAGGCAAACAGAGTGAGCGTGTGTGTGTGTGTGTGTGTGTGAGAGAGAGAGAGAGAGAGAGAGAGAGATAGAGAGAAAGTACAGTATGATTGTCCAAAGAACAAATCATGACAACCATCAAAGGAATGCAAAAATCGTTGTGACTGATCACCATGTTCGTACGCCTAATATTTGATTGGCTTAAGCATTTTCCTGTAAAGCACTTCTTTCCTATATTATGATAAAGTGCCATCTCTTTTCCTTGCTTCATTCTTTCTTACCTGAGCCAGTGATTAATTAGTAGATGCGGATCAGTCAGACTCTTAGTGGCTCTTCATGATAGTGTCACCAGTTATGACAATCTGGATGCTGGCAGAGGCCAGTGCATCAAAGTCTACTCTATTCTCTTGTACAATCAGTCATTAAGTCTTTGAATGTATCAAGGAAAAGATAATACACAGCCCATGCAATATACATTTCTAACTTGTACAAGCCTGTCCCTTGTACAAAATATGACTTTACAGCATTGATGCTATCACTCATGGTGACATGATCATGAACATATGCTGTAATAAATACTGTATCTAAATTCAGTAGAGGCTTTTCAGTGCAAACAATCTTATGCACACTTGTTATTGAGCTATTTTATGGAAAGAATCCTTTCCGTAAACTTGTTTTTGTTTTTTTTGTTGTTGTTTAACAGACCTCACATTGCACATAACTTCATCAACATTTCCCAATCAATTTATGTTCCAAAAGACATTGCTAGCAAAAGACATTGAGTCTCTTCTAAATGGAAACCCATTACTCGTTGACCAGGGAGCTTCTCTTTTGAATGACTTGCAATGGGACAAGCAGCTTTTTGCTTCTGATCAGTCTCATGATCTTTAGTCATACTCAAACATTTCTCATCAAATTCTCTGAATACCAAATAATCTCAGCTACAATACTGACAATAATGAAATAGTTAAATAGTGATATACTCTCACTGTATATCGTCTTTTAATTTTCCTTTTTAGGTGAAATTTTGGAGAAACATCTTGGACAAAGTTGCTAATTCAAAACACAACCGAGAACTAAATTCCTCTTCTTGTTTTTTCTTTTCTTTTATTATTTATTTTTATTCTGTGTTTGTTTCTTTCTTACTGTATTTGAACTCTTAATGCTGGCTACCTCAGTGTTCACATTAAAACAGCAGCAATATATTGTTGTGTTGCTGGTCCCTGAATGCAGAGTTTGTGTTGGTGAAGCAGAAGTTGAAAACATTTATTTAAGGGCTTGTGTTTAAGGGTTCACTGGCCCTGACCTCTCCTCTAATGTCACAAGCTACTGACTCTAGTTACACATAATTCATTCCATCAATTTCATGCCACATTTTTTCTCTCTATCTTTTGACCTGCTTTGGATCATGAGTTTTTGCCCCATACTGTGGATCGCTGAACCCTTTTAGTCTGCAGGGGACCATCCCATCGCACCTGTCATCAGCTCAGACTCCCACTGGCCCAGTCCAGCCCTGCCCAGCCCACCCTGGGTAGTGGGTCAGCTCAGCCCCACTGCACACACACACAGACACTCTTTTGCACACTTTATTCAGTCTTGAGGCTTCAAGAGGAGGATTTGCTGACTGATTTACTTTAGAGGATGACGAGGGCATCCTTCACTTTGCTTTTTGCTCTTTCCTGTGGCTTTGAGACTGAGACCTAAACCTAAGACAAAGACTGAAGCATAGATTCACTGAACTGATTTCCGGCATACATACAAGGTTAAAGGTTAGGCCACAACAAACGACAATGGCGGCATGAAAAAAAAAGCACAACAAGATGTTTACTATGCATCTCTATGAACTCCTTCAGCATTTTGTATTGTAATTATCTTTTTTGTAATTCAGAGTCTAAAGCTGGTCGCACACTGGACAAGAAGTGTCATGCTGCATTGCGTTGCACGAAGGACAAGGCACAGGTATTGCACACAGAACATGTCAGTGTGTTAACTGGAGGTGGCAGTCCAAATCAGTGAATTAATTAGGAATCACTGAAAAATTGCCTATGAATAATATACCTTCAATATTATATGTCCCTTGATAATGATTTGAGTTGAATTTAATGTAATTTAATGGACAACTATGTGAGTGTTACAAGGAAGAATTTTGTGCAGCCTCCGGAGTCGTAGCTGGAACTGATGTCCATACATTCATAGAAAATCTAACTTTTGGGCACTGTGTGTGATCCAACAGATGTGTCCGGTTTGTAATATTTATTTTTCGAATGCTGAGAAAATGCTCAACACTCTCATTCAGGTACATTTTTTTGAAAATTACAAACACTTTAGCATTATATGATTATGGCGAAGCATTACAATCCGTGTAAAGAGTTTTGATGTGTACAATACTTTGTGGACATATCTGTGAACATTTTTGTGTTGTTTAGTTAAATTGGAGTTGGTGTGAAATTGTGGTTACATTAAATAACATTACATTTTTGCATTTGGCATATGCTTTTATCCAAATTGCCTTGCAATTCATTCAAGGTTTACATTTTATCAGTATATGTGTTCCCTGGAAATGGAACCCATGACCTTGGCATTAGGGCTTTCATATTAAAATTTTCTTCTTTCTGCTGTTCCTGTTAGGGGTCGCCACAGTGGACCATCCGCATATTTGACTTGGCACAGGTTTTACGCCATTGCCCTTCCTGACACAACCCCCAGTGGCTGGGGGACTCTGAATAATTATTTAAAAAATAATATGTTTAAAATGAACATAATCATGAATTTAATCATGCTCCCAACCCATATATACATTTCGTAGCAACTTGTCCTATGTAGGGTCATGGGTCAATTCTGTAATACATGTATTTTCCTACCATTGGGTAAATTCAAGCTTAAAGTGCATGTAAATGTATGTTTTTTAAGAGCCGCGTCAGCAAGGAGCAATCAGCACACCTCAACAAACCTCACAAGCAGCACAGCCAAAAAATGCCTATTCAAACAGGAAAAATGCATTCTTGACAGCTGGAATACATGGGTCTCAAAGAGTTTTTACTTTTAACCTGAAACATTGTCTTAAAAATGTGAGGTTTATGACACTGAAAACCAGTGAGATGCTCCAAAAATGTCCACCCGATGCATGTGTACATACACTCACTGAGCACTTTATTAGGAACACTATGGTCCTAATAAAGTGCTCATCATGGTCTTCTGCTTTTGTAGCCCATCCGCCACAATGTTTGACGTGTTGTGCATTCTGATATGTTATTCCGCTCACTGCAATTGTACAGAGTGGTTATCTGAGTTACCGTAGCCTTTCTGTTAGCTCAAACCAGTCTGGCCATTCTCCATTGACCTCTCTCATCAACAAGGCTTTTCTGTCTGCAGGACTACCACTCATTGGATTTTTTTTTTTCTTTTTGGCACAATTCTGAGTAAACTCTAGAGACTGTTGTGCATGAAATCCCAGAAGATCAGCAGTTACAGAAATACCCAAACCAGCCTATCTGGCACCAACAATCATGCCACTGTTGAAATCGCTGAAATAATTTTTTTCTGCATTCTGATGGTTGATGGTCTGATGGCAATAATTGAAGCTCCTGGCACATATCTACATGATTTTATGCATTGCACTGCTGCCACACAATTGGCTGATTAGATAATCGCATGAATAAGTAGGTGTACAGTTGTTCCTAATAAGTGCTCAGTGAGTATAGACCAACAATTAAAAATAGTGCAGTCGGAACGTAAGGATGTATCCTGTGAAAACAGGACAGATTAACAAACACAACTGCTCAATGTAGTGCTGTCGACAGTAGGTTCATGTTCAATGATATGGATACATTTATAATTATTTAAATTAAATCATCTATAATTTGGGGCCCTTGTACGCTAAACATATACATGATTAATTTGATTAATTAATTGGCATGTTATGTAATTCATTGTAATTCAATGTTTAACAAATTTTGATTGGCAGACCTACTTGGTATTATTAGTGTCATGCTCTGCCAATTGAGATAAAAGATGTCAGAGTCAGCCACTTTGGTTCAGTCTTTTTTTCTTCCTTTGTGGTAGGATTCAGAAATTCTCATAATTTTTTATATTTTGTTTGTTTTCTGCTGTCTTGTCTTGTGTTTGTGAGTGCACATGACTTTGTTTTGTTTATAATTGCCATGTGCACTTTTGTCTGTTGTAGTTGTGTTAGGTTTTTTCCTGTATGTCTGCACATGGCTTTGTGTTTTGTTAGCCATGTGCCTCTCCGACTCCAGCCCCGGCTCCTTGTTCACACTTTACACTCCCTTGTTTAGTCCTTGTTGTGTTAATTGGTTTCACCTTATCCTTATGTGCTTTCCTGTATATTTACTTTACAAAAAGCTTCACTTATGATGCTGTGCTGATAAAAGCGCTTTGGGAACATCTTATAGTTGTAACCAGCTGTGAATATGTGTGCAACATGTCAATGAACATTTGCCGGAATTTATAGTCTCTGCCGGTGTTAATCATTGGATGCACCTGGGGCAGGGCTATAAATAGATGCGTCACCAGGGCGTCATCAGATCTTCTGTCTTCAGATCACTCTGTGTTTGTGTGCCTGTCAAACTTTCTTTCCTATGTTAGAATTCAGAATTACTCAGTTACTAGAATTACATTTCTAAAAGAAAAAAGCCCTGATGGTCTTGCGCCCAGCCCTGTGGGGGTAGCTCCACTCGGGTCAGGGCGCGTGTACAATCCACTACACCCCTCCCGGTACCCCCACGAATCCTCTCTTTCCCGCCACCTCTGGTGTTTCGGGAGGCAGAGGCTTCCAACAAAAAGTTGGGTATACCGCTGCTTCCTGCCTTATTATAGGACGTGGAACACTCGACATCCTCTCAACAGGAAGTGTCAAAATGAATACCTATCTCAGAGAACCTGGCAGCGTAGAAACTTCTGCCCGGTATTTCTATGTGGGTCATAAGAACAGTAGAAAAGGCTACAGAATTCAAATTGCTTGCCGCCCTCTGTGTTTCAACGCCGTGGTCCCCACTTCCATGAAACCGGAGCAGGCATGTCTACTGTGGAAAGCACTGCAAAATCTCTTGGTCAAAGGGGCCATAGAATGTGTTCCCCTTCCAGAGAAAGAGTCAGGCTATTACAGCAAATACTTCCTGGTCTCCAAGTAGGGTGGGGGGTTGCGTCCGATCTTAGATCCTTGAGGCTTGAACTGCTCAGTCAGGGTGTTCAAGTTCAAGATGCTAACTATTAGACGGTCATGTCACAAGCCCAACATCATGTTTTGGCTGGTCACGATCAATCACATGGATGCATATTTTCATATAGAAATTCTGCCACAGCACAGGAAGTTCCTGAGGTTCGCTTTCAGGGGCGAAACCTTCCAGTATGGTGTTCTTCCATTCGGCCTTGCCCTATTACCCCGCACATTCACGAAATGCATGGATACAGCACTGGCTCCTTTGCGACTCCGAGGTATTCTGAATTACATAGACGACTGGCTGATACTAGCGCAGTTCCAAGAACTGGCAGCTCAGCACAGGGATATCGTCTTAGCTCATCTGGTTTCTCTGGGTCTGAGACTCAACGTCAAAAGAGCGTTCTCTCTCCCACCCAGGGAATTACCTATCTGGGATTTATATGGAATTTGATCACAATGTGGGCACAATTGTCTCCCGCTCGGATAATTTCCATTCAGAACACCCTGAGCAAAGTCAGGCTAGGTCAAGTTTGCACTGCTCATCAGTATCAACGAATACTAGGTCTCATGGCGTCTGCGTCCACGATTATCCCTTTGGGCCTTCTGCATATGAGACCATCCAGCTGTGGCTAAAAGCCAGGGGGATTCATCCAAGGGCCAGTCCCCTAAAGCAAATAAGGGTTGCACGCTGTGGGCTTCGTTCCCTTTCTATGTGGTTCAGACCCCGGTTTCTTACCTTGGGTCCCACTCTAGGTGCATCTTGTCGTCGCAGGCTGCTAACGACAGACGCCTCCCTGATGGGCTGAGTAGCGGTCTTAAGTGGTCGTCCAGCTCAAGGGGAATGGGAGGGTCATCAGCTCAATTGTCACATTAACTGTCTCGAGTTGATGGCTGTATTTCTGGCCCTGAAATACTTCCTCCAGAGGCTGCCATGTCCTGGTGCGGGTGGACAACACAACAGCCGTCTCCTACATAAATCATCAAGGAGGTGTACGTTCACGCCAGCTGAATTCCCTGGCACGTTGGATTCCCCTTTGGGCCCAGGGCAAATTCCTGTCACTAAGGGCAGTTATATCCCTGGATGCCTGAATGTGGGAGCAGATTTACTGTCCAGACAGAAAATACCGACAGGGGAGTGGAAACTCCAACCCAAAGTAGTAGAGAAAATCTGAGTGAGATTTTACAGGGCAGAAGTGGACCTCTTCACCTCTTCTCAGACAGCGCAATGTCCCCTCTTCTTCTCTCTGAGTCACCCAGCCCCCCTGGCTCTGGAAGTGATGGTGCAGACATGGCCCAGAATGCGCCTGTATGCGTTTCCCCCGGTTTCTCTACTCCCGGGAGTCTTGGCCAAAGTTCGCCAGCAAGGGTGATAGCTTACTGATAGCTGGCCGAACAGGGTATGGTTCTTGGAGATAATGTCTCTCCTCGATGGCTCGCCTTTGGTGATTCCGGACAGGAGGGACCTTCTGTCTCAGGCACAGAGGACAATATTTCAGCCCGGCCCGAGCTGTGGAACCTTCACGTTTGGCCCATGAAGGGTACCAACTGAGGGACACAGGGCTTTCACCTGAGGTTATCAAGACCATTTTAAGTGCTAGGGCTCCCTCTACTAGAAGGATCTACGCATATAAATGGGGTGTCTTTGAAAAATGGTGCAGTACACATAACGCCGATCCAGTTAACTGCCAGATTGCTTCAGATATGGACTTTCTGCAGGAAAAACTGTCAGCAGTTTATGTGTCCGCCATTTCGGCTTGCCACGCCCTGATGGACAGCGTACCTTTGGGGAGACATCCTCTACTCGCCCATTTCATTCATGGAGCCAGGTGACTGAAGCCTCCTGCTAGGACCAGGACCCCTTTATGTGACTTAGAAATAGTCCTGGAGGGTCTGGTTGAGACCCCCTTTGAACCTCTAGATTCAGCGTCTTACAGACTCTCAAGATGATTTTTCTTATGGCGATTACCTCTCTAAAGAGAATTGGGGACCTACAGGCTCTGTCTGTCTTGCAAGCCTGTTTAGAGTTTGCCCCAGGAATGACCAAAGCAATTTTGCACCCTCATACCGACTACCTGCCTAAGGTGCCTTTCTTGACCTTACACCCAGTCACTCTTGAAGCCTTCTGCTCTCCGCCGCTCTCTACGCCGGAGCAGGAAAGACGTCACAGACTTTGTCCATTCTGTGCCCTTCAGACTTATGTCCACCGCACTAGCCAGTGGCATAAGTCAGGGCAACTATTTTCTTGCCAACACGGGAGTGGCCGCCACCAAGCAGACTATGTCACATTGGGTGAGGGATGCTATTGCCCTAGCCTATGAGGCATGAGGTCAAGCTTCGCCAGTAGGCATCAGGGCTCACTCTACCAGAGGGCTCGCCTCCTCTAAAGCCTTGGCTAGAGGTCTCCCTCTGCAGCATGTTTGTGATGCGGCAGGTTGGTCTTCTCCGCTCACATTCATCAGCTTTATAATTTGGATGTTCCTGCCACTCCGGGCTCTTATGTCCTTGAGTCGACATCTCAAGCTCATGTCTGAGATCTCTCATGCTCTTGTGAGGACACTGCACAACCGTAGGGGGTCCGGACAGCCACAGTGCACATGCATCATAAGTGAAGCTTTTTGTAAAGGGAACGTCTCGGGTTACTTAAGTGTAACACTTGTTCCCTGAAAAAAGCGGAACGGGATGCGCTTCATTGCCGCACTGGGATGCGCCAGGACTGCTCTTCAGACAAAATACCTGACGACGCACTGGTGATGCATCTATTTATAGCCCTGCCCCAGGTGCATCCAATGATTAACACCGACAGAGGTTACAAATTCCGGTCAATGTTCATTGACGTGTTGCACACATATTCACAGCTGGTCACAAGATGTTCCCAAAGCGCTTTTATCAGCGCAGCATCTCTTTCCGCTTCTTTCATGGAACAAGGGTCACACTTAAGTAACCCGAGACGCTTTCTTCCCTTATGTCTTCACTCTCTTCATTGTGATGTATTGTTTGTATTTTTTAATAAATACTTTTTTTGCCCATTACCTCTTGCTCTAATTGGGTCCATTCATAGACTGTTCCTTGACTAAAGAACCCCCCCCCTAACAAATAGAACTATGGTTTAAAAAAAAGTCAGCATTTTATCAATTCATTCCATTTCAGTTTTCCAAGTTTTAGATTTTAAGTAGTATAGTGTTTTGTGACAATACCTCTTCAGCAGGTCACAAAATACTCTGCATACTGTGCCATTTAGCATTGGCACCTCTCAAGCCTCTGTAGTACCTTCCTCCTGATACGACATCATGTGTGATAATTATGACTCAGCGCTTCAACCCCTCTGTCACTGAGTCTGATTACATTCTCATTATGTGTATAACACTGTGTTAGGAGATGTCTTATGGAATTACTTTATGTACTGCATTTCAACAGCACTCCCACACAAGCGTATGCAAGAGCCAACCAGTGACACAAAATCAATTGGCATATTTTCCAGGCCCTGTGAGAGCAAGCGTTTTTCTCTTTGATGTGTATCCTGATCCTCGTGCTTGTGTACTCTGAACGACCTCTGTTTCAAAAGCTTTCCAATGAGCCTACTGTGAGTAATTCATTATTTCATGCATAGTGTCTAAATTACAGCTATTTGACAGCTAGGTCTGATGCAGGCATGTGTCAATGTGTGTAGATGTGCCGTGTGTTTGTATGTGTACTGTAGCATAGGAACGCATCAGTGGAATAAGGAGCATGTCACACCAGATGTGGCTAAATTACCTTAGAGCGTCAGGTGACATGACACTGGAAACAATCACAGTAATAGCGATCTCCTCACACTGCAGAGTGGGAAGAACACAATATAAAACCTGGAGAGTGAGAGACTGACAGATGGAAAGAAAAAACAAAGAAAAACGAAGTGTGTGTGTGTGTGTGTGTGTGTGTGTGTGTGAACATAAAGACATAGACTGACAAGACTGAGATGTAGATTGTGTTTGAGTCTGTAAGCTTTAGAAAGTCAGGGTGCAAAATTTCCCCAGCAAGATATAAAGTACCTTTAGAGAACCATTAGCATTTATTAAAAGGGCAGTGGCTTGGGCAGCACATGCATATCTCTAGGTAGCTACAGTATGCAACCTGGACTTTTACTATAACTTTCAGATTTATATTTTGTTTGCAAAAAAAAATTATTTCATTAGAATAAACAGCTACTCTTGAATGACTGTCAATGGAGAAACTGGAAATAATTCCTTTATGCTGGAATAATAGTATAATTATGGCACCTGCAGGGGTTAACTACTGAAGCTAACTGGCCAAACCTTGGCCCTTGGTTCTACCTAGACCTGCAACTAACACTTATTTTGATAATTGGCTAATCTAATGAATATTAGAAAGATTATTTGACTATTCAGGCTATTATTGCAACGATTATTAAATTAGCTCTTAACCAACTATTCAGCTTATGTCTCAACTTATAAGGTTGTATTAAATGTGCTTATTAATAATAATGAGGACATAATAATCTTTAATTTTTTCAAGAGCTTTTTTCTTTTTTCCATTTAAAATGATCTAAAGATCCTTATAACATGATACATTTACTTGAGAAGCAACATTACGATATATATTAAGACTTGCTTTCAGAAATCTTGAGTGTATTTTGTATATGTGTATTTTTCACTTGTTCATACCTCTGCCGGTGCAGTGAAGAAAAAATATACTCAAATTCAAGATATATTATCTGAAAGCAGGTCTAAATGTGTTATATGTTGCTTCCCAGTTAAACATATCTTGTTTGAAGGATTTTTTAAAATATTTAAATATTAAATATTGAATTCAACATTCTCCGATAACAATTATTTCTTCTGAAGTATAGCTTCTTAAGTAAATGTGCTTTACGTTGTTTTAAGGAAGTTTAGATATTATTTTGGAAAACAAGCCAAAAAAGACTCAAAAACATGTTCTGTTGCAGTGTTAAATGGGCTAAGACTGCACTCTCTCACATTTTTGTTAATTTTGATCTATTTTGAAGTCACAAAAGCTCTTTCTTCATAATAGTACTATGTATCACCGATTTATTTCACAATAAGACACAAACCATGATACATACTGTCTCGGATACTGTAGTAACCTGTGATGTAGTGACACTAGGGGTCTTTCTTGAGAGCCTAGGTTACCACTTATCTTTGAGAAAAGGACAATGAGAATTGGCGAACAGAATTTACAAGCACCCCCCCCCCCACGACATACAGGTATAATAGGAGGGAAGCGTGCGTCTCTTCAGACAGGTTTTGAGCTGAAGAGCCGAGAGTAAGGTCCCGGCCATTTCAGCGGCTTAGTACAGTATTGTGGCAAGAGGGACACAACATCTCGTTCCCTCCATCAGGGAACGGAGGTTATGACAGTAACCAAGACGGTATGTATCATGGCTTGTGTCTTATTGTGTCGATGTAGAGACACTAGGGGTCCCAATCTAAAAATGCCACAACACTGAACTTGTTACGTGGACTGCAGATGCAGGTATGTGCCATGGTGCTGCACCCATCTCAGGAATCGAGTCTGAAGCCAGTGCTGAAGCGGTCTAATATGCATCAACCTGAGATGCGCGACCATAGCTGAGGATGGCATATGCCCCAGGAGCCTCTGAAATTATTTCAATTGAACTGCTATGCCAGGTCTGAACAAGCTCAGGAAGTTCAGCATCGACTGAGCATGCTTGCTTGTGAGGCACACTGTCATTGAGACTGAGTCTAACACCATGCCGGGAAAGTGATGCTCTGAACCGGGGAGAGCTTCCTCATTTCCCAGTTGACCCGAAGCCCTAAACGGCTGAGGTGCGTGAGCACCAGGTCCCTGTGTGCACAGAACAACAGTCAAGTGTGCGCTAAGATTAGCCAGTCATCAAGGTAGATGAGTATATGAATGCCCACTTCCCTTAACGGGGCAAGAGCTGCCTCTGAGACTTTCGTGAAGACGTGAGGGGACAGGGACAGAACTAAGGGGAGGACGCCTGACCGTCACAAACGAACCATAGAAAGGGTCTGTGATGGGGGTAATAATGAGACGTGAAAGTACGCATCCTTCAGGTCTACCGCTGCGAACCAATCTTGATGCTGGACGCAATTAAGAATACGTTTCTGCATCAGCATCTTGAACGGTAGTCTGTGTAAGGCCTGGTTCAGAACTCGCAGGTCCAAGATTGGCTGCAACCCACTGCCTTTCTTGGGTACGATGAAGTAAGGGCTGTAGAAGCCATTCTCCACCTCGGCTGGAGGGACAGGCTCTGTCGCGTCCTTGCGCAGAAGGGTTGCTATATCTGCACGTAGGGTGGAGGCGTTATCTATGGAATGATTTTAGTGTCATTATGATTAATGAATGCACACACAATTATGCATGTACTAGATAAATGTTGTGAATGTATTTTACTAACCACAAACAAATGCCATTTGATTTGAATCTGTGGAATTCGGGATTGAATGATTGTGCAGCGATTTGTACAAATACAGACATATTTGCAAATAAACATGTTCTGTTCTACATTAATAAATAAAAAATTGCTCATGCAAAAATGAATCCGTGCATTTGTGGATCAGAAGACACGCGTGCATTTATTGACATGTTGTTCGATCGATCGTGTTCGGTTCATTTGGATTTTGAGACTTCCTTCGTGTTCACGTTAATGAATAGCACTAGCTTGTTCGATAGTTGTGTGTGTGTGTATGAGTGGGTGGAATGCTGTAAACTGCGAACAGGAAGTCTCAAAATCCAAATGAACCGAACACGATCGATTCGAACAACATGTCAATAAATGCACGTGTGTCTTCTGATCCACAAATGTATGGATTCATTTTTGCATGAGCAATTTTGTATTTATTAATGTAGAACAGAACATGTTTATTTGCAAATATGTCTGTATTTGTACAAATCGCTGCACAATCATTCAATCCCGAATTCCACAGATTCAAATCAAATGGCATTTGTTTGTGGTTAGTAAAATACATTCACAACATTTATCTAGTACATGCATAATTGTGTGTGCATTCATTAATCATAATGACACTAAAATCATTCCATAGTTATCACCCCGCACCGAGGTAATGCGGGGGCCACTGAAACGGGGCAGGAGCCTGGCGAACTGAATCACGTAGCCGAGTTGGATGGTCCTGGCCAGCCATCGCGACGTGTTGGAAAGCGCAAGCCATGCATCCAAGCTCCGGGTGAGGGGCACTAAGGGGACGATCACGTATGACGTACATGGAGGTGGGGCCTCGTGGCAGGGGGGAGCAGGCAACGTAACGTCGGGGAGCATAGCTTCGTCCCGAGGTGGTTGTGCTGAGGAGAGGCTCGAATCACTTGCTCCGCATACCCAGACTGAGGCGCGAGTGTTGTGCAGTTGGGCACGTGAAGCTGGAGGGTCCGCGTTCATGGGGGCCCAACTGCAAGTGCTCGGTGACTGATCACCATGAGAACGGTGGTTGTGGACACCGGCTATGTGACCCAGGGAGTGAGGAAACTGCTTCCTTTGGGACAACGTGGGTACCACAGTCCATTGGGGGTGCGGAACACAAAGGAAAGGAAACAAAATATCCTCTACCCGGCCCTCCACCAGGGAATGGTGTGGTCTGGATTCCAGCTCCGTGGCAGAAATCTTTCTTCCTGGGTTGCCCATCTCTGGAACGCTTGGGAGCCTTCTGGGTCTATCTGCCCGCTAACCAACTATTTTGCACAATTTGTCCAATGAGAACCTGGACCAACTGTAGGAGTTGGGGCTGTCCACAGACACACTATCTGACCCCAAACCAACTATTTTGCCCACTTTGACCTGAAAGACCTAGGTGTGTATGTAGGTGTCTATGGGTGTATTTGTCCACCAATAGTCTATCTGCCCATTTCCAATTGATTATATAGGTGTATGTCCACCAACAGACTAACTGCCCATTTCCAAACGATTGTATAGCTGTATGTCCACCAACATACTAACTGCCCATTAGCAATCGATTGTATAGCTGTATGTCCACCAACAGACTAACTGCCCATCTCCAACTGATTGTATAGCTGTATGTCCACCAACAGATAAACTGGTCATCAACAATTGATTATATAGCTGTATGTCCACCAACAGACTATCTGTCCATTAGCAATTGATTGTATAGTTGTATGTCCACCAACAGACTAACTGCCCATTAGCAATTGATTGTATAGCTGTATGTCCACCAACAGACTAACTCCCCATTTCCAATCGATTGTATAGCTGTATGTCCACCAACAGACTAACCTTCCATTAGCAATTGATTGTATAGCTGTATGTCCACCAACAGACTAACTCCACATTTCCAATCGATTGTATAGCTGTATGTCCACCAACAGACTAACCCTCCATTAGCAATTGATTGTATAGCTGTATGTCCACCAACAGACTAACTGCCCATTTCCAACCGATTGTATAGCTGTATGTCCACCAACAGACAAACTGCCCATTAGCAATTGATTTTATTAGTGTATTTCCCCTGTGTCCACCAACACATGGACATTGGAATTTTTATGTTTCGAATCTTGCACTTTATTCAAGGGGAATCCTACAGTCACCTAAATGTGATTATATGTCAAAAATTTGATCCTGGAGTTATAAAAATTATGTTGATCTTGAAAATGGACATAATTTGTATAACTCATGGATCAAATTTATGACTTAAAATCATATGTAGGTGACTCAGTGTAGCCCCCTGATCAACTCAAGCCCTTCAAAACATAAAAATTCCTCTGACCACAAAACCTTTATTTCTGTGAATTGGACAAAATGTACGTGGGATTTCCAGATCTCAGCTCTGGACAGACTTAGGAAGCTGAAACCTGTATTTATGTTCTTCTCCAAGCCTCCTCTTTCTATGGAAACAATTTCAAGAAGATCTGAGGATGTCGAAAATTTCGCACAAAAAACTAAAAGGGAGTTTTTTTGCACAAAATTTTCGACATCCTCAGATCTTCTTGAAACTCACAACATAAGGAGGCTGAGATTAGAATAGAAACACAAGTTTCAGCTTCCTAAGTCAATCCAGAGCTGAGATCTGGACATCCCATGTACAATTTGTTCCATTCACAGAGATAATGTTTTCATGGACAGTTGAATTTTTATGTTTTGAAGGGTGCACTATTTTCAGGGGGAGTCCTACAGTCACCTAAATGTGATTATATATCAACAATTTTATTACATCTGGACATCCCATGTACAATTTGTCCCATTCACAAAAATAATTACTTGGTGGATCATTTTTATAATTCCAGGATAAAATTTATGACTTAAAATCACATTTAGGTGACTCAGTGAAGCCCCTTGAACAACATAAGCCCTTCAAAACCATCACATTCCACTGTCTACGAAACGTCTCGGTTACTGTTGAAACCTCAGTTCCCCGAGGGAGGGAACGAGACTAGTGTCGAAGGAAGTGACACAAGGGGTTTTCTCGGACGCCGAATCGTACCTCTGAACCTGAGAAAAGGCCAATGTCAAGTTGGCAGACAGAATTTGCATCCCCCACCCCAGACATACGGGTATAAAGGGAAGCGGGACCGCGAATGCCAGTCAGGATTTTGCACTGAGGAGCCGAAAGGATGAAGCATGGCCATGTACAGTGCTAGGTCTAGTGCCGTGGCAGGAGGGACACTACGTCTCGTTCCCTCCCTCGGGGAACGGTGGCTACAACAGTCACCAAGACGTTCCTCTTCTGTCACTCTCTCGACCTAGTGTCGAAGGAAGTGACACAAGGGGTCCATATAAACACGCCACGCACTGACCGTGTGACGCGACTATCGGAGCAGGGGCAAAACAGGCTATTGCGTGTTAGAAGCACCTGAACCGAATGCGCGTTGCCCTCCCCAACGCCCCCTCAAGAGTTTAGCATACCAACCTCATGATTTCTCACACCCCTGAGGGAGAAAAAGGTATTACGCTAGCATGGGAGCAAGCCCAGCAGCCGCGGCCTTCTCTCTCACTATGTCTCTCACATAGGATGTAAACCGGCTGGAGCCCAACCAATGTCGGGGAAGGCGGTCATTCCCTGGGGGGGAGCAGAAGAGCCTGGGCGGTGCTGAGAGAAGACTCGAAGCATTAACCCTGCTCCACGCACCCGGCAGGGGGCAGCTTAGAGACTGACGAAGAGGCCTAAGGAGGCGTCTTCAAAACTTTTCGGCGCTGAGGCAGGACCAGAGGCAAGGTAGCTGTCCGGCCTGCAGATTTCCTATTCTTTCAGGAGGGGAAGACCCTGCAGAGGCCATACCTTGCCCAGTCCAGGGGGAGGTAATATATGGCAAATACACCATGAGGGTTGTGAAGCCGGATGTGGGAAATGGCGCGGTGGTAGGTCCAGCCTAATGAAGGGGGGACTCTACAGACACGGGGCCGAGGCAGCGGGGCTGCCTGAGGGAAACGCGGGTCCGCCGAGAGGGGGACTGTACCGCGGAGAATACATCACGGGGAGTTAGCCTGAAGAGGGAACTATGCCCGTGGAGCCCGACCCCAGTACAGAGCCCTAAGACTCGTACTGGGTCTGGCCGCGAGTTGCTCTGCTGAATTCGTGGGCCAGAAGGCTAGGGAGGAAAAAGCATCCAGGCAGCGACACTCAGTGGCTGACCTGGGACAGAAGGTGCACTGGATCACATTGGTGAAGGGCACTAGATGCAAGTGGAACACCCGGTCGGTTGTGCCGCATAACCGAGTTCTACCGGCTCGGACCTGACAAAACACGGGACGAGACCGACTCAACCCTTAGATTGTGAAATCTGGCAAAGGTATTGGGTGTTGCCCAGCCCGCTGCTCTGTAGATGTCTGCTAGGGAGGTGCCGTGGCTTAGTGCCCACGAGGATGCCACACTTCTAGTGGAGTGTGCTCGGACCTGCAGGGGGGCGGGCACGCCCTGGGCGTGATAGGCTAAGGCAATAGCATCAACGACCCAGTAGGCTAGCCTCTGTTTGGAGACGGAGTTCCCTATCCGCCGTCCCCAAAGCAGACAAAGAGCTACTCAGTGTATCTAAAGCTCTGCGTGCGGTCCACATAGGACGCAAAGCACGCACCGGACACAGCAACGAAAGGGCTGGGTCTGCCTCCTCCCGAGGCTGTGCTTGCAGGTTCACAACCTAGTCCCTGAAAGGGGTCGTGGGAACCTTGGGCACGTAGCCCGGTCGGGGTCTCAGGATAATGTGAGAAAGTGCCGGACCGAACTTCAGGCAAGAGTCGCTGACAGAGAACGCTTGCAGGTCTCCTACCCTCTTGATTGAGGCTAACGCGATCAGGAGGGCCATCTTCAAGGAGAGGGCCTTGAGCTCGACTGAATCAAGCGGCTCAAATGGGGGTCTCTGAAGGCCCGAGAGGACCACTGAGAGATCCCAAGAGGGAAACAGGTAACCTGATAATCAAGTCGTGCTTACCAAGGGACTTGCCATCTACTGCGTCGTGGTGGGCTGCGATAGCAGCTACATACACCTTCAAGGTGGAGGGGGACAGCCTCCCCTCCAGTCTCTCCTGCAGAAATAGAAGCACTGACCAAACTGCACATCTCTGTGGGTCTTCGGCTCGGGAAGAAAACCAATTCGCGAACAAATGCCACTATAGTGCGTAGAGTTGCCTGGTTGAGGGAGCTCTGGCTTGATTGATCGTATCTACGACAGCAGGTGGTAGATTTACTAGATCTTCTGCGGATGCCAGAGGGTGCCCCATCCCTGAGAAAGAAGGTCCTTCCTCAGGGGGATTTTCCAGGGAGGGGCTGTCATGAGGAGCGTGAGTTCCGAAAACCAGGTGCGGGTGGGCCAGTAAGGGGCCACCAAGGCGACCTGTTCCTCAAACTCCCTGATCTTGCACAGCACCGATGCAAGAAGGCTCACTGGGGGAAATGCGTACTTGCGCAGCTGTGTGCCAGCGCGTCTGTCCCGAGGGAATACCAGAGCGGGCAATGGGAGTTGTCCTGGGAGGCAAAGAGGTCTACTTTTGCCTTTCCGAATTGGTCCCAAATGAGCTGGACCACCTGGGGGTGGAGCCTCCACTCTCCGCTGAGCGAGACCTGCCAGGGATTTGAGTGGCTAGCAGCGACCTGAGTCGCGGCTGACTCCAGAGGAGAAGATGGCGGGCGAGTTGAGACATATGACGAGAGCGCACGCCGCCTTGGCGATTTATGTACGCTACCGTCGTGGAGCTGTCTGAATGGATCAGAACGTGCTTGCCACGGATTAGTGGAATAAACCTCCGAGCAAGGATAACGGCCAACAACTCTAGGCAATTGATGTGCCAATGCTGCCGGGGGCCTTTCCAGGTGCCAGCGGCAGCGTGCCCGTTGCACACGGCACCCCAACCCAATCGAGATGCGTCTGTGGTTACCACTACGTATCTGGACACCTGCTGCAAGGGAACTCCGGCCTGTAGGAAGCAGAGGTCTATCCACGGGTTGAAAGTCTGATGGCAGGCGAGAGTGATTGCCACACGATACACTCGAGTCTGTAGCCAGTGCTGTAGCGGCCTCATATGCATCAACCCGAGCGGCGCGACCGCGGCTGAGGATGCCATATGCCCCAGGAGCCTTTGGAATTGTTTTAGAGGACCGCTGTGCCAGACTTGAAGCGAGCAATGCACCTGAGCACTGACTGGGTGCTCTCGTTGGTGAGACGCGCTGTCATTGAAACCGAGTCTAACTCCATACCGAGAAAAGAGATGCTCTGAACCGGGGCGAGCTTGCTCTTTTCCCAGTTGACCTGAAGCCCTAAAAGGCTGAGGTGCCTGAGCACCTGGTCCCTGTGAGCACATAGTACCTCTCGAGAGTGGGCCAGAATGAGCCAGTCGTCGAAGTAATGGAGTATGCAGATGCCCACTTCCCTTAAGGGGACAAGAGAGGCCTCTGCGACCTTTGTGAAGATGCGAGGGGACAGGGACAGGCTGAAGGGGAGGACCTTGTACTGATACGCCTGGCCGGCGAACGCAAACCGTAAGAAGGGTCGGTGTCACGGCAAAATAGAGACGTGGAAGTACGCGTCCTTCAGGTCTACCGCCGCGAACCAATCTAGCTGTCGAACGCAGGTGAGAATCTACTTCTGCGTGAGCATTTTGAACGGGAGTCAGTGCAAAGCCCGGTTGAGAACTTTTTCTGGGTACGATGAAGTAAGGGCTGTAGAGACCCTTCTTCATCTCGGCTGGAGGGACGGGCTCTATCGTGTCCTTGAGGAGCAGTGTCAAAATCTCTGCTCGTAAGGCACTGGCTTGTTGGCCGCGCACTAGAGTGGAGCGAATACCACTGAAACGAGGCGGGTGGCCCTGGCCAACCAGCGCGACGGATTGGGAAGCGATAACCACACGTCCAAGCTCCGTACAAGGGGGACTAAGGGGACGATCACATTTGACATACTGGGCGGGGCTTCGCGGTGGGGGGGAGCAGGTAATAATGTGTCGGGAGGCAAAGGAGCATCCCGAGGCTGAGTTGCTGAGAAAAGACTCAAAGCACTTACCTTACTCTGCTCACCCAGCAGGGGGCGGGTTAGAGACTGAGGAAGAGGTCCCGAGAGGGCGTCTTCAAAACTCGTCAGCTCTGGCCTGCTGGGGTTGGACAGTCACGGGGCCGGAGGTGAGAGAGCTGCATCTGGGAAACCGGGACTGAAGAAAAAATGATTCTCTTCCCGGCCCTCCACCGGGGAACATAGTGGTCTTGAAACCATCTCCGGAGCGAACATCCGACTGCCTGGGGTGTCCGTCTCAGGAGCGCTTTGGAGCTTTTCTGGTCCGAGAGGTCCAAGAGGTCAGTGATGACGTCATTCTACGGCTCTGGAGGGGAGTACCGTTCATTCCCGCCAGGTGGCGGTGTTCCGGCATCCAGGGTAGTGAGAGCGGACAAGCGGAGGGCGGTTCCGACCGCGTTGGCTCATCATGCACTTCCGGGAACGATGGAACCAAGGGGGGGCATGGCTATAAGTTGCGCCGTGACCCGAGGAACCGATCGAGTAGCCGAGAGGGAGGGACTGAGATCTCCAGTCCAGCCTCGCGCTCCCGCCGGCCCGGGAAAGCATAGCGGACATCTGCAAATCAGCCTCAGACTGAGCGAGCAGACCCGAAAGTGGCAGCCCAGGCGAGCCATCAGCATCAGACGCCGCCGCTGTGACGCTCTCCGATGCAGTGGCGATGTAGTCATCCAATTCCGGGAGCTCAAGGGAAAATGCTGACTGGCCGGGAAGCGAGCCGCACTCTTCCCGAGCTCGGACGGAAGCAAACAAGCATGCCAGGGGGCGGGTGGTTCGTGGGGATTTACCCAGCGATACCGAGCCCGTGGTCATCCCCAAATCACCTTCATCGCCAGACGGGTCGACCTCAATCCCGTGGGAAGAAGGAACTACACGGGGGCGGCTGAAGTGGCTTTCTCTCATGACAAAAGAAAGCGCAACCGCAATGTTGCCATGGTTATGTTCTCGCACTGAGAACATGAACCATTCATAAAACGCTGCCTGTCTGTGATCGCAGCCCAGGCACGCGAGGCTGCTTTTATGACCGTCAGAATTGGAGAGAAATCAACCGCATCCAGGAACTACACAGAGGCGGAAAGACATCTTTAAAAAGATGTGTCCTTAAAAGGACGTTCAACGCTTGCTGTGATTTGCTCTTTTATGAGTGGGAACTCAAACTCATTTAGAGGAAATATACTCTTTTAGGAGGAGAACACTCTTTCAAACAGAAAGAAGCGCTGTCGAAGCGCCCAGGGGCGTGAACTGCACAGCGTGCAGAGAGAGAGAGATGCCAGCTGGAAATGCGCCGTGCGGATCCAACAGCAATGCTTCTCGCTGGTAGAGGTGAGTGAAACAGGAGCGTGTTTCAGCTGCTTGCGGTACAACCATTCGGCTCCGAAGAAAAATTCTGACTGGCGTTCGCTGCCCCGCTTCCCCTTATACCCGTATGTCCAGGGCGGGGCATGCAAATTCTGTCTGCCAACTTGACATTGGCCTTTTCTCAGGTTCAGAAGTACGATTCGGCGTCCGAGAAGACCCCTTGTGTCACTTCCTTCGACACAACGTCGAGAGAGTGACAGAAGGGGAAACTCACATTTACATCGCACTGAAAATGTTTAGGTAACTGTAAATAAAGAGAATCCTAATTTGTATCCCAAAATATCTGAGCTTGTGTTTGTGTGTTAAACATGGCTGATTAGTGGTGTTTTGTGAATATAAGTCGTCATCCCTGGAAAATCACCTACCCCAGCAACCCCCTCCAGTGTCCCTCATGCTCGGCCCTGGCAAGAGACACAGGCCTCCAGCCAAATCACTGCCACATGCAAATGAGCCCTGTCCATTCAGGCTGAAACACAGAGACAGAAGAGCATATGGCTGACCAGCAGTAACACCCCTCCCCTGCTAATGTCACCCGCTCAGCATACAGTCATGAGTGTACGCACACATAAACACACACAAACCCCTTTGTTAATGTAAAGTGCAAAAACTGTGGCTTATCTCTTTCTTTAAAACACACCATAAACTCACATAGCCTCTCACATTTAGTTAATGGAAGAATACTTCACATAAGCTCCGTCGCAGAAGTGAGAATATATATCACTGAATGTAGAAGACTGGACATGGCTGCAAATGATCTCATTCTTGAAAAGGTTTGGAAATTCTTTGGATTCGAGACTAATGAAAAGGGAAACATCATAGATCAGCAAAAACCTATTTGTAAACGCTGCTTTCACAATTTTCTGACGAAAGGAGGAAACACATCAAACTTAATAAAGCTCCTGAAAGACAGGCACCTGGATTTATTCAAGCAACTAAAGCAGGAGAGTTTAAAAGCATATTATCATTTGTATTAGGGTTGAAACGTTTAGTCGACATTATCGACAACGTCGAAAATAAAAAATTGTCGAGAAACATTTTCGTTGTCGAATAGTCGTTTGATCTCATTTAACTTAACATGAAATCAAATTAAACTGTGATGATGATGCGCGAGAGCAGCACTGCAGTTCACGCCTGACGGAGGAGAGGAAGAATTACACAGATCAGTCCAGATGTACTCTAAACTTTCACAGCTTCATCTTATGTAGAGCCCAAGGTATTAGGGAATTATTTTTTTAAAAAAAAAGAAAAAAAAAAGGTAAATTCGGAAGCACTCTCATTGTGGAATAAGCGGAGACGGAGCTCTTTAAAGGAAACACCCTGGCATTACATCTTAAATGCAGTTGTATTAAATGCTTTATAGCTTTATTAAAGTTCAAATGATACAGAAGCAGCTCATGTTAATAACTATAAACTCAGAAACTGGCATTTCTCTGTGTGGTCGGTGCCTCTTCTATGAGTTGCGCGAATGTCCCGATCTAAGGGGGAGATATTGAAACTGCACCGGGCTGAGAGAGACTTGGGGATGCTCATCTCTCGAGCGCGCCCTTAATGCAGCTAGATTAGAACGTGATGGCTCGCAACTTATTTAATCATAATATATGTCACTGTGCATTTCTTATCGTGAAGGAAATTGGCAATATGCAGCTTTATTAATACAAGAGCACTTTGCACATTAGTTTGGAAATTGTTTTTTATTCATTCTATTGTATGCTTGTTTATTTAGTTTTTTTTTTTAGTACTTGGTAAAAACTTAAAGTAAAAGTTGCAAAAGTTGAAGCAAATCTTATATAAGTGTTCAAAAATACTTTAAGTATACATTGTACAGTTTTGTTAGAATTCAAAAATAATATATTTAACTTAGTGTTGCTCAGTGGTATATTTTTGTTCTTAGTTCTGCTGCTAATGTTCAGTAACCTGTTTTTGTGTTCTGCTTTGGTACCGAAAATGGTATCGAGAACCGTGAAATGTACCGTGACAACACTAGTATGTACATAAAAGTGCCATTGACTGGTACCTGTTCGTAAATTCCAGACCTCTTGGAATCATATCTTATACCTAAATACACCTCCACAGTTTGTACAACTCCCCATTTTGCACAATTTTTTCCATTTGCCATTGGTGTTTAGGTCAGAAAAGGGATTCTGCAAATTGACAAGCACTATTACTACAGCCATTCTAATTGGGTTACACTCTGGCACTACCTTCAAGATTTGACTTCTAATAGATGTATGAACAACATTCAAACATTCTTCCATACTTTCTACAACAGACAAATTAATGTTGTTTGAAACACCACTCCCCTGCAATTTGGCAATAATAGAAGCACAAATTTCTTTTGATACAAAAGTGTTCCAATAGAAGATATATTGTTAGGTCCATTCATAAGCAGAGCCGGCATACCTACAGATGTGATCACAGTTGAAGTTGTTGGCTCATCAGAGCAACTCAGAGGTTCAGTATCACTACTGTCACCGTGAAAAGGTTTAAGATGTCTTTTGAAACCACAGTAACTTTTAAACTCCAAATAACAACAATCCTGCGCACATAAAAAATTTTACTTTTTGCCAAGATATAAACCATGTGAAAGTTTGAAATGTCGATTCAATACTCCACCTGAATGATAAAGTGTCCTACAAACATAAACATAAACATCATTCATTAACTTTGCTCGCAATTCCTTCACTTTTGTAGTCTCTTTGGTGGCTCCCACATCAATACCAAACACAGGATGGTCAGGCTGAAAGTATACATGTTGCGAAGTGCTTCATCATAATTTAAACTAAAAACAAAGTGGACTTTGAAAAGCTCAAACGCTGCAAGCGATGTGCTTCATTGGCATGAGATTAGTTTTTTTTATCCATGACAATGTAGAAACGGTTGATAGCTCGTCTACTGGTTCCCGAAGCAAGAAGATATGGCTGCCTACATTCATCTGCATCCAAATGCTCTTCAAGACTCCGGCATGACTAGTAGACACGTATGAGAAAGGATTGTATTCAAGTACTTGTTCAAAAGAATATATTCAGTTTAGTGACTTAGACTTTGTACAGATTCATGGAATCATAACAAACCTTGTGAAAATCTACTAGGTGGTCCGTGGCTTGACGTGCACTGATCTTATTAGTTCTCTTACTTCCAGCTGGCTGAGATGACAGGATGTGCAACAGCAGGAGTAAATTAGACATATCACTGTCCCAACCTGCAAACAATTAAATTCATAAACTACTGAACCAAATAAATTCTACAGACTACACTGTCATTAGGCTCATCTAAATAAAATTAAAATATTTGTCGAATTAAAAAACTAAATATTCAAATGTAAAACTACACATTTGAATTTTAGATGTGTACTCAGCACCAACTTATCAGTTCAAGGTGGTGTGCGCCATGGTTAAGTCGTTAATTCCGTCAAAGGAAGATGAGCCTCCAAAACAAACATTTTAGCCACCCCCAAAAAACCTTCACAGATTGCCACTGATTACAGCATGTTAGAAGAATAGCAGCAGAGCACATAGTAGGTCCTAAACAGCGAATCATCATAACCATAAAGCACTATGTTTATTGTAAAGCAAAAAATAGAGGATGGAATAGTGGAAAGCATTTGGGGGATTTTTCTCTGTAAATATTGTTATGCGATAAATTAATCACCACACAATCAATTAAATCCCTGGGGGAAAAAACAAACAAAGTTTTTGGTATTTTTAATGGGTAACAGACACTTGTCCATTCTAATCTGTTCGATAACAGTTAATGTTTGTTAACGAGTGTTGGTTGTCGGTCATGAAAAAAGTGAAATGAACATCCCTACTACTAATTCCTATGTTGTAAAAAACCGAGCTACCTTTTAAGCTGTCTACAGATGATTCCCCTTGCTCCTCTCTGGCAGACTGTAAAAGCTGTTCCAGATATGGCGCTGAAACAAGCGCAAATGCCTCCTTTATCAACTTAGGTTTGTATGATGGCCACCTTTCCAGAAGGCTAGCAGATATTTCAGGTCCAAAGAAAAGACGGAAGTCTTGAAGAATCTAAAACATTGAAGGATACACAGGACAAAAAAAAAAAAGCATAAGGCAATTAGCAGAACATTATTTAAAGGGATAGTTCACCCAAGAAGGAAACTTGTCAAACTCATGTCATTCATCTTCTGAACACAAGATTATATTTTTAATGCTCAGCAGCTTGCATCCTCATAATAAAAGTCAAAGGCTACAAAGCAGTTGCGTGAGTTTTAAAAATATATTTTGTGGTTCGAAGATTAACAAAAATCAGACAGGTTTGGAACAACATGCATGAAGGCGAGTAAAATGACTATTTTAATTTTTAGATGAACTAACCCTTTTATGACACAATTCCACACTTACCAATACTTTTGTGTCCAACAGTCTTGGGAACACAGACAAGACTGTTGATGAACTTCCAGGGTTGTGGACAAGCTTCTGTCTATACTCAAATGTCTCTCGCATCTTCTGGAATATGGTCTCCAGATCATTGGTATGGGTCATCAAGGAAATAGCCTCTTTGCACTGCTCATCCTGAAGCTGATGTTCTTCGTTTATACTCCTGATGAGTGTTGGATCACCTCCTGTCACCACTGCTGCACTAGAAGAGCTAGATGACATAGGGCGAAGCTTAGTCTTTCGTTGTATTGTCTTGCGCCGCCAAGCCAGGAAGCCTGATCCACTCTCGGCATCATAGAATTGCTCCCAAGGAAAACAAAACACAACACACAGAATTTTAGATGATACACAAGTTGCCAAGTTGTGATGTTGGAAGGGACATGTCAAGTTCAAACACTAGTGTAAAACAAGTCTATTGAATGATTTCAACACTGATAGTTCACCATCAGATACATATCTTGTTTGTCACACTTTTGTTTTCTTTACTCAACTAAGTAATCTCAAATAAAAGAACCAAATTTATTTAGGTATCTCTTGGCTGAATATGGCACAAGTGTTAATCTGTAAATGCCCCTTCAATGAAGAACTAATGAAATAAAGCATCTTAGAACATACATGGAAGAAATTTGAAAGTGGCAACCAGTATGTTCCCTTTACAAAAAGTTTCACTTATGATACTGGCCCACCCGGGCCCAGTTCTCGGACCGCGTACTCCTCGCTACAGCCCCTCCCTGGCAAATTCCCCTGAGGAAAGACCTTCTTTCTCGGGGACGGGGCACGCTCTGGCATCCGCATCCAGACCTCTGGAACCTCCACGTCTGAAGATCTAGCTGGTCTACCACCCACGGTCGTAGCCATGATCAAACAAGCCAGAGCCCCTTCTACCAGGCAACTCTACGCCCTGAAACGGCATCTGTTTGTGAATTGGTGTTCTTCCTGGGCAGAAGACCCACAGAGGTACACAGTTAGGTCAGTGTTCCTGTTCCTACAGGAGGGGTTGGAGGGGAGGCTGTCCCCGTCCACCTTGAAGGTGTATGTCGCCACTGGTGCAGCTCACCACACCCAGTAGACGGCAAGTCCCTGGGTAAGCACGACATAATCGTCAGGATCCTAAGAGGTGCCCGGAGGCTAAATCCCTCCCGGCCAAACCTGTTCCCCTCCTCGGATCTCTCGGTGGCCCTCACCGGTCTTCAGAGATCCCCCTCCGAGCCGCTAGAATCAGTTGGCTCAGGGCCCTCTCTTCAAAAGATGGCCCTGCTGATCGCGCTCACTTCCATCAAGAGGGTTGGGGACCTGCAAGCGTTCTCTACTAACGACACTTGCCTGGAGTTCGGTCCGGCAGACACACATGTGATCCTAAGACCTCGACCGGGCTATGTGCCCAAGGTTCCTACCACGCCCTTCAGAAGATCAGGTAGTGAACCTGCAAGCGCTGCCCCAGGAGGAGGCAGACCCAGCCTGCTGTGCCGGTACGTGCTTTGCGTGCCTACCTGGAACGCACCCAGAGCTTATCACCTACCTGGCCTATCACACCCAGGCGGTGCCCCCCCCAAAAGCGGGTCCGAGCCCACTCCACCAGGAGCCCACTCTGTCCTCTGGGCACTGGCTAGGGACACCTCCCTAGCAGACATTTGCAGAGCTGCGGGCTGGGCAACACCTAACACCTTTGCAAGATCTTACAATCTCAGGGTTGAGTCAGTCTAGTCCCGTGTTTTCTCAGGTCTGAGCCCGTAGAACTCGGTACACGTCGACGGTCTGACTGGGTGAATCGCTTGCGTCCAGCGCCCTTTCCTCTGTCGAGGTAAAACAGTGCGCCTTCTTCCCAGGAGACCCCTTTTAGGTTCCTGGTCGATTCCTCCCTAGCCCTTTTGGGTCCGCAACAGTTCAGCGGAGGAACTTGCCGGCCCAGTCCACTACGGGTACCCCAGGCTACCACTACTGGAATAGGTGCTCCACAGGTTAGGCCTCCTACGCGGACTCCTCCTGTGTGTACTTCTGCGGTACGGTCACCTTACAAGCTGACCCGCGTCTCCCTTAGGCAGTCCTTCGCTGCCCTCCGGTCGCCGTGTTGTAGCAACTCCCCCCTCTTCGAGGTTGGATCTACCACCGCGTCATTCTTCCCACATGTGACCCAAGAGGCCATGTGATGTATTTTGCCACCTCTACCTCCCCTTTCGGTTGGGTGTGGCCTCTGCAGGGTCTTTTCCCCCTGAAAGAATAGGAATTCGGGTAAGACCCCCTTCCCTCGATGCGGTAAGGGCCCTGGCTGCTCTTGCTCTATGCCGAGAAAACATAGAGAGAAAAGAGGCCCAGCCAGGCTTGGCCCATTCCCTAGATGGGAGCGTCACCTTGTTCCCCCCCTAGGGTAAACAAAAGGATTCTGACAACGTTTTTGGGGCATTGGGGAAGAGTACGTGCAGCCTGAACACAGTTGGTCGCTTGTGCACGTAGGATACCTGCCCACTTCTGTGTCAACAGTACACGTACACGGCTCAGCACATGGCGAGTTTTGAAGTGGACCCCTAGTGTCGCTTCTTCGACACGACGTCGAAGTGAGCGACAGACGGGGAACGTCTCGGTTACGTATGTAACCTCCGTTCCCTGATGGAGGGAACGAGACGTTGTGTCTTCCCGGCCATGTCGCTGAGCCGAGCTGCTGAGGTGCCTGGAACTCTCCCGGCTCTTCAGAAAAATCCTGAATGACCGAATTTTCCTCGCCATTATACCCGTGTGTCTGGGGGCGGGGTATGCAAATACTGTTCGCCAACTCTCATTGGCCTTTTTTCATAGATCAGAGGCATCTTTCGGCGCTCAAGAGAGACCCCTAGTGTCGCTTCTTCGACACGACGTCTCGTTCCCTCCATCAGGGATCAGAGGTTACATACATAACCGAGACGTTTGGCGCACTCCTAGTCAACAACTACACAAACGATGACAAATAATCACTTTAAGCGTACATTTATCGCAGTTTCTGAAATAATTTAACAAAACATATATGTATATTTCCTTTCAGAACTTCTATCAAATGCTAACTTTTAAGTAGTTTTACTCACCCACTGCTGTTTTTGCAACTCTCTGAACTGAAGTGAAGGGAAAATGGCGTCTGGAAAATTCTTCAGCGAGTCAGCCACACCGCGGTTGCATAATTGCCCGGATGGAAAATAACACTGGCAGGTGTTGGTTATCTGTAACTGTAATTTTACACTGACTCAAACTAGCTTATAACACTATTCATGTTAATTTCTCAAGATCTAACACTAAATCTTCAACACTTTACTCTGAAAGGCCTTAACACTGGGAATTTAACACTGATGCATTTGCTGTGTAGAGCTTTCACTATTTATTGCAAAAGAATTCCAATGTTAACATTTCATTTCAGATTTAACAGTATTGATATATAATCAGGCTAATGTAATATGAATAAATTGCATTATATGATGTTTAAATGTAGTTGAATATTTATTAATTTATTGCATTTTAAATTAATTACAAATAATGTAATTTTAAATGTATCTATTTGTGTGTGTGTGTGTGTGTGTGTGTGTGTTTGTGTGTGTGTGAGTGTATTTATCACTTTGTTTGATTAATCACTCAGTTTGGTTTTACTATAAGGATAGTAAAACCTGAAATGTTTTAAGTTGTGGGGACAATTTGTCAATCCTCATGAGGAAATCAGCTTATAAATCATACTAAATTATGTTTTTTGAAAATGTAAAAATGCACAAAGTTTTCTGTGAGGGTTAGGTTTAGAGGTAGGGTTAGGGGATAGAATATAAAGTTTGTACAGTATAAAAAGCATTATGTCTATGGAAAGTCCCCATAAAATATGGAAACCCAACGTGTGTGTGTGTGTGTGTGTGTGTGTGTGTGTGTGTGTGTGTGCGTGTGTTTGTCTATAGAAAAATAAATAATTAGACATATGTCTGTAGTGCTACTTAAATCCATTAAGTTGCAAATGATAGGCCAAATAGAACTGTTGTTCACAATCATATTATTTCGTTTTTTTATTGAGTCCATTGGATTGCAAAGAAGACAAATAATTAAAATTATTACATTTTTGTAATTGAATTCTCAGTTGCAAAGTTCTCTCAGAAAGTTCTCATTCCTCTCTATACTGTATACGGAGACCTTTTTAGAATAATGACACACAGCACGCAACACTGGACACCTCTGTGCTTATTTTAACCCTCTAACTGAAGTTTTATTCATTCACACTTCACTGATTATTTTACTGGTTATTTAGTTGAATTAAGCTATAAATTACAAATTAAGATAGAAATTTATCTTATTGTTATTTCTTTCAAAGCAAACATCAAAGATACACAAAAAATTATGAGACAGAAAAAAAAGAAATTGGATTTCTGAAATTTTACTGATGTGAAAAGATAGAATAGAATAGAATAGATTAGAATAGAATATCCCATCACACAGTTTTCAAGTGACACTTCTATTTACTATTGTGTGACCTTAAGGACATTTTTGCCTTTTTCATTTTTTGTTTTTTCAATAATTTTGGCTGTGTTAATGGCAAGCATAATTTTTACCAAAGGTGTGTATTTTTGGGGGAATTTGAATATTTCAACCCCAGTTCCTATAATACATATATACAACATTGTGTACAGAAAATAGTGACACTCATGACATTTTAATTTTTTATATTTTCCACCAGATGGCACCATTTGTCTCATGGTTAGCCTATGGAGCAAATATATGCTTTTTCATATTTTCTGTTAGCTCCATTATAGAGCACTGCATGTCAATTGAATAAATGATGGAGTTAATATTGTGTGGGTGTGTTGGTATGGATGTCAGAATGTGTTTTGTATGTGTGTATTGAGAAATTTGTGTGTATGTGTGTGTGTAAAAGAGTGGCATTATGTAAAAAAATGGGCATTTAAAGGGTTAAAATCCTGGTTAAAAAAAGTCAGTAAAAGAAGAAAATAATATTAATATATAATATTTTTATGGCAGTTTTTTGATGCAGACATTTTTGTCCTCTGAGGTCCTAAGTGTAAGTTTCTTTTTATTATTTTTTTCTTAAATCTGACAAAAAAATAGCATTGACATATCCCAGACTGCGATAATCCCCCCCAAAAATGTCCCCTTAGCATTTTGTGTATGGAAAATACATTTTACTGAGGCCAAGGTCCATCTGCTGTGTCTAGGTGATTACACATTTGACCTTAAACAGTAACCTCAAGGCTCCCGAGGATCCATTCTCTCTATCTGTGTCTTAACTGACTGAGGCATGATGGAACTCAGTGAATGTCTGACCAAACAGAGGAGAGAGACTCCCATGAAAAGATAAAGTGAGAGAGATGGATGGAGAGAGAGAGAGAGAGAGAGAGAGAGAGAGAGAGAGAGAGAGAGAGAGAGAACAATTGCAACAAAAATAGAAGGGGATAAAAATATTGCTTCTAGTATTTGTCTGGAACCAATGAGAAAACAGTGTCTCACCTTTGCAGTGCATAGGTTACACTCTGCCTGGGGCTGACTCAGCATCTGGAAGACACTTACTTGAACAAGAAGAGAGAGAGAAATTGGAAGGAAGAGAGATATATATACAGAGAAATCTTTAGCAGTTTCATGCAAAAAGGCTCAGGAGACTTCTTTACCAGCCACTGTGTGTCAGCCAGGTCAGGCTGTTTGTGTCTCTTCCATCTCTCTCTCTCTCTAACAGGCTGTTATAGGTGAGCACAAGAGCACACAGCCATTGTCACGGCCACTGTTCCTCCATCTCTACTCTTTGAAAAGCTCCATGAATGGCTCAGATTCAGACATACCTCCCCTTTCCCGCCTTCATTAGCACATCTGTATGGCTGATCAAGTGATAAGACAGGCCCAGGGCTTGAAAGGAAGGGCCCGCTGACAATGGGAAGGGCTGCTGGTTATAGAGAAGAGGGAGCTGTTTGAGTGCCAATGAATTGACATGAGTAAGAGATGGAAGGAAAGAAAGAAAGAAAGAAAGAAAGAAAGAAAGAAAGAAAGAGAGAAAAAAGGGGGAGAAAAAGCATGTAAGTAAGAGAGGGTGAAAGGGAGAGAGTGAAGTGTCCAATTACTGATTGCAAGGCTGCTACGTGCCGATCTCGCTTCTCACTCCATTGGCCCGGTGCAGGGCTCTTGCTTCCGGCCGTGACAGTGGGCCTCATTAGCCAGCCTCTTGGGACCTGACAGAAATTGTTAGCTGGATGTGATAGCCGACTCCATCAGCCCCAGACGTTTCCCTCTGCACCTCATCCGGACAGGAGAGAGGATTCCCTCAACCAGTGAAAAAGAGGCCTAACAAGGCCGCCTGTACAACACCTGTAATCAAACCGCTCAAAAAAGCGCCCAGGGAATCCATCAAGGTGGGCATCTGACTGGAAGGCATTTCGGCTGAAAGCTAAGGCTGATCCATAATTGATGTGTGTGCACAATTATGGGCCTCCAGACATGGGCAAATTGTTGAACAAGAGTGCCTCAAGGATTGTTGAAATTTATCTGCCATTGCATAAAATCAAGGTTTTCTGCGATCTGGAGATGTTTTGTGTAAGAAACCTGGCTGATCTCCATGAGTGAGCACCTCGCTCAGATAGTTATACATGAAACTGCAATCTTTTATTTTTTCTTGATCTCATTCACTTTAAATGAATTAGCCTGTGCATGTTTGCGGCACTAATTTGATCCCAGGTTTTTATCTGGGGTGTTCATTTGATTTTCTTGCTTGCTTGTGATTATTTGCCTGCTTGTCCCAAGAGGGGACCATTATCTAGGAAATAGGAGGGTTTTCATGCTTTCAAACAAACAGTAAAGGACAACTTAACCTAAAATGCTGTGTAACAATGTTTGGTAGATTTGTGCTAGCAACGAGGTACATCACCATAGCCACTTTTCATCCACTGTAAATATGTCAGGAGATATACCTCACGCACACAATCACACCAGCACCCTGAAACGACAGTGCTTTGTAGTATGCCAGCTGAAATACATGTCCATAAGGGATAAATCTGTACAGAGTTTACATTGTTACATATATCAGTATTGAGAGCAGCATGACACAGTGTAAATCCTGCAAGAGAAGTACAGAGCAGCGGAGAAATGGAGAATGTGAGGGCAACAAAGGAAATAAAGCTCTGGGGGATAAGAACATAGCAACTCACTGACATTTACAAATAACAGTGCTGAGACCCTTTTGTCCCACAGTTATGAGCTGTGAGTTTGTGATTAGAAAATTTCATGAGATTATGTCACAATAGCACAAGGTGGCAAATTCGTAGGACTTAATTCAAATAAAAACATGCAACTTATACATCAACCAATCAAATATGCTTCACAAACACATGTTTGGATTTAAGAGATGGTATATAGTCATAAAAAATATTGTGATGTTATTTTTGCTTAAACCCTTGATGTGGGCTATCTTTACCCTTCCTGTAGCATCAGCAATAACAATCCATTAAGCATTATTCTAGTCAATTCAGTAAGGTGGAAACTTAACGGGGAACAAAACTATGGTTTTGGATTTGATAAACAATGTCTGACTTTATGTAAATTCAAGTGAAACTAATCCATATAAAGAATATTGCTTGATAAAGTAGAGAATTATTGATTCTACAGTAACATAATTTCTTGCAGAGAACTGCCAGACCAAACAATTAACCCTCCTGAAACCTTTCCTGAAACATTATGTAAAAGCAAACAAACAAGCAAAGCAGTTGTACAAATTCGTAATAAACTGGTGTGGTTAATAAGCTATTATATATAATTATTATTAAAAACATTCTCATTATAAAAATAATGCATTATGATACTGCATATCAGGGGTTGGCAACTTTTTTTACATGGAGTAAAACATTTTATTTTCCTGGTCACGATGTGGGTTTCTGTTCCCCTTCTGTCACTCACTCGAGGTTGTGTCGAATGAAGTGACACAAGGGGTCTTCCTGGGACGCCAAACGTACCTCTGAACCTGAGAAAAGGCCAATGTCAAGTTGGCAGACAGAATTTGCATGCCCCATCCCGGACAAACGGTTATAAAGGGAAGCAGGGCAGCGAGTACCAGTCAGAATTTTTCCTCAGAGCCGAATGGTTGTGCAACAGCAAAGGTGAGTTCACCACTGTTTCACTCACCTCTGTTGGCAAGAAGCTTGGAAGTTGGATCTACAGCACGTTTTCAGCTGGCTTTTTCTCTCTCTGCCCGCTGTGCAGTCCACGCCCCTGGGCGCTACGACAGCGCTTTCATTGCCTGAAAGAGAGATTCTTCTCCTAAAAAGAGTTTACTTCCTCTAAAAGTGTTTGAATTCCCATTCATAAAAGAGCAATACACAGCAGGCATTGAACGTCCTTTTCAGGACGCGTCTATTTAAAAATGTTATTCCGCCTCTGTGTAGTTCCTGGATGCGGTTGATTTCTCTCCACTTCTGACAGTCATAAAAGCTGCTGCGCATGCCTGGGCTGCGATCACACGCAGGCAGCGGTTTATGAATGGTTCATGTTCTCAGTGTGAGAACATAGCCATGGCAACATTGCAGTCGTGGCTTTCTTTCCTGACGGGAGAAAGCCACTTCAGCTGCCCCCTCTATGTCGTTCCTTCTTACCAAGGGATTGAGGATGACTCGGCTGGCGATGAAGGCGATTTGGGGATGACGACGGGCTCGGTTTCACCAGATAAATCCCCATAAAAGACTCCCCCTTCTCGTTGCTGTGTCTGGTACGTTCTTTGCGTATCTATTTGGACCACACGCAGAGCTCTAGATATTCTGAGCAGCTCTTTTTCTGCTTCGGTGGATGTCGGAAAGGGAATGCTGTCAACAAACAGAGGTTAGCTCACTGGGTCGTTGATGCTATTTCCTTAGCTTATCACACCCAGGCCGTGCCCGCCCCCTTTCAGGTTCGAGCACACTTCTACGAGAAGTGTGGCATGATCATGGGCACTGGCCCATGGCACCTCCTTAGCAGACATCTGCAGAGCAGCGGACTGGGCAACACGAGCTGGTAGAACTCGGTAACGCGGCACAACCGACCGGATGTTCTGCTTGCACACAGCATTCTTCACCAAATTGATCCAGTGCGCCTTCTATCCCAGGATAGACACAAAGCGTCGCACCCTGGATGTTCTCCTCACTAGCCTTCTGGCCGGCGAATTCAGCGGAGCAATTCATGGCCAGACCCACTACGAGTCACAGGTGCTCTGTACATGGGTCGGCCTCCACAGGCTTAGTTCCCTTCTCAGGCAAATTTGATGTATTTCCCGCAGAACTCTTTCCCTGATGGCGGACCCACGTTTCCCTTGGGCAGCCCCGCTGCCCCGGTCGCCATGCTGTAGAGTCCCCCCTCATTAGCCTGGACCTACCATCGTGCCATTTCCCACGTATGGCTTCACAAACCTTGTGGTGTATTTGCCACATGTTACCTCCCCCTAGACTGGGCAGGATGTGGCCTCCGCAGGGTCTTTTCCCCCTGAAAGAATAGGACCGGGAAAGACCAAATTCCCTGAAGCGTTTCATAGTGTTAAGGTAGCCCCAGCCGCATCACGTCCTATGTGATATAGTGAGAGAAAAGGCCGTGGCTGCCAGGCTTGCTCCCATGCTAGTCAAGTAGCACCTGTTCCCCCCTCAGGGGTGCGGGGAACCTAAGTTCTGTATGTGATATCTCTTTGGGGTGTTGGGGAGGGCTACATGCAGCCGACTCAGTTGCCTCTAGCATGCAGTAGCCTGCTTGCACCTGTCTCAACAGTTCACGTAACACAGTCAGTGCATGGTGTTTTTAGATGGGACCCCTTGTGTCACTTCATTCGACACAACGTAAAGTGAGTGACAGAAGGGGAACATCATGGTTACTGTTGTAACCTCTGTTCCCCGAGGGAAGGAACGAGACATTGTGTCCCTCCTGCCACAGCACTAGACATACCACTGTAAAGGGCCATACCTTATTTTCGGCTCCTCAGTGCAAAATCCTGACTGGCACTCACTGCCCTGCTTCCCTTTATTCCCGTATGTCCGGGGCGGGGCATGCAAATTCTGTCTGCCAACTTGACATTGGCCTTTTCTCAGATTCAGATGTATGTTTGGTGTCCCAGGAAGACCCCTTGTGTCACTTCATTCACCCTCGGGGAACCATGACGTTTTCTCTTTTAATTGTTTATTGTAATTTTAAATGTGACCATGGTTTAAAGAGGGTGCTGGGTTGGAAATCTCAAGGATTAATCGTAGTGTTTTCCTTATTACATCATGTGTTGTTCTGAAAGCAAAAAGAAACAAATGAAACAAGGAAATATAGTCTATCATTCATGCAGCCTGACCAAAGGCGCGTTTACTTGCGGAATTAACCGAAAGTGAAGCACTGACAGCTTGTGATGCACGAATGGTTTTCACATGCTGCACGAGTCTGTTTGGTATACTGCAGTCTCTTCACATTAAATTTTTTTGTTTAGCCGCCAATTCTGCTCATTGAAACACACCGCATGATCATGAGATATAGATTGGAATGCAGGTACAGAATTTATATAAATAAAATAGTCTACTCCTCTCTTGCCATTGCTGGGATGTCAGTGATTACCCTGCATCGTAGGTTGCCGACCCTGCTGTATATTAAAGAGAAAAAATTAAAAGCAAATGCTATTTTTAAATTGGGCTTGATGTTGTCAAAATGTATTATCTTTTTTATCTGTGGACTTTATACTCCTACTGAAAAGTTAATCTCAATTTGTTTATCTTTAAACAAATTAGAAACAATTCATCTGCTTAATACAAATTATCTGACATCTGTATACCCACCAGAGATAAACTATAATTTGTATGTAGTTAGAAATGCTAATCTTTCAAAAATTTGGTTTAACCTTAATATATTTTAATTGCACAATACAGCACATTGTAACCTTGATGGGAAAGTAAACGTAAGTTCCCTGTCTGTCGCTCACTTTGACGTCGTGTCGAAGAAGCGACACTAGGGGTCTCTCTTGAGCGCCGAATATGCCTCTGATCTATGAAAAAAGGCCAATGAGAGTTGGCGAACAGTATTTACATACCCCACCCCCGGACATACGGGTACAAAGGCGAGGGAAATATGCTTGTTCATTCAGTAATTTTCTTTGGAGCCGATGGTCGTGTATGCAGCCAGCTGCAAGTCACACACACACCAGATTCCTGCTTCTGTTCCTCTGACACTCTGTTTGCTGTTGGATCTACGGCGCACTTCAGCGGCTTTCTCCTTCTCTGCACGGCAGTGCAGTTTGCCCCTGGGCGCTTCGACAGTGCAGAGAATTGAAAGAGTTACATTGAGGTCCGTGTTTAAAAAAAGGCCAGAGAAGGCCTTCTCATGAACTTCTCCATGAGGAGTTGGCAGACAGTATTTGCATACACCGCCCCTGGACATACGGGTATAAATGCGGGGATTCATTCAGGATTTTTCTGAGGAGACGGAAATGGTCCGGCCACAACAGTGGCTCGGCTCAGCGACGTGGCTGGGAGGACACAACGTCTCATTCCCTCCATCAGGGAATGGAGGTTACATACGTAACCTAGATGCTCCCTGTCTGTCGCTTACTTCGACATTGTGTCGAAGAAGCGACACTAGGGGTCCAATTTAAATCATGCCATGTGCTGAGCCGTGTACTTGTACTGCTGACACAGGAGTGGGCAGGTATTTTATGTGCAAAGGTGACCAGCTGTGTCAGACTGCATGTACCCTTCCCCAATGCCCCAAAAAAGTCGTCGGAATACTTCTGGTTACCCTAGACAGGAGAACAAGGCGACATTTGCCAACCTGGGAATGGGCCGAGCCTGGCTGGGCCTCTTTTCTCTCTATGTTTCTCTGCATAAAGCAAGAATGGCTGGGGCCCTTACACGCTTCGAGGGAAGGGGGTCTTACCCAGTTTCCTATTCTTTTAGGTGGAAAAGACCCTGCAGAGACCACACCTGCCCGTAGGGGAGGTAAGCGTGGCGAATACATCACATGGGTTTTTAGGCGACATATGGAAAGTGGCTCAGTGGTAGATCCAGCCTCAAGGAGAGGGGAGTTGCTACAACACAGCGACTGGAGGGCAATTAGGACTGCCTAAGGGAGACATGTGTCCACTTCGTAAGGGGACTGTACCGCGGACAATACATACAGGGGGAGTCCACATAGGAGTCCTGATCTGTGGAGCACCTATTCCAGTACAGGGTAGATGAAGTACCCACAGTGGATTGGGTCGGCGAGTTCCTCCACCGAACTGCGGACCCACAGGGCTAGGGAGGAATCATTCAGGGATCTGAATGAGTGGGATCTCCTGGGAGAGAAAGCGCACAGTTTTACCTCGGTCAAGGGAAAGGGTGCCAGGTGCAAGCGATCCACCCGGCCAGTCCGTCAGCATGTTAAAGAGTTCTACCGGCTCGGACCTGAGAAAACACGGACGATACTTACTCAACCCTGAGATTGTAAAATCTTGCAGAGGTATTAGGTGTTGCCCAACCAGCTGCTCTACATATGACTGCTAGGGAGGTACCTCTGGCCAGTGCCCACGAGGACGCAACACTCCTTTTTGAGTGCGCTCGAACCCGCAAGGGGGGGGGGGGGGGGGGGGGCATGGCCTGGGTGTGATAGGCCAATGAAATGGCGTCCACCACCCAGTGGGAAAGACTCTGTTTGGAGACAGCGTTCCATTTCCGCTGTCCACCAAAGCAGACAAAGAGCTGCTCAGATCATCTAAAGCTCTGCGTGCAGTCCAAGTAGGTATGTAAAGCACGTACCGGACACAGAAACGAAGGAGCTGGGTCTGCCTCCTCCCGGGGTAGCGTTTGCAGGTTCACTACCTGATCTCAAAAGGGCACAGTAGGAACCTTGGGCATGTAGCCCGGGCGTGGTCTTAGGATCACATATGTGTCTGCCGGACCGAACTCCAGGCAGGTGTCGTTAACAGAGAACGTTTGCAGGTCCCCGATGGAGGCCCGATGGAATCGTCTTTAAAGAGAGGGCCCTGAGTACAACTGACAAAGGGGGTCTCTGGAGGCCCGCGAGGACCACTGAGATATCCCAGAAGGGGAACAGGCTTGGCTGGCAGGGTTTCAACCTCTAGGCGCCTCTTAGGAACCTGATGATTAAGTCGTGCTTATCCAAAGACTTACTGTCTGCGTCGTGGTGGGACGTGATAGCGGTGACATAGTGACATAGTGATAGGGTGGAAGGGGACAGCCTCCCCTCTAGCCTCTCTTGCAGAAATAAGAACACTGACCAAACTGCGCACCTCTGTGGGTCTTCAGCCCGGGAAGAACCCCAATTCGCGAACAAGCGCCACTTCAGGGCATAAAGTTGCCTGGTAGAAGGGGCTCTGGCCTGGTTGATTGTGTCTATGACGGCAGGTGGTAGACCAGCTAGATCTTCTGTGTCCCATCCAGGGGCCAGACGTGGAGGTTCCAAAGGTCTGGGTGCCGATGCCAGAGCGTGCCCCCTCCCTGAGAAAGAAGGTCTTTCCTCAGAGGAATTCACCAGGGAGGGGTCGCGAGGAGTACGAGGTCGGAGAACCAGGCCCGGGTGGGCCAACAGGGAGCCACTAGGGTGACTTGTTCCTCGAGTCTCACTGGGAGGCTCACTGGGGAAATGCGTACTTGCGCAGCCCTGCAGGTCAGCTGTGTGCCAGTGCGTCTGCGCTGAGGGGAGCCTCTGCTCTGGCATACCAGAGCGGGCAGTGGGAGGTCTCTCGGGAGGCAAATAGGTCTACCTGGGCCTTGCCGAACCGTTCACAAATCAGCTGGATCGACTGTGGGTGAAGCCTCCACTCTCCACTGGGCAAGCGTTGTCGTGACAGCGCGTCCACTACCACTATGAGGTTGCCGGGGATGTGAGTGGCATGTGGGTGAGTATTGACATTTGGCGGGAGCGTACGCCGCCTTGGCGATTTATGTACGCTACCGCGGTGGTGCTGTCTGACCTGACTAGGACACGTTTGTCTCAAACTAATGGGAGAAACTTCCAGAGGGCAGAGAAAACAGTCAGCAACCATTGATGTGTCTAGGAACAGCACAGAGGGGCCACTTTCCAACTTCCCGCGGCTGCATGCCCGTTGCACATGGCGCCTGAACTCAATTTGGAGGCATTGGTCGTGGTCAGGACACGTCGGGACATCTGCTGCAAGGGGACCCTTGTCCGCAGAAGGCAGAGGTCTGTCCAGGGTTTTGACGTTTAGCGGTAGGCGGGGGTGATGGTCACACAGTGCGTGCCGCGGCATCATGCTCATCTCATGACTCGAGTCTGGGGCCAGTGCTGAGGCGGTCTCATATGCATCAACCCCAGCGGCGTGGCTGCAGTGGAGGATGTCCTATGCCCCAGGAGTTTCTGGAAAGGTTTTAAAGGGACCGCCATGCCCGACCTGAAGACGGCGGGGCATTTTAGCACTGACTGTGCACACTCGTTGATGAGGCGTGCTGATATTGAGACAGAGTCTGATTCCATGCCAAGAAGAGAGATGCTCTGAACCAGGGCGAGCTAGCTCTTTTCTCTGTAGACCTGAATCCCTAAATGGCTGAGGTGTCTGAGCGCCTAGTCTCTGTGAGTGTATAGTAACTCTTGGGAGTGGGCCAGGATGAACCAGTCGTTGAGGTAATTGAGTATGCGAATGCTGGCTTCTCGGAGCAGAGCAAGGGCAGCCTCTGCGACTTTTGTGAAGCCGCGAGGGGATAGAGACTTGCCAAAGGGGGGGACTTTGTACTGTTATGCCTGGCCGTCGAACACGAGCTGTAGGAAGGGTCGTGTCGAGGCAGAATTGATACGTGAATGTACGCGTCCTTCAGGTCTGCTGCTGCGGTCCAATCTAGAAGCCGGACGCAAGTTAAGATATGTTTTTGCATGAGCATTCTGAACAGGAGTTTGAACAGAGCCCGGTTGAGAACTCGCAAGTCCAAGATCGGTCATAAGCCTCCACCTTTCTTGTGTACAATGAAGTAAGGGCTGTAGAGACCCTTTTTCATTTCGGTTGGAGGGACAGGCTCTATCACATCTTTGTTTAGAAAAAGAGTAGCGATTTCCGCGTGCAGGGATTTGGCATGCTTACCATGCACTGTGGTAAAACGGACGCCCGTGAAGGGGGGCGGGGGCCTGCAAACTGAATTGCGTAACCGAGTCGGATGGTCCGGGTCAGCCAGCGTGATGGGTTGGGAAGTTAAAGTCATGCATCCAAACTCCGTGCTAGGGACAGCAAAGGGAGCCACAGGAGGATGCCCTCGGCCAGCAGACGGGGCATGGCCCATGGCGGCAGGCTTGCGGCAGGGCAGGATGTGTGAAATGGCCTCAGTCTGCTTCTTCACTGCGGAGAACTGCTGGGCAAAGTCCTCGACTGTGTCACCAAAGAGGCCAAACTGGGAGAAAGGGGCATTGAGAAAGCAAGCTTTGTTTTGTCTCACGTGCCGTGGCCATCGTCTGCTCGAGTGACTGCGCTGTGACCTTCGTGGCTCTGAGGGCGAGGTCGGTCACTGAGCGCAGGTCCTGCAACACATCAGGATCAGGGCTACCCCGTGGAGATCTTTAAGTGCCTTGGCCTGGTGGACTTGCAGGAGGGCCATGGCGTGCAGGGTGGAAGCAGCATGTCCGGCGGCGCTGTAGGCTTTGGCGGTCAATGAAAACGTTATCCTACAAGCCTTAGAGGGGAGCACAGGGCGACCCCGCCAGGTGGTAGGGTTTCCGGGGCACAGGTGGAGCACAACAGACCAGTCCACCTGGGGAATCGCTGTGTACCCGTGGGCCGCTCCGCCATCGAGGGTAGAGAGAGCGGATGAGCGAGTGGCTTTGTGATGACTGGAGAGGGGTGCCCTCCATGAAGACGTCAGCTCATCATGCACTTCAGGGAAAAACAGGACTGGGGGGGCGTGGCTGTGAGCGGCACACAGACCTCAGGAACCAGTCATCCAACCGCGATGGCTGTGGGGAGGACGGAGGGTTCCAGTCCAGCCCCACACTGGTGGCGGCCCGGGAAAGCATGTCGGTCATCTGCGCATCAGCCTCAGCCTGGGTGTGCTGGCCTGAAGGCGGCAGCCCAGGGGAGTCATCTGCATCAGACGCCGCGCTCTCCAATGCAGCGGCGAGCTCATCCACCTCGAGCTCTAGAGGATAATCAGGCTGGCTGTGAGGTTAGCCGCTGTTGCCTTGAGCATGGATGGGAGTCAACGAGCGTGCTGGGGGCAGGTTGTCCGAGGGGGCGTACCCGGCGGAGCTGCACCCACTGCCATCCCCAGATCGCCTCCATCACCAGCCACATCATCCTCAATCCTGTGGGAAGAAGGAGGAATGTGGGGGGCAGTTGGAGTGGTGTGCTTTCTGTTGAAAGCGAGCCGCAACCGCAATGTTGCCATGATCATGCTCTCGCAGTGAGAACATGAACCATCCACAAATGCTGCCTCGGTGTGATCACTGCCCAGACACACGAGACAACACCTGTGGTCGTCTGAAGCGGAGAGCACTCTACCGCATCCAGGAATTACACAGGGGCGGAAAGGCATCTTTATAAAGACGCGACTGAAAAGTGTATTGCTCTATTGGAGGAAAATACTCTTTTACAAGTAATATCACTCGTCACTCTTCGGAGTGTCAAACTGCACTGCCGTGCAGGGAAGGAGAAAACCGCTGTAGGTCACCATAGATCCAACAGCAGAGAGCGTCAGAGGAACAGGAATGGGTGTGTGACTCGCAGCTCACTGCAAACACGACTATCGGCTTCGAAGAAAATTTCTGAATGAACTCGATGTATTTCCCGCCTATATACCTGTATGCCCGGGGGCAGGGAATGCAAATACTGTCTGCCAACTTCTCATTGGCATTTTTTCATAGATTAGAGGCATATTCGGCGCTCAAGAGACCCATGGTGTCGCTCCTTCGAAACAACGTCGAAGTGAGGGACAGACGGGGAACTGTGGAATAACATAAATGGAACTATGGAAATTATGTTGTGACTAAACAAAATCAAAAATAAATAAAATCTGTGTTATATTTTAGTATCTTCAAAGTAGTCACCCTTTGCCTAGAATTTGCAGACATGTACTCTCGACATGTTCTCAACCAACTTCTTGAGGTATCATCCTGGGATGCTTTTTAAACAGTATTGAAGGAGTTTCCATCTATGTAGGGCACTTATTGGCTTATTATTTGGTCATCAATTTCAAAAAACTTTTTTTTTCTATATTTTTTTTTATATATAATTAAATAAATTAATATGGTGGCACAATTATATTTTTGTCTACAAATCTAATTTAAAACATTTAGGCATATGCATTCAGATCAAAAGATTTTTGAGATCATGAGTTTGGATCATTAAGTAGTGTATATGATAAAAATATGATAATATAAGTATGGGCCTAATCATTATAAAAAAAATAAATTGGTAATTATTATAGAATGTAATAAATTCATTACAATTTGATTCTAATAAATTATTATAGAATTTTGTTTTTTAACTGTCATGCCAGTTAATCCATTTACATTTTACACTTAAAAAATAATAATAAAGAGGGACCGAAATGGACAGAGACAGACAGAGAGGAACAACAGATAGAAGAGTGTGAGAATGAGAGGGAACAGAAAAAGCAGATAGGGACAGAGAGGGTAAGAGTGAGAGGTGTACATAAGCAGCCAATGTGCAACTTCTTGCAGAGTCTTCACCCCTTGGTGTCAACAGGTGAGAGTGGGTGATAAGTTCTTTTGATATTGCTAGACATAATTTATACCTACCAACTTTATTTCTTCTCCTAGACCTCTCTTCAGACTTCAAAGCCCCCAAACACACACACACATCTCGCTTTAATCCAGGAGCACACAGGCCCTTCAGTTCAAAGCTCCTTCCCCTTCTCAGAAGCCCCCTCCTCAAAAAACTGCAACCCAAACTTTTCCTTTCCTCTCCTTCCACAGAGTAGCAATTACAACCTATCTCATGCATTGACCAACCTCTGTTATTAATAAATCCTACAAAGCAGGCTCATTTCCTGCTTCTCTGATTGACACTCGGCTCAACCAAGAAAAGTTGGGAAAAAAGATTATTGTAGACGAGAAGAAAGACTTGCTCTCCCAAAGTGAGGAGGGTGGAGGGCACATTTGATACCACACTACTTGGAAGTGATTGAATGCTTTGTTGCCAAGAGCTTTTTACTAATCTTCAACCTGGCAAAAAAAAAAAAAAATCTTAAGCTCTAGAAAGAGCAGCTGAAGAGAGTGTGAGAGGAGCCAAGAGGAACTGAGAGGGGCTGTACTGGGTGGCCGCCGGTGGATGCGTTTCTCTGGAGCGGTACTCTCATTCCATACAAACCTCCGTGCTTGCAAAAAAAAAAAAACTTTTTCTCAATGAGACTGACAGTTGGAAAGGCATGGAGAGAGTGGAAATGTGAAAGAGAGAATAATGGCGAGAGAGAGGGATGGAAAGCAGGCATGATGTAGAGCTGCAGGGAGGAGAACTGAAGCAAAAAGATTAAAGTCTTTTATTCAGACAGCGTGATTGTGAGTGGAGGACAGCGAACAGATAGTTAGTTAAGAAGTTCTTTATTTGTGTTGGCAGTTCATTGATATGGACAGTGATCTGTAGGAAAATCCTGAAGGGAATGATGCTGACCATTGCTTACTCTGGAATGAACACTATGTGAGAAAATGTTATCATATCTAGTAGGGCTATTTCTCTATGTGTTTCTCAAAAGCAGGACGGCAATCAGAATGTTTACAAGCACTTTTAAAGTTTGATTTCAGTCAGAACGAAACATTGATTCATCATATAAATGCATTAGCTTAATCAAAAATGTTCCAGTCCGATCTTTTTGAGGTTGCTTTTACTCTCTGTACAACTGCTAGTTGTATGTTGTACCTGTTGTGTTGCAATTTAAATGCTCAAGATGGGGTGTGGTGGGCTTCAGGATTTACTCAATACACGGCAGCCACCTGAAGTGTGTGTGTGTGCAGAAAACTCAGAAAGTATGTGTAGTAGACTGCAAAACCCACCCTCACCGGATTTAACAGGATTCGGTAAAACGCCCCCACTCCTTAGTATAAGTGACTCAAAACAGTTTAAGATTAACTAACAAAACCTTTATTTATACTAAATGAATTGAAATTATGTTGTTTCCTTTGTTTTCACAGGAGAAGTGGATCAATTTCAAGTTCAATCACATCAAAATAAAATAAAAGTGTATAAACCAATAGAGTGAACGATCAAAAATTTTGTGTCAGTTCCAGTATATAATAATAATAATAATAATAATAATAATAATAATAATCAGAATAATCAGTGTCCCTTTTTTAACAACACTGAAAAGTTTCACATGTACAGTTAACTCAAACTTCCAAATAAGTTCACTTTTAAAGTTCGCTTCAATTCAGCAGTTCAAATAAAGCAAAAGGTCACTTTGATTCAGTTCAAAATTAAGTTCACCTCCGAATCCAGGACAAAACAATGAAAAAAAATATTTTTAGTCCATTCACGAATTCACGATTCAAAATTTTCATCAATGCACAAAACAAATAAAGTATATGAATCCCTTTAGCTGGACGGTTCACTAATCACAGTTCCACGAATGGAAGTTGACTCAACTCAACAGTTTGGTTATCACTCACAGTAAAGATGATTTGCTTACCGGCAATCTGTAGAAAATGGGAAAATAATGTACATCACCCCTCTTTAGTTGTGGATGAGGCGCTGAATGACGTCCAATGGATGGCAGGGTAATGTCTCTCTACTCAGTAACTCTCAGTGGTTGTTTCCCGTGATCCTGACGATGGCAGCTTGATCCAACGAGGCCCACAATCCCAACTGATGGGTGCATTGAGAAGATGAACAATAGCACAGCCCTATCTCGCATGACAGCAAAGGCATCCATTATGTTTTTAGTTCCTTTGAACAAATAAAATGAAAAATGTATGTAAGACAAACAAACAAGGGAGTATTTTAACTCCACCGACAGCAACTGATTACGCGTTATCAAGCCTATCACTCCACTTCACGCACGGACAAGGGAGAAAACTTTCTTTCGCCTTCACTTTTCGAACACTCATTAACACAAACGGAGACTCAGGGGTAACATAATGTGACTGTAGTGCATGTTGCGGGTCTAACGTAACGTCTTAACATTATCAACTCCCCGAAAACCAACACATTCTTCTTTAGTGCATCACTACTCTTCTCCACCGACTCACCGTTTTTTTCTTCGCACACCCATAATTGCGCTGCCCATGCAAAAAAAAATAAAAAATCTAAATAAAAGTCTTCACCGGATATAATTTGTAGATCCCCTACACAAGTGTGAAGGGCTTTGCCCCCAGCACCCATAAAACTCCACACAAAAAAATAAATAAATAAATGTTCAGCTATAGGGACAAACACATGGACATTCACAGGCCCTGAGCACTGACCCCGAAAAAGTGAACCTCCGACGCCATTCACCTCCAAACGGGCCAGATGTCTGTCAGGGCCAAGAGCACATTTGCCTGACCCATCTGCTGATAGCTAGCACTGTTAGCCATGCTGCACATGGCAGTCTGTTTTTTTTCTATAATTTATCGAGCTGGTGTCACCAGAAAAGGTTGGAGCACTAATTTTCTCCCTTTGCAGCGGGTCAAGTTAAATGAAGGGTGAAAGTCTAAACCAAACAAGATTAATGGCAACACCTGATTAAGAGTGATTTCCTTTTCCCTTCTAGTGTGAGGTCAGAAGCAATAGCTAGTGCTGTTTCATTACAAAAGCTAACTTACTGTTTTTCCAGCCAATATAATAAGATACTTTAACCACTCCCACAAACACTTGGAGTCAAATGGTCTACCAAACATCTATTTATTTGAATGGTATATAAAATTCAGCAGGAAAAATTAGGACTGGCACTCTGTATACTGAGCACTTCCTTCTGTATAATATGCTCCCACTTTAGGGTCTTATGAACTATTAACAAACTTCCCACTTCAGATGGGCAGCCATGAAGGCAAGATAAACAAACACTTTAAAATGTTAATATTCCTCACCCGTTTGCATTGTCTGATTACTTGCATGCTAATTCTGCCTGTGTGTGTAATTTATCAAACTGCCTCCTACTGAAGTTCAGGAACTGGCCTCACACTTTGGCAGGTTTGCCCCTCTGTTAAAATCAGATTATATGAATTATTAGGCCTCATAATTAACAGACACATACTGTATGCACACACACACTCCAGCACCTTCTCCCTTATTCATTTACTTCTGAGCAGGCACTTTTCTGTTACCTAATTAACCCATATTTGGGGAACTTCAAAGCTGTGGACAGATGCTGAGCCTGCAGAAATGAAAGGAGGAAGACACTGAAGAAGATGAACAATGATGAGAGAGTTATGTGAAACTGAAAGCGATCAAGGAGTTTAGGAAGATGCAATGACTATGCTAGTTGTGTACTACCAAATGATGGAACATTGTTAATATATTCTAACCGGTAAACACATTAACGCTACATGTATAACATCACATAGTCTACAAATGTGTTATATACATTAGAACTGTTTTCTACATGGTAATGTAGTTTAATAACACAATAAGCCACAAGAAGCTGTGTGTTATGGCCGAATTATTGTTCTGCGTCAAACCTACGGTGTACCCTACAAGCGGTGTCCTACTTGGTTGTTTGCATTTATAGCTCTGCATTCGTGTGTCTGCACTGTTCTGTGAGTACACAGTCAAAATGCTAGTGTATTGTGAGGAAATGCCTTCATTTATTAAATATTTGTACATTTTATAAACAGAAGCTATATAATATGTGTATTTAAATTATCTATTAAATTATTGTAGCATTATTCTTGGTATATGAACATGTTGACATTTAGACACGTATTATATATTATACAGTACATGTTGCTTGATCTGAGATGAGAAAGTAAATCACACATATGTTTGCTCTAGAGAAAAATAATACATACATATTTGGCATACTGTGGCACTCCTAGTTGAAAGAGAAAAAACCCTATCAAATTAATTTCTTTGACCAACACGTGTGTTGTTTTCAAAACTTAGAATCTGGACTTTACAATGCAGAGAGGCAATATAACCATTTTTGAACAAGTGCTTCATAATTTTCTGATAAATTAGAAGGAATGGTAGAAATGGACGAGATTCACTAGGGGTTGAGGCTTTGTTCACTGAGGATGCATTCAATTGAAAATTACATTTATTGAAAATTGAATAATTACATTAAAGGCATTGTAATGTTAAAATTTACTATTTCTTTAAAATAAATAATTTTCTTCTGAATTTCTGTTCATCCAAGAATCCTCTGTGTTCAGCATATACTGTTAATTAAAGCTGAAAGTTTAGGACCTGTGAGGAGTCTGTTTCTCAAATTAGAGACTCGATGTAGACTCGATGTACTTGTATTCTTGTTTTTGTGGGTTGCACAACTTCTCTCTCTGTCCCGGTTTGTATTCTTTCAAAACAGAAGTGCATGGAATAGCCTTTTTCTCCAAAAGAAAAAAAAAATTGATTGATGAATTTGAGGATAAATATGTAATCTGACTTGCAAGTGTAAAGTAACTTATTAATAAAAGCAAGTGTACTCAATACCTCAGCTGAAAAAAGACACTATATTGTGATTTCCACAATTAAGTAGCACAACCATTTTAACCATTCTAACAAAAATAAATGCTACTTTAGTACTAAGTTCACATATTAAATAATTTCTTAAGGATTATGTGACATGTTACTTTCTAAGTAGACTGGAGTAATGACAGATGAAAATGGAGCATTGCCATCATGGATGAAAATGCAATAAAATTTAAATAAAAACAAAATTATTGGTCGAAATGGAACATTCTGAACACATTTATTTTTTTCATAAAAAGAAATAATAGCAAATCTACTGGATTTTAATGAATGAGCTTTTGCTGTCAGCCACACTGAACCACACCCCCAGCATTGTGCTTGTGTGTATGTCAAGACTGCAAACATTCTCTAAGAAGAATACGTATACAAATGGCACAGCGTTAATTTGTGCACTAAATTACACACACATTATATACTTGTGGATGGTATTGTGAGCAATGAAACTGTCATGGTTACTGTTGTAACCTCCGTTCCCTGAGGGAAGGAATGAGAAGTTGTGTCGAATGAAGTGACACAAGGGGTCTTCCTGGGATGCCAAACATACCTCTGAACCTCAGAAAAGGCCAATGTCAAGTTGGCAGACAGAATTTGCATGCCCCACACCGTACATACAGGTATAAAGGGAAGCGGGGCAGTGAGTGCCAGTCAGGATTTTGCACTGAGGAGCCGAAAATAAAGTATGCCCGTTTACAGTGGTAGGTCTAGTGCTGTGGCAGGAGGGACATAACGTCTCATTCATTCCCTCGGGGAATGGAGGTTACAACAGTAACCATGACGTTCCCCTGCTGTCACTCACTCGACGTTGTGTCGAATGAAGTGACACAAGGGGTCCCATATAAAAACACCATGCACTGACCATGTTACGTGAACTGCCGAGACAGATGCAAGCTAGTGCGTGCTAGAGGCAACTGTGTCGGCTGCACGTAGCCTTCCCCAATGCCCCCAAAGAGGTGTTACATACAGGCCGTAGGTTCGCCGCACACCTGAGTGGGGGAAAAGGCGCAACATAACTAGCATGGGAGCAAGCCCGGCAGCCGCGCCTTTTCTCTCACTATGTCTCTCACATAGGACGTGAAGCGGCTGGGGCTATCTTAACACTATGAAATGCGTCGGGGAAGGCGGTCTTTTCCTGTCCTATTCTTTCAGTGGGAAAACACCCTGCGGAGGCCACATCCTGCCCAGTCTAGGGGGAGGTAACATGTGGCAAATACACCACGAGGGTTGTGAAGCTGTACGTGGGAAATGGCGCGGTGGTAGGTCCAGCGACGCTTAGTGGCTAACCTGGGATAGAAGGCGCACTGGTTCAACTTGGTGAAGGGCGCTGTGTGCAAGCAGAACACCCGGTCGGTTGTGCCGCGTTACCGAGTTCTACCGGCTCGGACCTGACAAAACATGGGACGAGACCGACTCAACCCTGAGACTGTCAAATCTGGCAAAGGTATTGGGTGTTTCCCAGCCTGCTGCTCTGCATATGTCTGCTAAGGAGGTGCCATGGTCCATTGCCCACAAGGATGCCACACCTAATAGTCTCACATACTTATTAAAGGTGCTTGCAAAGCAAAACTATTGTAATCTCACAATACTTATTATTAATATTATTAGTGGTGTTTGCAAAGCAACATTATTGTAATCTCACATATTTATAATTATTAGTGATGCTTGCAAAGCAACACTATTGTAATCTCATATTTTTATATTTATTAGTGGTGCTTGCAAAGCAACACTGTTGTGATGTCACATACTTATTATTATTATTAGTGGTGTTTGCATTGCAACACCATTGTAATATCACACACTTATTATTAGAAATGCTTGCAAAAACACTATTTTAATCTCAAATACATATTATTATTAGTGGTGCATGCAAAGCAGCATTATTGTAATCTCACATCCTTATAAGTGATACTTGCAAAGCAACACTATTGTAATCTCACATACTTATTAGTGATACTTGCAAAGCAACACTATTGTAATCGCAAATATTTATTATTAGAGGTGCTTGTGTAAGGGGAGCCAGCTGGTAAATAGCTGTGCAGTGTGTAAACCTCACTCTCCTGATCTCAAGTGGTGCATTAGCCACTTGCTATGGCTAAGGCTGTAGCCTTTAGCCTCCTCATTAGCATACCCGCCTCCCACGCCAAAGACGTCGGTTCGAGTCCCGTTTGGAGCGGGGACAAGAAGGACCGACAACACTTGCAAAGCAACATAATTGCAATCTCACAAAATTATTATTATTAATGTTGCTTGCATAGCAACACTATTGTAATAACACATACTTATTATTAGTTGTGGTTGCATTGAAACACTATTGTAAACTCACATACTTATTATTAGTAGTGCTTGCAATGCAACTCTATTGTAATCTCAAATACATATTATTAGTGGTGCTTGCTAAGCAACACTATTGTAATCTCACGTACTTATTATTATTATTAGTGGTGCTTGCAAAGCAACACTATTGTAATCTCATATATTTATATTTATTAGTGGTGCTTGCAAAGCAACACTATTGTAATCTCACATATTTATAATTATTATTGTTATTAGTGGTGCTTGCAAAGCAAAACTATTGTAATCTCACATATTTATGTTTTTTAGTGGCGCTTGCAAAGCAACACTATTGTAATCTCACATACTTATTATTATTAGTAGTGGTGCTTGCAAAACAACACTATTGTAATCTCACACACTTATAATTATTATTATTAATAGAGTGCTTGTAAAGCAACACTTCTGTAATCTCACATACGTATTATTATTAGTGGTGCTTGCATAGCAACACTTTTTTAATGTCACATACTTATTATTATTATTATTAGTGGTGCTTGCAAAGCAATACTATTGTAATATCACATATTTATAATTATTATTGTTATTAGTGGTGCTTGCAAAGCAAAACTATTGTAATCTCACATACTTATTAGTGGTGCTTGCAAAGCAACACTATTGTAATCTCACATAATTATTAGATTACTCCGATAGGAGGGAATGTTTTGTAATTGATAGTATTATTATTATTATTATTATTATTATTATTAGATTCCTCTGGTAGGAGGGAATCTATTGTTATTGACAGTTTTATTATTATTATTATTATTATTTTTATTCTTCTTCTCCTTTAGCCCCAATATCTCAAAAAGTCACTGGTCAAACATTTTCTAAATTGGCACATTGATACTCCATGCCAACGGGTACCCCCAAATCAAGAATGGACCACATTCACCCATAGGTGGTGCTACATGCCACGCCCAAAAAATATTTTCAAAGTTATGGCATTTCTACGCCATGTGTCCAATTATACTGAAACTTGGTGTACATGCCTCATTTCTTATGGGGAACAAAAAAGCCTCAAGGACTCATAACTTCTGCCATAATAGATTTTCCTGTACAGTGAAAATTTGCGGAAACCTCCAAACTCTTCTTCTCCTGAACCGTAGCTCCAATTGACTTGAAATTTGGTACACATGTGTAGAATTGATGTCTTTGAAAACTTTACTTAGGAAAAATTAATTCAATACAAAATGACTGAAAGGGGCGTGTTTATGTAAATGTCCACATTTTATCAATATACATGTGTCAATAAATCAAATGTAATTTTGACTAATGGTTTTTCAAACCTAACACGCTTCAAGATTACATCACTCTGAAGTACTGTGTAAAGAATATCCCACATTCTCCCTTAGGGGGCGCTACAGGCCATGCCCAAAATTCCCATTTTCTGGTCAAAAATGTTCTAATTTGGTATATTGATACTACAGGCCAACAGGAACACACAAACCAAGAATGGCCCACATTCACCATTAGGGGGCACTCTAGGCCATGTCCAAAATTCCCATTTTCTGGTCAAAAATGTTCCAATTTGGTATATTGATACTACAAGCCAACAGGAATCCACAAACCAAGAATGGCCCACATTCGACCTTAGGGGGCGCTACAGGCCATGTTCAAAATTCTCATTTTCTGTTAAAAAATTTGCTAATTTGGTACATTGATACTACAGGCCAATAGTAACCCTCAAACCGAGAATGGCCCACATTCACCCTTAGGGGGCAAGTTGATTACAAATTCAAAGTGATGGCATTTCCTCCCCATTTGTCCAATTCTTCTAAAACTTGGTGTACATGACTCATTTCTCATAGGGAACAAAAAGCCTCAAGGACCCATAGTTTCCACCATGACAGATTTTCCAGTACACTGAAAATTTGCGAAAACCTACAAAAATCTTCTTCTCCTGAACCGTTGATCCAATTGACTTGAAATTTGGTACACTTGTGTAGAATTGATGTCTTTGAAAATTTTACTTAGCAAAAATTAATAAGATACAAATTGTCTGAAAGGGGCATGTTTATGTACATGTCCACATTTTATCAATATATATGTGTCAGTAAATCAAATGTAATTTTGACTGATGGTTTTTCAAACCTAACATGCTTCAGGATGACATCACTCTGAAGTACTGTGCAAAGAATGGCCCACATTCGCCCCTAGGGGGCGCTACAGGCCACGCCCAAATTTCCCATTTTCTTGTCAAAAACTTTCTCATTTGGTACATTGATAATACAGGCCAACAGGAAACCCCAAACCAAGAATGTCCACATTTGCATTTAGGGGGCGCTACAGGCCATGACCAAATGTCGCATTTTCAAAGTTATGGCATTTCCACCCCAATTTTCCAAATATTCTAAAACTTGGTATCTTGCATCATTTCTCATTGGGAACAAAAAAGCCTCAAGGACCCATAAGGTTCTGCATGATGGATTTTCCTGTACAGTGAAAATTTGGGGAAACATTCAAAACTCTTCTTCTCTTGAACCGTAGATCCAATTGACTTGTCATTTGGTACCCATGTGTAGAATTGATGTCTTTCAATTTGTTACTTAGCAAAAATGAATACAATACAAAATGGCTGAAAGGTGCGTGTTTATGTAAATGAACACATTGCCTCAATATATATGTGTCAATAAACCAAATGTCATTTTAACCGATGGTTTTTCAAACCTAACATTCTTCAAGATGACATCACTCTGAAGTACTATGCAAAGAATGGCCTGAATTTGCCCTTAGACGGCGCTACAGGCCATACCGAAATGAGCCATTTTCTGGTCAAAAATGTTCTCATTGTGTACATTGATAATACAGGCCAACAGGAAACCCCAAACCAAGAATGGCCCACATTTGCCTTTAGGGGGCGCTGCAGGCCATGCCCAAATGTCTAATTTTTTTGGTCAAAAATGTTCTAATTTTGTACATAGATACTACAGGCCAACAGGAAACCCCACACCAAGAATGGCCCACAATCGCCTTTAGGGGGCGCTACAAGACATGCCCAAATGTCGCATTTTCAAAGTGATGGCATTTCCACCCCATTTATTCAAATCTTCTGAAACTTAATGTACATACCTCATTTCTCATTGGGAACAAAAAAGCCTCAAGGATCCATAAGGTCTGGCATGATGTATTTTCCTATACACTGAAAATCTTTTGTTTAGGATTAAGACAGAAAGATATGTTTTTTTGATTCCTCCATTGGGAGAGTTTAACCCCAACCCTCTACTGATCAATTATGAATGATTTGCAATTTTGAGGAGGAATCGCATTGCTGCTTGAAGCTATATTTATTATTATTATTAGTGGTGTTTGCAAAGCAACACTATTGTAATCTCACATATTTATAATTATTAGTGGTGCTTGCAAAGCAACACTATTGTAATCTCATATACATATTATTATTATTATTATTATTATTAGTGGTGCTTGCAAAGCAAAACTATTGTAATCTCACATACTTATTAGTGGTGCTTGCAAAGCAACACTATTGTAATCACACACACTTATTATTAGAGGTGCTTGCAAAACAACACTATTGTACTCTCACATGCTTATTATTATTGGTGTTTGAAAAGCTACACTATTGTAGTCTCACATACTTATTATTATTATTATTAGTGGTGTTTGCAAAGCAACATTATTGTAATCTCACATATTTATAATTATTAATGGTGCTTGCAAAGCAACACTATTGTAATCTCATATACTTATTATTATTATGATTATTATTATTATTATTATTAGTGGTGCTTGCAAAGCAACACTATTGAAATCTCATGAATTTATTATTATTATTATTATTAGTGGTGCTTGCAAAGCAAAACTATTGTAATATCACATATTTATGATTATTAGTTGTGCTTGCAAAGCAACATTATTGTAATCTCATACATTTATAATTATTAGTGGTGCTTTCTAAGCAACAGTATTATAATTATAAATGTATATTATTAGTTGTGCTTGAAAGCAACACAATTGTAATCTCAAATATTTATAATTATTATTGTTATTAGTGGTGCTTGCAAAGCAATACAGTTGTAATCTCACATACTTATTAGTTGTGCTTGCAAAGCAACACTATTGTAATCTCACACACTTATTATTAGAGGTGCTTGCAAAGCTGCACTATTGTAGTCTCACATACTTATTAATGTAGCTTGCAAAGCAAAACTATTGTAATCTCACATACTTATTATTATTATTAATGTTGATTGCAAAGAAACACTTTTGTAATCTCCCATACTTATTATTAGTGGTGCCTGAAAAGCAAAAATATTGTAATCTCAAATACGTATTAGTGGTGCTTGCAAAGCAACACTATTATAATCTCATATGCATGTTGTTTTTATTAGTGGTGTTTGCAATGCAACACTATTGTAATCTCACATAATTATTATTAGTGGTGCTTGCAAAGCAACACTATTGTAATCTCACACACTTTTTAGTGGTGCTTGCAAAGCAACACTATTGTAATCTCACATATTTATTAGTGGTGCTTGCAAAGCAACAATATTGTAATCTTACACACTAATTAGTGGTGCTTGCTAAGCAACACTATTGTAATCTCACATACTTATTAATGGTGCTTGCAAAGTAAAAATATTGTAATCTCACATACTTATTAATATTATTATTGGTGCTTGCATATCAACACTATTGTAATATCACATACGTATTATAATTATTAGTGGTGCTTGCATTGCAACACTTTTGAAATATCACATACTTATTATTAGTGGTGTTTGCAGTGCAACACTATTGTAGTCTCACATACATACTAATGGTGCTTGCAAATTAAAAATATTGTAATCTCACATACGTATTATTATTATTATTTGTGGTGCTTGGAAAGCAACACTATTGTAATATCACATATTATTATTATTATTTGTGGTGCTTGAAAAGCAACACTGTTGTAATCTCATATATTTATAATTATTAGTGGTGCTTGCAAAGCAACACTACTGGAATCTCACATACTTATTATTATTATTATTAGTGGTGATTGCTAAGCAACACTATTGAAATCTCATATATTTATATTTATTAGTGGTGCTTGCAAAGCAACAGTATTGTAATCTTACATACTTATTATTAATGGTGTTTGCAATGCAACACCATTGTAATCTCACATACTTATTATTATTAGTGGTGCTTGCAAAGCAACACTATTTTAATCTCACATACATATTATTGTTATTAGTTGTGCTTGCAAAGCAACACTATAATAATCTCAAATACTTATTATTATTATTGGTATTTGCAAAGCAAAACTATTGTAATCTCACATATTTTTTATTATTATTGATATTATTATTATTTGTGGTGCTTGTAAAGCTACACTATAGTAATCTCAAATACTTATTAGTGGTGCTTGCAAAGCAACACTATTGTAACCTCACATACATATTATTATTAGTGGTGCTTGCAAAGCAACACCATAGTAATCTCACATACTTATTAGTGGTGCTTGCAAAGCAACAATATTGTAATCTCACACACTAATTAGTGGTGCTTGCAAAGCAACACTATATTAATCTAATATGCTTATTGTTATTATTAGTGGTGCTAACAAAGCAACTCTATTGTAATCTCACATAATTATTATTAGTGGTTCTTGCAATTCAACACTATTGTAATATTGCATACTTAGTATTATTAGTGGTGCTTGCAAAGCAACAGTATTTTAATCTCACTTACTTATTATTGTTATTAGTGGTGCTTGCAAAGCAACAGTATTGTTTCTCACATACATATTATTAGTGTTGCTAACAAAGCAACTCTATTGTAATCTCACATATTATTATTAGTGGTTCTTGCAATTCAACACTATTGTAATATTGCATACTTAGTATTATTAGTGGTGCTTGCAAAGCAACAGTATTTTAATCTCACTTACTTATTATTGTTATTAGTGGTGCTTGCAAAGCAACACCATAGTAATCTCACATACTTATTAGTGGTGCTTGCAAAGCAACAATATTGTAATCTCACACACTAATTAGTGGTGCTTGCAAAGCAACACTATATTAATCTAATATGCTTATTGTTATTATTAGTGGTGCTAACAAAGCAACTCTATTGTAATCTCACATAATTATTATTAGTGGTTCTTGCAATTCAACACTATTGTAATATTGCATACTTAGTATTATTAGTGGTGCTTGCAAAGCAACAGTATTTTAATCTCACTTACTTATTATTGTTATTAGTGGTGCTTGCAAAGCAACAGTATTGTTTCTCACATACATATTATTAGTGTTGCTTGCTAACAACACTATTGTTATCTCACATATTTATAATTATTATTGTTGTTATTATTATTAGTGGTGCTTGCAAAGCAACACTATTGTAATCGTCTTGGTTACTGATGTAACTTCTAGGTTACTGTTATAACCTCCATTTCCTGATGGTGGGAATGAGAAGTTGTGTTTAAGAAGCGACACTAAGGGTCTATTTTGAGAGCCTTTCGCTCCTCTGAGAAAAGAAAAAAAGAAAAGGCCAATGAGAAATTGGCAGACAGGATTTGCATGTTCCGCCCCTGGACATACAGGTATAAAGGGAGGGAAATGCGTCTGTTTCATTCAGGATTTGTCTGAGGTCTTGACAATGAGGTTTGGACACAACAGTGGTTCGGTTGACATGGCCGGGAGGACACAATGTCTCATTCCCTCCATCAGGGAACTGAGGTTACAACAGTAACCTAGACGTTCCTCGTCTGTTGGTCACTTCGACGTTGTGTCGAAGAATCGACTCTAGGGGTCCAATTTAAATCACGCCAAGCTCTGAACCGTGTACATGCGCTGCTGACACAGCTGCGGGCAGGTAACTTGCTTGCCAAAATGACAGGCTGTGTCAGACTGCACATACCCTTCCCCAACGTCCCATAAAATCGTCAAAACCTTCTGGTTCTTTACACCCCTATAGGAGGAACTAGGCGACGTGCTAAGCATGGGAGCAAGCTGCGCCAGCCACGCCTTTTCTCTCTCTATGTTTATCGCATAGAGTTAAAGTGGCTGGGGCCATCTTAATGCTATCTCATGCATTGGGGAAGGTGTTATTTCCCAGTTTGCCTATTCTTTCAGGGGGGAAAGACCCTGCGGAGACAACACCTGCCCAGACTGGGGGAGGTAAAGGTAGGAGTTGCTACAAACACGGCGACCGGGGGTCCGTGAGGACTGCCCAAGGGAGACGCGGGTCCGCTCACAAGGGGACCGTACTGCGTAAAATACACACAGGATGATAAGTCCACATAGGGGCCCGTCCTGTGGACCTATTCCAGTACATGGTAAATTGAGTACCTGCATTCGTAGACCAGAGGGGTAAGGAGGAGTCATCCAGGGAGCCGAGTTAGTGGGATCTCCTGGGATAAAAGCGCATGATATTACCTCAGCGGAGGGAAAAGGCACTAGGGGCAAGCTGTCCACCCGGTCAGTTGTCACCACGTTACCGAGTTTCTAACAGCTCGGACCTAAGAAAACATGGGACGAAACCGACTCAACCCTGAGATTGTAAAAATCTCATAAAGGTATTGGGTGTTGCCCATCCCGCTGCTCTGCATATGTCTGCTAGGGAGGAGCCTTTGGCCAGTACCCACGAGGATGCCACACTTCTCGTCGAGTATGCTTGCACCCGCAAGGGCGCGGGCATGGTCTGGGTGTGACAGGCCAATGCTTTGGCATCAACTACCCAGTGGGAAGCCTCTGTTTGGAGACAGCGTTCCCTTTCCGCTGTCCACCAAAGAAGACAAAGAGCTGCTCAGAACGTCTAATGCTCTGTGCTTGGTCAAATAAATATGCAAAGCACGTACCGGACATTGCAACGGACGGGCTGGGTCTGCCTCCTCCCGGGGCAGCGCTTGCATGTTCACTACCTGGCCTCTGAAGGGAGTTGTATAAACCTTGGGCACATAGCACGGTCGCTGTCTTAGCATAACATGAGTGTCTACCGGACCAAACTCCTGGCAGGTGTCGCTGACAGAGAACGCTTGCAGGTCCCAGACCCTCTTGATGGAGGCAAGCGTGATCAGGAGGGCCATCTTCATGGAGAGGGCCTTGAGTTTGACTGATTCTAGCGGCTCGAAGGGGGGTCTCTGAAGGCCCAAGAGGACCACTGAGAGATCCCAGGAGGGGAACAGGCTTGGCCAGGAGGGATTCAATCTCTGGGCACCTCTTAGGAACCTGATAATTAAGTCATGCTTACCCAAAGAATTGCCGTCTACTGTGTCGTGTCGTGGGCTGCGATAGCATCTACATACACCTTCAAGGTGGAGGGGGACATTCTCCCCTCCAGCCTCTCCTACAGGAATGAGAGCACTGACCCAACTGCGAACCTCTGTAGGTCTTCATCCCAGGAAGAATAACAATTTGCAAACAAGTGCCACTTCAGGGCGTAAAGTTGCCTGGTAGAGGGAGCTATAGCTTGGTTGATCGTGTCTACGACAGCAGGTAGTAGGCCAACTAGATCTTCCGCATCCTGTCCAGTTGCCAGATGTGGAGGTTCCAGAGGTCTGGGTGCGAAAAGAAGGTCCTTCCTCAGGGGAATTCGCCAGGGAGGGGCTGTCACGAGGAGCATGAGATCCAAGAACCAAGTCCAAGAGGGCCAATAGGGGGCCACTAGAATGACTTGTTCCTCGTCCTCCCTGACATTGCACAGCACCTGTGCAAGAAGACTCACTGGGGGAAATGAGTACTTGCGCATCCCCGTGGAGGATGCCATACGCCCCAGAAGCCTCTGGAAATGTTTTAAGGGGACCGCCGTGCCCGGCGTGAACGCTGTGAGGCATTTCAGTACTGACTGCGCTCGCTTGTTGGTGAGGCGTGCTGACATTGAGACTGAGTCTAACTCCATGCTGAGAAAAGAGATGCTTTGAACCGGGGTGAGCTTGCTCTTTTCCCAGTTGACCTGAAGCCCTAAACGGCTGAGGTACCTGAGCACCTGGTCCCTGTGGGCGCAGAGTAACTCTCGGGAGTGGGCCAGGATGAGCCAGTCATCAAGGTAGTTGAGAATGCGGACGCCGCATCTAGATGCTGGACGCAAGTTAAAATGTGTCTTTGCATGAGCATTTTGAATGGGAGTTTGTGCAAGGCCCGGTTGAAAACTCGCAAGTCCAAGATCTGTCGTAATGATGCCGCCTTTCTTGGGTACGATGAAGTAAGGGCTGTAGCCCAAAGTGGGTGCGGCAAAGTAAATAAGCTCAACTGAGGATTCTCCTCCCGGCCCTCCACCGGGGGATGGATTGGACTGCTTTATTTTATATATGTGTCTATAAACCAAATGTAATTTTGACTGATAGTTTTTCAAACCTAACATGCTTCAAGATGCTATGATGGCTTAAGAAAGCCAACATATTGTTATGTTACATAAATGTATTATTATTATTATTATTATTATTATTATTAATACTATTTTTGTATTTTTCTGAGACTAAAATTTCAAAAGCTTTACCTCCACGAGCTTTAATGCTACAAGCACCAATCTCGCCACAGACCTGGGGCCTGTTCTGAAGTTTGCTGGTATGTATTTTTTACCTGATGCGACTTAAGCTTTTTATATAAATGACAATCAAAAATGTAAAAAATCCCATCGATTTACAATGGCTGAGCAAAAATGCCCCCTCTACTGGATTAATGCAGTCTACAAGTAAAATCTCATTCACTTACATTGTCTGAGCAAAGAGGCTCCCTCTGCTGGAGTAACTCTGTCTACCAAATTCACCTCTACTGAAGCAATCTATCTAATGGAGAAATTCTGTCAACTAGTGGGTGGAGCTCCAGACTTAGAAGCCAGATTAATTTTGCTTATGTCTGCACGAAGGCCTGTCACTTGTGTGTTTTAATGCTTGCCAGTTTGAACATTCAAGCAATTTTACACTGTTCAACTCAACAAATGGCAAAACAACTCAAATAAATGTTTGCAAGCAGTTTTTGTGACACAGCGAGCCGCGTCTTGTCTAACGCAAGCACCCTGATGATAGATTGCTTTTGCTTCTTCTTGTGATTGAACGGACTATTTCATGCAACAAATTTCAAAATACATGATATATTGGGGAGTCTATTATGTCTCAAGTGAACATAAACAATTGAGAAAGAAATCGGGTATCATTATTTTGAATTCTGGCATTATTCCAGGGGTCGACACGGGCGCTGGTGTTACGTCCTGCTAGATTTCCTGCTCATACAGATACATATAAGACATTGTTACAAACTTTAAAAGGTCTACTTTTATCTGTGTACAATTCCAATAACAACAAAACCTTGTGCTTTTGTAAAATAAAGAAAATAAACAGGGTGCGTCGTCTCTGTCTCCGCGAGCATCTTTCTGAAACATGTCACAAAAATCAAGTGAAACTCCGCAAATACTTATCACACAAACATGAAACATATGTCTAAAGAAAGTAGGGTTGGGCAGATCGATCCTAAAGTATCAATACTTCCAAGAATGATGTTTTATCAGGGTCGTCTCTGACAATACGTGATCTGTGAGGCGAGATCATTTTTGCTTGCATCCTCACAAGGGTTTGTCGGTTGTATTTGTTTTATTGCTTGCAGTATGAACATTCAAGCGATTTTACACCATTCACGAAGTCTGTATTTAATCGTCTCACACCCAAAAAAATGAGGGTATGAGAGACGAAACTGATGTTACTCAGCTTCACTTGACAGCGCGGGAAGGATCACGGAAGATCCATCGAGAACAGATAAACTATAAATAGCAGAATTAGTGCTTCAGGTTCAACATCATCACATGTTTAATACTGACTGCAGTCTCACAATCTCAATCAATTAATCTCTGAAATTAATACAGATGCAACAGCACGGCACAGTACGAAAATAATGAGACTTCACAGTTCTCAAAAGATTAAACTCAATGAAATAAACTGCACAGACTGTGCCTTGAATTTCGTATCATGCGATAAAACCCTCTTAAAGATACAGTAACAATTTATCCTTCATCCTGAACATTGACATTCCAAGTAAATGGAATTATTTTAAGTTTTTTATTTCACTCTTACATTGTAAAATGCCACGTTATTGAATGGCATATAAAATGTAAAAACAATCACTGAAACAATCTCCATTGTTTCACTGGATCTCTTGCTATTTGAATGATCTAAAATACAAAGCACTGACCATTTAAAGTGTGAGCTTGTACATTTTGAAATAGTTATAAACAGTCACCGCTATAAAGTGTTATTATGTGCCTAGATAGTCTTTCAAATAAACTTAGTTTACCCCAAAAATAAATTTCTCTCATTATTTACTCACCCTCATTCCATCCCAGATGTGCATTACTTTCTTTCTTCTGCTGAACAAAAATTAAGCTTTTTAGAAGAATATCTCAGCCCTGTTGGTCCTTTCAATGCACTTGAATGGTGATCTGAACTCAGAAGGTACAAAAATCATAAAAGTAATCATATCACTCCAGTGGTTTAATCCATGCCTTCAGAAGTGATATTATAGGTGTGGGTGAGAAACAGATCAATATATCTATACTGTATATATATATATATATATATATATATATCTATACTGTATATATATATATATATATATATATATATATATATATATATATATATATATATATACTTAAAAAAATTATGTAAATCACAAAAAAACAAACAGAGAAAGAACTCTTAAGAGAGAAGAGCGCTTATGAAAGTGAATGTAATTAATTATTGATCTGTTTCTCACCACTTCTCATTTACTTAAATTGAATGGACCAACAGAGCTGAAATATTCTTCTAAACATCTTCATTCAATTTCTGCAGAAGAAAGTCATACACATCTAGGACTACATTAGGGTGAGGAAATTATGAAATATCCCTTTAACATTCACTTATTTTTACAATGCATGCAATGAAGTCTTAGGACAAAGTGAAAATCTTAATGAATGCCGTATGTGCTATAATGACATGGAGAGCTTAAATAATTTTCAAGTAATTGCAAATATTTAATATTTTTGAAGTGATCTTGTTTTTCTCTAGTCTTGGTTCAAGGTTCTGCCTTTCTCAAGCCAATGTAGCAGATCCAGTTCTGTACATAAGTAACTTCAGACCGGAGACAGCAGGATAACTTCGAAACACCTCCATTTATTGACCCTGGAAACATATGAGACACTTCATCAGAGAAACATCCATTGTGCTAACTTCTTCCCACATTAAACACTGTGCGCAAACCACTAGTTAGTTAGCTCCACGTGAGTCTGACAAAAGTTACATAAAACTCATAAAGTAACCAATACACAAAAATACATTTGTATACTTGACTCAAAACACATTCTGTTTGATATCTAATGAACTTGAACCAAATTAATACTTTTAAACATACCAATAGTGACTGGAAGAAGAGAAAGGGAAAATGTGCGTCTTGCCTCGCCAGCGTCCATTTGTGGTCTGAGGCTGACGTAACTCACGCACTCCCCAAATGCATAGCGCGCAACACAGATAAGCGTCCTACTTGAACAAAACACCTTAATTGATAGATAACCCTCAACGGTGGAGCGGCCCACGGGTACAAGGCGATTCCCCAGGTGGATAGGGCTGTTGCGCTCCACCTGTGCCCTGGAAATCCGACCACCTGGCGGGGTCACCCTGTGCTCCCCTCCTAGGCCTGTAGGATGACATCTACACTGACTGCTAAAGCCTACAGCTCTGCCGGACACGCCGCTTCCGCCCTGCACGCTATGGCCCTCCTGCAAATCCACCAGGCCAAGGTGCTTAAAGATCTGCACGTGGGTAGCCCTGATCCCGATGTGCTGCAGGAACTGCACTCAGCGACCGACCTCGCCCTCAGGGCCACAAAGGTCACAGCGCAGACACTCGGGCAGGCGATGGCCACGCTCGTGGTCCAGGAACATCATAAATGGCTGAACTTGGTCGAGATGCGACAAGACGCACTTTCTCAATGCCCTTGTCTCCCAGTTCAGCCTTTTCGGCGATACCGTCGAGGACTTTACCCAGCAGTTCTCCGCAGTGAAGAAACAGACGGAGGCGATCTCTCAAATCCTGCCCCGCCGCAAGCCTGCTGCCAGGAGCCATGCCACGTCTGCTCATCGAAGGTGTTCCCCTGCGAAGAAACACCAGGCTGCTCCGCCTCAACCTGGTCCCAGCTCTTAGCACACGCGTCGAGAGCCCCGCAGGAAGCAGACATCCCCCATCGCAAGGACCCCCTCGAGGACCCGGAAGTAGACTTGTAGCAGGTGTCCCGACGTGTCCTGGTCATGACCGATGCCTCCAAATTGGGCTGGGGCGCCGTGTGCTACGAGCACGCAGCTGCGGGCCGTTGGAAAGGGGCCCCGCTGCGCTGCATATCAATTACCTAGAGTTGCTGACTGTTTTCTTTGCCCTGCGGAAGTTTCTCCCGTTAGTTCGGGACAAACATGTCTTAATCAGGTCAGACAGCACCACCACGGTAGTATACATAAATCGCCAAGGTGGCGTACGCTTGTCTCGACTCGCCTGTCGTCTCCTACTTTGGAGCCAGCATCGACTGAGGTCGTTGCGTGCCACTCACATCCCCGGCAACCTCAATGTGGTAGCGGACATGCTGTCACGACAAAGCTTGCCTGGCGGAGAGTGGAAGCTCCAACCCCAGGCGATACAGCTGATTTGGGATCGGTTCGGCAAGGCCCAGGTAGACCTGTTTGCCTCACGAGAGACCTCCCACTGCCCACTCTGGTATGCCCGAAAAGAGGCTCCCCTCGGGGCAGACGCACTGGCACACAGCTGGCCCTCGGGGTTGTATGCATTTCCCCCAGTGAGCCTTCTTGCACAGGTGCTGTGCAAGGTCAGGGAGGACGAGGAACAAGTCACCCTAGTGGCTCCTTACTGGCCCACCCGGGCCTGGTTCTTGGACCTCGTACTCCTCACGACAGCCCCTCCCTGGTGAATTCCCCTGAGGAAGGACCTTCGTTCTCTCAGGGATGGGGCACGCTCTAGCATCCGCGCCCAGACCTCTGGAACCTCCACGTCTGGCCCCAAACGTAACGCAGAAGATCTAGCTGGTCTACTACCTACCATCGTAGACATGATCAACCAAGCCCGGGCCCCTTCTACCAGGCAACTTTATGCCCTAAAGTGGCGCCTGTTCGCAAATTGGTGTACTTCCCGGACTGAAGACCCACAGAGGTGCGCAGTTAGGTCAGTGCTCTTATTCCTACAGGAGAAGTTGGTAGGGAGGCTGTCCCCTTCCACCTTAAAGGTGTATGTTGCCGCTATTGCAGCTCACCACGACCCAGTAGACGGCAAGTCTCTGGGTAAGCACGACTTAGTCAGCAGGTTCCTAAGAGGTGCCCGGAGGTTAAATCCCTCCCGGCCAAGCCTGTTCCCCTCTGGGATCTCTCGGTGGTCCTCGCCGGTCTTCAGAGATTCCGCTAGAATCAGCCAGACTCAGGGCCCTCTCCCTAAAGACGACCCTGCTGATCACGCTCGCTTCCATCAAGAGGGTCAGGGACCTGCAAGCGTTCTCTGTCAGCGACACTTGCCTGGAGTTCGGTCCGGCAGATACACATGTGATCCTAAGACCGCAACCAGGATATTTGCCCAAGGTTCCTACCACACCCTTTAGAGACCAGGTAGTGAACCTGCAAGCGTTGCCCCGGGAGGAGGCAGGCCCAGGCCCTTCGTTGCTGTGCCAGGTACATGCCTTACGTACCTAAGTGGACCGCACGTATGACTTCAGGCGTTCTTAGTAGCTCTTGTCTGCTTTGGTGGACAGCGGAAAGGGAACGCTGTCTCCAAACATAGGCTCTCCCACTGGCTGGTGGACGCCATCCTGTTGGCCTACCACACCCAGGCAGTTGCCCCCCCCCCTTGCGGGTCCGAGCACACTCAACAAGGAGTGTTGCATCCTCGTGGGCACTGGCTAGGGGCACCTCTCTGGCAGACATATGCAGAGCTGCGGGTTGGGCAACACTCAATACCTTTGCGGAGGAATTCACCGACCAAATCCACTGGAGGTATCTCAAATCTACCCTGCACTGGGAAAGGTTCTACACAGATCAGGCCTCCTACGCGGACTCCTCCTGTGTGTATTTTCTGCGGTACAGTCCCCTTATGAGCGGACCCGCGTCGCCCTTATGCAGTTCCCGCTGCCCGCTGTTCGCCGTGTTGTAGCAACTCCCCCCTCCTCGAGGCTGGATCTACCACCACACCATTCTTTCCCACATGTGACCGAAGAGGCCCATTTGATGTATTTTGCCACGTTACCTCCCACTTCCTGGGCAGGTGTGGTCTCCGCAAGGGTCTTATCCCCCTGAAAGAATAGGAAAATGGGTAAGACCCCCTTCCCATGATGCGGTACGGACCCCAGCCATTTGGCTCTATGAGAGAAACATAGAGAGAAAAGAGGCCCGGCTAGGCTTAGCCTGTCCCAGGTTGGCAAGCGTCGTCTTGTTCTCCTGCTTGGGTAACTAGAAGGATTCCGACATCTTTTATGGGGCATTGGGGAAGGGTACGTGCAGTCTGACACAGCTGGTCGTCCTGGCATGTGAAGTATGTTGTGGAAATTTTACATTGATCGAATAATGGAATGTTCCTTTTTGACTGTCTATGTGTGTATGTGCGGGAAGTGTGACACTTCAGGAACATATGTGACAGGACCTTTTGACCTTAGGTGGGCAGCTGTGGCTTTAAGTAGAAACTGACTGTTTCGGGACCTATGAACTTAGACCTTAGCAGTGCTTTAAGTAGAATTTAAACTGACAGTGGACACCTTATCTGGAAAAGGCCAATGGTACAGCTGCTGGGAAGGAACCTTGAAAATACAAGATAAAAGGGCTGTTCATCTCTTCCTGGGGGTGTCACTCTCTTGCACAGCGCAATTACTGTGGATTAGACTGAACCTATTCTTGCTAGAATAAATACTTTTTTTTATTAATTTGACTCTGAGTGTCTCTTATGCAGCGATGCCATTTTAATGAATTTTAGCCACAACAATTTGGTGTCAGAATAGTGGGATTCCTTGGAAGTGCCTTCTGGACCCTGAGAGCGGACGGTGTTTGGCCACCTGGACTGAGAATTTCCAGCTCTACCTCGTAAACTTTAGAGAGAGAGACCGACCGCATCAGGGCCAGGAGAAACTCCACTGGAATCAAATTAAAACGAACCCGTGGCAACAAGAAAAGACATCTTTGGTAAGAGACGACTAAATTATTTTCTTTTGGTATAAGAGAGAGTGAACCATAGTGGCTGAGACTGTTGTCTATGGTGCGAGTGCAAGAGGTTCTCAACCTGAAACTGAGACTTTGACGGGTCAAGAGGTTTTCTAAATGAGACTGAGTTCTCACAAAAGTTGTTTAATTAGGTTAGCTAAAATACGCTGGAACGGGCTCCAGAGAGAGATTTTGAGCAAAACCGTAATTAACGAAGCACTAGCGGATTAGTGCACCCTTTCTGATCTTGGGTTAAGAAATCAGGTCTGTTGGAGACGTCTGACAGATTATAAGACGCGCGTCGAACGGTAAATCCAGAGAGACAGAAACAGCCAGTATGGGGAAGTCTCAGAGCAAGCTTGCCAAATTTGATACACTGGTGTTTTGTCAAATGAGAAAACGTTATGGGAAAAAATGCATGCAGGACATGGGAAAATTAATACAGCACCATGATTTTCCCAGGGAGGGAACACTGAGCGCTACCAGATTAAAAGTAGTGAAGGAATCAGTGGAACAGGGCAGCGAGAAAACAAAAGGTTGTTGTGGCTGCGTTCAACATGTGTGTAAAAAGTGCGAGAAAACACTAGATTGTTGGCTCCAGGAAGCTGACAAGAGGGAACGAAAACAAATGCAGAAAGAATTAGCATGTAGGATTGAGAAAGAAACGGGTGAAAGATCTGTATGTGTGTCAGCACCACCAGAAGAGACTAACAAAATGAGTGTTTGTGTTTCTCCACATGGAATGGTGACCGGGCCGGCGCCGCCGGCATATAACCATCACTATCCCGTAGCGGAGCTGAAAGCCCTGAAACTGAACCCCGACCTCGACTGCTCTCCGCCCAGAAGACCAGCGCAATTGCAAGCACACGCAGTGGCAGGTCCACCCGTCTTCGATGAAGAAGAATCTTCGGAGGACAGTAATGAAGCGATCCCTGAGACCCCTGATCAAGACACTGGAAGGGCCGGTGGACAGCTACGGACAAGATCACAGGTGAAACAAGAAAAGGTCAGCTTTACAGCTCCCATGGTAGAAGTAGCGGGGGCAGAAGGACCGATGATGGTCTTCAGACCATGGACGGTGGCCGATATGAAAGAAGCCATGGCCCATCTGTCAAACCCTGATGACGCAGGTGACAAATTTTCAAGTGAACTAATTATTTTTTGTCAAGAATTCAGTCCCACTACACAGGAGCTGAAACGGCTGCTGGCCGTGAAACTGGGGGCCACGAACTGGCACAAAGTGAGCGGATCGATCGGACAGGGAAATGTGCGGCGAGTACACAGAGACTGGGCTGATGAAAACAATGCTCTGTACACAACGGCTGTGGAGAATCTAGCAAAGGCAGTAAAGGCGGCGTTTCCAGCACGAGTGGACACAGCAAAGATTAACAGCTGCTGTCAAATGAGAGACGAGTCTGTCCGAGACTATTACACCAGACTTTTCGAGACATTTCAAAGGCACAGCGGCTTGGAGGAGCCGACAGAAAGGGGAGCCCAACCAGGCACGTGGGAATGTCATTTGCAAAGTTGTTTTCTGAATGGACTGAGACCTGAGATAGCGCAAGCTGTGAAAGCAAGCTACATTGAATGGCAGAACGGGCGGCTGACCTCCACAATGGCACATGCTGCGCATGCAAAAGAACAGCTGTTGACAAAGAGGGACAAAACCAAGGCAAAGGAAGAGAGAGAACTTCAGCTGGCAGTCATCAGCGTCTCATCTAATAACAGAGCACCGCAGCAGAAGTGGAAAGGAAATGGAAATCAGAAACAGTGGAGATGTAGGTTGTGTAACACTGACAAGCATGAGTTCAGAAACTGCACGAAGTGCAGACTGTGCAAACAAGAGGGACACTGGGCTACAGACTGTCCGGGAAAAGAGAGGGCGGATTGACTACAAGACAGGGAAGTGAAAATTTTCTAACCACACACACACACCACAAAAGCACATATACTGACCTACATACTGCTCTCTGCAATGAAGAAAATGCTTGCGAACCTTTTTGTGTGACTGAGAGAGTTATGTGTAATGATGAGTCTGTTGAATGTTTAAGAATGTACAAAAGTTCAGGATTTCTACAAATGCCAAGATATCCAATGTTAGTTGATGGTACATTAGTGAATTTTTTAGTGGATTCCGGAGCTGGCCACTCCACAATACGACCATGTGACTTGCCACGTGTCCTAAAGCTGACAGAGACAGTGCAGGAAAGCACATCAGCGTCAGGCCATGTAATTTCTGAAAAATTCACAGTGCCCTTAGCTTGTGAGACAGAAACGGGGAAAAAATTAACACGTGCATTTCTGTGTTCACCGTCTTGTCCGGCACTGCTAATGGCTAGAGATCTAATGTGTGAACTAAATTTGACCCTCACTGCTGATTCCGGCGGAATCCGCATTGAGGAAGAACAACAAACATGCTGCTCGAAATGTGAGCCGCAATGGGCATACGAATGGTGTGTCACAGATTTGAATTGGGCAAAAATGGTTTTGAAATTGGCAAAAGATCGAACAGCGTCATGTAACACAGAGAATATGATGGCTGACAAATTACATTGCACGTCACATGTCGTAATTGAACGTGAACCACAATATGAGGAGGGGTGGTTTAACGGGGTAGAAAATGAGACCGTGAAATTTGATAAGATTTTCTGGACAGAAAATGTGTGTGCGCTTTCAGCTTGCCTAACAGAACAACAAAGGGAGCTGTTTTTGCTAGCCGGAGACATAACACCACATTTATCAGTAATCAAGGCCAAAGCGCAAGCGTGGGAAGAGTTAGGGCCTTTTGTGAATAAATGCATGAGAACAACAGATTGGGCTGACAGTTCAGAAGGGGTCAAACACAGCACAAGTTTGGGGGCATTTATGTCAGAATGTGATTTTGGGGTCAAAATGCAGAGAACTGTAATGCCGATTGTAAAGAGTGTGCTGGAGAAACATAAGACAGGGGCTATTTCTGCCTCAGACATTCACCCTGCTCTGGCAGAAATACCTTTAGAACTATGGGCAAAACACAAATATGATGTGGGCCTAATAAAGGGATGTGAACCAGTCATAGTCACTCCTAAATCTGATTACAGGCCATGTCAAGCGCAATACACCCTTAAGAGGGAAGCGCTGGAGGGAATTATGCCAGTTTTTGACTCTTTATTGAAAGAGGGCTTTATAATAAAATGCAATGATTCTCCAGTTCGCACTCCAATTTTCCCTATGAAGAAAATAAGAGACAAGAATTCACAGACTGAGTGGCGATTTGTGCAAGATCTTCAGGCCGTGAATTCAGCTGTCATTGCAAGGGCTGCTCGTGTTCCAAACCCGTATACAATTTTGTCACAAATCCCACAAAATGCAATGTATTTCACTGTGGTGGATTTGGCTAATGCTTTCTTTAGCGTCCCAGTGGACGAGAAAAGTCAATTTTGGTTTGCGTTTGATTTCAATAACGAGGGGTACACCTTTACTCGGCTTTGCCAAGGTTTTTGTGAATCCCCAACAATATATAATGAGGCTCTCCGAAGGAGTCTACAGACCCTAACACTGACAGCTGGGACAGCTCTGTTGCAATATGTGGATGATTTGCTAATTTGTGCATGTGATGAAGCCACATGTGTGGCTGACTCTGTGACTCTCTTGAAGCATCTGGCAAGAGCGGGCCACAAGGTCAGTCTTTCAAAATTACAGTTTGTAAAACAGGAAATTACGTTTTTGGGGCATGTTATTAAACCAAACAGCAAATCCATCTCTGAAAAACGAGTGAGGGCCATAAAAGATGTGCCAAAACCAGTTACAAAAAAACAATTATTGTCATTTTTGGGAATGTGTGCTTACTGTCGTACATTTATTCCTAATTATGCAATTCTTGAACAGCCCTTACGAGCCCTGACAACAGGGAAAGGGTTGAGGTCATGTGATAGGCTTGTTTGGACAAGCGAGGCGGGGGAGGCATTTGGGAACTTGAAAATACAACTGGCCATGGCCCCCACGTTGGGCCTACCCGTCACAGATAGACCGTTTGTTCAGATGGTGGATGAGAAAAGTGGGTTTATGACTTCTGTTCTTTTGCAGACTCATGGAGACAGACTGCGACCTGTGGCATATTTTCCAACCAAACTTGATGCAGTAGCAGCAGGTCTACCACACTGTTTGAGGGCGGTGGCAGCTGCTGAAATGGCAGTACTGGCATCCAGGGAATTTGTGGGGTATTCTGATTTGACTCTAATGGTCCCACATGCAGTCTCCATGATTTTGCAAGAGCAGAAAACATCACATTTATCCACAGCCCGATGGCTGAGATACCACACAATTTTATTGGACATGCCAAACATAACTGTTAAAAGATGCACAACTTTGAACCCTGCCACACTTCTCCCCACAGAGAAGGATGGAGAGGAGCATCATTGTTGTCTATCAGTGCTTGAACAGGTGTGCACACCACGTCCAGACCTTTTAGACATGCCATTGGACAATTGTGACAATGTCCTCTTTGTGGATGGATCGGCTTCAAAAGATCCACAAACAGGAAGGAATAAGGTTGGTTACGTGATAACCACTGAATTTGAAGTCGTAACATCTGGCAAATTGCCATCAAATTACTCGGCTCAAGCAGCTGAACTAGTCGCTCTGACAGAAGCATGTAAAATTATGACTGACCAGTGTGTGACGATTTACACAGATTCGCGTTATGCTTTTGGAGTCACACACGATTTTGGTGCTTTATGGAAGCACAGGAAATTTTTGAAGTCAGACGGTCGTCCAATATTGAATGCATCTCTTGTGTCTGAGCTTTTGGAGGCCATTCTGCTACCAGACAAGGTGGCAATTTGTAAGTGCGCAGCGCATTCTAAGGATAACAGTTCTGTATCAACAGGAAACACCAGAGCAGACGCGGCGGCGAAGGCCGCGGCAGCACAGGAGACAAAAGAAGTGTTATGTGCCATAATATCTAACCCTAATCTTGACATTCCTTCTTGTTTACAGGGCATGCAGACCTTTTCAACAGAGGCTGAAAAACACAAATGGAGGGCGTCTGGCTGCAGCCTTGTAGATAATGTGTGGATGAGTGTGGACGGCATGCCTTGTTTACCCAAACACTTCTTTCAACATTATGCTAAGTTGACTCATGGGTTAGATCATGTGTCAAAGGGAGGGATGGTGTCAATGATGAAAGAATTGTGGTTTACCAAGGCCTTCACAATATGTGCTGAAAATTTTTGCAAAAGATGTGTCATTTGTAGCACACACAATGTAGCAAGGGGAATCAAGACAGACATGGCATCCCAGCCACCCCCAGGGGGACCCTTTGAGTACCTGATGATTGATTTCAGAGTTAACCCCTTGTGGAAAACAGAAACACTGTCTGGTGATGGTTGACATGTGGTCCAAATGGGTTGAGGCCTTCCCAACCTTGAAACAAGACTCGGCAGCAGTAGCGAAAGCTCTTTTAACCGAGATTGTTCTGAGATGGGGAATTCCAAGAAAAATCAGCTCGGACAACGGGACACACTTTGTCAATGAGGCAATAAAGCAGGTGGGTCAGTTTTTGGGAATTGACATGAGAACACACTGCAGTTACCACGCTGCTAGTGGAGGCACTGTTGAGAGACAGAACCAGACAATTAAGAACAAATTGGCTAAGTGCTGTGAGGAAACTGGGCTCACATGGGTTAAAGCACTCCAGTTGTGTTAATGTACATGAGAATGAGGAAAAGAGTCAAACCAAATTTGAGCCCATTTGAGATACTTTTTGGTAGACCACCATTCCTGGGAATGGGCGAGGGGAAACGAAGACTGCCCTCAACAGGTGTGTGTGAGGATGACATGTTGAATTACTGCAAAGAAATGTCTTCTCTGTTGTCCAATGTTTCTGTGCAGGTGAAGGCTGCTCAGTGGAAAGTTGCTGAAACATTTCTGCATAACATCAGGCCTGCTGATTTTGTGGTGATTCGAGATCTGAGGAGGAAAAGCTGGAGGGCAAAAAGGTGGCTAGGACCATTCCAAGTGCTACTGACGACACACACAGCTGTGAAGGTCGCAGAGAGGGCCACGTGGGTGCATGCCAACCACTGTAGGAAGGTCCCGCCTACGTCACAGGAGGAGACTCAGACTGAGCATCAATAAGCGCCAAGATCAAGGCTGAACACCAAGTACCTTTATCAGTGCAGGCATAAGGACATTCAACAGAACTGACATGGCCTGTGCACTGGTGATGCTGCAAAAGGAGGAACTAGAGATATCAACAAGCTGCTGGCTTTGTCTGCAAATGTCTCACACTTGGAAAGCTGTCCCATTGACCGTAGCGACAGTGAAAGAAACAAAGTGTCTGATTCCACAGCAAATGACTGACGTACTTAGGGCTGTGGCTGATCTGGAGAGAGGAAAGACACCAATGAAACAGCCTGCAGACAGCTGTGACCACGTGCAGAAATACAACCACGCTGATATGGCCATTTCACCTCTCAGGGTGACGCACGAACAAGGAGATGTGTGCATTTGTTTGAACAGACCGAGACTGTTGAAAACAGGATGGTCTGACTGTAGGGTCAGAATCGACATCAAGGACGGAGTGAATTGTATAACAGTGATCAATGACAAAGAAATTAATTTCAAATGCCCTTTCAACAGGCCGAACGAGACGTCACCAGCTGCAGTATGGGTGTGCGGCGACAGGGCATTCCATCGAATGCCACAGAGGTGGTCAGGGTGTTGTTATCCAGCTTTGATGAATGTGGGAACGTTCCCGGGGGGGGGGGGGAAGTAGACAGAATGGATGGGTTAGCATGGACTGTACTAGCAATAGCGAAAAACACAGAAAATGCTTTGACAATGATAAATGATGAGATGAAACAGTTAAGAGATGCGGTCATTCAAAACAGGTTGGTTCTTGATATGTTAACTGCAGAGAAAGGGGGAGTTTGCAAAATGTTAGGAATGTCTTGTTGTTTCAATATTCCAGATTATAGTGCCAGCATCACTAATTGAACACATGAGAAAGGCTGTACGGGAGCCTGAACAGGCCAATGATATGTGGGTTGGATGGTTCATGAATATGTGGGGAGGTTCATGAATATGTGGGGAGGTTGGGTTTATTGGATACTTCAAACAATACTGCCAATTGGAGCAATAGGGTTGTTGATACTGGTTTGTTTGCCATGCATTATGAAGTGCATTTCCAGCTCAGTACAGAGACTGGTTAAAGCAGGAACATCTGCTCAACTGGTGAAAATGACAGTCTATTCAACTAATGATGACAATGATAAAAAAATATGATGATGGTGACACAAGTAGCGGCAGCTACAGTATGTATTGAGTATGTTAAAGTATGTTTTTATTCCCTTTCCTTTTTCTTTCTGAAGAGAGCAATGATAAGAAATAAGGGTCAAAAGCAGCGGTCATCCGTGTTACGAGATGACGTACAGGGGGAGGGTTTGAAATGAGGGTTTATTTTACTTTTATTCTTTGGATTTTTAGAACCTGCTGACATAACCCAAAATGTTAAATTGATGTGTTTTTCCTACTTAATCTGTACACTATTTCTTGTTTATACTGAGGTGACTGCGGGTCTGATTTTATGCCAGGAGTGCAATAACAGTGTTTATTCATTTAGCCCGGCTTCAGATAAAGTCTTTTACTTGCTTGCTAAATTGGAAGGGATTATTCTAATAAACAGCCTAAGCTTTCTTCTTTTAAAAAAAAAAAAAAACCTTATTTCACAAGTTTAAGAGGGTGATCGTTTATGCAAAAATCAGAAATGAAGTGCATAGGTGTGATGTGATGACTTAAACTTGCATTATTATATTACCATTAGTGTTAGTATTACTATGCTAGACTAGTCAACTATCAGAGAATGATAAACAGGATGGATTGTTGTGGAAATTTTAAATTGATCGAATAATGGAATGTTCCTTTCTGACTGTCTATGTGTGTACGTGCGGGAAGTGTGACACTTCAGGAACATATGTGACAGGACCTTTTGACCTTAGGTGGGCAGCTGTGGCTTTAAGTAGAAACTGACTGTTTCGGGACCTATGAACTTAGACCTTAGCAGTGCTTTAAGTAGAATTTAAACTGACAGTGGACACCTTATCTGGAAAAGGCCAATGGTACAGCTGCTGGGAAGGAACCTTGAAAATACAAGATAAAAGGGCTGTTCATCTCTTCCTGGGGGTGTCACTCTCTTGCACAGCGCAATTACTGTGGATTAGACTGAACCTATTCTTGCAAGAATAAATACTTTTTTTTATTAATTTGACTCTGAGTGTCTCTTATGCAGCGATGCCGTTTTAATGAATTTTAGCCACAACAAGTACCTGCCCGCTCCTGTGTCAATAGTACACGTACACGGCTCAGCGCATGGTGTGATTTGAATTGGACCCCTAGTGTCGCTTCTTCAACACGACGTTGAAGTGAGCAACAGACAGGGAACATCTAGGTTACGTATGTAACCTCCATTCCTTATGGAGGGAACGAGACGTCGTGTCCTCCTGGCCACATCGCTGAGCCGAGCCACTGAGGTGGCCGAACACGCCCTGCTCCTCAGAAAAATCCTGAATGAACTCATAGTATTTCCTCGCCTTTATACCCGTATGTCCGGGGGCGGTGTATGCAAATACTGCCTGCCAACTTCTCATTGGCCATTTTTCATGCATCAGAGGCATATTCGGTGCTCAAGAGAGACCCCTAGTGTCTCTTCTTCAGCACCACTTCTCGTTCCCTCCATCAGGGAACGGAGGTTCCATACGTAACCTAGACGTTTGTCGTCGTTGACTCGCAGTGTTGTTGGCCTGAGCAAGTAACATAGCTTCCTTGAGGACATCCTTTATTTTCCTCACATATTGGTCATAGTCCGTGACGTTGTTATCCTGATCCACACTCTGGAACATCAAATCGGCAGGCAATCTGGGAATCCAACCGTACATGAGGAAAAACGGGGCAAAGCCGATTGACTCATGGGCAGTACAGTTGTAAGTGAACATCAGGGTTTGCAGTATTTACGGCCAGTCCTGTTTGGCTCTCGGAGGTAATGCCCTGATCATATTACCCAAGGTGCGATTGAACCTCTCGACTTGGCGGTTGCCCATCGGGTGATATGCCGTGGTTCGTGACTTCTGTATGCCAGCAATCTGCAATAGGTCCTTGATCAACCTGCTTTCAAAGTTTGCTCCTTGGTCTGAGTGGATTCTTTGTGGAAAACCATAGACACAAAAGAACTTGTCCCATAAGTGACGAGTGACTTGGGATGCTGACTGATTCTTGCAGGGAAACGCATTTGCCATTTTCGTGAAGTGGTCTATTACCACAAGTACATCAATGCTCTTGCCAGAAGAATCCTTGTCAGACCATAAGTCTATACAGACCAGTTCTAATGGACTGACAGTTCGGATGCTTTCTAAAGGGGCTCTCCCCTCTGGTTCAGGGGTTTTGCTAACCACACAACGTTTACAGTGTCTCACATTCTCTCGGGTGTCAGTCTCCAAGCCAACCCATGAAAATCTCTGTCTAGCCAAGGACAATGTTCTTCCTTTACCTTGATGGCCTGCTTCATCATGGATGCCACACAAGACTTCACGACCAATGAATCGGGAACTTTGAACTGGAAACGTGTAAACTTAGTCACTGGATCCCTGCAGACACAGTACAGTATGCCATCCAACAGCTTTAATCTGTCCCATTGCTTCAACAGTTTCAAGGCCTTGTAAGGTTCCTTAGCTGTTTCTCTCCGAGATGGTCTCTTACCTCGGCACACATAGAAGAGAACTCTTGAAAGCACGTGGTCACCTTCTTGCCTCTCTCGAAGCTCTTCCAGTGAGTAGACGGGTAAGGGGATCCGTTGGGTTTCTTGAACAAGCCAGGAAATGACTCTCCCCTCTGCTCCCGCTTCACACTTTGAGTGAGCTTCAAAGATAGCGGAGACCTGATCAGAAGACAATGAACTTTTCTCCAATGAATGTCCAACACGCTGGCTATTTGCACCGAGCCTAAAGGAATCCTGTAATGTGTCTTCTCTTAACTTTTCAGACAGTTCAAGTAAAAGGTTGTAAGGCTCTGCCTCTAGTCTCCGACTCAGTCTCTGACTGGGAATAAATGGCTTACGGCTCAGAGTGTCAGCAACCACATTCCTGGTGCCAGGAATGTACTGGAGTTCAAAAGAGTATGGGGCCAACTTAGCTACCCACCTCTGTTCACACGTATCTAGTTTTGGCTTAGTTAAAATGTAGGTCAACGGATTAGTGTCCGTCCAGACTGTGAAAGGGTGTCCCTTTAGCCAATGACTAAATTTATTGCAGACAGACCATTTCAACGTCAGAAACTCAAGACGGTCCGCAGGGTAGTTGGACTGAGCTCGTGTAAGTGCATTACTTGCAAAGCCAATGGGTCGTGCCTTGGACTCTCCTTCAGGGACTTGTGATAATAAAGCCCCTATACCATCCAGGGAGGCAGCTGTAGAGAGGATAAATGGCCGGGAGAAACCAGGGTGCGCCAACACTACAGTTCACAAGAGCCAACTTAAGCTGTTCAAAGGATAGAACACATTCTCTTGTCCAATCTGATGGGCTGAGTTTCCTGAAAGCAGCACCACCCTTTGAGTAGCCCTTTTTCCCTTTGGCCGCGGCAGTTAGCGTGAAGAGCGGTTTAGCGATGCTGGAACAGTTAGGGATGAACCATTGGTAATACATATACATACCCAAAAAGGACTTGATCTTTCTTTGGGAAGGTGAGATCCCATCATCCATCATGAGATCATGAGGTAATGGCTGCAATTTTGTCAGGATCAGTCACGACTCCATTCTCATTCACAACATGGCCAAGGAACCTGACGCTCCGTCTCAGGAAGTAGCATTTCTTAGGTGCCAACTTCAACCCGTGAGTACTCAATCTCTCAAAGACCAACTCCAACCTCTCCAGGGCCTTTTCTTCATTGGGAGCTACCACTATGAGATCATCCAAGTAACACAGCAGGGTAAGAAAGTTTTGGTCACCAAATATAATCATCATAAGCCACATGAAACTCGCTGGACTGTTGCAGAGTCCCTGTGGAAGACGATTGAAATTGTAGAGCCCTAGAGGTGTGGTAAATGCTGTAAGTTTCTTGTCTTCCTCACACATGGAGATGTTGTAGAAGCCAGATGTGAGGTCCATTGCGCTGAACAATGCATTCCCTCCCAGAGCAGCGAGACAATCGGCTTGATGAGGAAGAGGGTGTGCGTCCTTTATAGTGCATGAATTTAGCCAGCGATAATCAACGCAGATACGGAGGTCGCCACTCTTCTTCCACATGAGAACCAAGGGAGAGGCCCACTCGCTGCTGGATTTACAAATGATGTTATGCTCTTCCATATCTGACAGCACTTGCCGTAACTTCTGATAGTGCTCTGGCAGCACACGCCGATAAGGCAAACGGAAAGGCCAGTTGTCAGACAGATGGATATGATGCACAAAGTCTTTTGCTCTCCCACAGTCTAGCTTGTGCTTTGAGAATACCTGTTCATACTTCTGGACCAAGCACAATAACTGACTTTTCCATTGAAGTGACACTTCACAAGATTCAATGTCCAAGTCACTGAATCCCATCTTCTGCAAGATGTAATGGAAGTCTGGGTCGGGTGTCCACCTGGGGAATCGCTGTGTACCCGTGGGCCGCTCCGCCGTCGAGGGTAGCGAGAGCGGATGAGCAAGTGGCTTTGTGACAAGTGGAGAGGGGTGCCCTCCACGAAGACATCAGCTCAACATACACTTCCGGGAAAAACGGGACCGGGGGAGGCGAGGCTGTGAGCGGTGTGTAGACCCCAAGAACCAGTCATCCAACCACGATGGCTGTGGGGAGGACGGAGGGTTCCAGTCCAGCACCACGCTGGCGGCAGCCTGGGAAAGCATGTCGGTCATCTGCAGAATAAGCAGAATAAGAGAAAAGCTGCTGAAGTGCACCGTAGATCCAACAGCAGGCAGAGCGTCAGAGGAACAAAGGCAGGAACAGGTGTGTGACTCACAGCTGACTGCATACACGACCATTGGCTCCGAAGAAAATTTCTGAATGAAACAGACGTATTTCCCCGCCTTTGTACCCATATGTCCGGGGGCGGGGTATGCAAATCAGCATATCAACTTCTCATTGGCCTTTTTTCATAGATCAGAGGCATATTCGGTGCTCAAGAGAGACCCTTAGTGCCGCTTCTTCCACACAACGTCGAAGTGAGCGACAGACGGGGATCTACTGTACTGAAAAGCTACTGTAAAATTTCTGGCTTATAGATGTACGGGCGGCTAGTTCAGTGTGACACATATTGTTACATACAGGCATATTAATATCTGTTGTCAAACGTATTGGTACTTTGGTACCAAGTCGATACTATAATAACGTTGTGAAGAAGGCTCACCAGCGCCTCTTCTTCCTGAGACGGCTGAGGAAGTTTGGAATGAACCACCACATCCTCACACGGTTCTACACCAGTACTGTAGAGAGCATCCTGACTGGCTGCATCACCGCCTGGTACGGCAACAGCACCGCCCACAACCACAAAGACCTGCAAAGGGTGGTGCGAACTGCCAGAAACATCATCGGAGGTGAGCTTCCCTCCCTCCAGGATATATATAACAGACGGTGTGTGAAAAAGCTCGGAGGATCATCAGAGACTCCAGCCACCCGAGTTATGGGCTGCTCTCACTGCTTCCATCAGGCAGGCGGTATCGCAGCATCAGGACCCGCACCACCCGACTACATGACAGCTTCTTCCCACAAGCAATAAGACTTTTGAACACATGATCTCTCACGATCAACAATCAGCACTGCACTTTATTAATCTTCATTCTGTCAAATATATTCTCCCCAATTCAATTAGTGTATATATATATATTTATACCCTTATCTAGTGTATGTGTATTCTACATTGTGTGTATTGTGTACATTTGATATGTAAATTGTTGTGTAAGTATGTGTACATTTGTTATGTAAATTGTGTTGTGTAAATATGTTGTTTATTGTAAAGTGGTTTATGTCTCGTCACTGTCATTACTGCAATGTTGCTCGGAACTGCACACAAGACTTTCACCTACTGTTGCACTCGTGTACACAGTAGTGTGACAATAAAGTGATTTGATTTGATTTGATTTAAAAAATATGTAAAAACACAAGTGTTTCTGTAGTACCGAGCACCGACTCAGTCCGGTTCCAGCGCGCAGTAAGACTGACACATGACTGCTTTAAAATGCTCATTATGAGCACGTGCTCTTTTACTCCTTACAGTGAAATGGACAATTAATCAAATTAAAATTGTGACATGACTTAGTGTGATTTATTAAACAGTTTACAGCTGCGATCTTGGTGTGGAAGACATACGTACTATGAACGAATTTATAAATCTGACTGCTCATCCACTGGAAACTCCACAGACATTGAGATGCTGTATCGGATGACAGAGCAGAGCACTAATCTGTGAACCAGAACATGTAAACTATAGAATCTCAGCATAAAAAGAAACATCCTCTTGCTTAAAACTGCAATAAACTGCTTTTATTTTCAGAAAACTTAACATCTGTAAATATTTGTATGAAGATAAAAAGATTCAAAACAACTATGACATAAAATGATCAAGTTTCACAGATATGGGTCTAACAGAAATAGAATAATGTGATCTATCTACAGGGTCTGATCCAGTTGTATGTAAGTGTGTTTATTTCATTGTTTTAATGCCGTTAGAGTGGTATTCATTGCTAGATCAGGTGCTGTTTGTTTACTGTCTTGAACGCGGGTCGCTTAAACGTGTGTTTGTGTGCGATAGATTTGTGTTGACTTGTCCCATAGTATTAGCTGCTAGATCTGTTTTGACTTGTCCCATAGTATTCGTTGCTAGATTTGTTTTGACTTGTCCCCTAGTATTCGCTGCTATATTTAGGGGTGGTTATCCAGTGTGTGTAAAACTATCGTAGTTTTAGTGTCTGCAAACAGCGCTTCACTTTTTTTAGAGTATTATTTATTGCTAAAGTGCAGCATAATTTATTTGCGGTGTACGGAAATCGCATTTGATCCTGCACGTGGCACCTCGTGCGACCCTCTGTTTTGGTTTCGGTTGACCACGTGACTAGCTTTGTTGTGCTAAGTAGCATTAAGTTGTGGCTGCTTTTTCCACTGAACGGTTCATAAAGTGTGCATTTATTGGACCGAATGCTGACGCGGCGGCGGAAGTGGTAGCCCTCGTGTTAAGCCCTCCTCGTGTGAAGACCTACTTGGGGTAAAGACCAGCGAGGGGTAAAGACCAGCGAGTCTACCTGTGTGAGTCCACCGAGCAAGGCTCCACTCACCAAAGCACTTAAGTATTTTTTTTATTTTATCTCTTATTATTTTACTTCCGTTCACAAGATACAGATGCATGACCAAACACAACCCACACAACCTACGGCCACTTTGCACTTCAGCACCTGCTCTACTCTTGTTCTCAGTGGGACTCTGGAACTGCCAGTCTGCTGTGAACAAAGCTGCATTCATTCCAGCTTTGCCACACAGTCCACCCTCAGCATCCTGGCACTGATGGAGACATGGATACGTCCTGAGGATACAGCAACACCTGCTGCTCTCTCCAACAACTTCTCCTTCTCTCGCACCCCTCGACATACCGGTAGGGGTGGGGGAACAGGTTTGCTCATTCATAATAACTGGACTTTTTCACAACAGTCTTCACTATGTAACAATATATCCTTTGAATTCCATGCCATTACTACAATGCAACCCACAAAAATACATGTTGTTGTCATCTATCTCCCTCCAGGTCAGCTGACAAGCTTTCTTGAGGAGTTGGATGTCCTGCTGTCCTCCTTGCCAGAGGATGGCAGGCCACTTGTGGTTCTTGGCGATTTCAACATACACCAAGACAAGCCCCAGGCCATTGAACTTAACACTCTTCTGGCCTAATTTGACCTGGAAAGACTACACACCACAGCAACTCACAGACTGGGCAACCAGCTGGACCTAATTTTTACACGTAACTGTACCACCTCAAATATTCTTGTTACACCTTTACGTACATCCCATCCATAGTAAAAACGACTCCACCTTTGGTTTCCTTTCGCCGTAACCTCCATTCCCTCTCACCCTCTTGCCTTTCCATTAATGTCTCTGCCTCTCTTCCCACAATAAATTTATTTTCCATGCTCGAGTAAACACTGCCACAGATACACTTAGCTCTACTTTAACAACCGGTCTAGACAACATCTGTCCTCTCTCCTCTAGACCAGCACATACTACACCACCCAGCCCCTGGCTGTCTAACGTTCTTTGTGAACATTGGACTGATCTCAGGGCAGCTGAGAGGAGATGGCGGAAATCTGAAGATCCAGCCGATCTAGGTAAATATCAGCTTCTGCTTGCAACTTTTTCAGATAACGTTAAAGCTGCAAAAACTTCATATTACCAGACCAAGATCAACAGCACCACAGACACTCGTAGCTTGTTTAGAACATTCAACACACTTCTCTGCCCTCCCCCTCCACCACCTGACACATCACTTACAGCAGATATCTTTGCCACATTTTTTACTAATAAGGTTACAGCCATCAGCAATACATTCACAGCACCACACCCTGTCAAACACCTCCTGTATGCAACTCTTATTTCTCTATGTTCTCTCCTTTAACTGACACTGAGGTCTCTAAACTCCTCCTCTCCCACCACCCCACCACCTGTTCCCTTGACCCCATTCCATCACACCTTCTCCAGGCCATCTCTCCATCCATCCTACCTGCACTTATGCACATAATTAACACATCTTTTATGCAGGCTCGAGTAACCCCGCTGCTGAAAAAACCTGCACTTAACCCCACACAGATAGAACACTACAAACCAGTCTCTCTCATCCCATTCATGGCGAAAACACTTGAAAGGGCAGTTTTCAATCAGATCTCTGCCTATCTCTCATAGAACAAGCTGCTGGATGACAATCAGTCAGGCTTCAAAAGTGGACACTCCACTGAGACTGCCCTGCTGTCTGTCACGGAGTCACTGAGACAGGCGAAAGCTGAATCCAGATCATCCGTTCTGATTCTGCTGGACCTTTCTGCAGCCTTTGACACAGTCAACCATCAGATCCTACTCTCCACCCTCTCTAAACTGGGCATCACCGGAACTGTGCTTGGCTGGTTCAACTCCTATCTCTCAGATAGGTCCTTCGAGGTAAGCTGGAGAGGGAAGGTATCCAAGCCACATCAGTTACTTACTGGGGTACCTCAGGGATCAGTGCTTGCGCCACTTCTCTTCTCCGACACCACAGTGACTGCTCGAATCGCTGCCTGTCTGGCAGACATCTCAGCCTGGATGAAGGAACACCACCTGCAACTCAACCCAGCCAAGACCAAACTCCTTGTCTTTCCAGCCAACCCTGCTGTTGAACACAAAATCACCGTGCAGCTGGGTCCAACTATAGTGTCGCCTTCCAAAACGGTCAGAAATCTAGGGATAATCATTGATGACGAGCTAAATTTCACAGACCACATCTCAAAGACTGCAAGATTATGTAGATTTACACTCTACAATATCAGGAAGATAAGACCTTTCCTCTCTGAACATGCCACATAACTGCTTGTTCAGTCACTTGTCATAACTAGACTGGACTACTGTAACGCTCTCATTGCAGGCCTTCCTGCATGTGCTATTACACCTCTACAAATGATCCAGAATGCAGCAGCACGTCTGGTCTTTAATGAACCGAAGAGAGCACATGTTACACCACTCTTTGTTTCTCTCCACTGGCTGCCGGTTCATGCACGTATTAAATTCAAGGCCCTGATGCTGGCATACAAAACAGTCACTGGGTCTGCTCCAGCATACCTAAAAACATTTATGCAGAGCTACGTTCCCACCAGAAGCCTGCGGTCGGCTAAGGAACGTTGCCTTGTCGTACCAAAACAAAGAGGCACCAAAACACTTTCCCAGACTTTCAGTTTCATCATACCGTGTTGGTGGAATGACCTTCCCAACTCAATCTGTGGAGCTGACTCACTCTCTATCTTCAAAAAATTGCTAAAAACACATCTTTTCCGAGAGCACTTAACCAGTCACTAAAATTAAAAAAAAAAATTACATAAAATTTTGTATACTATGCTGATGATAGTGAAACTTTGTTTTATGGCACTTTTCATAATACTGTCTCCTTAAGATGATTCGATTATGTTATCCTCTTTTGTAAGTCGCTTTGGATAAAAGCGTCTGCCAAATGAATAAATTTAAAATGTAAATGTAAAATCAAAAACAAAAATGCAGCCACCAGCTGCATTAAGTACTGCAGTGCATCTCCTCTTCATGGACTGCACAAGATTTGCCAGTTCTTGCTGTGAAATGTTACCTCACTCTTCCACCAAGGCACTTGCAAGTTCCTGGACATTTCTATGAGGAATGGCCCTAACCCTCACTCTCCGATCCATCTAGCCCCAGACGTGCTCAATGGGATTGAGATCTGGGCTCTTTGCTGGACATGGCAGAACACTGACATGCCTGTCTTGCAGGAAATCATGCGCAGAAAGAGCAGTGTGGCTGTTGGCATTGTCATGCTGGTGGGATATATCAGGATGAGCCTGCAGGAAGGGTACCACATGAGGGAGGAGGATGTCTTTCCTGTAACGTACAGCGTTGAGATTGCCGGCAATGACAACAAGCTCAGTCTGATGACACACAGACTATGACGGACCCTCCACCTCCAAATCGCTCCCGCTCCAGTGTGCAGGCATCGGTGTACTCTCCAACCGACCATCACCCCTGGTTAGACAAGACCATGACTCGTCAGTGAAGAGCAATTTTTGCCAGTCTTGTCTGGTCCAGCGAAGGTGGGTTTGTGCCCATAGCCGACGTTGTTGCTAGTGATGTCTGGTATGGAACTGCCTTACAAAAGGCCTACAAGCCTTCAGTTCAGCCTCTCTCAACCTACTGTGGACAGTCTGAGCACTGATGGAGAGATTGTGCATTCCTGGTGTAATTTGGGCAGTTGTTTTTTCCATCCTGTACCTGTCCCGCATGTGTGATATTCGGATGTACCGATCCTGTGCAGGTTTTGTTACACATGGTCTGCCACTGCGAGGACGATCAGCTGTCCTTCCCGTCTCCCTGTAGTGCTGTCTTAGGCATCTCACAGCATTTTATGCTGCCTTCATGTGTTATCGGTATTATCCTACTTCCCACTTCTGAAGTGATAATTATGAGTGTGTCATGTACACGTGCTTTGTTGTCAGAAAGAACAGTAAATATGGACGATGGCATGTTCATTTATATAATAATAATAATAATAATAATAATAATAATAATAAAAACAAACAGGAAAACATTTCCCTTAAAAAAAAATCTTATCTAATTTTGTGTCCAATTGTATTTTTTTTGTGTAAGTCCAATCAAATAATGGGATATGAAGAAGATTAAAATGTTGTTATAATATACAAATATTGTAGTTGACCACAAACTGCCTTCTGTTTGCTTTCTGCCTTCCATAAAGAAAACATTTGTTGTCCAACTCCTAGCTATTTCAGTTAGATGTTAATAGTGGAGATGTAGCAGTTCAGATAAGATAATAATGACATATCACTCGTAATTCTTCCAGTTGTGCTTTGCCTTAAAAATATGTATTCTAAAAGTATTATTAAAGTATTATTATACAATTTTTTATGTGATATATTCAGAATACATTAATGAATATGTTTAAAAGATAGTATTTTGCATTCAGCCCACAATACTTTCTTAAATATTTTGCCCAATACTGCAGGTAAGCATGTCAAAATTAATTTCATGTATTCATGTTTTATATATTGGGTCTTAGATGCCTCAATATATGTATTTAATAATCCGTTTTCTTAAGTTTATAGGACAAGTCATGAAGAATTAACCTGATTAAATAACTAAAGAGCTAAATGGCCTCAGAACATGAGGGTTAATGACAGTAGTTTTTGGTAGAATTAATCTAAATTCACACTAAGAGTTACTGCACATATTGACTGACCATTCCAGCTCATTTTAATATTATCTTAACCAGCTGATCTCTGTTAGACCTTCAGATGATGTAGCACACTGTACTTGAAAATACCTGCAATTAACTGCCTATGCAAAAAAGAAAAATCACCCCACCCCCACCCCAAAATAAGGGAGATTTCCCCAATGAGCAGCACACGAGTCTGAAGACACCTCACATAAGTCATCGGAGAGGAGGTAATTTATTTTTCCTGCATTTAATATGTCACAGACCAATGCTTGTGTGCCTGTGGTGTGCAAGCTGATTGGCGCAGGCCACTGTCGTAGCCGGCTGCCTCCTCCACCGATACCTGTGGTGTTCTTCATGGTTCAGGGCCTCCTAATTTAAATAGGAAGTTGCATATATTTCACAGAAACACTGGGAGCTGAGGAGTGGGGAAAGTTAGGGGAGCTTTAACACAGGATGGGGCAGATGATGTACTTCTCGCTCACCTGTACAACATTTGGATGATCCTTCCCGAACATACCGAAGAGGGTCATGGATCAGAGCAGGCAGAGGTGTAGTGCAAATGGCAAGATGTGCTAGTAGCTGGCAGGAGTGGGTTGATGGACCATAGCCCGCTCAGTGTGCTCATCAAGCCACCAGGAAATATGCCAGTAATACACTCACCATACCTCCAATTGCAGTTATTAACACTGTGGCCATCCCATAAAATTCAGGGTTTAAACATGCTGGCTCCCTTCACAATGGAAGCAGAAAAGCATTGTTTATTAATATTTATGGACCCACTCTGGTGTTTTTAACTACTATGTGCTTATATTACAAAACAAAAATAAGCATTTTATACAAGTGTTTGAATTATTTGGTAATTTGCTCATGTATTTCACTTAATTTTGTATATTTTTAAAGGACTTTTATTTTGACATTTGGTAGCGACCACACTTGTGAAATCATACAAGGTGTCACCATTATCCCTTTGTTTGTGTGCTTTTAGCTCTTACAGTTTTTCAATCAAGAATGTTACCATAGTAAACATTTCTGACAACATCAGTCAAGGAGTTGACCATCAGTTCAGTGAGGTAGCTGCAGTAAGAGCTTGACAATTTGTCACTTCAGGGCTGCTACATCAATGACTGCTGTTAACGCTGATGGGTCTTCAATGAGTATTCATGGGCAGACGGCCAAGTGATAAGGAACAATGGTCAAAAAAGATATCGCTTACAGAATTATAATTGAAATAGCGGACAAACCTGCACAATATGGATGGTTAAGGACTGCGCTCTTTCTCAGATGATGTTTTAATCAACACACTTTCACAACAACAGGGAGGACATTACAGGTGAAGCACTTAATCAACAGTAGATGCTATCTCAGTCTTTTAGAAAAAGCTAAAATGAACCACCATGAATGTTAATGATACTCTGGTTAAAAATTAAAGGATTTATGGGCTTTTTGTGAGAGGATATAGCTCTGCAACATATGTTGAACTCCTTCCCGCACATACGAAGCATTGCATTCCAGCTTATTCTGCATATACCTACGTGTGAAACAGCTAAAGCAACTCTAGGCAGTTGATATGCCATTGCAGATGGGGCCCTGTAAAGAGCTCCGACACTGTCTTCCCATTGCATACGGTGCCCCAGCCCAATTTTGAGGCATCTGTCATGACAACGACACGCCTCGAGACCTGCTCTAAGGGAACCCCGTAGAAATGCCAGGGTTGACCAGGGGCTGAAAGTTGTGGCGGCACCCTGGCATGATTAACACACGCTGGGTGCCGTGACACCATGCCCACCTCGGGACTCGAGTCTGAAGCCAGTGCTGGAGCAGTCTCATATGCATCAAACCGAGGGAAAGTACTGCCGCCGAGGATGCCCTGTGCCCCAGGAGCCTCTGAAATTGTTTCAGTGGCACAGCTGTCCTCTGTCTGCAGATTTTCAGGCAGGCCAGCACTGACTGTGGACACTTGTTCGTGAGGCGTGCCATCATGGTGACCGAGTCCAGATACCGTCAAGGGGCCAATGTTACAGGTGGAGGCGTGCTCGCCTCGTGCTGGCCCAGGAGCAGGAGTGGAGCCTGTGCGCTCACCTGGATCAGGCCGGTCAGTGTCAGCTACCTCATCCCTGGGTCGCTTGCCTCAGTGCTGCTCCGAAGCCCGTCCGGGGTTCTTAGTGGCTGGCTGATGGGCAGGTGGTGCCATCCTCCTGTGGGAGGATCTTCTTTTCTGAGGCCAGCGTGCAGGCTCCGAAGGTGGGGTAGCCGGGGCCAATACCGCAGGAGGACGGCCTTGGCAAGGGGCAGGTGGAGCATGTGACTTTGTAGACCTATTGGCACCCGAGTTATGCCATGTCAGAATATGTTTGATTGACCACCAGTGTGGACATCGGTTGATCAAGTGCGAGTGCCATGACTTTCGTCACTCATAGAACGAGGTCGGTCGCAGTTCCTTCTAAAGCCCTGTGTCGGTCCTACTCTTGTGAAGATCTTTAAGTGCCTTGGCCTGGTGGACCTGCAGGATGGCCATGGTGTGGAGGGCAGAGGCGGCCTGGCCCAGGGAATTGTAAGCCCTCTCCATTAATGACAAAGTAAACTTACAAGACTTGTAATGGAGCCTTGGTCGGTTCCTCCAGATTGCTGCACTTTGTGGCAAAACGCAGTTTTCTGAGATGGCTGCACACATAGTAATATTCCCTCCTCGTTGGCCTGGGACATCAATGGTTGCTCTCTGTCCAATGCGATTCCTTCCACGTCTTCTACCTTTTGCCAGATTGAAACCTGCCTCATCAAGGTATATGAATGTGTGCAGCGGTTTCCTGGCCTCCAGCTCCAGTACATGCTTTATTACAGAAGAGGGAGTGAGAAAAACTATAACAACTTTTCCTGTGTAACATAATGCATTTTGGACAACATATTGTACAGTATGCACTGTGAATACACATACACAGAACTGTCATGTAAGTGTAGTGCATGACACTACACAAAGTAAACAGTTTACAGCACTGAACATTAGAATATGCATAGAACACATACATGTTTTACCTGTACATACTGGTGACGGATCTCCTTCACTCTGTCGCTGTTCCGTTCAAATGGCACATTGTACAATTGTTTCATGCGCATTTCATTCCTCCTGAGCACTCTGTCAATTGTGGCGACTGAAACAGATTCAATATTCCCAAAGATGTTGTCATCCTCTATAACAGCACTTTGTATCTCTCTCAACCTTATGGCATTGTTTGCAATCACCATTGCACAAATGGCTTCCTCTTGTTGCAGAATAAAAAGGGGCCCTCTTCCACCTCTGCGAGGTTGTCTTGCAATCCTGTGTGGTGCAGAGTAAAATTACAGTAAATATGGCAAATCTTTACTGTAACACTACTGTACACTACAATATACTAAATGTGTGATGCAGTAAAGCTGTACGTCTAAATGTAAAATGTACAGTGACAAGTTCTTGTCCCACTGCAAGCTTCATGTATGACACAATGACAGTAGTGCAGGGTAGATTGTTTAGTGCTGAATTACTGTCCATTTATACGCACCTGTTCTCCCAACGAAATGTTTGAATAATTGAATTTACGGTGGTTCTCCCAACATTTGGCTGCACCCTTCGACCAGCCTCAGCCATTGTGAGGCCGTGATTGACAACATGATCCACAATTGTAGCCCTGATTTCATCAGGGATCCACCTATGTACTTGGCCTCTTCTTCCTCTTCCCCTGTTTTGTCCCCTTCCCCTTCCTCCCCGCACCCTCACCCCTCTTCCACGAGGCTGACCTTCCATTTCTGTGTCACAGTATTGTAGAAATGGTACACACTATGTCCTGCTTGGTTCATATATGCTTGTAAAGTGGGGGTTTATGGGATTCAGCTCTGACAGTGATTGTAGAGAAGTGGCTTATCATTGGTTGCAACTAATGCTTCACACACCCCTTCTCATGAGTGAAAGCTGAGATTCACCTGAGAGAAATTGTTTAATTTAGGAGACATTTTCAGGAAAAAAAAAGATTTTAAAAAAATGTGTAAAATTAGCTTGACAGATTTTGACAACTAGTTCAACATTTTTGTATGTAATGACTCAAGCAATAAAATGAGGACTATTAGTTTTATATGGAATGACTATTCAGCATTCAAAAGTATAGTTAATTTTGACTGACATGACATGATAATGATAATGTTATAAAACAGCAGAGAGTTGTATGAAAGCAATTGATGCATGTCCAAAAGCATTTCCAATTTGTTGGAATGAATGAGAAACTGCTACAATGATGTGCACAAATGACTAAATGTTGTGGAGGTTGAACTAACTGTTGTGCAAATGTAAATAGTGATGTGAGAAATGCACCAAAGCGACTGAGAAAAACTGTAATAAAGAATATGAACATTCGCTAAACTGTGGGAAAACAAACTGATTTAGAAAGCAATATTTGTTTTACAGTGAGCAAAGATATCATGATGTAAAACTATATATAACTAGATTAAAAAGTTTGAGTACAAACTTTAGGTTGGCTTGAGAAAGCCTAGCATGAAGTTTGAAGATTTAAGGTTTTTAGTTTGTAATTATAAGTATTAGTAGTTTTCAAATTTCAAAGTTTAAAGATTTAAAGACCATTCAGTCTATCAAATAGATTAGATAGATAGATAGACAGATATTGACCCTCAGATAGATAGATAGATAGATAGATAGATAGATAGATAGATAGATAGATAGATAGATATTGA